>JACCHZ010000066.1:0-1200000 GCA_018907045.1 Wiebesia pumilae | reverse complement strand
TTGAAATATCTATTACATTAATTAAACAGTATTACGTTAAAATATATATTTTACGAAAATCTGCGTTCTTATTCCCAATTAAAGTGAATTTGACAGACATAACCTCAAAATCCGCTTTAAATA
This sequence comes from Wiebesia pumilae, assembly GCA_018907045.1. NCBI lineage: Eukaryota > Metazoa > Arthropoda > Insecta > Hymenoptera > Agaonidae > Wiebesia > Wiebesia pumilae. Next base: position 1,199,877 of record JACCHZ010000066.1, on the reverse strand, counting down.
TGGGTAACTCGTCGAAAATTAATTTATTCAATTCATAATTAAGTTTTGATTAGCAGACTATTATTACAATTCAATTAATGTAAACTTAGTTTCAAAAATTATTTAAATTGGTTTCTGAACAAAAATTGATGTATAAAAATTTGTCTATTTTTTTAAGCATATGATTTTTTTTTACTCAACTGCTGATGCATATCTGTTAACAGGGAATGTTATTTATTTATATGTACGTTTAAAGTAATAAAAATTTAAAAACTATTAAAATATATCGAATTTTTAGTTTGAAATATTCAAATCCCCGTACTTCATCCTTAAAAGCGCATTTTATGAATGGAGAAAAGAAAAAATAATAGTGTTTCGTACTTGGGATGATAATTCGTTCGCGTGGAACTTGGCGTACTCGGTGTAACGGTCTCCCTCGCGGAATTCGTCGTGTTACGGTTGCGCTGCACAAGTAGAGAATCGTCACAAAACAGAGGGAGATTAGTTTGCCGCGAGAAATAAGAGAAAGGGGAGAAAGAATGAGAGGGAGACGAAAGATATACTACGCGGCTTCACTTTTTCGCCTTGCACTGTGTGAGTCATGAGAAAGTGCCGCCGAAAAATCTTCGAGAGCGTCTCCCAAGATCGGTTGCTTACTCGCTGTTCTCATCACTATTTCTTCAGCATGTTTTATTGACATTGCCATTAATTAGCTATTTATCAATTATTATCAGTTAAAAAGTAAATTTGCCTCATGTGTCTTACTTTTTTTCATACTTTTTGAACTCCAGGTATTTATCTTCTTTTTTTTGGTTATGATTTCAGTTTAATGATTTATTTTTTATTTTCGGCAGTGTTGTTGATGTTGCCTCTTTTTAAACTTTCATAAGTAATCGAATATTTTGTTTCCGACAAGTTATTTGTTTTTAAGATTGTTGGCGAGTGAAGTAAATTTATTAAAGAAATACTTATTAGGATATCAATCTGCCGAATTATTGAAGCGTGTCATTTCATTAAAGCTAATCAAACTTTTAATGATACGTTCATGCTTCTTAATTTAGAGGTTACATTGAGCCAAACATGTTTAATAGTTTAAAATTGTAAAATAATTGCATTAATAAATTATACAAAAATAATGTATTTAAAAAAAAAATTTTAAAATTAGATACAAATTTATTTAATATAACTGTTAATAAGATTTTATTATATAAAAAAAAAATTGATACAAAATTTTAGAACGCGATATAAAAAATATGTCAAAATTTCCCGTTTCACTATAAAAATTATAAAATTTCATAAATAGGACGATTGATTCAAAAAAAAAAAAAAAAAAAAAAAGCTACTAACCAAGCAAAGACGTAGAGTGAAAGTGATCGATCGTGTATTGCTCTTTTTCCTATCGCTTATATGAGGCTATACGTTGATTCTACATGCATTTATACGTGCCTTACACTTCTGATTGCGGTTGCTTCTATATATATGTGTGGAAATATGAAAGATGCACACGTGTGAATGCATTATGTACAAATATATAGGTGTGTATGTATGATTTGTACATGCCCACGTATGTATGCATGGATTGTAAAGCATCAAAAGCACTAAACTTTTGTGCGCCGTTTATGGTTAATTCTATCTTCTTCTCATATATGTGAAAGTTACATTTTTTCACGTGATTTTTGTTACAAGCATCCAACGTCTTGCCTTTTCTGCATATATGTCTACTATGTAACAAAAGAAAAAAAGGTTAAGTTTTATGAACAATAATTTGATAAAATATTAGAATAATCGGTATCAAATAATATTAATTTTTTTTATTCTTTCTTTTGTAAAATAATTTCTAGTTTCTTGTTTGTCTTTCAATGTTTTATAATAGGTATATTATGTTAATTGCTTATTCTCTTATCTGTTTAATATGTATAATGTGCAATAAGATAATGAAAAAAATTAATTTAGACCTATTTAATACATAAATCTTATTTCAGCAGAACAGGACACAATGAGTGGAGGCCAAAGTAGTGCAATGTCTTTGACTAATTCATCAGCTATTCATTTGGGTCCAATATTGGCTCCTGGCAGCAACGAAACCATTTCTATAGTCATTCCGCTCTCTGCTCAGCTGGCCACTTTATCGAGAAATGCTGGAGCTCAGCAGCAGGTGGTTTGTAAGCAGGAACCCATAGACAACAAGGACAAAAAATCACCACCTAAGCGACCGAAGATTAATCCACCTCGAATAAAAGAAGATAAAACCAAAGGTGAATTTTTAATCTACAAAATCAGTGTTAGTAATTTTCAAAGAATTTAAATTATTTATATATCTATTTACTTTTTCATTTTTACATGTTTATGAAATTTACAAGTTTATTTGTACAAGAACAATTGTATTAAAAATTATCAAAGTTATTTAAATTATAGTATGCCTTTGACCTAAATTTTGAAATAATTTAATTTGATGAAAGGCATTCAGGCTTTTATTGTTAATATTTACTGTCATTTATATGCATTATATTAATCAATATAACATTTTTTTAACATTATACAAGGTATATAAAAATTTATTTCAAGAAACAGCGTGAGGATGTCAATGTTATTTCTTTTTAATTTAAGTAAAAGATAAAGATCAGATATTCAATTTTAATATTTTGTGTAGTATAAGAATTTTTCAATAATATTCATTTAATTAGAAATGCATAAATGATTTACAGTCTGTGGTTTTGAAAAAAAATTTTTTAATTATTTTTTATCATTTTTACATGTGAAATAAATGTTATTTTATTTTTTTATCAAAAATTATACTAAATTAGCACATTGCCTTATGCTATTTTTTATAATTATTCATAAGTTCAGTTACCTAATATTATTGCATTAGTTTTCATATTATTAAAAATTACATTTTTGCGCCTATTTTATAATATTTAAATATATAAATTATGTTGCATAACATTTCCTTAATATTTTTTTTTAATATCTCTAATGATTTAAATAATTTCAGTTTATATATTAATAAACATTTACAAAATAAATATTAAGTCCAATAATGGATTTTTAAATACCATGAAATTATGATCGTGATTCTTAGCTCAACAAATCTAAATTTTTTGTTATAAAGTGAGATGTTGGATAGTTTTCAATTCAGGATAAATAAAAAATCACTAAAGTGGATTGTAAATAGATGTGCAAAAATTTAAGAAATTATTACAGATAATGCTTTATATAAATTATTTCAAACTGCTTTAAAAATTAATTTATTTAAACATATAATAAACCTAAAGTTAGTGAACAACGTATATAAATTAAATGAGAAATAATAATTGTTCTCACTCATTATCTACTATATAATTATCTTAAATTTAAACCATTGGCACATTTTTTAACTATTTACGACAATTTACAAGAATACCATATTACATTGGTTAAATTTTCTTGCATATATTAGTTAAAAAATCCAATTTTTAAAGCTCTATAATTTTGCTTTTGAGTAGTGTATATATTTTATAAATAAATTTAAATAATACTATGATCGAAATTTGATAAATGATAGATAAAAATAAGAGCAACAGTTTAATCTCTATGTAATATTCGTGTTTTTATAAAAATATATTCAATAATAAATGTGACAGACTAAGAATGATATTTTAAAATTGCTGTTAAGAAAAATATGTGATCTATTTTAAATTTACAAATAATAAGTTAACTTATGTAATAGAGTTATGTCAAATAATACTTCTCTTTTTCACAAAATGATTTAAATAAGTTTCTATTAATCTAATTATGTCAAAGCATTTAGAAAAAGAATTAACGTTTCACTTGAAATTTTCCAGTTTATACTTAGACTTATTGTACCTTAATTTAACATAATCATTTTCAAAGATTTTACTAATTTTTTGGTCCAGTAAGTTTTTGGACTAAAAATAAATAGAGATTTTATCTCACTGGCTGCTTTGATATTATTATTTATATTATTATTGTTAAAACGATGTTTTCTACTCATGAATTGATTTTTAATTTCTCAGTGATCTTAAATTAAATTTTAGATGAGTATGAAATAGTTTATTTGTTGCTATATTTGTTCTTATACACTTTTGTTTTGGTTGGCTACAAATAATTATAGTATTGATTTTGGACAACACTTTTGTATTTTGATCAATTATTCTATTTCCCTTGTTTTTACTTTTGATTTTAGCTTGTATAAATAACAAATTTTATAAATGAATTTTATTATTTTAATCATCATAAAGATCAAAATTTATTATGTAATAAATTTATAACACCATCATCTTTTAAAGAACTCATTTTCTAGAAGCTAGCAAACTGTATAACATATTTAAGTAACTGTATATTCTTGTTGACTTTTATAGGTCTTACATTTAATATACAAGAATACTATAAATATTTTTAATTTTGGTTATTTTCAATATTAGAATATCAAGAATAAATATTTAACCACAATTTGCTATTTAAATTAATGATTTTTTAATTAAATGATAGAATAATTATTAACATTTATGGATAGATAAAAAGAAAGAGTATGTTATTCTTCACTTTTACTTAATGCCAAATTAATAAATATTTTGATTTCATAGTTATTAAATAATGCTTTATTTAAGAAATGAATTTTATATTTACAAGGGAAAGATTAGGTAGTTATTATTGTATAATTTATTATTTCATTTAAATTAGTGTAAATATTCACTTTAGTTGAAATTCTAAAATTATCCATATAAGCAAAACTATTTAACAAGATTAATTTTATTTTGTATTAGGTTGCCCTTATCCAAACTGCAGTAGATACGGAAGAGCATTTTCAAGAGCCCATGACTTAAAACGCCACATAGCTAGACATGAGTCAAGGGAAAATAAAACGTCAGACATGCAACATCAGCAAATATATCCATGCTTAGTGTGCGGCGCACATTTCTACAATGAACTGATTTTGCAAAGGCACAAGTTGATCCATGAGAATGGAGCGAATTCAATAACGTCCTCGAGTGGTCCACCATATACCTGCAATTTTTGTAAAAAAAACTTTGAACACGAAGGTCTTCTCAATGCTCATTTGCCAATTCACATTAAGGTAATTCTAATACTTAATTATTTTATTCATTTATTACATCAGGTCTTCATATATTTCTATACACTACTAATGCTATATTAACTGATATTAAAATTAAACAAGATTTAAGGATTGAATTTTGTAAAATATCTTTAAATAAAATTTTATTTCAAACATACTATTTACAATATTAATATTATTTAGTATGATATAACTTATAACATTACCTAATATTATTGACAAATAATATTGACATACAATATTATTATGTATATAAGTGATACTAGACTAAGGCTATTTTTGTCTATTCATAACATAAAAATTAAATCGATATATAGAGATTTTAATAAATTTATCTTTATAAAAATATTGTTAGTAAGTATATAATAAAGATCATTAAATGAATTAGAAAAAATGTGCTTAGAAATTTAGTATCTAAAAATCATTTTCATTATTTATAATTTTTCTTACAAATACGTTATAAATGATATCTACAATCTACTGAATCAAAATAAATATGACTTATAAAGTTTTTTTTTAATAATTTTTTTAATAAAAGAATGCAATAAATTAATTTACTTATATTGCATTTATTTATCGAAAAAGTCAAATTATTTTACAGTTACTACGTGAGCAGTGAGTTAAACTCTTTATTATATTTAATAAATGTTCGTCAATAAATGAATAACAACGAAATGTTCAAAAATGTTTGACTCCATAGAAATGTTTGTTTTATCTCAATTTATATCAAGAACATAAAATTAATATCGTATAGAAAGTTTTATTCATTTTTTGTAGCTTTAAAGACATGCATTTATTTAAAAACTTTAAAAAACTAAAAAATTACAACATTTTATACAGTTAATGAATTACAATAATTTATATTAATTATTTTTAGATCAAGAAATCGATAGTCATTCTTAGAATTAACAGTTTATTTAGTATTTAAAAGTATAGAATATCACTTATGAAAACTCTTTTAGAGATTTACGAATATTTACAAACAATTTTATAATGTTCTAATATTTATTTCGTTAAAAACAAATCTAGGATTTGCTCTGATTCACTTTCTTCACTTAGCAGTAAAATGATAATTATTAAATGATTTTTATAGTTAGTTGAAACGTTCAATAAATTCTTCAAGATTTTATATATTTTCCAATAATTAACCATAAATTAAATAATAGATTATGCAAGCTCCATGTTTATTTCTTCTTAGAAGCTGATATCTTGATGACACGTTTGCCATCCATTTTAATTTCGTTGAAATAACAGTTCTACGTCTAATTGTATTTTTAATTATAATTCTATTTTAGTTTTTTAAGTAAAAGAATTGTGATCTATAACTTATACTAATTTTAATATATTTGTAAAGTAAACATTTCCTTAACATACATAAATTATTTTACATTATTAATTAATTGATAAATAAGTTTATAATTTTTTGTTGGATATGTTTTATGCTTATTCTCATTGTAAAGCTTTGTTCATAATTTAATATATAATATCAGACCTTAATCTAAATAAGAAAAGGGAATAAGACCCTAAATAAATGTTATGAAGTAAGGAAAATTAATTTTTCTTACATTTAAACAATATAAATTTTAATCTAACGTTTAATAAGAAAAATATTAAATTATGTTAATGTAGTAAATTATTAATAAAATTATTTTATTTTGAATTTCTATAAAAAAAGTAACTAAAACAACTTTCATTTAGATATAATAACATTGCTAAATAATTAATAGCAAATAAATTGAAAAGTTTCGAAAAAAATTTAATAATAATTTGAAAAAATCAATATAAATATCGTTAAGTCATTTAATTATTTTAAAAGAAACTTGAAGTGTTATCGCTGTACCGAATATATTGTTTTTCCAACTTATTGAAGATTAATCAGACAATCAAAAATTCATGCGAATGAATTGATAACGTACAAGCTTTGATCTATTAAAAAATAGTTATTTTAAGTTTATTCGCTGACCCAAGAAATGGTTAGGCGAAAATCCTAGTAAATTTACCTGGTGGTAATTACAACGCTTGAAAATTCAGCACTGGTGTAAGAGGCGTGGTTGTCTCTCAGCTCTCTTTTCTTAAATACTGGGAATTAGGAGAAAGCGAGACCAGTCTAACCTTGTTGAATGCACTCGTCAGAGTGAGCCCTTCCTTGCGTTCCAGCACACATCGGCTATTCCCTCAGCGTCGCGTTACCAGCCTCCAAATGGGTCGGGATCAGCAACCCTACCACCGCCCGCACCCGCAGCATTGATGCCAAGCGCCTCATCGGTCGCTTCCTCGGACGACGATTATCGCCTCGAGGATATGCTGCTGCTACGCCGGGGCAGCGCGGGGCCTGGACCGCTTAAAGGTCCGGCACACCTTGGCAGCGCCTCAACCTCGTCTTCGTCCTCCTCATCGTCGCCGTCGTCCGGACCTGGAGTCTCCAAAATACGCTGCGAATACTGCAGCAAGACCTTCAAGACCAAATGGACGCTCAGTTCGCACGTGGCCGCGCACGAAGGCCGCTTCCAATACCAGTGCTGCATCTGCAGCAAGCGCTTCGTGAGGAAAAGCCACTACGAGAGCCACGTGAGGTCACACGACGCCGCCAGACCCTATGTATGCGAACATTGTGGTAAGTCAGTTACAAAGCTTTGGAGAAGTTTTACTCTTATTCGTAATAATGTTTGCTCAATCTCAGACGTGTCTTACTTACGACTCTGTGGTTTGGAGCATGAAAATCATAATAGTGTTTAGACAATAACCTAAGGATAGATACTGAAATTGGAAAAGGTTTTTTGATTAATTTTGACTGACTACATAATTTAAAAAGTTTAAAAATTTATTCTCATAACTTAATTTACAAGAAATCTAAATTCCTTAAACTCTATTAATTAATTTTATTACCATTAAAGTTGAACTGAAAAAGAAAATATACCTGAAAAATATTAATAAATGATTTTAACGCAATGAATAAGATTATTAAAAAGATTAATTTTACACCGAGAAAGAAAAAATGATTGCCCTTATAAAACACATTTTTCAATTTCTATTTCTTTTTGTCAACAGGTAAGACATTTAAAGAGAGTAAACATAGAAGAGAGCACTTAAAACGAAAGCACCCAAGCAACCGAAATGCCATACAATCATTACTGGATAGTATCAGCGCATGCGTTAATGAAGAAGCTGCTGCTGCTGCTGCCGAACAGGCCAAACTTACCATACTCATGCCGATGAACTTCAGCACTTAAGAACAAAAGGTAGGTCTTTAAAAATTTTTTTTTAAATCCTTGATATTCAATTCTGTTGTGCGCTTTAGAAAATTCACTTTTTCCGAAGGTCTCTTGAAATAATTATAAAATTTAATTTTATAATTTTATAATTCAATAAATTTGCCTTGATATTTAATTATTAATTGGTTATTTTCAGATTCTTTACCTTATGGATTTTTTACAATCAAAAAGAGGTGTTTTTACATCCAAAATGCCAAAGATGCTAACGAAGCTGTAAACAAGCGCTTCAATAGACTCGGAGTAATTTGGAAAAATGCCTCGATGTAATGTAAACAAATTGTTAAGAATGGAGCTTCGTTTAATAAACATTTTAACAAATAAAGCAATTGAAAGTGTTGAATAAATGTACTTAATGAAGAGATTACATTCTTACAGTAAATTAAAGTGATAAAAGAACAACATTAAACACAAAAATTATTTTGCGTACCATGAATTTCATCATTCGATAATGTATGATGCCGAATCCAAAACAAAATGTAAGAGAATGTCAATAAAAAATGTTTACTCTTTTCAAATTAATTCTAACTTATTAACAAAAATTTAAATTTTATTTTCTTAACCTTTTAATTCTTAAATATATATCAAGTGTCACATGTATTATATTTACTTAAATAAAAGGCCGAATATTATTTAATTATATACTTTTAAAAAATATAACTTATAATTATAAAAATATATTTTATACATAAATATATTAGTGATGTATGTATAATTATAACAATACAAATATATATATATATATATACAAATTTTGTTCTTATATAAAATAACATTCTTTGAGGAAATTTCCAACATTTGTGACATGCTAAGATAATACTATTTAAGCTATGCTATTTTAAAGGTATTGGAATAAAAACGTGTCAAGAATAAATTTTTTAATATTTAGATTCTATTTTTAAACAACAATATCTAAGCTGTTAAAATACAAAATAAAAATGTTTTAATTATATAATAGTAATATAATTTTGGAATTGTTTGTTTTGGACTGATAATTATTACTTTTATTTGTTTCTTTTGCTGCTTGTAGACGCTTTTGCTTTATCTTCAAATTTTCTTTGAACCTAAACTCCTAAAGCATTGTAGACTTTAATGTATCACTTTCGCTAGATATTTGAATAGATTTTCACAAATCTAATCCGTTTTCTATTATAAATATACTTGATATCTTATGGATTCTCATCATTAACATTTGTTAATGATTACAATGTGAAGTATTAATAATTACAAATTTAATTAAAAATAACAAATATACAATATATATCTAATATAACGAAAATAGGAAATCATGTTTAACATACAAACTATAAAGAAAAATCAGATAAAAATTTTGGTAAATTGTAATTTCTAGGACAAAACTTTATAACAAACAATTTACATATTGTTAAAACAATTAAATAGTAGGCAATATTGTACGTTTTTTGCGAGTATAATTAAACTGACAAAAGTACGATTCTCTACGAAAAACAACGCTTGAATTGTAAGTGATAAAGTCAAACTGACGATTCGTAACAAGTCGAAAAACGGAACTATTCTGTCGACCGACGTAGCGCGGATGAAGGAGTACAGTTCCGTCGTTATCAGTAGTAGTTAGTGTGTATCGCGAATATCATAGCAAACGCTGAGACATCGTTTGTACGCTCGTTCGCTTGTAGATAAAGACTAGATATCGCTATCTATTTTTGACGTCTCTTGAGGAGGACCACACTCTACTTTCTTCCCACTTATATGGAATTTGCATTGCAGCTCCTGTGATTTTAAAAACTCATAAAGTATCACGGCGTATTAGATATTCTTATCACTTTAAAAATGTGTACCAATTAACACAGTAACGTTTTGTAAAGGTAAATATTTAAGTGGCTCTAAAATTTTGTCTTGAATACATTGCACTCTTTTTTTTTACGAATGGATTTACCAATAAACTACTGATCCATTGCAAATTCCCGCAAATTATATTCAAATGTAGTAATTAGAGCACTGTAGTTTTCTAAAAACAAATATAAAAAAGTTTCGATGCTTAATTCAATTAAATGTCAAAGGATTGGATTACATATATCGATGAGATTGCAATGCGATTGGTTTAATGAAAAACTGTGGTGATCGCTTAAAAACAAAATGCAAGAAATACGTCAGATGCGAAACAATTAAAATGTAGAATCATAAATATATGTCTTGGTAATTCTATTAACACATATTGTTAGAAAAATATCAAGCAAAATATAAGAAATGCAAATATTAGAAATATGAAATACCTTTGTAATTATTAACAATGATTTCTTTTTAAACTTGGGTAAACCTGTGTCCAAATAAGTGTAAAAGCGCCATGTTGCAAAAGGATTTGCCCGAAAAATTAGATTTATATCAGAAGAAATATTAATTTTTCTTTTGTAATTAAGAAATATCTGTTAATGTAATACTGTTATAATCAATTATTACCAAGAATGTATACAATAATAATAGAATAAAGATTGTAATAGTTAAATTGATGGTAGTATGGTACAGATATCAATAATTGTACTAAACTCGCGTTAGTTATGCTCACCTTAACGTTAACGACGACTATGAAGTCTTGTAATAATGAGAAATATGTTGTTGAATGAAAAAGTGAGAGAGAGAGGAGACAAAACAAAGAAACGTATATTAAAGTGTGAAAGCACAAGGTTGTCTATAAAAAACAGAATTTCTGTTTTAAGTGTAAAAAAAAGTATTTGAAAATATATATAAGAAAGAAACAAAGGAATTTTTAACACATAGTTTATTTGAAAACGTGTATGTGAAAGAAAATAAGAGAAAAGTAGCATAATATTAAAAGAGAAAAACATTGTCAAATAGAGCATAAAAGTGAAGAAGAATAAAGGATAAGCTATAATTTCTTTTGTCTTTCTGACCATAGCGCAATTAAATTTGTTCTGTGTGTTTATATATTTTCGATGAATCTTCTGTAAATCAAAAATCAATTATTTAATCGAAAAGATAATAGTAACGATAAATTTAATCGACACGCAATATTTTTAAAATAATCCTTTGTAGAAAATGATAATTTCCTCGCTCAAACATTGCTATTTATATAATTATAATGAATTCTTAGATTGTAGATGCCTGCATATAGAATACAATAAAGTTATGTAGCAAATTCAATTTTAATTAAAACTTTTATACTTTTAAGTATAATACAAGTCTTCACTTTTTATAGGCATCAAACATACAAGAAACAATGCAATGATTTCAATAACGTATGACTTTTGAATAATTGATTTTTATATGGCTCTACATAAAATTTAAGTATATTGATCTTTGATATCAAAAAATTGACACTTGTATAAAAAAAAATTTGACCTATCAAGTTTATAGGTGGTTATATATAAAAGCATAAAAGAGAACAATTACGTACGATACATTACTTAACTACACGTATTACAAGATCTAGTTTAACGTGAAAAGTAAAATATAAATATTAATATATAATAAATAAAAGTTTGTTCAAATTAGAGAGTATAAGACGCGAAAAATGTGCATATGGTGAAGTTAATTGAGAATTCAAATATTTTTACTAAATATTTATCCTCATTTCGTCGTATAATTAGTCAGAAGTCGGAGCATGTACTTTGCTAAAATTTTTTATCAAGCTCTTTGTTCGCTTGTTTACTCTAAATAGCTGAATTGATTATTCATCTGTCATTTTCTTTTTATCGCATTTTCATCTAAACATGTACAATATATATAAATTTTATATTAAAAATACGTATTTATTTGTTTTCTCTTATCTTTTATATTTAAATATTCTAATTTTGTTCAATTCAAATATTTAATCTCATTTGAATTTTATTTTTTTTCTTTATTTCTCATTCTATTTTATTTTATACATTAATTTCGAAAAAGTTTTTTTAACCGTTTATAATAACAGTATAAAGTTATTAAATATGTTGGAAATCTTGATGTAATTTACTCATTTTAAGTGTTACACATTTATCTACAGCGTATTATAAAATACGTAATTTACGCCATTATGCACGTTATCTTTTACTAGAATATAGTTATATAAAAACGAAAATATGGTATATATGTCGTTACTGTTGTCAAAGCTTTGTAAACTTGGAGATCCGATTTTTATAAGAATTTTGTTGTAAATTATTATTTGAAAAATGTCAGAATACGATAAAGTGCGTACGAAAAAATTAATATTAAAAGGAGAGAAGCGGAAGTAAATTAATATTTTAAAAAAAGCATTATTTCTGTAATCATTTGTATATAAATTTAAGATCAATTTATTTTTGATATTTTATATTTTAGATCAAAAAAAAGGAAACACAAGAAACAAGATCGAAATGACCAAACTTCTAATAAGAACGATGAAGATACTGTTCGTCATGGTAATTCTATAAAAAATAAAACATTTAAAATTTATTTTCATTCGTTTTAAAATGTAACCTCTAATTTCGGTACCTGCAAAAATTAAGTTGTGTATTTTTCATTAAAACTTTATCTCAATTATATTTTATGCAAAATATGTTTTACCGAGTTTAATTACTTACAAATTGAATTAAATATGAGATAAAAGACTAATTTAATAAGACAAATAATTGTTTACATGGTAATGTCATTTTAATGTTTTTAAATAATTTAATATTTTAAAGATTTACAATTTAATGAATATCACAAAATTAGTAACTGTACAATTTAATTTTTTACATTTATAGTTGAGGCTAAACAGATACTTTTTTTAGGTGGTTGGTGGAAAACTTCATGTATTACAGATATTATTGGCACAGTAGCAATTGAATTTGGCAATTTTACTTATATGAAAGCTCTTGACAATGGTTTATTTATGCTTGGATCTCCGCATGACGAAGCTGATGGCCCTAATCCAGAAGAAATCTTGACAGCATTTTCGGTTAACGAGACAAAAATTGCTTTAAAGTCTGGTTATGGAAAATATATTGGAGTTGATAAGAAAGGAATGGTTATAGGTAGAAGTGATGCTGTTGGTGCAATGGAACAATGGGAACCCATTTTTCAAGTATAAATCTTTTATTTTAACTATTTATAATATTTATTTATTTTATTTAAGTAAAGACCATTGTTTTGTCTAATAGCTCTAAATATTTATAATAATTATATATTTCAATAAATTGAAAACTTTACAATTCCAATGAAACTAATAAAATATATAATGTATAGCGTTAAAGGAAATTAAAACAAACTAACCAGCATAATTTTATATTAAAATATAATTCATAAGCAATTTAAAATTTATTATTAAAAAACATTACATTACTTTAGTATCATTTACATGGTTTGCATGGAATGAAGTCAATGAACAAAACTGAAACTGCCCAAAAGAATTATTCAAAATCAAATTTTTTTATTTTCTACAAAGTGAAACATTTATGCAAGTATATTATACTACTCAATGAAACTTTAAATAATTTTTTCAACAATATTTTTTATTTTAGATAAATTTATTCTAAAGTTTCACAAATAAACGTACAAAAATATTTATTAAGGTAAAAACTATTTCTTTTTGTAACAAATTCATTAGCAATTCTATTAGTGTAAGTAATTGTGAAAAAATATCATTGATATTAAGAACAAATAAAATAAACAATTTTTATACAAAAATCATTTATAAATTTTTAAATATATAATTTTATGTATCATTTATTTTACTATATTTTACCATGTTTTTATTGTAAATTATAAGGGTGTTTTCAATCAAAACTTAGTGTGACATAAATGAAAATTTTATTTGTACATACTTACAAGATTGTAAGATTTTCATGTAAAACTTTTGACCACATGCATACTGTGTTAAAATAAACTGCAATAAATTTTGTAAATTATAAAAATATATTTCTTGTAGGATGGCAAATTAGCAATTTTAGGAAATACAGGATGTTTTATATCTGTTAATGAAGATGATGATATAGTTTGTACAAAATCAACAGCTGGGCCAAATGAATACGTATGGATAAGGAGCATGATTCAACAAATTGATGACCCAAATAAAGATATACCAAAGGAAGAACAAGGATCTTTAGAAGAGGTTGAAGTCAATTATGTGTGAGTACAGAATAATTAGAATAATTTTTTTGAATATTTTTTACACATTATCTTTAAATGAATACAAATACTTTATGAAAAAATAAATGACAGTATTTCAAATATCTTTTGTTAATAATATTTACATTTCTTTATAAATCAATGCAATTTCGCAACATGAACAGTAACATGTAAAATTAAATTTATTTTATAAACATTTAAAAATTTGAAAAGTAATATATTCAAAAAAAATTTTCAGACGAAAGTTCCAAAAGTTCCAAGACAAGAAGTTGAGAATAAGCAAAGATAAAATTTCAGAATTGAAAAAAGCAAAAGAAGGTGGAAGCTTCCATGAGACTTTACTTGACAGGCGCAGTAAAATGAAAGCTGATAGATATTGTAAATAATTAAACCCTGGGAAAATGATGTATGTAAATATGTTTGATGATAAAAAAAGAGACTATCTCATGGATTATGTAAAGTTATTGTTTTATTCCTTTATATCGAATGACACTACCGCTACATGCAACAGTTGACTTATGCAAAAATTCGTTGCCTCTAGTTCTTGTGCTTTGGAGAGGCCAGTTTTACGTTTTTAAACTTCTTTTTTCTTTATTTGAAGGATTCCTGCCCGCAGTTCCGAAATCTTCGTTGATCGCTGTTTCTCTTCGGTATGCATCATATAAAAAAATCAACGTCAAATGAAAATCTCGGAAGTCAATCTTAATTTAATAACTATTACATATACATTGCAAGTTAATCGATTAATTAAGTGTACATGCGCAAAGACAAAATATATAATTCTGCTACAATCTAGAGCTTTGAAGTACTCTACATATTTATTTTTTCAAGTTTTAAAATGATTTTGGGTAATATTAATTAATGAGTATATTTTTTATAAATTAAAAAAAATGATAAAAGATATCAAAAAGTCATACTAAAGTGTATTATTAAATACTGTACAATACAATATTAAATAAAAATTAGTACTTAAATAATTATTAAAAAAAAAAAGTTCTTTTTTATTATTGGAACACTCCAAAGCTCTGATTCAATAAATTGATTTTATGGTGTCCAGCTTTACTTCTATATAACAAACATCACGTAATGTAGAAAATGATTATTTTTTAATTAAAAAATGTTTTCTCTAAATTTAAATAAAAAGTTCTAACTGAAATAACTTATTTCAAGTGTTCTAAAACATATTTTTTCGTCATATCAATTCGATATTACATGTAGAAAAATTGGTTGTAATCATTTTAGTTCTTAATAATTAACAGTAACACTTAGTAGAAAAGATATTACAAACTTTTTATTATAATTCTAATATTGTATAATTTACTTCGAATCAAATTTATGAACTAAATAAATTGAATTTATTCAACTACTTTAAATTTTTATGGTTTAAAACACCCTCTTTTCTGAAATTTTTATAAAGCTTTTAATATACATGTCAAAAATTGGTATTTTGTGCTCTGATAGCTGAACATCATAACATCGAAGAAATGGATTTCTTCATTGTTTGTCAACAAATGCTCGCATTATAGATTCCAAGAATCGATATTTTATTTGTTTATCTTATTCTGTTAATCTTTTTGATTCTTAAACATTTTCGATTCCGTAGAATCTTATGCCACAAACTGTATAAAATAATTATCTTAAAATAATAGGTGCTCCAAAAGTGAGATGGAAAAAGCCTATTAAAGAACGTTGTTCCATAACTCATGGACAGAAATATTTGTCTTCCTATCGAACGATCCGCTGACCATTCGTCAAAGTTTGCTCACTCATAAATGTTGCATCATCCACTTTACTTTCGAATCTTCAAGTCTTTTTCTTTCGTACATCGTTAAAAAAAAAACTAAGATTCCTGAAACTATCGAAGATTACAGAAGAGTAAGCAATTTGCTTGCGAAATTGATAATTTCTACGCAAATTGCAAAAAATATATTTAAGACAGAATTATTTATAATCTGTATATTTCTTATCTATGCGCTAATGATAAGTTTTACTTGGAAAATAATTTTTAAATATACACAAAACTTTTTTTTTAAATATAGTTTTTTTCCGTTTTTCAATATTTTTTATAAAAAGCAATTCATTTTTTAAAAGTTTGAAACAAATTTGTTTGCTTCTTTACAGTTTTCATTAAAATTTTGAGAAATTATAAAATGTCTAATAAAAATATACGCATAATCGTAAATATAAATAAGAGAGAAAAACATATTTTCGGAAGTACATATTAATTTTAGGTCTTCAACTAGTTTTCATTATCACGAAGTGCAACTCTAGATACAGTTGTTCACGATATCATTTTTTAAAGAACTAGCTAACTGTAAAACTAAATCAATCTACTTATTTATTAAATCGTGACACTTTTATTGTAACAAAATAACCGAACTAATAAAAAATAATCCGCAAGTATTGAAAGTTTAGTATTTTTTTTCTTTTTTTCTTTTATCACTTTGTGGAGAAAAATTTAACTTTTAACAAATTATCGATATCGATGAGGATAATAGGGAGTCAGGACTGTTTCTTTGATTAGGTGGGTACTCTTTATAAGATGAATTAATTAATTCTAATCCATTGTTTCAGCTGATTCTTGTATCCATCTGAGAAATTTCCTCTCCATGCTGCTGAATCTTTAACCACTCAACAAATTCATCAAGCATAACTGGCCCTGAAAAAATAAGAGATATTTGTTATTATTATTTTATCTACAGGATTTATTAAGTTTAAAATTGGAAATGGAATTAAAATAATCAAATAAAATATGTATATATATAAATAATCAATAAATATTTTTATTAACATAGTTATTTTTTAAATTTGCTACATTCATTTATTCATAAAATCGTGATATCTTGTAGTATTTTATTTTGTTATAAATTTATAAACGTAAGTTATTACTATTCTTAATCTACTTTATTTAAAAATACAATTTAGAAAAATATTATTGCTTGTACTCAATAGACAATTATTAATTACATAACTTCATTAAGTTAATTTAATTTTATTATCAGACTTGAAAATAATTTTCGTTATTTTTGAAAATCAAATTTAAATTTTAAAGGGAACTTTAAATTTTATTTTAGGAGAAACAATACGTTTTTTGAATTTTTTATCTATGAGATCTAGATGATCAAAGTTGATTTTTATTATAAGTACTAACTGTCAAATTATCAGCAAAACTTGTTTGCATTTGAATAAAATGCAACCCATTTTTTATGCTTAACTCAACATAATTTAAACAAACATTTTTTAAAACATTATACAATCAAGTATATTTTTCTTAATTTATAAATTTACTAATTCAATTCATTTTATAATTTTCCTAATTAATATTTTTGTTACGAATCAATAAATATTATCGAAGAGTTTCACATTTTCATTTACTGCAATAAATTAAAAACATGAAATTATTTAATTCATTAAAATATTTTTAAATAGTTAAATTTATAAATATTTTATAAATAATTTAATTATGCTATTTAATATTCGGCAAATAAATCCGTTTCTCTGAATTCATAAAACACTTTCATCGATTGATTAAAAGATTGATTTGCAATGAAATGTACACATTGTTTTTTATTTAATTATTTTTATGTTTATGCCTTCACATGTTTTTTATATAACACGAAAAATAAATTGTAATATACTTTTATTATTAGAATTAAAATTGTTCTATAATTGTCAAAAATGTTACCAATACTCTTTTTTAATAAAATAATATTTATTTGTGTTATAAAATTAAGTAAATGTACCATCGATTAAAAATGGTTTTTTTTTATTGTTTATATGATAAAATATTTGAAGTAATTTTGTATAAAAGTGCTTAACATTATTCAAATTGTAATAAGTTGAATAGAAAAATACATTGACAATACAGTAAACGATTTCAATTTTTTCACTATTTAGAAACAAATAATAAATTCTGATCATGTATTTTTTTTTACACTAATTTAAGAAAATCGTGATATTAAATTTTCTACATTATTTAAAATAACAATATAGATTTGTAAGTCAAACAATGTATGTGTATCAATATCTTACAAAATTTCTTAGAGAACATGTTTAAGATAGTAAATTAACGTAAATAAGCAATACTTAAATTATTGAATTAGATACTTATTAAATTTTTTTTACATTGTAGCTTCTACAAAATCTATTCTTCGTTTCAAAAACAAATTTAAATAATTTAAGTTAATTTTAAATGAAATTATCTAGGAATCCATTCATCTCTTCACAGTAGATACACTTGAACATCAGAATTTAAGAATTTGAAATACAAATAAATTGATAAAACAACTTACTTTTATGAAACTCTAAGATGAAATTTTTTTATTTTGTCGTACTTACATGCCCCATCTAAGTCGTAATTCGATAGGTCGTCATTAATTGTGCGAGAGAATTCAAGAATGTTGCACCATTGGTCTTTATTGATAACTTTGTACTTTGATTGATCCAAGAATTTGGCGAACTGTGAGAACAGTGGCCAATGCTTGCCTAACAGTAATTGCAGCATAACTCGCGCTGTCTCCATATCCATACTACGTTGATCCTTATCCTGATTAACAAAAAATAATTGACAATAAAAATCTACAGGAACTAACTATCCGAATAATATTTAGAAAAAATGATTTACAATAATAAAAATGTAGCGAAACTAATTTGTCAGGTGTTCAATGATAAAATTTGAATGCAATTGAAATCTAGCTTCATTTAATTTATACTTCAGTATAAAATTAAATGTCACGGGAAGTAAACAGCAATTTTCAAACATTTATGATTCTCAATTTCTTCGTATTATTTTAATTTTAATTTCTTGGCTTGCTTGAAAAATATTGATAGTATATATAGTAATAATATTTATCGTTTTGACATTGAAATCTTTAAAATGACAATCATGTATCGTAACATTTTTACGTTTCTCGATTTCTTAGATAAGAAATTGCTCGGACCATTACACCTAATTACTCCCTTATAATTAAACACTCAAAGAACGTTGTAACGGAAACTCAAGTAAAACTCGACAATATCGATAAAATCAACGTTTCATTTCTTCTTAGCTTTGCTTCCAACAATAGAACGGGAATAGAAGAAAAAAAACCACCCGGAAAAACGACTTACCCTAGCGAAGTCGTAAGCATATCTGTAGATGCCCTTGAAAATGTGCTGGTCATTGAGGAGATTCCTCAGGTGATCCATCTTCTGTTGCACCTTGAGGATGGAATCGCACTGTAGATCCGAGAGGCCCTTGAGCCACTCCGTCATTGTGAAGAAGCCCATTTGTCTAGCGTTCATCTTGTACGCGAGCACGAGCATGACCACATTCTCGGGCTCAACGCCGATGTCCTCGCAGAACTTCTCCATGCCCTCGGGCCCGAGCGTGTCCGGCTCGTCGGCAGTTGTGTACTCGCGGAACCAGCTGATACAGCGCTTCTGCGAGAAGCTCTGGCCGTTCGTTCCATCCTCCGCTTTCGTATGTCGCCTCGCACTAAGCCCAATGCGTTTCACGGTTAATTATTACTGGCCACGTATCGCGCTTTTCACATGACAATGAAAAACACGCCAAACGACTCTAAGGACCTCCTTTTCAGCGTTGCCAAAGCTCTCCCTTGGGATCCTCGATGCACTCGCTTTCCAAGAGACCGATAGAGACATTTATATGTTTTTTATGCGCATATAACTCTATAGTAATACATAGTTTATCTCTTTTGCCGTGTTAACAAGGGCTCTGTTTAATGATACATTTGAAAACATTTTGAGACTTTAGAAAAATTTACCGATTGTTCAGGCGTAATCAAGTACCGACAAGACAAAGAAAGTAATTGTACGGAAAGTGTGTTGTTAAGAGACATCTTCTTTCTTTAAAATGGTTAGTGTTGTATTTTTGGTAGATTGAGATTATGATGTTTTTAAAATGAGTGTCCTTAAATACATAAAAAACAATAATAAATTTAGTAATTTTCTTTTAAATTTTTACTAATCAATGATCAAGAAGTAAACCCATGATTCAAAATTATTTTCTAAGTCGTTTTCAATATCACTTTTACAGTTTTAAGACAGATGTATCAAAAATAGTTTGATATTTCAAAGTAAACTTTTATTTAACTTTAATTGTCGAAAATAGTGGAGCGCAAAAGCTTTATATTAAACATTCATTCATTTGAAAATCTTAAGAAAAATTTCGAAAAATTCTTATAAATCTGATTAGATTAACCTAAATTTTATCCTTTAAGCAAATACGCAAGTCATGTTTTGCTATAATATTTATCATGCTTATGTTAATAAAACTTTAATCAAAGAATACTTTACATAAAATATAAATCCACGAATATTTATATATAATGTAACATTGTAGACATGCAAATGTAAATTCGTAGTTTTATTTCTAATTATTTTTAAAAATACCACTAATGCATTTGCTCAAATCTTTATATAAGTGACTACTAAATTCCAGTTTCAAATAAAACCACATAATTTTTCAATACTAAAATCGTGTAGCAAAGAATATGCAAAGACTTATCGCGTTCTTCAAGAATACAAAGTACCGAATTAATTGAAACTAATATTATTTTTAATTTTAGCAAACAGTACAAAATTTTTTCTTTCGCAAAGATAATTCATAGAATAACTCAGAATCTAATATCAAGTATTAATTTTATGCACGTTCCCAATTGTGTCAATGTTATTGCTAAATTTTGACTTGTGCAATGTTTTCTATAAATAAAATAAAAATTTGTAATAATAAATGAAACAACTTAGTGTTTAGCAGTGACTTCGTTTTTTAAAACATTTTTTGAAATATGACTTTCAAGATTTTATTTAACAATAGAAATTAATTAAATGAAGTTATGAACAGCAATAAAATAGAGCCATAAATATGTATCGAACAATTCGTATTGTACTAGCATTGTAAATATTTCTATGACTTTGGCACTATGATTATTGAATTAAAAATACAAAAATAATACATTTTTTTAAATAGCGGTAAAAGTTTAATCATAAAAACAAGACAAAAAGATTTCAATTAGTTTTTTGAATACAAAAAGGATGAATATATTTTTCTTCAGCATAAGCTTATACCATTTAATTTGATTTTTTATCACAACATTTAAAAATAATTGTATCTGGAATCTAAAGGATTTTTATAAATACTTGGTATTATCAAACTCAAAGAAATAATTTTAAGTAGTTGGTTATTTCTTGCAATTGACAATTTTGATTAATTTTACAGAAGAAAATGAGCGAATACAGCAAAAATTCAATAAAAATATTAAATAAGGAATATCTGTTAAAACAATTTCAATTGTCTCCTTTATTTTTTATTAAAAAAACAAAGTAATTTATGAAACGCTGTCGCGTGTGAAAAAGTATAAATCAAATTTAAAATGTTAAAATCTCACTGTATTCTGTTACTATTTTGATAATTTTAGTAAAATGATTAAATTAAGCTTCTGTAAATATTTAATAATTAAGTATTTAATAATTAAATATTTAATTAAGTATTTAATAATAATTAGTTCTGTAAATATTTAATATTAATTAAGTTTAATCGAATGTTATTTGAACAGAATATTTATTGCATTTACTTTTCTATTTTAGTTATTATGAGCGCTAAACATCTAGAAAATCATATAAGTTTCCACGATATTATCCCGGAAAATTATTAGTTTAAACACATAATAATAGTACATAACAAGATTAGCATTTAAGTAAATTTTACCAAATTATTATATTAATAACTTGTAAAAAATGAAATGTAATGAAATACCAATATACATATACATTCAATAATACAAAACTTTTATAACTTATATAAATTTAGAACTAAATTGAGAAGACAGTCCAAATATATTTCTGCAGAAATAAATAAATAAAAAAACTTTATCTATTAATTTTTTAAATAGGTGTTTTAAGTAGGTAATTTTGTTGTAATCTAGCACACTATACAAATTCAAACTCATTATAAAAAATGTATCAAGAAATAAAAAAATTTTTATCACATGTTTTGTAACGTGAAAATTTACTGTGCGGCTACTTTTACTACACAAATTTACTGCTATTACTGGATATCTTACAGTAATCATGACTTTTATCGTAATCTTTAAAAGAAAATATTCTTTTTTTTAATAAATCAAAAAATAAAAATAAGAATTGTTTCAATGATACTATTTAAAATAGAAAATCAGTCACTTTAAAATACGTAAATAGTTCGAAATAATGCATTATTACTTATGTAAAATGAAATAAATGTTTTATCCCCCAATTATCATCGTTGTTTATTTTTTGATAATTTCTTAAACATTATTGTCTCGTTATTTGTGGTATATTATGTACAATAATTTACAATATAATCGTCCTTTACTATATACTAACTAAAGAATAAATAATTTAGATAACAAAAAACTTAAAATTCGTAGAAATTTAAAAAGGAATTAAAAATTGAAACTTCTAATTATAAAACAAAATATAATAATTAAAATACCCTCGTTTTTTTTCATTTAAAATTATGCTATACCCTTGGTAACATTTATTAGAAAAATAGACAATTTTGCACACAGTCTTATTTGTTTTCAAATATAAATTTCTTATAAGTTTTCTTGCTTTTTGTAATATTAATTATTAGGTATGAGCATGTATTTTAAAACACGAATATTTCTGTAGGTATTTTTTGTCACATTTGTTTATTTCGAGCACGAAATGTGTCCTATTTATAGAAATAGAAGAGAAAAAATGTGTTGGTTTTTAATTTTTTGACAGTACCATTACGATTACTTAATCCAAACATACTAGTTTAAAATAAAATTTTATCGATAAAAAAATAACAGAAACATATTTCACAATTCAAAAACCTAAAGTTATATTTACAAATTTTGTAAACAAACACATTGAGAGTTCACCTTTTTTGCTATAATGTAGAGTATTTAATAACGTGCGAGTTATTTTTACATCAGTAGAATTACTTTTATATTAAATCACTGTGTTAATAACGAGTTATATAATCAGGCACTAAATAATTTCTTCTTCTTGGATATTAGCAATAACTCGAGGATGGTTTATATTTTTAATTGCTAGATATAATTACAGAAGGAGAATAATTTTATGTAAACGTGACGTATCACCGTGTCTAGGCAGATGAAGAAATCTTCAAAATCCTTAAGAATGGGAAAGCAACAACAGTATCTTCTTCATTGATATTTCAAATATATTTCTAAAACAAATATCCAGTTATAGAAATACGAACCTCTCGTCATCCATACACAACGGAAGAGCCAGCAATTTTCCCACACACAACAGTGTCGTATTCCGAATTAGGATCTAAGAGGCAACGCACTTGCCGCCAGAGATCGGAATTCACGACGAAAAGTGAAAGAAAAAAAAAAGAAAAATCTCGAAGAAATACACGTATACAGATGCATAGACGTGAAATACAATGGTATCAAGTGACGTCGACGGCGATGATCCTCCACGATCGGTGAGTGTCCAAAAATAATCGTCTCGCCTCCCTCTACCCAAGGAACTCATTCAAGTCTTGGCTGAAAAGCGCAAGTCCGTCTGTATTTCTTTCAAGTACAGACACACTTACAGTGCAAAAATATATCCCTTCATGGAATTCTATTTACCTTGATTCTGGTTAACTTTATAGGGAAATACGGGAAAGCCAGATAAAGATAAAGGAAGGCGAAAAAGAATGAGAGAATATGAACGTCAACGAAAAAGAGCTTAATTTCCAATTTAATTGTCAAGGCTAAGGTAAAATAGTATTTAATAAAAAATATGTTTAAACAGAGTTCAAAATTAGGTAAACTGTGCATACGCAAAGTGTAACAGAAAAGATTTGTTCAATGTATATGTATATAAAAATTAATTTTTGAACTATTTACCGATGAAGAATATTATTCAAATTAAGGGTTACAAATCAAAGCTGATTACTGAAACAAACAAATTATAGCAATGCTTTGCGATTTTTAATTTAATAAACAAAGTAAAAAGATGAAGTGTTATTAAATATAATTAATAACAGGTTTTATAATTATTATAATAGTGAATTAAATAAACATTGAATGAACAATGTAAGTTATTATAAGTGTCAAAAAAAGATTTTGACAACAAGGCTTGAACAATTGTAACCGTAGCCGTCAAATATACAGAAATGTTATTCTTGTCATTCGCTGTTCATTGTGTTGATTCAAAACTAGAAGAAAAAGAGCTAATGAAAAAGAATACAGATCTATCGGTACGATTTGCTTTAGCGTAATGCAAGGCATCTTTGAAATTCGAAGTACGTCAGTTTATGTATGAGTAAAATAGAAAACAACAAAAATTAATTAACACTTGAATGATGTTTTGACGTCACTGCATAAGCAAATATAGATAACCAAGTTGAATAGTATAGTTCAGAAAATATGAAATGTCGTAAGTGATTTCTTAGAGATTCTGTGGAAGCGAATATAATAGTATATATCCAATAAAGAAATTACGAAGAGATTACTAAGATTTTTAAGTTTTGCGGTTGACAAATAAATGAATATATTAGTTTTAATGATATATTAACATTTAATATTGATGAATTGATTGTTTCCAAAAGTCAACAAAGCAATAATACATTTTTATACAAAACTATGCAATAATAAAAAGAGAAAACACTAGGTATTTTAACGCATTTAAAGAAATTAAACAGCTATTTTGAGCAAAAAAGTCATATATACATTTACTGAATATTTTTAAAATAACTATGAGTTTCATATTTAGTACTTACTTTATTATCGATTAATTATAATTAATAATAATTAATAATCAAAACAAATACTAAATATGAGACTCACAATTATTTTAAAGATGCTGATACATATATCAGTGAATTTGTGAAATTTTCAACAGGAACTATAGATAGGGTAGAAGAATATAGAAATAAAATTTCAATAGATATTTTTTAAAAACGATGATTCAATCAAACTTTTAAAATTTTAAAAGTTTTTACCTAAAATTATATACCTTATAATACAATAAATATTTATCATATAAATATTACTCATAAACTTTCTATCAAATATTATTAAATAACATTATTCATATTTTGAATGTTGCCAAATAAATTAATTTTGTAATTATCTATTTATTATTACTGTTATACTTTTTTTCTCAACTTAAGATTCTTAAAAATTATTACAAGAGATGATTTTTCTTATAATATATTATTTTATAAGATAAAATTTAATAAGTCCTTAAGCATCTTGTGCTAAAATAAAAAAATTAATTATCTTCGTAGAAATATCACAATAGCTATTCCCTTACATATTTATTTAATAAAATACTTCTTTATTTTATTAAAATAATAGTTATAGAAAATCCAAATAAAGAACCTAGATTCTGTTTATTAAATAAATCAATCCTCAAAAAAGTACATTAATTTTAGACAAAGGTACAACTCACTCATAGGAACATGAAATAAAAAATTCATGAACAGTTTCTCATTGAAAGCGTGTAAAAGTATTTAAATAAACTAACCTAGATGTGTGTCTAAGTCGTTTGGAAGGATGCCTTGGCATATCTTCAGGGGCGCTTGGTGGCATTTCTGGCGTAGAATGATTGTTTGTGCTTGAGGGCGCTCTTCGCTTAGTGCGAGGCATCCCTCTTTCTCCTAAGCCTAATGTTTGCTCGTTTACACTCTGTTGCTGTACGCCCTGAACAGCGTACCTTCTGCTTTGGCTACCAAAGTGATCTACCTGAGATTCTTGTTCACTCTTTCGCGAATCCTCCTCCCATGCAGCCTGTAATTATAAAAAAATAAATATTATTAAAGTATGAGTTGCAGAGAAATTAATAAGAAATTCCTTATTTAATTTCAAAGAAAATAAATGTATACATTTGTTATATAATATATTAATTATAAATTTGATTGGAAATACAATAATTACATTTTTATAAGAAATTTATTTTAATTAGTTTGAATAACAGTAAAATGTATTTTTTTAATTCTTAAGATAGAATTCGATTTCTATACTTAAATTACAAATAAATAAAAGTTTATCACAGAAATTGAAAATAGTATAAAATATATAAATCCTTGATTTTTTCATATAAAAATATAACAACCATAACCAATGAAGTAACTGAAAACCAATCTGGAAGAATTAAATGAAATCCATTCTTCTTAGATTTTTGTTTAAAACTATTTCGAATTTTGTAATTCATATTGTCTGAAAATTGCTTAGAGCTTAATTTTGTTACCAGAAAGCCAAAAAACCAGTGTTAAAAATTTTGAAAACTTGGGAGTGTGTAGGGAATTTAAAGTTTGTAAGTTTCATTTTAACAACTCTTAAGTCACCAAACATACAAACATCGTATCCAAGCAACAAAACCAACCTGTAAAATTACTCAATTAGGTAAATTATTATAAGCATATATTTTTTAAAATTTATAATTTTTCATAAAATTAAAGAGTAAATTAAGTAATGAAGTATATCATAAAAAAGAAAATTTTTTTCCAATGAAAATGATACTTCAATAATAACAGAATAAATTGAAAATGATGGGAATGTAAAAATATTGCTTGGTAAAAGATATATTATTTCTAAATCAGTTATAAAATTTATATTACAATTTGTACTAAAAATAACTGAATCTATAGATGATGATAAAGCATAAAATATAAATACATATAATGTAGATATAATTCAGACTTTTTTTAAACATAAAACAATACGTACAATCAAATGGAATGTTACAATATTCACCACTAACAAAATAATAAATTAAAATGAGTGATATTGCAAAAATTAATTATTTAACGATACAGTAACCAAGATAACTTCAGTACAGTGATGTTAATAATAAATGATTAATTACATATTTTTCAAAGTCTTATAATGTAAATTAAGAGAACTGATTTTTTAAGTGACACATAAGAAATCTATTACAATATCTATAAAGAATTTTAATTCAATTTCAGATATAAAATCAACTTATTTAAAAAATAAATAACTTTATATTATAATGCTTCTAAAAGTACTTGGAGTTTAAAAATTACAAGGAAAAATAAAATAAACATATTAAATGTTATCAAAATATTATATAAAGTATTAAAATTTTTTAATTTACAATTCTAAAAGAAGATATGTATTATATATAAGTTTATTATACATACATGAAATATCTATTTGTATTTCATCAGTTAATATATCAATTGAATTTGAACAATACTCCAATAGCTATACATCTATTTTATTTCATTAAATAAAAATAGAATATTAATTTTCTTGGTAATTTAACAGTATAATTATAATACTGATAAAATGTGAAGAAACTTTAAAATACCTATAAAATTGAAATATATGAATATATGAAGGAGTAATATAACTAATACAGTGACCATATACAGTCGAAGAAAACTTTACAAAGTAAAATTCTGAATTTTCTCTATAATTGCAGATAGTTAATTATCGAATCTTATAAAATTAAACTAATTCTTAATAAATAATTTATTAAGTAAATAAAAGTAAGAAATAAGTTCCAATTCTTGAATTTTAATATAAATTTAATTTAAAGCTTACCAAGGAGTCGAGATGATGGACACCACTGGATAAGTTGAAGGAGCTGAGCCTATCCGTGATGTATCCAGTCTCGTAACGACTCACCTGGTCCCGCTCAGCGACGTTCGACAGGATTGAGGTTAGGTTCATCAATACATAATGTGCGCGCCTTCTCGTCTGAAAATCTCAGGATCCTTAATTCTGTACTGCTTTAGAGAACGATCTTCGTGCTGTTAGCAGAATTAAAAGTGCTTACCTAGCTATCCTACTTACATTTTTCGTAATTATACGTGTACGTACAACATATGTATAATCGAACTGTATATAATGGAATGATAAAAGGATAAGACCACACACGTATGTAAGTAGCCACACATGCGAGTGGACGGCAATCACGATGAAACAATGCTAATACTGATGATTAAAGAAAACAAAAAAAAGAGAATGAAAGGTGAGGCTCTTCTCAATAATCAATGTGAATTACTTAAGTAGAAACGTGCGGTACAGGACCGACGAATATTTTTTGAGGGGTGTGGTATTAGCGCATTTTGAAGTATGTATAATTTGCGTTTACAATTTTTAGAATGAACCGACATTATGATGAATTACACGCATTATCGCAGCTGTTCACTCATCAATTGAATTAACTAAAGTTCGACTCGATTACTACTTTAACGAATTAAACATATAATTGCGAAAATATTAATGGCCGCACGTAGATAACGATTAAACGAGAATAACTTTAAAACAAACACTTTTATATTTAATTTATACTTTTATACTTAATTTTTGGCTCACGATCTCGTCTTATAAAGTTTTTTTGGGGGTAATTACTTAAATGAAAACAATATTGCAGGCTTCCACTTGAGCTTCACATGATCATTTACCATCTATGATGGAAAAATTTACAAATGAACGATAGCAGAAATTTATTACGAAGCACATACATAAAATAAGATAAAAAGAAACAAATGTATTTAGTATTCGACTTTAATCAATATAAACACATATAAGTAGGAAGTATGAAAGAAGTGAAAAAACATGTATTTTTGGGAGTTATTTTTCCTGCTTCTTACCTAGTCCAATTCTATCCCAAATTATGGAAGTTAACAATGATGATAATCAAAATGAAAGCAGTCTACCCAGAAGTCTATCAATTCCATATATAATTCCCGAATAAAAAAATTAAAAATTTCTTCTCTTTCCTTTACTTTTTGAGGTTATTTAATCGCGGGGTAATTGTGCTCGACTAGCAAAAATCGTTTTTCTTATAATTCGCGGTAAGCGTAAAATCACATTGTATAAATGCACGAGCGATATTCTCTTTTTCAAGAATATGAAAAAAGAAGCGAAAATGATTTTTTTGTATTGCACACTGCACAGCCGTTGCTACGACCTCCAACTCTCTGCCTTTAACTCCCACCACCTTTTCAAGTATGAAGCATTTTGCATCGCAGTGACGCTGATGCTGATCCTATACCGTCAAGACCATCTGACCATTTTTCCGAATATTTCGAAATTATCATTTACTATTTCATTTTTACATTTAAATTATGTATTTATTTTGACACAGAGTCTGTTCAAATAAAATGAACTATTGGATTAAGAATCAGCACAAAAGAATAAATTATTTCGTGTTATGTTTAATAATAAAACGACTTTTGTTATATTAAAAAAGTATTTTTCAATTTAAATAGCACTATTTTACTGATAACAATAAATAAATTATAAACAAAAAATAAATTAATTCTGAATATACTGCAACTATTATTTAAATGTAAAAGTTTAATTTAAATTCTCATCATATTTATTAATAATAAATTTACTTTTGGTATAAAATAAAAAAATAATTCATGCTGTGAAATTCTATCACTTCACTTTTTATCTAAAAGATAGAAAAATTGAAAGAATTATAACTATCAAGAAAGTTGATAATTCTTTAAAAATAATTTCTTCATTTAAAAATTATTTTCTTCCAAAGTATAACATAAATATTTAATAAATATCAAGACATTACTCTAATTAAAGAAACGTAAGTTATAATCATTAATAATGAATCGGTAATAAGCAGCACTAATCCATAAAAGCGTCATTTAGTTAATTCTTAATGTATTTTCTATCAAAATCATATTTTATATTAACATTGTTACTTCTTGACAACGGCATTGAATATTCTCTGAATTGAGTTAATCTTAATTATCACCTCTGAAGCAATTTACATTGAATGCAAAGTAACTTTCAACTCAATTTTACATATAAATATATATATATATCTGACAGAAAATCTTCAGCATTTCTTACATTTAAATATTAATAACGCGTGATAATTTTTGCACTCTGTTGAGCAACAAATCACCCTGTTTAACCATAGCCTGATACTGCCAGTTTTTGCTGTCCGGTCTGTTAGTTTCAACTACGCCACCGACCCTATCGACTTTACAATGCAAACGTCCTGCAGCAATAAATCGTGACAACTCCCTGAAAGATAGAAAGTAATAAACGAATGTATTTATAATTTTCCAGTTACTTTGCATATTTCTGTAAGAATATTAATTGATAATAATTGGACATTATTTTAATAATGTAAAAAATTTGTTTTTTAATTCGCTTTTATAAAAATGATGAAATAGCTAATTTCAGATGTATTTTATTAAAAAAAAACAGCGAATTAAAAATTTTTTTTATGAAACTAAAATTATATTTGAAAGAATCTTACTGATCAATGTATTCAATTGTAACTCCGAAAGATTCTGCCATATACTGAAGAGTCAATGACCTGTAAGACTCAAGAAGTTGAGTGTAAGCAAGAATGCGCATTTCTCTAACGTAGTAGCGATAATGTGGGAATACAAGAAAATCTCTGCGTAATAAACCTTCCACATGTGCTGAAAAAAATTCAAGTATTAATAATTTCTATAAGTATACAGTCATTATTTACTAATGTAATAAATAATTCATATCCACTCAAAATTGTCTATAAAGGATTTGAAATTTTTTTTTACATATTCTAATCTTTAATCTAATAATGAAGGTTTTTAAATAGGGAATAATATGCTCTGGTAAATTAAATTATATACTTACCAAGATTTTTGAAGAAATCAGCATAATGACAATTATACAAAGAAAATAAATATTCTTTACAATCAGGGTTACTGTGTAACGTTTCCAAAATTTCTGAACCTTTAATAATTTTATCACGCAATTCATTACGAGGTAAACTGATCATACTCAAATAAACTGTATATCGAACAAAAGTATTATAATCCATGAGTTCATAACTTGTGAATGTGCTGATGGTATCAAGGAAAAAGTTGGCAGCTTCTTTGAAATCACGTACTGCTATACAATAAGTTCCTTGATACACTTTCAATCGATTTCTCCTATCCCAATCTCCTCCTTCTTCTATGAGTCTATACATTAAAAAAAAAATGTAGAGTGAGAATAGAAATAATTACAAAAACAAACAAATAAATTAATACTAACGCTTCAGCCTTTTCAATATTTTTAGTAATGAGATCATGATCCAGATAGAAAAGACCAATCCTAATATTGTGAAAAACTATGTCCAGTCTATGGCCAAGAGATACTGTTTTATCATAGGTTTTCTTGAAAGCTGCTAATGCTCCTTCTTTATCACCAATTCTACAAAGGTGTTCAGACTTTTTTAAATTTGCTTCTCGAACTTCCATTTCTCCTAAATTTTTTTCAGCATCTTCTATGGTATTATCAAGTTCTTTTAATTGTTCTTCATTTGTTGCCTTCATTTTAGCTAAAAACGTTTCATCAACTTGCCAATTCAAGTCACGGCATATTTCTTCATAAAATGGAGCCATATCTGAAATATATTTGTGAATTTTAATATAATGAAATATAAGTTAATACTATTCTAAATAATAATATTCAAAGTCTTACACAATTTACCGAATGAAAATTAAAACGACAAAATAAAAGTCCCAATCGTAGACTGATTAAAATTCATACATTTTGTTTTAAAAAGCATTCCTAATTTATTACAAAGTAAGTAAACTTTTCAAATAATTCACTAGAAATTGAAAGTTCATAATTATCAAAAAATATTCAATTCTTTAGAAATATTAAATAAAGAATTTTTTATATTTTGAATGTAAAACGTACAGAAATAAATATTATTTTACGACAAAAACAAAATTGAGAGGTTAGGTCGATCATCATTGAATAAGATACCAAAATTCTCAAAAAGGCATACTTAGCAAATTCATTTGGATACGAAAGACAATTACAAAAATGAAGGTAAATAAAAAATCACCAAAGTACAAAAACTAAAAATTGTCCTTGAAAAAGTTAAGAAATGAAAAAAATGCAATCTCACTTTCCGCTTTAATGGCATCGAGTAGTTTAGTCTTAAGGGCTACATCGTTTTTATGTTCTGGCAAACTCAGTAAAAATTTTGTCTGAGCTAATTCGAGATTTGGATTCTTCTCGAGTCCTTCCTCCTCGAGATTTTCCAGCGGCATTTTTTCCACTTTTTGCTTCCTTTTACAAATATTAACAAAACGAATTCAAATCAACACACCGCACGATAAAACCGGAGAATTCGGATTCAGGCGATAGTCTGAAAAAAAGAACGGAATCGCTAGCGACGCCACGCGGCAAAACTAATGGATGATTCACCACGTACAATTCAACGTATGAATTAGTTAATAATAAAAATATAAATAATACTATATGCTTTTTTAATTTTTTAATAATTGTTTTAAAAACTACAGGGTGTTAATTATAAATTTTTTCAGCTGATCTCTTAAAATTGTTAATAATTGCATTCGTTTGGAAGATAAAAAATTTTATATCTATTAGAACTTAATTTGTCTCACTGAAAAAAAATTCATAATATTTTAAAAAAAATTAAATTCTAACCAATTATAAATAAGGCAGATACGCAATACGCCAGTGTTTGCAATTTTAAGTTTTATCCAACGCGTTCATAAAGCCTGATCACCAACCATGTACAAGTGCAGTACTCTTCATAGTTGATAAGAAAAATTTAAAACAACAATATTTTAATTAATAACTATCGTATCGAAACACAAAATGTAAATGATCGAATTTGGAAAAATTTACATCGACCAAGTTGGATGGTATATAGTATCTGATCAGTGACGTATGAAAAGTCATAGACTTTAACCTTAAAATGTATAGTAACTAAACTAAAAGATGACTGTATATTATCTACAAATTTAAAATTGCGTAAAAAATGGTTATTTTCGTTAATAAAATGATACAAGTACAAATATAAGTATTTTCAAACGAAAGCCTAACCTACAGCAAGTTGTTTTAAAATTAGGGGCGGCAACAATGAACTAACTAGAAACAGCTAATAGTCAAACACTAGTGTGTACCGGGTTCGCGCATGTCTGTCTCTCTTTACCTTTGTATATATCTCTCTTTCTCTTTATCTTTTAGCAAGTTACAAAAAAGAGGAGTTTTCATTGTCGTCGCGATCGCTCCTTCGAGGAGTAGTGGAAAAACGATATATCTAGCAACAGTGTACTGTAGTGTGTTGTCGGCGTGTATACGTAGCTGCACAAAGTGACGCGTGAACACGCGCGGCAAATGTCAGGCCACGACGGATCTCCGAAGTCATCATCAACGAATAACAGCTTCTACAACCTGTGACACCAATAACACAGCCACGGCGTTATGGACGGACACCAGGTAACGTTGCACTCGGGAAGTGAAAAACAAAAGATTTTTCATATGTAGACTTTTCAAGAATGTTGTGTTAATGTCATGTACTATCATTCAATGTAATTGAGTTTAATTATATTTAAATTGTTAGTAATTTGTTTTTCCTCTATTTAATTAACAATTTTGAGGCAACACCCCCTTATCGCTATATTTGTACTTTTTGTCTGACTCATCAGCAAGGTCACTATACTCTTTGTTTACTCCAGCAATATATTATTTGTAGGTGCGAGCCCTCTATGACTTTTGCGGCGAGCCAGGATCTGCAGAATTATCAATTACAGCTGGAGAAGTATTGACTGTTATGAGGGATAATGTTGGGGATGGTTGGTGTGAAGGATTTAATCAGAGTGGTCAATCTGGACTATTTCCTGCTGCTTATGTACAAGTTATTGAAGCTACAACCCCAACAATAGGTTTATATTATAATTTTATATTATAATTTTTTTTTTAATTTTTGGTTTATTTTTGTTAGTTTATTATAATAACTACATTTACTAAGATTTCACCTTTATGAATTACAATGAAAAGAATTTTAAATTTATGTTGCGAACCTAAATGTTTTATATTATCTTATAGTACTAGGTATATACTTTACAGTTACATACATGTACTTGGTTCGTGTAATAATCTTAATGTTGCTTATTAGTTGATAAGAAAATACAATTTGAATTATTATAACTAATAATTAATATAAGGACTTTTACGTATCATAAAAGTCAAGTTCGAATATAGTTTTAGGTGGACAAATATATAGTTATAAGAAAGAAAGTTAAAATGAATACCATCTGCAAATTATTCAAAACAAAAATTTTAAAGTAATGAAAACTTTTTAATAAAAAAAAATATGTTTTACAATCACAATTATTAAAATATTATTTGGAAACTTAAAACTTGAAAATAATTAGATATTTGGTACTTAAATTTTATAATTATTTAAAACTTAATACTTTATACTTAATATTTTGAGTTTGTGAAAATATTATCATTATTAAATCAATTCATTATCGATGCATTTCTTATATAATATAATGTATTATATATATATACTAAGTTTAATTAGAGATATGCTTTGAAATATAAGACTTAAATTTATTATTTTTCATTATAGTGCATATTGCTATAGAAATCTTAAGTGTATTATATTTTTAATTTCGTAATTTTCAACTTCTTATTAATTGGAAAGTTTAATATTCAGCATACAAATTGTATAATTACTGAGTTAAAATTTAAAATAATTTTAACAGAAACCTGAATATATCAATATGGTTTACCATGCCATTGTTTACAATTTTAATTATATTTTTTTATGTTGAAAATGAAACAAGCTATATTCGATATGTAATAATTTTAATTTAAGTAAAACAATATTATTACTCATTTTACTATAATAAATTTCAATATAATAAATTTATGGATGAATTAGGTAATACGATAAATTCACAACAAAATGCAGGAGACTACTGGGATGATGATTGGGATGATGATTCAGAGATTGGTCAAACACAAGCCTATGTACCACCTGTTCAGCATCAACCAAGTTTACAGTCAGCACAAGAATCATGTGATTCTGTGTCTATGCATACTATTCACTCAGTTATACCAGATAGATCGATTCCCAGTATACCAAAGAAGAATAACAAGTTTTCTACTCTGGTTAAGTCAGGTGAAGAAGGATTTCTACTTTGCTCTAAAAAAGTTATGGTGCCAGAATCCGAAAAAATATTTATCGAGGAAGTTGAGGGTGGTCGATTTGCTTGGATTCCAACTGGTGAAAGTTACAATTGTGTTATTACTTCACCTAAAAAGGAATCAAAGCTGAAGGGTTTGAAGAGTTTCATTGCTTACCAACTCACTCCTACGGTAATAATTCTATTTATGTAATAGAAAATTAGTACACTCTAATAGTTAATTTTTTACCCCAATGATTTACATTGAAGATTATATAATAAATATATGTTGATTAGTTTGATAGTTGATTTTTGTATTTTTGACTGCTGATTCTTTAATATAGATAGTAATATTTCAAAGATAAAATTAGAACTGTTATTGATAAAAGATATGAAATTCGAATTATTTAAAATTAACATAATTTTAAAGCACAGGTTTTCTGTTGATTAAGTTTGTATTCTAATGGTTTGCACATAAAATAATTATAATTATATCACATACTATGAAATATAGCTTATGAATTGTAAAAATTTTAGATTATTGAATGTGATTATAAAAATAATTAACTATAAAATTGACTAAAATTATGTTAGTTTAACAATTAATGCAATTTATCAAAAATTCTTAACAATATTAATATATTTATATAAAATTAAGTATTATAAATTAAAAAAATTATAATATTTTAAACTTATTAAAAAATCGTTTTGTGTTTCTATATGTAACATAGCTTAAAATATGACTATATTCTGTATATCTAGCTTTATACTTTAAAAGTCAATTTTTGAATCATATATAGTATTAGCTAATATTTAAATTCGTAATAATTATGATAAAAAGTAAATTAAAATGTTATCCATCTATTGATGTGTTATATGGAGAAAAAATTATAAATACGTCATCCTTTTTTTATAATCATTTATACATTTTGACATATGCAGTAAATTTAATTGAGCACAATTAAATTTTATTATATATATATAATTTTTATTTTCTAAAAGCAATGTTAGAGTTTCAATCATCGAAGATAATCAATTTCAAACATGTAAACGTATGCGTATGATTTGTCGTCTTTATTATTATTATTTTTTATTTTTTAACGTCATCCCATTGTGTTCCAATTACAGTGCTAATCGATACCACAGGTCTACGATTTGTTTTTAAACAGTATTTTTTTACAGTAATAGTAAGACATGCTTACGTTAATAGATAGTGATTATAAATTAAACTAAAATTTAATGGATTACGAGGCATTCGTTCTACTGATATGGTTACTAAAGATCCAAAAATATTTTTTAATATATCGATAAAAGCTTTTTTGATTCAGTGATAAATACATTCACAAGCAAATAACTCATCACGTACTAAATATTTATGTTTACGATGTCCTGTATCGATAATCTAATTAATTGCTAAAATAGGTCGCAATTTTCGAGCGACATTGATTCGTGGGAAGGTTGAGCAATAATAGTCACGTTATCGATTGTATCTTAATTTATTGCTAGACAATTTATAATTGAAAAATTTGTATAATTTATCAGCAATGAATGTAAAATATTTTTGGTCCTGTTTCCAGTTCAACAACATTCAGGTATCACGCAGGTACAAACACTTCGACTGGTTGCACGAGCGCCTTGAAGAGAAGTTTTGCTTCATCCCGATTCCTCCACTGCCTGACAAACAGATATCCGGACGCTACGAGGAACAGTTCATCGAACACCGGCGTACTCAGCTGCAGGAGTTCGTAGATTACGTATGCAGACATCCTGTGCTTTCGAGGAGCCGTGTTTGGCAGCACTTCATCACCTGTACCGACGAAAAGCGTTGGAAGGCCGGGAAACGACACGCCGAGAAGGAGGAACTTCTTGGCGCCAACTGCTTCCACCTGGTGCAGTGTCCAGATACGCCGCTTGATGCTATCAAAGTCGAGTTCCAGACCGATGGCTTTTCTAGGTAACCAAGACGTCAGACCTTTTCCTTTTGGATAACGATTGTTTATATAATTGAAAAATTTAATATTATAATTAAACTAGTGCCTTGTCAATTGGTTGACTTATTAATCAATCGATGTCAGATTCGCCTGTTCATTTGACTTTCACACTGCATTTCATTTTTTCCATTTCGAGATCGACCGTTAGCGATTGACACGGAATTCTTGTCACGTAATGTAACCGTCGAATATAAGAGACGGATGTTTAATATTTGTTATTATGAAAAAATATTATTGTCACAATACGATAGCGATGAAAACAATAAAATGTTCCATTCGCTTAAGATAAACGTTATTTAATAAATAAAATTGGTTGTGCAAAGAAATATGCTTAAGCAATTAATGTGTTACAAGTAATGTATGATATAAATTGTCAACAAATTATTTTTAAAAGCATAACATTTAATTAGAAATATTTTTACAGTAAACTTGTTATAGTCTTCTTTTTATTTATTAATATATCTGTACATCCTTCTTAAATATTTTATGTAAGGGAGACGAAGGCTAATTTAAAGGTAATGAATTTACTTAAAGCATTATTTCAGAATGTAGATTTAATAAAGTACCCATACAGATAATTGTATATAAAAACTTAAAAGAATATTTCAAGAGAATATATATTTAATGGTTTAATAAATTTATAATCGCCTTGCTTACTTAGATGAGTAAATGTTTCAATTGCATCTATTCAAATACTGCAATTGTCGAGGAAAATATTTTCATAGCAGTCCGCTGACTTGCTTTTCAGGATATTTCCTCGAAAACATGTTTCAATACGCAGAGCCTCATAAATTGGTACCATTGCTTCTTAAACTTCATCCAATAGCTGCGCAACGTACGCGTAATCTCATAATGTATCTCGGATTTGATAAGAATATCGAGAATATGCTTTATGTAGACGGTATTAAACCCGAAGTTATTCGCGTCTTGTTTATTAAATATACCCGATAAAAAATTGCCCTAGCAACACTATTCACATTTCCCGATAAATCATTGCGCCGTGCTTTCGGTAATCCATTATTGCGCTGTTAGATCATTCATTGGCTTACCCGTTAATGATGAGTATTGAAGATGTCGTTACACTATGTAGGAATATAGAAGTGTCAAAAAGAAAAATTATATATCGGATTATGTAATATTGTATCAAAAAAATTGAAATAACAAAACAAAATGAGTTATGAATTTATGAGTTTATGATGATAATAGATGATAATAGATAATAGTATTTCTTTAAGCATACAAACAAACAAAATTTTTCGAATATTTTTCTATTAAATATAAAATCAGCAAGCAAATTTTGGAATTTTATATCTTTACCAACTTTACTAACAACGACTTTATGATCATTTATATTTATATAAAAAAAATTAAATTATGATAAATAGAAAATGCTTTTTTAAACAAATAGTAATTTAAATTACGTAGGAACTAATTAAAAATTACAAATTTAAAATTTTTAAATGTTACATGCAAGTTGTACGATATTCTAAAAATTAGTGAAAGATAAATTAATATTTCAAAATGTATATATTCATTGATTAATTGATATCAATTTGAATATAAATTGTAACAGAGCCGAATAAAGCGCATGATTATCTAAAATAGGTTCATCGCGGGCTTGGATCCTGTGGTGAAAAGCTTGATGGCGATGGCAACGGATCAAGCGAAGAAGCACCAGGTGCTGTACAAGCGCGAATTTCAAAAGATCGGTCAATGCTTTGGGGCGCTTGGGATTGCTCTCGAGGCTGACGACATGGGT
This sequence comes from Wiebesia pumilae, assembly GCA_018907045.1. Lineage (NCBI taxonomy): Eukaryota > Metazoa > Arthropoda > Insecta > Hymenoptera > Agaonidae > Wiebesia > Wiebesia pumilae. The sequence goes on along the minus strand of JACCHZ010000066.1, from coordinate 1,160,837 downwards.
CGCACCCGTGGACGTCTCAATCAGGCTCTTAAGGACACGGGCGAGGCCTACAATGAGATCGGCAAGTTGTACGAAGACCAGCCCAAGTACGACTGGGAGCCGCTTGCCGACAAGTTTCACATTTATCGGGGGATCATTAGTAGCTTTCCTGACGTCATCAGCATACATAAGGTACATATGTTATATTTTTTTTTGTTTTTTACTGAACAATTTTTAATTGAATTTACTGATTATATTCGAGCTTTTATCGGTTTATTATGAATAATCTAAGGTCGTTGACATGCAAAACATATTGATTTATAATATTGAAGAAATGCACTTGTTATATCCACGGTTTACTTATTCGATGCAATTTAGAAGAAATACTGGGCTCTACCGATACATAACTTCCTTTTTTTAAATAAAATTTATTCTTGTAAATAGACGTTTCAATTGTTTAAATTTATTAATCAAAAACATAAGAAACTTAAACAAGAAACATGCTCTTTCATTTTAAATCAATTCAACACGTTGTAAACAATTGAAACTGGAGTCTTTTATTAGTTTCTTATTTTAGATAGAAATAAATAATTAAAGACGCCAGTTTTACATTATTTTTTATATATTCAATTTATATATAATTATATAAGTTTATGTATAACTAATATATATATTTTATAATTATAATTTCATAAACTTTACTACAGTTCTTTAAATACTAATTCGCATTGAAATTCAGAATAAGTAACAAGGTTATTTAACTATATAAAACTGTGCAAGGGTTACAGTAAAACTTAACATTTACTATTGAAATTTTCTGGTAACAATTTTTATTATTTGATGTAATTACTTTAATTATCGTACTATAAGCATATTGATAAACTGTTATTAGTTATTTAGTTATATTATAAAAAACGTTTAAATGCTTGTGTTTTATTAGTAATTAAAATTATGTTGATAACATATATTTAATAATTTTATGATTTTCCATAAAATACATACAAAGCGAATTATATAATTTATTTTAGTTTTAAATGGAAAGTAATTATGTTGACGTCTACGTAAGAAAAAATGTAATAGAGTATAGGAATCAATTAGACATATTCAAACGAGTTTAAATTTTTTATTTTTACTCTATAGTCCGGCTACTGATCAATTTATTGAAATTTTATCGCGCATTCTAAAAAATTACAATAGTTTTCGCGTGCCCATCATAAAGAGCGCTTGTATTATTAACGATTAATACGATAGAAATGCTGACCGAGTAGGAATCCATGTCTAAGCATTATCCCTTACTATTAAAGGTCCATTAATACCAAAAAAATTTCCATAAATTCTGTTTATGATTGTCCAAGGAAAAACGCTAGATGAATGATAAATTTATTAACTGCACCTCTCAATTTTCAGACCGCAGTGCTGAAGCGAAAAGAATGCGAGAAGTTGGTTAACGAGCACAAGATGGAGACGCAACAGCTGCGCGAACTTAACCACAGAACTGACGTAATAGCTCGTGCTCTCGGCGCCGAGGAGATGCACTTCCAGACGGAGCGCGACATACACATTAGCCAAACAATCAAGAACCACCTTGTTGAGCAAATCAGCTTTTACCAGAAGATCGTCAATAAGCTGCAGGAGGCGCTCAGTTCGTTCGACGATTGAAGATTCGAGCGCAGCTGATCGTTGCTGGCTTGCGGTTGTGTACAGGTCGATTGCCAAGGGTCAATACAATCGCCCGTTTCTATTTATCTATGCGAGCAAACGCTTCTCGAAAAGTGACTGGGTTTTTACTCCTAGGAATTTGCCTTTTATAACTATCAGTTTCATCAATATAAATGAAAAGCAAACTAATCATGTCCATTCGGAATATCCAACATCTGTATTCTACGTGACTCATTCAATGCTTGCTTTTGAATGCAAATACTTTTGCGAAATGCACACAAAATCACTCAATTGATTTTATTTTTAAGCTCTGTAAAATGTGACAGTGTTTTATTAGAATGCTCTGGTTCCCAAACTATAGAGCTTTTCAAGTAGATAATATTTTCATGATAATCACATTTTGCTTGCTTTTTTTAATTTGACCACATTGCAAATTTGATTATTCATTTTTGGACATTAGTGCAGGTGATTGCATACATGATCACGTGCTTTTATGTGTCCATGATACTAAAACCGTAATGTTTTGAAGGAATGGGGTTTAATAAGTCAGGTTATTGACATTAAATTGAGTATAAATCATGTGTAACTGATAATAAGTTTTATTTCTGCAAGAGCAAATAGATTTTGTTATAATAATACAATATAAGAATCAAATTAAAAGTTTGTTATGAATACAAAAATATTTTGTCATAATAAACTTTAAAGAATCGCTTAATTATCTTTTCCAAATATAGTACAATCATTTATACAAATAATAATACACGTATATTTATTCCAATCTATTTACAAAAATAAAAAGAATTAATTAATAATTCAGATATAGATTATGAATATAACAATGCTTTAATTTTTATATCTACTATCAAAGGAAATAATACATTTGAATCTTTAACAATTGTTTGAATAAGCAATCTTGATTTTTTGGATTTTTATCGTGTATATTATATTTGAAATTCAAGAAATCATGATCACTTCAGGGGATGTGCAATATCGTTCTTTATGCAATATAAGAAGCAGTATAATAAATAAATATCTATAATTAAAAAATATTTTGATTTTAACAAAACTAAAAGTTATTCTTAATTTATTATTGCAATATTGACTTACAGACTGCATTATATAGATTGATATTTCACATCTCTTGAATTCACAAGAGAATTTGTTATGAAACGTTCCTTCAATGTATATATGTGTGAATTACAATATTAAAAATTTGCAATTTATAAATTTATACCTTTAACCTCTTTCGAACAAAATAGAAATTTCTCTTATAAAATAAATTATTTACATATTTGATTATGAACCATAAAAAAACTTATAATGATTTGTTAATTTTAAATTATTTACTATAATGATGTTTAGCGAATATAATATTATAATTTGTGGTTGAAAATGAAGAAAAAAAAGGGCGATTTAAAATCTAAAATAAATCGCTCTTACATTCTTTTTCTTTGATCCATACAGACTGTAAAATATATAAACTGTAATTACGATGATGATATCAATATTATGTAAATGAAATTTGTATATTATCTACATATAAGTTAATGCCTTGTAGGCAAAATTTCTCTAGAAATTAAATCTTAAAATCGCTTTACAAAAAGGATACTTTTTTACAAAGAGTTTTTGTAGAAAGTCTTTATATACGAAATCTTTATTTTTTATGTAATTGACTATAGTACTATTAAAAAAAATGTAATATAAACTTTTATTCTTATAAATTCATTCATCTAAATTTTGGAAAAAATTTTCTACCATTATTCAAGCCTTGAGGAACTTTCAAAACGATAGTTGTCAAATAACTGAAGGTGGTGAAATACAAATATGAAAAAGAATTTTATAAAAAATATTATAGAGTTATTGTGCATACTAGAACTTATAACTACTTAGAAAGATGTGTCATATTTATATTTCAAAACTTTCTATTCATTTTATCGATAGTAAAGCAAATAATTATGTTTTTATTCTCAGTTAATAAGAAATGTGCGATTTCAAAAATTAAGATAATAAATCCTCTCCAAATATTAAGTATTTTTGTAAGAATAAGCATTTATATTTAAAATACTTTCTGAAAAGAGATAAAATTATTAACAAGCAACTTTGTATTTTTTAAGTATATTAATCACTTGGTTATTGAAGAAAATTGGACAAAGTAGACGAAAACTGTCTGATTCATCTACTCTAGATATTTTCATTAAAAATTTAAGTTTTTATATTTTTTTATTTTAAATATTTTATATTGAATTGTTAATTTAAAGAAATGAGAAAATAGTCCAAATTGAACAAGAATTAAAAAATGATAAGTAGCTTGTTATGCGAAATTAATGGATATTCAATTTGCATTTGAGAATTAAAAGAATAGTATAAAAAATATATGGAAGTTCAAACAAAAGAAATTTTAAGCAATTTTTCAACTATTATTAAAAGCAGTTATTGTAATCATGAAATAACGTTGTCAAATAGACATGAAAAATAAAGAGTAATCAAATTATTGTTCGATACTTCCTTCTAATATTTTGATATATCATTATATTTCTATATTTATTAAAATCCATTTATAATCAACTATAGAAGAAAAACCAAAGATGGACGCATCATGGGTACATAAAAGATTAATTATGAATTACGAGTTGAATCATGTAAACGTATAATTTATTTTTTAATTTATTTTAATTTCTTTTTATGTACAAGTACACCTAAAATTTCAATTAAAAACAATCAATGTTTTTTTTTACATAACACTTAAAAATGACACATGTATTATAAACTGATTATGATATTAAATAATCGATGCTCATGAGCACGCAAAAAGTAAAACCATAACTGAGACTTTTTCTTGAATTATCCGGAAAATGACCATTTCTGTACATCATGATGATTGAGACACTTTCTAACTTGCTGATTCACGGCATATTTTAATCGATGGATTTCGCTCAAGTATTATGATATAATAGTGAAAGATAGGAAAGATAGTCTAGAGAGTAGTTTTCTATTTTGCAGCTTATTTACGTATCAAATAATTTTCAACTTTTTGTTATATTTATTATTATATTTTTAACCTTTTCTAAAATTGCTTCAATTTTAAGTATATTATGTATTAGTAATTAAAAGTATTATTTTGTTCACACGTAAATATCTTACGTAACTACGATTTTCTTTTATTCGTATTTTAATCACGTATTTTTAATTTTTAATTCGTAATTTAATGTGTTTCAATGTAGTATTTATGAAAATGGAATCCAAGAAGATTTTATTATCTTATTGTCTCGTTAAAAGAAAATTTAGCATGTAAAATTCCATTTAGTTTTTACACAGTTAAACGCGTATAAAAAATGTTAATCTTCACTAAAAGAATAATTTTATTTAAAAATTGCGCTAACTTTGTAATTCATAAAAATTTGTCCACTGCTGTCTACAACCATATTAAAAATATTGAAAATAACAAGTATCAATAAGAGTAATAAGCATGACACGAAACTCCCTAAACCGTACAATCATTTACGAAAAGAAGGGATCTAATCGCTTTTTCACACGCTCAACTCCAGATTTTCATATCAGGAATCCCGTATGGAATGTATGGGCAACAATAACGACACATATTTTCTGAGAATTTCGCAGACCCAACAGAAGAGGATATACATGGGAAATGTCGGCGCACCGAAAGCGCAGAAAAAATAAAATCCGCGCTAAATGAAATGCACATTGTCACAATAAGAACAATTGTGGAGGGTTCCAAGGGAATCGTCAATGGAATTATGTGCGATAGATACCGAGTATCGATAACTGACTTGACCCTTTTCGACAACTAGCGACGCCTCTCCCCCTCCAACCCTAGCCGTCGATATCATCTCAGACGAGCGAGCGAAAAAGTCACCATCAATTCCACGATCCCGGAGGCACTTGACAAAAACGGAGCAAATGCGCGGACCCATGGGAGCTCGTATTTGTCGTTAATCCACAAACGTGAGCCTTATTAGGGGCCACCTGTACCAATAGGCAGACTCGTAGGGCACCTATGGGTCACTCGGAACACCTCGTCTCATCCTCTGGCAAATTCATCACCTTATACGGCGCTGCCCGACATTACGTAATACGAAATTCGTGGTTCGAACCAATTGAGGTTCCGTTTGCTTGCTGCTTTGTTTTACCTGCTTGCGGAAGTCATTGACATGTAAATTGATTGCTCTCTTTTAGCCGCAGTATTTGCATTTATATTGGGCTCTTCTGTAACTTTGAAAATATAATGTCAAGTTCGAAACGAGGTATTGAATGATTTTTTTCTTGGTAAAGACAGTAAACATTTTTTCTTGTTAAAAAACTATCCTTTATAGTTATTCCCGTTAACTACTTGAAAATGGTATTATAAATCGAGTACTTCAACAAATAAAGAAAGTTGAAGTCCTTTAGTAAGTAAACAAATGAATACCCTATTAATTCTTCGAAAAAAGTAAAACTTTTTTTTTTCAAAAAATATTTCTGAATTTTTAATTTTAGTCAAACAGTTTATCTACAAAAATAAACTAATAATGCTGTAATATACAAATTATGCTGTTTTATTTCAAGAAATAGAAAGATTATTCGGAAGCTAGAGGGAAATGTCGTTTTCTTTAAGTGTACATTTTTACTAATATCTTAGACCTTTAACAGTTGGCTCAAAAATTATAGGTATACGTGAAAAGAAATTTGATTAGATTTTTTTTAATAGTTCACGAATAAAGTAAATTGTATATGCACACACACATATATATATATATATATTGTATATAGAAACTCTTGCCAAACACAATAGAGAAAATATATTTTGGATAAACGTTGATAAAGACTTTTTATTGGCGAAAAAATTCATTTAAAAATTACCGAAACATTTTTCCAATTCACAATTCGCAAAGACGATGGCGAAACTTCATTAAATAGCAATACATGAAATATTGTCGTATATTCCTTATCTCTCGACTACATTCAGAACTACGATTTTCCGAGATTTTCAAATCATGAAATAACTTGATCATTGCTTTAACCAGTTTCTAACTCTCCCATGGTCCCGAATAAGTGTACGAGCCCAGAATCCCAACCGACATTAGTTCGCAAAGTAAGAGGCACATTGAAGGCACGATCCGGCTTTTCCCTGATTTGGCCCAAATCCCAGTAGACGTGTCTATTTGCAATGTTCAGCTTTGATTCCACTATTTTATGCAGCGAGTGATTCCCTCGTTACACAGCACACATGAGCACGTGCACTCGCGAACATTCGAGTACAAGAAGGAAGGACAGGTTTATTTATATACGCATAAAGAAATAAAAGACAAAAGTTGTTAATTTACGTGTGTATTTTTCTCTTATTTTTCTTGTATTCTTTTTAGACAACAATATCAGTCTGAATTCATATACTTATTTGTTGGTTCAACGATTATATAGAACTGCTGCTAGATAACAAGCTGTTTTGTACAATCACATTTACAATATTCTTTTTTCAATTTAAATATAATATGTAACGCTCGTGCGCCTTATTAATTTTTATTTTCGCTCTATCTTACTATCATCTCGAGTTCGCAGTCGGTTGTCTGCTTATTAGTATGGCACTGCACAATGTTTTATCGGTCCCTAAAGTTATTTACGTTGACCCTGCTACAGGCTGGAGATTTCGGTGTAAATTCTTTCACGTGGCAAATGCTTTTTCAAGCTTTTAATCAACTTCGCTCTTGTTAATGCTCGATTAAAATAAGCTCTTCAGAATATTAAATGTTACGATATTTTCCCCAATTCTTCTTGAATTATAACCGTTTAATTTAGCGATAGTTTTAATATGAATTGTACATAAAATCTCATAATTCTGAGAGCCGCGTCATTTAATTGGTGAAAAATGGTCACAATCGACCATTTTTCAATGATATTCCAAATTCAATTGATATAAGTCGCAACAATATCGCTTTGTTTTACCGAATCTCCTTTGTCTAATAATTATGTTCTTAAGCCTTAAAAAACGCAAAGGTCAAACAACACATTGGGGCGCAAAATTAGGGAACGAGTAAAAAAAGGGGAAAAAAACCGTTCGAAAACACACCGAACATACAAATCCTCGATTACCTTTCCATTAACATCGAAATCTAGAAAAATAATATCGCTTATTCGTTGCTCATTTAGTCTTTCATCATCATCATCATCGTCGTCGTCGTATATATTTATTTTTTTAACAATCACGTCTACTGTGTATGAATTAATTTTCTTTTTTATTAATGAATGTTATCTTCATGTATTATGATCCATCATAGGAAGCATACGCATATCTTATTTTTCTTGTCTTGGGGAACACGTATTGCTTGCAAAGCGGATTTCGTTATATAATATATAAATTTGCGTATATATTCCGTCATATTCATACATATGAAAGTACGACGGGGGCTTATCAAAGTCCTTTTAAATTCATTTTTTGCTCACTTGTCTTCTGTTTAAGTACTCGAATATCTAACATTGGAATTCGTAAAAATATAACTATTTGGTCATTCGATATACGTACAATGGCACATTATAGGATTCAGGAGGGAGGATGGAGGGTTTATACAGTGTAAAGCGATGCTTGTAATAGACATATTTTCTTAATTTGCCTTTTTCGTGTTTCATAGCGTCAAAGAGAAAAAAGATAGAGAGATATGATTAGAAAGGACAATAATCGAAACATTTATGAGTTTTTTTATATAAGAAGGAGAAGATTATTTACAATTATTAAAGATGCATCGACAGCCTTACAATCGCTTTATAATACGAAGAGAAAAGTTTTTTATTTACTTTGATTTTGCGCATAATTTCAACTTTTTATTTTACCATTGTCACTGCATCGAAAGTTTTACCTCTTGTGCAAATGAAATTTAAATAAAATTTATTATATTTTTTTATATTTATTATATAAAAAATAGTCGCCTCGTTTGTTGGGCATCTACGAGAGTCAACCGATAATTCATTGAAGCTTTGATGTAATTCCGGTACGTGGCTTCCTTTCAATCGTCCGAGGATAAAATTCTAATTTTTTGAGATTTGCCATAAGATTTTGTTTTTTAACTTTTTTGTTTAAATATCTTCTTTAATAGACTAATTATATTAACAATAATGAAAAGGATAATTACATTAATGCTACTCAAATTGGTTATTAATTAAGTAATGAGCCTTATATAAACCCATGAATCTTGCAAAACAATTATTGTTCCTTACAAGTTATTTAATAATTTTATGGATACATCATTTATAAATTTCAAGAAGCAACATTAATTCATTAGACAGAATATATATACTTTACTTTTCCAGTCTTTCTTTTTCTAGTTTTACTCATGTGAAGATAACTTAAGTACGAAATGGTAATTCTATGAATTTAAATATTTTCTTAGTACGTAACATGTTTTTCTTATTTTTATTATTATTATTTAATTATTAATTCCTTCCTTGTCAACTTTGATTGACAACAAAACTTATTATCTATGGCTGATTTAAAAAAATATATTCTTTTTATTTATAAATACAATAGATTGTTATGTAGTATTGCAAATGATTGTGTAATTTAATACCATATTCAATGTTTACTGAGGAACAAAATTATCAAACTTTACAACAAATTCTAGTAATTCTTTCATGCAAAATATTGTTAGTTCGCTTTTTAAACAATTATAAGATGCAAACATAACATTCAGTTTTTTATTATATAATTACAAGATATTTTACAGAAAATCGCTGAATTGATTAAGTCAATCAGACAGCATCAACAAACATCAGATCAAAGACAAAGATATCAAGATTTTATAATAGTTTCTATTTTTATATATATATATATATATATATATATCATCGTAAAACTTCTTTTTTCTTCTTTTGATCACTTTTATAACTTTGATTGAATTAATTCAATTTAATTGCAGAATTATTATGTATTTTATCGGATGTACGTGTACATATGTATACAAATAAGGGCGAGTTAAAGATGATTATAGTCACATCTTGAAAAAGTAAATAGATCTTTGATGAATGAAAACTACCAATGAAATCTTGACTAATTATAGGTTTATAGCTTATGCGATATATTGGCTTAAATTTTAAAGTATAAACCAGCAGATAATTTAAATATAAAACGTATTAAAAAGTTTAATCGAGCCACATGTTGAATTCGTAGTTTAATTGATAAAAATTTTTTGCCTATACCGAAAGAATTATTTGTGCAGTTGATCAGGCTCATTGTATTTTCGTATCTATTAATATTCTTTACTAGCGCAGATTAATTATGAAAACTTCAGTTTAATGCAAAATATTTGATAAGTTGTTGGACTGCATTTTAAATGGAATATCGTTTAAATAATAATTATTAATTTTATAATTCACAATTTAGAGTAATAATGAATAATTCATCTCAATTTTTAATGGTAACTTGACTTTAGAAGAATTTATTGTATTATCTTAATATCGAATTCTATTTTAAACGATCATTCAAGTATTATATACAATTAAATTCAATATTTATAATTATTTAAAATATTTCAATTTACTTAGTTTAACACTAAATCGGTCCTCAATTGTTTAAGTATCTTATATAGTATTGATAATTATTAATGTATATTCGATATAAATATGACAAATGGATTCAATATCAACTCAATGAATTTAAAAGAAATTAATTTAATGGTTTATATTTTAAATTCGCAGTAATATATTATAGTAAACTACTGTCGAGTGTCAATTAATTTAGGAAAGTTGATAGATGAAAAATTTCAGTGAATCAGCATAATCAATACTTTTATATAATATCATGATGTACGCATTTTCAAGAAATATAAGTTTCTATTAAATTTATCATGTATTGAATTTGAAATTATTCATTTAAATCTAAAAGATCTAAATCAGTACATGATTTAAATAAATTAAAACGACGCACATAGTGATAAAAAAATTAAATTAGTAACAGAATGTTGGTTTAAATAATATAACTGGAATGTGATGGACGTTTTTTGAAGGAACATTCTAAAGGTTATATAGTTATTTATATTATGGTTAACGGTTATTTACCGTGAAGATTATTTAATAATTATTATAGATCATTAGATTGAGAACTGCGATAATGAGATTGTTTATTAATATTTTAGTTTTAATATCATGGGAGACGATTAGAAAGTTTAAATAAACAATTAAACACTAATGCTATTATTAAGTCATGTGTTATTTTTTTTACTTTTTCTTAAATCTTGCTTTTCATAGTATAAATAGCGACTTACAATTCAGAAAATTATAAATTATAAATGACGCTGATGATGATTTTATTCAATCCCGTTGATAAAAAGAGAATCGCACGTTAATACACTTCTCGAATATTATAAATATATTATTATCAAATATAATTAATATATGGATTTAATATAGAAAGCACTTATCGATATTTTCTTTTTTAATGATATTTATGTAGGTAGCTATATTATTATAATTAGCTACGCATTGGGGTTGAAATCTATATAGAGATCTGGTAATTTCTGATGTGATAAGTAATTTTTACGATTCTAGTTAGTATTTCATGTACATCATATATATCGTTCTGAACGTTGAATAAAATATAATGATTACGTATGAAGCATTAGTTAAGTTTGCATCCGTTGTATGTTACATGAAGTCAAAAAGTTTGTCCTATAGAAGTTGGACTTTGTGAACAATATTAAAAGTACTTGTCCAAGAAATTCAATTATTCACATTTGAAGGTTCTTCAAAATTTTCATTATACTTGAAAAATCCTCTAGTGTTATTTCAAATTCCGATATTTTAAATAAGCAATTATATAAAATTAGCAACTTTGTAAAATGTGATGTGTGATTAGATTGCAAAAAAAAACGTTTGTTTAAATATGAATTGATTTTAATTTTAATTTATGATTTAATTTTGAAAATTAAATATTGTGACTTTTTTTCGTTAACATTAATTTTTTTGCAAATATATAACTATCTAATATATCTAAGTAACTAAGGTTATAATCAGTATCATTAAAATAGTTGCTTTCAAGGATATCAATCATGTGTCTTAATTTAAAATTGATTTTTTTTAATCGTCCTCATTTGATTTTTCTCGATAGTTTAATTGAGCAATGAAATTTTAATATAGATTTCATTTTAATGTTATGTTCTTTCATTTAAATTCAGTTTATTTCTAACGTATTAATTTACACGGGCGCGCGCGTACGCACACATATGTACATAATAATTGAAACCTATCGGATATTTGTAACATATATGCAATATTATCAAATACTATCATCAATTTAATGACACATTTAGAATAAAATAATCGAATAATAGTTCATTAATAACGTCGTATAAAAAAAGGAGAAAAAGAGAAAAAAAGGAATTTAATGTTTAAGCTTTACTTAAAAATTATATTATATTGAAAAACTATTTTGGCCTTCAATTTTGATCCTTCGATAATTTTCGCAATCTCAAATATTCCTATAATCAAATAAATGATATTTATACAAACAAAATATTAAAAAGAAAAATAACTATCATCACAAATTGTGCTTAAAAAATATTACGAAATAAATTTTCAACTGTATATAAAGTCTAACACTTAAGCTATTAAAAGAAAATAACCTAGATCGTTAGTTACGATCATGGTTAAGAACAAAGCAAAGAGAATAAAATTAATTAAATATCAGCTCTGTGCTGTTAAATCATTAATAAGAAATACGTAGGAGCTTGCTCAAAAACACCAATTAAATAAACAATCCTATCGAAGGGACAAAATGAATGCACCTGTCTACACATTACTTTCATTCGTACATAAAATTCTCACACATTCCGATGATGTCCGATTTTCGGACGGATGTATATACTCATTTTAACTTTTTATTCGTATATTTATTAATTGTTTTCCTTATACAGATTATCACGTTGATGTTCCTTACCATTACAGTGATGATATAGAGTAAAAGAAATACCAATAGTGGATATTTCTGCTCTTTTTTTTTTAATTAAAGAATGCTCGGCATATGTTGCGAATGATGTGTTTACCTAGTTGCGAAGTTCATATAATTATGCAAGATAGTACACATTTTTAAAGAATTTGAATTTCTTTTGCTTTTCTATCTTACATTACATAGATTTTCGGAAGGTTCCTTCATAGCGGCAAAATTTTACATCGATAACGTGATTACGTACCACTAATGTATCAATTCTTTTTCATTTTATCTTTTAGTTTCTTAAGTTGAGTTTATTATTATTTTTTCTACGTCTCGACATTTTTCCATGCCAAAGTCTATTCTGCGTGCGTGTCACAACGTGATACGTGTCCAAATAGTTGGAGCTTCATAACTTATAACATTGAGGAGGAATTGCTGTTGGCCCGTTATTTCACCGAAAACGCACGAAAATATCTAAGCAGTGATTATTTTAACTTTTTCTATTGATACGAAAAGAAAGTATTTTAATGGATTTTTAATTCTCTCGAATTTATTTGAAACTGCGTTTGGAGCAAAATATTTTTTAAACTAGAAATTTTAAAATAAATAATCAAAAATCTTTTTTATGCAATTGGCAGCTACGCTTGTTGAATACTTCATCATATAAAATATTGATTATTTCAAATATTTGCGGAGCCTTTTATAAAGAAATGTAATGTCATTACAATATGTGCGCTTACTTTTTTGCAAAGTAAATTTAGTAATATTGTTCAAATTATTCTATGTTATTAAACATGTTTTTAGTATCGATTGAAAAGTATCAAACTTATGTGGGACGATTACGATTTCAACAGTTCAAATGCAATCGGTACACTTTGAAAATTATGATCAAGTATTTCCTTGCGTTTGCGTCAAAATTAATCCCACTGCTGGACATAATGTGTTGTTTTAGTATCAGTTTGGTCTATATCCATACATGCTTAATCAGCTGATGCCGATTTGTCGCTCTGTTTGTCGTTATGCTTCATGCGCGCTGTCGCTGTTATCACAATAGTGGCGACTATTATGCAAACATACATTTATCGAGAAATGAAGCGACTGATTATGAAGCGACAGTTGGCTTGAAATCTTATTTTTAAAAGAGGCTGATATGTGTATTTTGTAAATCTAACGATTCTTTTTCAGCATTTTACTATGATTCAAGGGTTATGATTAAAAAGAAACTATGATTTTAATCTCACGCCTATACAAAAGTTTAAAAATACTGGTTGCATTTAAAAAATTAATTTGTAATTTTATAAATTACGTTAATTTTCTATGAGTGGATTTTCATTTAATAAATAACGTTAGTGATATCTTAAGATTGCTTATTTTGCAAATTTAAATAATCTAACGCCAACAATTTATTTGTATGTTTTGTATTGTTTCCTCATTACTTTTCAATCAGAATCGAAGAATTTATATGACACAATTTATGCCTGAATAGGATTTTATGAAATAGGAAATTTTTTATCTTAATAGATGATTATAATAATAATCAGGAGAATGTTGTTAGAATTGTAATAACTTGAGAAACAAAAAACTTATAGATTATTAAATTACACGAGGTGTTTGAGTAAAGTGGGAATACAAAAATGTTAATATTGTCTTCGGTTATAGTAATGGAATGCGATTGCATTAGAATAAAAAATTAGTGTAATATTTTTTTTCTTTATGTAAGAAAATTTTATAAGCTAGTATTACTAGAAGATTAGAAAAAAATGTTACCGATTAAAAGTTATCAATTATTTTTATAAAAAATCTTAAACAAAATTAAATATCTTACAATAAAATTAACGTATTTTCTTGCGGTATTTCTATATTAATAGAAATATGAATGTAATGTCTATCATATTTTTGTAAAAGGAAATTGAATTCAATACTCCAATCAGACCATTTGTAAAGAATATGACAGATTATTTGATATATCGGTTTAATTGTCATAATTTCCTTTATGTCATATTGAGCACATACAGAATGACGAGAAAATCCCATCGATAATTGCGATATGATATAACAGAAACATTCCCTCTTTTAGAAATAGGATAAAATTATCCCGACTGAATATTTTAGAATATGTTTCAGACTAGTTTCTATAATCTCGAATTGAAAGAAAAAAAAAACAAAAATTTGTCAGTTTATAAAATTTATCAGTGGTCCTATAGTATGTAACTAGTATATTAAGTTTTTCTTTCTAAAGGTCAAATTAAAGAAATATTACATCAGTTTCCGTAAGGTATTCACAAAGATTTGAAATTCTGATGTGCGATATTTTATGTTTTAGCTGTGTGCATAACTATCTATTCTGTCTCACTTGCATTTCGTAAATAGTCGACTTTTCGGTAGAGCGTATGCTATTGCATGTATAGAGTATATGTAGAGTCAGCGATCCCGATAAAAAATACTACATTCACTTTTCCGTGCATGCAGTTTTATAAAATAACGTGCATATATATAAATGTAAGTGACCTATGGTATGTAGTATCGCTCGGGAAAAAACACTAACGTTTAAAGCCGTTCTTTAATGTTGTTACGTACATTGCGTATCAATGTGGAATGTGATTTTTCTACCGACCGAATATGAATACAAAAATATCCATTTTTTTGTCTAAATACGTATTCTGTGTCGGTATTTTATTGCTATTTTATTGTATTGTACTTTTTGTTTGTTTGAAATGATCATTTTTGAGCATTCTATTGTTTAAATCGTGAAAAGCGTGAAATTCTGCACGTACATTATTCGGTCGGTAGAATTTGATTTTCACCCTTCTTTTGTAACATGAAAACGTGAAGTGAAATCGAATTTGAACTTTTAGTTAATTAAGTAAGTCTAAGAGTAAAGTAGCATAACAAATAGAACGTCATTAACTAAAGAACGTAGAAACTTCTGTGAAACGACATGGTACATGGAGTACATGCCAGGATCGTTCATTGCAAAATATAATAGACAAAATGCATGCGCTGTCTCATGACTCAAGTTTAGCAGGCTTCTAATCTTACAGGCAGAAATAGGCCCCATATATGTTATATCTGTAGCTGTGTGTGCGTGTTTGAGTGAAAAAATAACCACGCGGAAGTTGTGTGACGTCTCGTGTACCCATTCACGACATTAGCTAAATGTAAGCTAAATCTTCAATAAGCCAATGCTTTTATAAGCTTTTTAATCCGATTATTATACTCACTTTTCATAATGATTATAGTTTTTTTCTGAAATACAAATAAGCGTTAAGATTCATTATAATGTTTTGTACGTAAATTTATATTCCAAAGATTATTTTTTCGTTTTTGTGTGACAGTTAGCTATGATCATTTCTTCCATATTTTCAAGTATTTTATCGAGATTTTTCTGTACCCTGATTCCAGTTCGCATAATGACCGCTATGATATGTAAAATGGTGAAAGTCTTATCCTCCACCCTTTCCTATTTTTCTTGTTAAAAATACATAACTTGATGTATATTCACCTATTATGTGTATGTTGCCTACATATTTGCATATGTATGTAGGCATATACGTGCATACAGCTGAGCTATGTAGATCGTTTTCGCAGTATGTGCAAAATGAAAAAGATATGGGTGAGTAAAAGTAGGAAGGAAGAAAAACCAGAATTTTCTTATTATATATACATACATACATACATACATACACACACAAATATATATACACATACATATGTATGTATATGTATATGTAATAGCTGTGTATATACATGTGTATAACTAAACATCCATCCTGATCAGCCTTTCTCCTGCTTCCAGTGCTGGTATCTTAGGTAAGTCAGATCGAGTCTGAACAGAGCCAGTATGCTCGCCCAGAGCTTCTGGCCTTTGGCTCCGCTTAGCAACATCCTTGCCATCGTCATTCTGGGCTGCTGTCGCTGTTGCTGGTGCGTGGATGATAATTCAGCCAAGGATGAGGTGGACGCGGTAATGGAGAAGCGACAGCAATGGCGATAGCTGCTCCAAATCCGGACGGACTCGGTTTTCGGACTGGTTGGCTCGCGAAAGAGCTTCAGAAGTTCTGGTGGTTCAGGCTGGCTTCGCCTGAGGGGTCGATCGAATCTGGGTCTGGCTGATGTTGCTCCTCCTGCTGCTGCTGCATTTGATAGCTGCTGGTGTTGCTGAGGTTGCTGGCACTGCTGCTGTTCAGGGCAAGCCTCTGCATTTGGCGTATGACGCTCGTCGCGTGGTAGGCTTGCTGC
This sequence comes from Wiebesia pumilae, assembly GCA_018907045.1. Lineage (NCBI taxonomy): Eukaryota > Metazoa > Arthropoda > Insecta > Hymenoptera > Agaonidae > Wiebesia > Wiebesia pumilae. The sequence goes on along the minus strand of JACCHZ010000066.1, from coordinate 1,144,051 downwards.
AACCATGAGACAACAGGGAAACATTCCTTGGGCTGATCCTGCACCCGCGGTCATTTGTTGTGGGGGAGGGCCACAATAACATATACACACAAACAAACACGAAACGTGATCAGACAAGCTGCGCTATACTGGACTTTTACTAACCTTCCACCTTGACTTGGCAAAGTTCTTTTTAAGTTGTTCCGATACCGTACCGTGGATGTTTTTGTTGCTTGCCGCATTGCCGGAAATCCTGCAGCACAGACACACGCTCGTTTATTTCATGAAATTCCAGTTTACTTCTGTTTTTATTGAGTGGTCTTTCTGGTTTGACTTCTTACTTCAATTGCGCGAGAAATTATTGGATCAACGGTATTAACTATATCAATAGATGCTAGTAGTACTTATTGTATTATTGTCAAAAAATTAGCAATTGCATAAATTCGAATAATTAGTTAAGTATATGTACTTTTTTGAAGAAATAAATCATGTTCAGAAGAGATGTTAAATAATTTCACAAATAGTTTTTTAATTCATCGGCTAGACTAAGTATTTCCTTTATTAGATTTTAGATTTGACCTAGTGAAGCCAATTTTATATTCTTTAGGCTTAATTGTGACTACGTATTAAGAATTAAGTAATTTCCTTCTAGATAATTATTTACCAGAGCCTACATAAATAAATATTGAATTATTTGCAAGAAAGTTGTTAAAATTTAAAATTTTCAAATTGTTACTTGCTCATCATAAACGTAAGTTTTATCAAATATTTTATGGAGAGAGAAGTGTTCGTATTCAAATATTAAAATTGAATAATGAAATAATTTCTCACTCAATTGATATCGAACGTCAGCCAAGAATTATATAAGTTAAGGCATGAGAAATGTTTGTCTTTTGTGAATTTCAGATATGTATACAGATATATTAGCGTTGTTGAAATAATGGTTATTTTATTATGTAATTAAAAAAAACCATAAATGAAAAATGGAAAGCTTGCAGAAATGTCAGCTATGATGTGATGCTTCGAATAAATAAGATTGATTAAAGAAAAATGATTGTATTAATAATAAAGGACGTAGAATTATAAATGTAATTGATTATTAATCGATATTCAGAAAAATGTATGAATAAATTTATTAGAATTACGTATATGACTTGAAATTGAGAACGTCGATATTATATGCGATATTACTTACTGAACGACATTATTCGTTGCTATCTAGATAGAGTTTAAAATCTAGTTTTTATATAGTTATTAGTGCTTTCATTTATTAATTTTTTTTAAAAGACGATTTTATTTTTCTATTTATTATGTAATTCTATCTAAGAAAAATAGCTATATTTAATTCATTCGCAGGCATTCAAATTTTGTAGTCTGTTATTTTTGTTAAAGTGTACTTGAAAGTTCAGTGTAACTCTTATTTTTAAATCAAATTATTCTTCTTCAATTGTCTATTTATAAATTTTATAGACGCGAGGTATACTTCTTAATTTTGCTTTTAAAATCATCTTTATAATCTGAATTAGCGTAAAGAGTAATTTAATGGTTTTGTCTTTACTATTTTTACTTATTGTTTTAATTCCAATATAATAATGTTCAAGTATAACATTAGAAATTTAATAAATAATTTTAATTTTGAAAATATTTTATTATCAATGGAGGAGCTAAATTTTGAAATTAATGTCATTAAACAATTTTCTAAGAAATAATTTTTGTCCACGATCACAAGTAGTAGTTGATTCTCTATGAATAAATAACTTAATGTGAGTACAATGCATAATTGTGATTTATATTTATAAACACAAGGTGTTGCAATAGCTTCAAATTAAAAAAATAGTAGCAGTTGTTGAAAACTAGTAAAAATATCAAATGTATTATTAGTTCATATGCTATAAAATACAATGAGTATTTTAAAATATTTTTGCAAACTTCATATTTAGAACAACGTCAAAGAATATTTTTCAAAAGCATTTCGAAACTTTTCATATTGCCCTTGAAATGCATTTTTACACTAATATTCAGTAATAATAGTAGACGAATTTATAAAAAAAAATCAAATTTCGTGCGTTGGATTTTACTATAAAGTTCAATTAATTAATCCAAATTTGAATGATTCAGGCAATAATAATGAGCTCGCGACGCTTTAATAACGAATATCAGACACAAGTAATTCAAAATCTGTCCAGAGAAAAAGAACATTACAATTACAAGATTGTAAAAGGATCGTCTTTCTATAATAGATTACTCACCATGGATGTGCAAGTGCCTGTTTGCAAGTGTAACGCTTCTCGACGTCGAAGCACATGAGCTTACTGATGAAGTCCTTGGCCGAGTCACTGATGTCATCCCAGTACGGCGAATCGAACTCGAATTCACCTATAACAATGAAATTGACCTTTTTTTGTAAATACTTGACGTCAAAATAGTCGTTATTCCGTCAAATTTCTTATCGGATTCTTTTGTGCGTATTTTAACACTTGAGATAAGATGAGCAAGAAATCAGTTGTTACTTTTTTTGTATACGGAATCCGACGGTTTTTCGATTTTTTAAAAATAGAATGTAGTTTTAATCAAATACATTTAAAATTTGGCTTCCCAAAACATTTGTATTCTGAATCAATTTTTTCTAGAATTTTTGTTTTAATAAACGTAATTTAAAACCTGCTTTACAATTTTTCGAATCTAATTTATCGATAATATTACAATATCTTACGAAACAAAAAATTCAACAACATTTATTGTTCTGTGGTAGTATATTTTTCAAGGACTAATTTTTATAATTTTAAATCATTATTTTATCTCTGAATCATCGTGTATACATCACAACAAATATTAATTTGATTTTATCTCAAACAAAATTAGAAAGAAAATACAAACGTCCGCACACACTCTGTGATAAAGTAACATTTAAAATAATCAAATATTGTATGGATAATTCAGTAGACATTTATAAGATAGAATCGAGCATTTGTCGTCTAAATGTTATATATTGTACGCGTAGCCGAGAAGAGCAATTTAAATTTGAATAACTACGTTACGTCACTGTGACTTTCAAAAGAATGCATTTTCTTCTCGTGTGATTTAATTGGCTGTACTTTTACATCATTACAAAGAAACACAGAAGAAAAGCAAGATAAATGAATGAAAAATTAAAAGAAGGGAAAGTACCGCAAAACAGGTCGTGAGCATAGATAGACAAAATATCGCTCGCGGGTGTGTAAATGCAGTTGCTTAAATACCTTTGAGTATCTGCGCGAAGAGATTGGCGTCATTCTCATCGTAGAACGGAGGATAGCCACATAATAAAATGTAGGATATGACTCCTATACTCCAGACGTCGACTGCCTTGCCGTAAGGTTTCTGGGCCAATACCTCGGGAGCTGCCAATAAGAGATCCGAGTCGTTCTTTGTGTTATTAATGTTTCATAACAGTGATGCGTGCGGATCTTTCTTTTTTTTTCTTTGCATAATGAAATGACGATTAGCAATGCTAATGGGGAACTGATTATAGTCGGACTTGTCGAATCGGAATGGAGGTCGGAATTGGGGACGTAGCTGAAGTATGTCTGAATTGACGTTTATTAATATTGATATATTGTACTTAGCGTAGAAGGAAATAGCAAATTGGTAATCTAGCTTTCGTCTGTGCGACAAGTGTTATCCCAAATTAAGTGCGAAATCAAGTTATTTGAAGTTTCGTTTCATTAGAGGTTGGAAGATGAATTTCTTTCAATTACTTTCCCGCAATTAGACATGCTGAGTTTACCTTTACTTCAAATTTCCGCGAGTCTGATTAACCCTACATAATTTCATAATCAGGGAAGCTAATTCGAAATGATTGGCTTTATTGAATTATAATACTATCAAAACGAATTTCGATCGATTCGTTATTTGCTGAGCTTAGAAAAGAGCTCGAATGAGATACTTGATTTACAAATAAGTCGCCTTGCTATCAACATTACGGAAATCTTTAAAGAAGTTACGACTTCTGTTATTAAACTCGAGTAGGCGATCTTATTGGCTTTCTTTTCTTTATCTGAAAGTAAATATTTTAAAAAGAAAAAGCTTATATTACAAAAAAATTAATTTTATGTTTTATTTCCATATAATTTTAAAGCTATACATTTATGAAAGATGCAAGTTTTATGATCCGAGAAAGTTAAAAAATATTGAAGCTCCTATATATCTATGCGAGCACAGTAGATATGTAGTACACCTTTTCATTTTTATGAATTTAAAACATGCTTTTTATATTTTTTATGGATTTACGGACAAACTGTATTTTATCAAACTCAATATTCTTTATTATTACAAAATAGTAATATATTTTTATGTGTGTTTTTGTGACCATGGCAATAAAAATGCGAATATCTTTATAGCATCATTTTGTAAAATTTACATAGTTATAAAAGAAGATAAGCACCGAATCAAATTCTAATTAATTTGAAAATTAATTTCTTTTCATAAGACAATATTTATTTAAGACTAGATTTTTTATCGAATCTATCGTGAAATATATCATGAATTTATTATAAAAGTACAAAATTTCTAACGGTTATTAAATGAGAACTTTTATATTCTTATCGTCAAATATTATATTGACCCATCGAATCAAAGGATGTTACAGTTTCTTTATATGAATTTTACATATCATATCTTTCCATAGGTATTTTCGATTTACACTCATTACAGATTATGATTATTTATTATTTGAAAACATAATAGTTCTTAAATATATGAACGAAACTCTCGTGTCACGTAATTATTTAAAATACTCAATGGTGAGATGAGAAGAAACCGTATTACCGTTGTATTCTTCATAAATGCTTAACCCATTTTCAGTCTGACAACTTTTCCAGAGCGGTTCGAGAAAAAGGTGAAATAAGCGTGGGAAAACAGCATCGCGTCGCATATCCATCCACGAAGGATTACCACTTCTGTCTTTGACCTAAGCTATTTATCTGTTGCAGATGTCGTCATGAGATAACTCGCGCATTGAATATAAATCAAAGTACTTAAAGAAATACGAGCGGATTTATCGTTATAAACCGGTCTTGCTTAAACTCCGATAACGGGTCCAGATGATGCATTGATACATGAGATATTACGTAAAATAACAGCATCTACAGGTTACTCACCGACGTATCCGGGAGTACCACACGCAGTGGCCATGATTCCAGAGTCCTCCATCTTTGAGAGACCGAAATCGCTTATCATAATCTTGCTGTCTTCGTCCGGACTGTAATAGAGGAGATTTTCGGGCTTGAGATCCCTGTGGACGACGCCCTGCTCGTGCATATAGTCCACGGCATCGAGCACCTGCCGGATCAGGTCAGCTGCGTCCTTCTCTGTATACGAGCCCTTTTCCACGATACGGTCAAACAGTTCGCCTCCTGTTACCCTGTATAGTGTTGTCTTCATTAATGTTCGTGACACTAATGAGCGCGAAAGAGGCGTCACTTTCGTTAAGGAGTAATATTTTGCTAGCGTTTCGATGGAGAGAAACTCTCTCCAATGAGACTTTATTCGATTATCTAGAGTTTCAGAGGCTAATGAGAGACTCTAATCTCGAGAAGGAATATCAAGCTTAAACGAGTTATTGTCAAAAAATTTCGAAAATTTGAAAATTCGAATATTTATTAACCAAATTAAAATTATAATTAATTTTAGGGATGAAAGATTCAAATTTCAACTTTCGTTATTCGTTAAAAATACGAATACTAATATCAAAAGAAGCTATTAAATATAAATTTCAAATTTCCATTTTCGAGTTTCCATTTTCAAAATATCGTTATCTCTCCCTCTACAAGAGGCTTCTTATGTATATATACATATACATACATGTATACCTAAGATTTATCAAGGGCGCGTGTAAATCTTACCTTCAAATATCAATTATTTTATATACAGAGACTGATATTTCATTTATTTATGTACATAGTATAATTATCAAATATTCTCATAAAAATGAAAATAATAATCGGATTTGAAAATTACAAAAATAATTTTGTATATTAAATTTAAATAAAGATTACATAATCCAAATAATACATTTTTTTTGTACTTATTATATTAAATGTGAAAAATTGTTAGAGCTAAAATGGATTTAAGTGAAGGGATATTTCAAATATGCTTTTTAAATTAAAAATTATATATTCTGTACATAATGCCAGTTACTTAGCTTTAGTTTATATTTTATTACGTTCATGAATTTGGTATACTTTTATTAAAAAATTTTTTTATAAAATAAATTTTTTTTAAAATAATTTATTTCAGAATTTTCTAAATAATAATTAAAGTTTTATGAATATAAATATGTATGAAAGACTAGTATATGAATAACATAATTCTATACAAATTAAGAAATGATCAAACTTCATCTTTTGCCATATACTTATATATGTAGTAACTCTTCGATTAAATACTCAATTAAACTATCAACAGTCGATTTATATTAATAATAAAAAATTATCGTAATATTCTTTTAAATTTGAAACGCCGCACTATATTATGTACCCAATGAATATTAACATATTTAGTTACAAGCATAATAACTTAATATATCTAATTTAGAATTGAAATATTTATATTATAAGTATTATAATATTGAAATAATAAATAGTAAAAAATTTTAAATTAATTAGCGAAAATGTCAATCGTTCAACAAAATAGAAAAAGTAGAAGTGAGCTGGATCGTGTAGTAATGATTAAAATTGTTTAATTAAGTGTAATTTGGAGTGCGACCAATGCACGGCACTTATATAACTTACTCGCGGGCTCAGTTAAAGTATACGATCGCCACGAATACTTTTGATACAAAATTTTAACGACAGCACGAGTTTCTGCGTCAAAATATTAATTATTCATAGTTATAATTAGTTAATTTATTTCAGTAGAAACTCACGATTCGTAATTTGATCTTTTCCGTATAAACTCACGATGATAGTCGCAGTTTATAAATAGATATATATACATATTATGAATTCATTAATTAGTTACATTATATACAAAAGAGATGAGAAAAAGGATAGCGAAATCTAGAAAGTATGATAAGAATTCCGTATAAAATTATATTATTCATGAAATTCAAAAACAAAGTTACTTGAATTTCAATTTTGGAAAATAACTACGCAATATATAACTACGCAAATAACTACGCAAATAACTACATTATTTCGTACAAATTTATTAATTTATCACATGAAAAAGCGAAGTACAAATGTATTTAACAGATAAATTTTAATTTCATTATATTTCAGTATTCTGAAATTAAAGATTTTTATTTGCACTTGGAATATGAAATATTTGGTCGATGTAAATTCGAACTCTACGCATTAACCAGAAATTAATATTTCTGGTAGATTATATTTATATTTTACTAAAGTATACGTAAGCTTATGTATTAATTAATATTATTTTTATAAATAATTTTACGTTTACAAATAATTTTATAAATAAGTTTACGTTTTGTTTTGTATATACATTGATGATAATCGATGTAACTTTTCTGATGTATTTACTATTGATATTTAACAATTATTTAATTAAGTAAAGAAAACTTTATTTAGCTCAATTTCTATTCGTTCATTTTTATAAATTTGTAATTCTATGGTTTTAAAGAACAAATGTTATTTTAAACATTATTTCAAATACAAGTCATATTTTACATCATTAGCTTTATCTAACTAGGAGATAAAATTCATTAAGCAATAGCAATCTTGATACTTCAAACACAGTAAATATGATGAGTTTACCAATAAGTATATTCTGCTAGTAATTATCCAATCTTGTAATTTAATAATGTGGTGAAATCATAATATGTGTATATGAACATAAAAATTAAATCCATACTCTTTTTATGTATTTATTTAAATATACAAATTTACGATTAGACTTTATGATTACTTTATGATACCAACATAATTAATACAATTAATTTATTGTTAAGGATCAGAAAATTGTAAATATTTTAATATATTTAATAACTTATAGAAGTTTGCTTTGTGTAGGATGTTTAACGATATGAGATTTTGATTTTGTATACTTTAAATAATTTTAATATTCATTTTTTTAATGATATATTTTATTTATGAGTGTAAAATTCAGTTAATATAAACTTCTCGTGATTTTTAAACTGAATGATACAAAAATTTTAAATTTAAAATCTGTACTTTTCTGTAAGTAAATTTTCGTTTAGCATTAACGAAACTCATTTCTGTAATATTATAAAAGAAAGTAGTTTTTTCAATGGTAATTTATTTAAAATAATTTGTAATATCTTTGGAACGTTGAAAGAGAAATATTTACTTTGTATGTATAGGAAAAATTAATATCGGAATAATATTACAAAGAAAAAATAAAATACATTGAAAACAATATTAAAAAGCATATATTTCATAATGCTATTTTTTATAAGAGGACGTTCTGTGAAGTGCTTATTTTGAACTTTTTAAATTCAGAAAAATCTTACTACTCCTAGATACTCTATTTTATCAAAATAATTCACTTTTCTTTACAGTAGGAAATAAACGATTACGGTAGTGGAATATCACATTACTAACATTTATAATTCAATTTTGACATTTACAGAATGTGTTTTAAAGTTACATTCACATTTGACAAATATTTATTTCTAGATCTACATCTTTATTTCTAGATATATTAAGATCTTTTATACCTTATAAATATTAAAAGATTTATTTAATACAAGCTTTGATACAATTTTTACTAGAATAAATTAAAGGAAAATATACTCACAATTCCATAACGAGGTAGACCTTATGCTTATCCTCGAAAGTTTCCAGTAGCTGCACGATATTCGGATGCGTCAACCTGAAAACAGTAGCATCCCAGAAACTCAGTTTTTTGTCAAGATGACATTCATTGCCGAGTGCATTTTCATTCGAGGTATACTCGTTGCTGAATAAGTGGAAAGCATTTGCGTTAGAGCGAGTACTGTATCCATTATTTCACTTGCGATAAATAATAAGGCTGCATTAAAAGAGACGATTTCATGTTTTTAATTGAGAATTTGTTATAGAATTCTTATGTTATATACTATAAGTTATAATTAATAAAAGAGGTTGAAAGTAATTAAAGTAAGTATAAGTATTAGAATAGAGTTTCATTAGATAGAAAGTTCTTGCATTGTAAGTGAGTAAATAAATAAGTTATTACAGTTTCTAAATAAATCGTTGAAAATACATGTACAAAATTAATAATTGAAAAATAAACTAATTTGCATTAAGATTATGTTAAGAAATTCTTATATGCGTACCACGGGTTTGAGTTCATAACTATTCAAATTTATTTAACTTTAATAATATTAAACGTGTTTAATATTTTCTGTTGCAGTTGACTTATTCGAACTATTTGTAATTACCTTTATTTTCATGTACCTTGTCAATACTTAACAAACTTATCCTAATAATTCAGCTTATCATAATATTGTCTCAGTCAATGAAAGGAAAAGAGTTTCAATTTACGTGCAGTTGAAGTCTTCATTTTACATAATATTAATATTCAACAACGATTTCCCCTCCACTTACGCGCAATTTCACGAAAATGATGACTCGATTTGACGAACTCATGGATCACAGGTGAAGCCGAGTCTCTACCGTGTTTTGTTTTCGCATACAAAGGTCATGGACGAGAATTTTATTGGCACGCGGTAATTTACTACATACTACTTATTTACTACTTTTTAAGTTTTTGAGCGATTTAGGTTTCCATTCACGATAGTGAAAAGAAAAAAACTTAATGCGGAAGCTCACGATCGATATGAAAACTAGATTATTAAATATTTAAGCATCTGCTAGGAGAAAAGGAGAGAAGAATTGTAAAACGGTTATTTATGGAGCATTTGGGGAGTCTTTTTATGTTTTCCCCCGATGTTGGCTTTATATAATGCATATCTTAATTTTATGACTATGCATATCTTAAATTTATGTATTATTTTTGTATGGAAAATGTATTATAAATGAATTTATCTTGCAGTTTACTTATTGAAGCAAGGATGAAACTGGTAGCGTTATTGTGGATCTTTTAAAGCTTTATTTATTGCTATGTGGACATCGCATGAGCATATACATTTAATCGTGATCAGATTAGAAATAACTTTTTTCAAATATCTATATTTCAAATGTAACATCTTCAATCCATTATTTGAGATTTTAATTTTATGCTACGTTAATAATTTATGCTAAATGAAAATTCTAAAAGGCATTTTTCTATTTGTTGGCCGCAGAAATAGGTTGGCCAAGTGCACGTAACTTAATGTCTGTACACAAAATACATAGAAAGTCTCTTATTAAAATTACAATACTGCTTGCTAAGTTTTACTATTATTTCCGGAGTCATCTTGAATTTCATTATGAATTTGATAAGCAATTTCTCTTGGTGCAAAACTTTACGAAATTGAACGAATTTTCTGGTGTACCGGATCGAAGTAAAATTTTTGGTGACAAAATATAAGATTTTATTATTTTATTTTATTATTAAACACATTTCTCTTACGATTCAACAAATCTACAATATGTAATCGAGAATCTAACATAATATAAATAATAATGAATAGAAATTTATTCGTTCAATAATTAGATACACGTTTTATTCTAAAGTCATGAAATATTTGACATTAAGTTTTATCTAAATTTATTTGACTTAAAATTGTTAACGATGACAATATTTTGGAGAAATACTTAAAAGAATAGGTACACAACTTTACTCGGATGAAAGTTGAATCCAAATCCGAAATTTCATTTTCGCGACGGATACTTTCGCGATCGAACTACTATTCCTTCATTTCATCGTATTTTCCTCTAGAATCGTTTTATCATTACCAGTACATAAAAAGTAGATAATTTGATTAAGAATCTTTTTTTTCCATAAAGCAAACAAAAATTGAAAATATTAATATTTATTATGAATTTACATTTTTCTTTTATCGTGTAGGTCGATTCTAACTGGCTTTAAAAGCTGTTTTTTAAGTTAAGCTGGCGTTAAAAGATTGTTTTTTTAAAAACAGCCAGTGGTATCGGTAATTACGTATACATTAAGTTTTTATAATATATTATCCAAAGCTTTCGATTACTTTTTCTATTTGTTTTTAATAAATAAAATAAAATGAAATTACATTGATTACATGAATTAAACTAGTCTTTTCTTATTAAAGCGCATTCTTTAAGATAATTAAAAATACATAGTTTGTTGAATGAAAATCCACTGATTAAAAGTAAATTTCTTTAAAGTGCTAGGATAAAAATATTTTATTTTCAAGTATCGTTCGTGTTATAGGTATTTACTTTTGATTCACAGAAATATCAAAAATTACTGACAAATTAGCAATTATGCTCTAGATAAGATTGATCGAGAACAGAAGAGGTAGAGCAAAGTTTTAAGTACAAGGATATAAAAAGTTTCAATGAGGCACTTTAATTTGACTAGTGTATTTGAGACATTCCAATGAAATGCTTAATAAATTAAATTTTTTATGTTTGCTTTGAAAATTAATGTGCAATATCTTTTAAGGATCTCAAATTCATATTACAAAATTTGAAACAACTATCTGAATGTCAGAAGTTTAACTATTTGTCGACTAATAGAATAAAAACCTTGAACGCAACTATGAAAGTAAGGATTGCTAAGGTCACTACCAATTTAATGAAAAATATAAAAATACAAATGCATCAACTAAATAACAGCAATCCAGTAATAATATAAATATTTTTTTACTTCTTTTGTAAATATGAGTATTAAAATCGATTTTATTTGCAACAATTTGTTTTAATTTAGATTATTTTAAATTGTACGTAACTTTATAATTTTAGCGAAAATCTGGTTGAAACATTTATTTTTACAATTACAGCGGATTCTTTTTTATCGATAAATGTTTATATAAATGATGAAATTTTATTGTATGCAATCGAAGGTATTTTCAAAATAGTATTTTAAAATGTTCTATTTCATATTTTTTATAAAAAATGTTACTCATATTTGAGCATGTATAAATTTTATATTTTTTTCTACTTCACCAATAACTGGGAACGTTGATATTCCGTTATTGTTTCCATAAAAAATTCTTAAGAAAAACAAAGATTGTGGAATCGACAAAGCATGTCTGGAACATTTCAAACACCTTTCATCACAAATTATACGTTCAAATGTAATTCTTAGTACAGTATGCGTCAGGAAACTAGAGGTTGGATTTGAAGTATACCGAATGTTAAAAACGCCTGCGAAGTTGACTTTGGCGAGCGCGATAAGGGGAAAGGGGGTGTGTAGAAAAAACGCGAACCTTTCCCCGCCGAGGTCAACGTCGAGGCTACGGCGTATTTCATTACCGAGGAGATCGTGGGGCCACTCGGTTGACACGAGATTTGGCACGGGAAACTCTCGACTCACGCAGTTCTCACACCCCCTCGTGTCAGGAACCGTGTGGATGACAGGTCGCCGATTCGATCAGCTCTGGCGAATACAGAGCCTCTGGCGAGCACCTTCGTCGTGAACTTGAAAACTGTCCTCCCAAGGATGTACACGCGATCTTTTTGCCTGCACACGCGCGCCCTTCCTTACCGACCCCACAACCCCCTCATCCTCTTTCTAATTCACTGCATAATTCCTCAACTGCTTATGTATGCCACGCGAGCTTTACATATACATAGAACTAAAGCACGTGGAGACTTTACGTCTTCCCATCGTACACAATAAAGCATGTACTACGGCTTTTCTGTTATTTGTCGGTACGAAAGCGATGCTCGAGCTATAAGAGAATAGATCGCAGAGTCAGAGTGTAACCGATTTATCCTTTTATTAAACATAGATGTACATCGCAATGCAAGAGTCATTATGTTCAGAGGCTAGTTTTATTAACCGAGAGTTATCATCCCTTGAGACATCGAAATATATGTACCGAAAGCAGTTCGAACTCTGCATAAACGAATTTTTTATCGCATATTCCATTATTGTCGCTCATGCTCGACAAGTTATAAGGGAGTTTAGGACTGGTATTCAATTTGTTAATAATCGTGCTCCGATTTTCACGACATCGATCGCAGTGAAGTCTTCGCGCTTTATTCTCCCTTTCTAGCTAAGTCAGAGAGAGAGAAGGTGAAAGGGTGGGGGATGTATGACATCGATATGAAAAAATTAATTCTCGTCGAAAAAGGAATGCAATATTCGAACGATTACACTCCCCGTCTTATGCTTAAGGTTGACGTACGCGCGGTGATACGTCGGTTGGGTATTAAACACGCGTGCAATTAAGTGTGTATCGCAATGGATTTGATTTTCGAAAATAAAAGGTAAGTGATATATATAGAGCTGCTTACAAATGAATAAGTAATGTCTGCTTGGCCTGTCATGCAGCTTATAGCCGTTGTTCCCTATCGTTTGTAATTCTCGGTCTGCACGCGCAACGAGAAAAACTGCTTGAGTTATTATTTCATACGTATCGGAATCCATTTACCTTAGTTTATACTTTAACTTTACTTCGAAACTATGTAGTTTCCGGCATTAAAAATAGTTTCAAGAACAAAGACATAAAGTTGGCAATTCTCGTGAATTTGATTTCTACTCAACTTTTTATTCGCGTGAGTGTTGCGTACTTTTTCACGTTCGGACCATAACGGAAAATTTTGCAAAACTTTTTCCGAGATTCACTTTTAACGATGTTCACTATACTAGTTTTCAAAATTGAATTTATCGTCAGCGCTACTGATACATTGCGATGATTCTGTCTATTGTACTAAAGAATTGCTGTGGATAAAAATCTTTTTGAGAATTTACAATAAGGAAATTATACGCTTAAAAATATATAAAGACTTTTAGCAATTCATAAAATTAACAAAGAACTCCTTAACAAATTTGAATTTTATTACTCATATGCATATGTATATATATAATAACGTATTCTCCGTCCTTAAATAATAGTTCAGTGCACGGTATGATTTTTGGAAATATTAATTACGTTATTTACTTAGTATTCAAAAGTCCAAATATCGAATTAATTATGATCATTAAAGTTAATTTAAGAAGGTTTTTTATTTTTCAACGAAAATATCGACATAAAAATTGATTCAATAATACCTAATTTATTAATTCTTCATATGGCAAAAATTAAACTTATTTTTAAACTTTTTTGTCGTACAATTTTCTTACTACATAAAATGTTTATTGGAAATAACTTGGTTTTATAGTTATATATATATGTCGTATAAATATTTTATATATCCCATGAAATTGTGAAAATATTAAAACAAAATTAATTTTTCTTAAAGTTTCGATATTAGTGTGAGTTTTGGGAGTCTTTATAAAATTTTATAAAGTGAAATGTAAAGATGGAAAAAACTCGTCTTTTCAGCAGTATTAAATAGAATTATTATTTTAATTAGTATCTGTTTCCTCAATGGCTTCAAAGAACCGTATGAATAGATTAATAAAATACTGTGCAATGTAACTTTAGCATTAAAATTGAAACCAATGACAGTTAAAATAAAGTCAAATAAATAATAATAGCTCAATATATTTTTTTCTTTTGATTAATTCATTTGAATATTACATTTATTTTTTACATGATGATTTCTACAATAAATATACTGCTTATTTATTAAATTTCAGTATCTAATTTTATTCACATAATTGTTTGCACGTACCGCTTAATAATGTTTAAAATTTCACTATAGATTTTCGAAGCTATTTGACAAAGAAAGGAAATAATGAAATTCAAAACAAGAGTTTAATTTTTTAATTGACAATGAAGTTGGATGCGTTTCTCACAATCTAAAGCGCATGCAACGTAAATTTTATACGTAAATACGTTTATTCAAGGCAGCATTAAGAGAATTTCCGCGACAAAATAGTAACGATAAATCTGAACGATTTGTCACGAACGTCGCGCACTCACATTTTCTCTATGTTATACAAAAGTATATTGGAATAAAAAGTATAGCTATACAAAGAAAAGAAAACAAAGTTAAATGATACGCAGAATAGCATCTTCTTCTCTTTTACTTCTTTTTCGCAATAATGTAAAACTTTTGTAGTTTATTCACATCGTCTAAATTCACGGTGTATTTTTTTCTTACCTTAAATAAAAAATTTAATTGTTTTTAATAAGAAATATAGAGAAAAAAGTGCTTTGCTTATATAATACGTAAGACGCGGAAGTGACTCAGGTGGTCGCTGAAATACTTATTATAGTAATAGGAAAATTTAACAATTACGTAAGTTGAAAGACTTGAGAGATGACGAGATTAATTAAGTCTCAATTTCAACTTACACATCATATATGCTCGCTTGTGAAATAGGTTCGTAAAGAAGAAACTTAGAAACTTGCCTCTATAAAGCTAGCTCGAAGATTTTACCATTACTTTATTATGACAAAGTGAATAAACGATTCTAACCGCTTATAACGAAATTCGATATATTTAAGTGCAATTTACGAAGAAGTAATATTCGACTTCTTTAACCAATTGCCGCGCTGAATAAGTCACACGTAAAGAAAAAGGTGCGTAACGTGTGACGCTATACCCCTGCAAGAGCTGAATATTTAATGCAAGGCGCAAGTGCTCTCTCGTATTACTCGGATGCACAGTTGACATACGAACTCGTATGTTCACGCAATTGAAGATTCGCAAGTATCTCATGCATGAACTTCGTAGCTTTTTTCCCATTCACCTTCTCACATTCACTTTTGTCGATAAGACTCTGCGCAATTTTGAAATGAATGGGTGCATTTCTTCTCTCTTTTTTTATTCTTACTTTCTTGCGATATTCGAGATTGTGGATTGTCGTAAAAATTATTCACGTAAAATTTTAAGTACCAGAAGTATTCTCTTTTCTTCTTAAATTAACTTTGACTGTGCCGTGATTGTTTCTAGATATTTAATGATGTGAAAAACAAATGTAACTCTGGATACTCATAAGTGATATTGTTTTATTAATTTAGTATATTTTAAGATAAGATTTTTCATATTTTAATATACATCGAGAAATTTACACGCTATAATTCCTTTATGTCAGTTTTATTTGTATTAGTTGTATTCGTTTATTGTCATAGACATTATTTGTGAATATTAAAAAATGCTTCTTCACGTTGGTATTTTAGAATTCAGACATCCAAATGTATTGTATATTATTAAATTTACAGTATTACGTATATTTAAAGATTTTTAATAAACTTTTTAAGCTTTGTTTATTTTTTTATTTACAGAGTATAGTGTGCTTATTATAATTTATATCTGGAAAATTGATCACTAAAATAGATAAAATTATAATAGTTGAATTGTAAATTGTTGCAATAGCATTTTTAAGAACTAAAATTTAAATTTATAATAATTTAATACTAAAAATTAGTACTTTGTAGAGAATCAAAAAATCAACAGAATAATATAATATACTACAATATCGTAATAAAATCATTTTCAATAAGCTGGTTTAATTCATATGCTTGCGTTCTACTCAATTATTTTCGTTAAACAATATACAAAATGTTACTTTGCTAAGCGACCGCATATGTACACGTTACATAAACACTTGTACAGATATACGTATTTAATTGTACAGATATACGTTAAATTAATAACGAGGGTAGAAGTCAGAATAGATTTACTTATAAATTTAATCTAATGACATATATTTACATCATACTGCATTTAAGTAAAAATAAACATGTAAAAAGAACGATAAATTAGGAAAACTTTTAGTATTATTCCAATCGATTACTGTTTATGTGTCTGGTATTTTTTATTTTAATTAGCTATAATAGAGTTCGGTGTATCAGAAAATGTAAAAGTAAACTATGATTCGCAATTTAAAAACAAAGACATTATTGTTAGTTTGATACTACACAATTATTACTGTATCCAAATTACTTTGACAGATTTGATAAGTTGAGAATGCGTTATTCGATAGAAATGTGCTTCTTTACTTCGAGTTTCGCTAGATCGAATGAACAAAGCTTTATTAAAGTTCTAGACCCTGCGTGATACAAGTATTAGAGTATAAAAATATTTTGCCTTTTATAACCAATTCTAAGAAAGTCACATCTTATTACAATTCTTTTTATTAAAATAACTGTCTTTCTTTTAAGGATAAAACCAATGTTTGCGCACGTTTAACGTATAAATTTGTCCAGTAAATTACTTTTGTCTTTCAAGAAAGACGAGATGTTTCGATTATTCACAATAATGATAATAAAAGCAACAGTAATAAATAATTACTCATGATAATAATTGATTTACCTTCGTTATATTTCCTATCTTGTGATGAAAGTGAACTTAAAAACCTTGATTAATTATTAAGAGCTCGTCATTCGCTTGGGAATTAAAAATCAAAGTAACTTTAATCACATGATTCCAGTTCGTCTCAGTATCTAATGCTTCAATTCTGAAAATTGTTGACAGCGCGATGTGTTTGTCGTTATATATTAGCTTTAATCGCCTGTTGTCTAGAACTGTGTGGTAAGCTCAGCTGATCTCTCGGTCGGTTCTGCTCTGGTATTATTGGCTGCGATCGAGATAATGGGAAGACGTCCATTAGGACGGGGTTGTAATATTATATTGTTTAGTTTATACAATTCAAAACAATGGATTTCGCTTGAAATTTCTCACGTTTAATTTATAAATATTTTTTTTCAGAGATTTTTCAAGATTCTTATTCAGAAATTCTACTCAGATTATTATTGACAATCAATTATTAGTTAGATTACATAAGAAATTTAATCGGCTTTTGTTTGCACACTTATCATTTAACATTAAGAGCATTTCAAGTAATTCGAACCAATTTGGACTTACTTTTTGAATTTACTTTGATAAAACTAGGAGAGTTTAATTATTTACAAGAGACTGAATGTATTAGAAGAAACGAAAGAAAGAGTAATCGCACATGGAACGAAATATAAAATATCTATATTTAGGAATAAATAAGTGCGTATTGATCTTATGAGATTTAAATAAATATTTCTTAATAAAATTCTATTTATCTAATAAGTTAATCATATTTTTATAAGTTTTATAATTAAATGTTATATTTTATTTTTATATTTAAAGCTTATATTTAAGCTTTTCGTTTATAAAAGGTTCGTACAAAATTTCGTGGTTAAAGATATTTTCTTATCAATTATAAATCCGCTTTGAATTATAAGAATATTAATCGTTCGACGACAAAACACATTTGTTATTATTATTATATCGAAAATACAGCCTAATTTAAAAACTGTTCTATAACAGAAGACGCTTAATTATATTATAATTATAAGAAAAAGGCCAAGTAGAGCTAAGTTTACATATGACTCAAAAATTATCGAGGAGTGTTGGTTAATTTCATATCTTCGTTACTATAAATTTGTTAATATTAATTTGATTACTCGAAAGTTAAAGAAAAAATTTTCCATACAATTAATAAATTGATTTAACTAAAATAAAGTTACTAAATTATTACAAATTAATGAATACAAATACAGCATTTTTCATAAATATAAAATATATTTTATATTTTATTATTTTATTTTTTACGTAAATATAAAAATTTAAGACCTATACTTTTACGTCTGAAGTTAAAATAGGGGTTTTCTATACTTTATCACGTAATTGAATTATTATTTCAATTGTATAATTATTTATACTCTTATTATAAATTTTTTTACTTTTTGTCATTGGATTCACTAAATATGCTGTAGGAGGTATTTCAATCTATCTTTTTAATAATTTATTTACACAATTATCTATTATAATTGTGAAGTCAGTATTTATTTCTTATACATTATTATTCATTCGTATTCAATAACTGTTTAATATGTTATTTTACGTATATATATATATATATATATATATATATATATTAAATTTCTATCGTAATACTAGGACAATTCTCAATAAAAAGATGTTTTTTTTATAAAATATTTCTGAAGAATGAAAAAATCTGACTTACATAAATTAATTTATAACATTCAAAGAAAATAAATAATTTAAATCATTATGTTACTTCTAATGAGTTAACTTTAGACATAATATTGCATTAAAATTATCATAAGATATTTATAAATTAAATAATATTTTAATTCGTATTAGTTGTCTTATATTTAAAATATATTTTCCATAAGTTTAATAAACGCGTTTTGTGCTTGAAAAAAATTATAAATTAAATTTAATGATGTTAGGTTCATTGTATTTACTGTTTTTAAATTCTTAACAAGTATCAACGAATAATAAGTAAAGTTTGTTAAAAATGCTCTTTGGATTACGAAATATTTTGTTTAACGTCAAATTTTATAAAAAAATATTTTAAGTTTTACAATTTTTATAATGTAAATTACATGGACTTTTTATGTTAGTCTAATAACAACTATAACTTTCAATCTGATCGGATAGATAATACATTAGATAATACAAGTGATAACTTTCGAATTGATATTTATAATTTCGAGTACAATGAAACTTTTCTACCCACTGTAAAAAGTAAATTCTAAATAGAGTTATTTAATATTGAAAGTGCAACGAGAGTAAAATAAAAATTGGTTAAAAGGCTCTTTTTAATGCGAAATTTCGTTCTTTCTTCTTCCGCATATAAAAAATAGATTAATTAACAAGTTGAAAACTGATATTCCGAAATTTTCAGCAAGACGTTCGAGTTAAGACATTAAGACTATATTCATACGTCAGTGTACTGGATTTTTATCGGTTCTCGAGAAATTGCGGGAGCTTTGCTGTCGAATGCTACAGAACTGTGGATGCAAATACACCTTCCGAGGGTGAATCGGAAGAGTTACAGAAACGCATCGTGAAGAGCATTACGAACGTCTATGCGTTCTCAGTTATCGCTAACAGCAAGGATCGATCCTTACGTCAACGTATCTCCTAATCAGTCTCGTGCAGATTCGATGAAGATTTGAATATATACATGTGGAATAATTTTTACATAGTTTTGATGGAGGATAATTTACCTCTGAATTATCGAAGCTAATGTTGCAGTGTCTTTAATACATGTGATACTTTGTGTTCAGCGAATGAAGATTATGTTAGTATCGAAAATGATTGTTCGACTTATTTGTACTAAATCTGTCAATATAAAAGAAATACGATGAAGAAGTTAGATTATTTGTAGCAACCTAGTTTCCTTTAAGTGTTTTATAAAGCTTATTAAAGCTTTTATAAAGCTTATTCTATAAATTTGAAAAATGTAATTCATTACAATAGCAGTCATTTTGTTGGTAACGAAATACTTCTATTTAGTCTTCGATAATTTTATTAAATTTCAAAATTTATAGAAAGGTCTTATGCTTTCGAAAATATAGTATTAATAATTTCAAAAGAAATGCGGTTTTTGAAATTATTTAAATCTTTAATGCTCTCCATACTTCAAAGTTACTAATGAATTATAAGAAATCTGTTGTACATTCAAAATGAGATATTAAATAAAATTTGTGAACCGCAAAGAAACATAATTTATAATTGAGCTAGATTATAGCTGCTACATACGAATATATTAAATTCGATTTTACATAAAAATATTATTGACGTACTTTATTTCTTATCTTTATCCCACATAAATCATACTTTTAAATAAACTTTTTAATAATTAGTACTACGAATATATAAATAAAACCGACGTTTTAGTACAAGAATATCTATGGAAAGAATCGTAAATTAAAACTTACACTCTGCGAATTAAAATGTTGGAAACGTTGAGTTCATATGGATTTCTATATACACCAAACTCGAGTGGAATCGATCATGTCGATAAAAATCAAGTTTAGTTTTCCTTCATTTGTATGTGCGTGCATTTTCTCGCACGGAATCATTACAAAGATCAGCCGTTGGGATTAAGCGTAAAAAAGAAAACGTTGAAGCAAATATCGGTGGTATATGGCAGCTGACGATTAATTCGGCCTCTCCATCTTTGCACCAAGTAAATAAAAGTTACATCGTTGCATTATAGTGTGTACGTGCCAAAAATTTACAAGAGACATTTCGGTATTGGGAAGGCAGATTTCATACAACGAAGAAGCTCGTAAAGCCATTACATACAGCCTTTGGCTTAAGATCATCGCACCGAATTATCCGATAACAGTCGTCGCTAGGTACTTCCGACGGATTCTACGTACTCATAATGCAGACACTTTGGAAACGAACTTCTCACTGACAGGTTATTTTCAGAGGTAAAAATGGACAAAATTATTCCTTATGCGAGGAAATTTATTCATCTTACATCAGTAATATTCTCTTTAGTATTTAGTTCATTAGCAATGATAAATATTCTTTCATATAGAATTCCCTGTGTGCAGAAATTAGAGGTATTTTATTTACGAAATAGTTTCTTTTACTCACCACTAGAAGTAGTTTATATTATATATTTTTTCGTATTAATGCTAATGTGATCAGTGGAGACTTTAAATTTTTATCTACAGGTAGTTTAAAAAAATTTCTATTTTCAGTACGATTCTCAGTAAAGGTAACGTGAAAGTTTTATTTTTAACGTGAAAGTCAGTTTTTCAAGACTTACATATTTTTGTAGAATTTGAAACAATTAAAAGTTAATTTTTTAAAATAAACCTTAAATTTCTATTTTTTGGTAAACACATGTTAATTAATTACTGATTTTTTTTCTCTTTATAGCGGATACGCTGTTTTCAATCGAATCTAGTCCTACATCCCGCATATTATTATGAATAAAACGTACTTTTGTTATTATATCACTAGATTATTAATACATTAACTGTATATGTACTTGTTTTACATCTTTTAATGCTTATTTTAGGTAAGTTTTTATTTTATTATATTTTTCTTAAACAAACGTTGTATTTTAAACAAACTATCATAATCCTATTGAGTATATGAATGAGTCATTCATTACTAATGTTCTTCTTTTGTATAATGGCCAATGATTATCACCAATTAAATTTATTATAAATCAAACTGACTTTCAATAACTTAATTTAATAAATGAAAGTGTTTTTATTGTTTAGCCTGAGAATAATCTATTACATACGATTAATAAACAGCATTCAAATATAATTAATTTTTAATGAAATTGTGTAATCGTTTATTTGAAAATAAAAATACAGATTGACCTAAGAAATATAGTAAATTAGAAAGAGATAATCCAATGCATATTTAGAAAGTTTTAATGAACGTAACATATAGTTTAAAATTTGATAGCTTTCATTAGTGTACTTGACAACTAACTACGCACTACATCATTAATACATTATATGATCGCTTAAGTTAGTTTACTAATATGAAGTTTTTAAACGTTCATGAATTATTAATTAAAGTATCCATTTGCAGACGCATTTAAAGAAATATATTTAAAAATATTTCATAAAGAAAACACATCAAACTATCATATTTAAAAATATAAAATATTTTTTCCATTTTCATTTGAATACTTATTCAAAAGAAATTTGTAATTTAATTTTTATTAATATGAATTATAAGATAAATTTGCATGAGAGATCTAGAAAATACCTCTGGACGATATACATCCAAATATCCATCGAAATCTCTGCAACTAAAAACTAGAATTTGAGGCAACAGTGACAATACAAATATTGTTCATGATCTTTTTCAAAACATTTTTAGCATAATGAGCATTTCGCATTTCAACTTAAAATTTTGAGGTGACTTTACGAATTCATGGCATTTCTTTTCGCGTAAGTTATCCAGAGAAAAATATTACCATTATTCGTGCAGTATGTCATTATGTTTCGTTGAGTGTGTGATAATTCTCGTTCAGTTCATGCTTTTTGTAGTTGATTTTAATACAATTGGTACTATCTATAAGATTAGGTAAGCTAATTTATTAGTAATCCTTTCTCTTTTATACATAGTCTAAGATATTTGCACTCAGAAAAATTTCGATTACTCTTGAAGTGGATAATGATAATGTGATAATGTAAATATATTTTACGTATAAATTCCACGAATATATTGTTGAATTTCATATATTTTAAATAGAAATTAAAAATAAAATTTCAGACTTACACTGGAAAAACTAACAGTGAGTACATTTTAAAAAGCTTTAAAATAGTAAATAGGATTACAAACGTGGTCGTAAATTTATAAGATGAAAAGTAATAAACTTAGGCCTCTCACAACAGTGCACAAACTAGGCTATCGTAAATTTACTTTAGTACAGTAAATTTACGATTTACACCACATTTACCGTAAACTTTTAAAATACTAGAATTTTTTCACAGCCTGTAAAGTCATAACATTAAAAATTCAGTTTATTTCAATACTTAGTGATACTTTATTTCATTTAAAAGCTTTAGATTATAATTCAACATAGACATGCATAACGTAAGCAATAAATACTTGTTTCACCATTACTCATTCAACTGACTTCATTCTTTTCTGCGAAGTTCTTTCTTTAAAAAACTTTATTGATAATTGTGATATCAATCGACTCGTAAAGTAAATTATTTAGACATTTACATTTATAAAGAAACGATATTAGCATTAAATGCAACAGTTTAAAAGTCTTCAGACTTAGCTTCGCAAAAATAAAGTTAACAATAAGAAATTTATTGATAGACAAAGTATTATTTTCATATAAGTATGTGAAGGAATAAATTGAATTTTTTTAACATGAATTTTCGATAGATTTTCATGAAGACTTACGAGTTTAGGTATAAAGTGTTTATCACAACTGAACGTGAGATGGTCACAAATACTCAGTTACTTTTTTTTTAAATATTTTAAAATATTTTTAAAATATTGTACTGATAAGATATTCTAAATCCACATTTTTAAATTATTGATATATAATGTACAAACGTGTAAATCATGCAAGTTTGATTCATTGAAAAATGTAGCGATTAAACTGCGAGAAAATATACTTATTTTCTTGAATATTGTTAAATGTTTTAACACGAATTAAGAACAAATTATATTTTAATATATTTTCCATCATAAATTTTACGTATTTATTAAATAATAAGAAAAAATGATGTAATAAAAAATACTAAATGTAATTTAATTTAGAAAATTATTAAACATCTTATTAAATTCTATTATTGGCTATAATATTATACTATATAATTATTATATTTTTAATTGACGGATTATTATTACACTGTTAATTATCTGATATTTTCTAGAATATTATACACTTCTTGTAAACTTTATTTACTTATCATTTTATTTAAACTCATCGATTTATCTTGTAAAGTATATTTATAAGTTTGGTTACTTCCTTTAAGAAAAATTCTTATTTGACAGATGTTAGCTTGCAAAAAAACAAATTTAATTTATTACAAAACGACAGATGCTTCGTACAAGAAATGTAAAGCTTTTCCTTAAAAACATCGTATCCTCTTCTTTTAGTTTGAGAATTAATTCCGCGATAAATAACTTGTACATTAATTAATATAAATATTTTGATTTCAGGTAAAGCTAACTGGACATTTTATGTCGAAAAAATTCTTTTTAAAGAAGCATATTAATCTTGAACAAAATAAAATTTGTAGATTAAATTAATGGAATATAAATTAAAAGGTTGAAGGTATGTTCTTTCTGAATTTTGGAATCCGTTATTTACATGGATGTCTACTTTACCAAAATATTATTTAGTCGTCCCAAGTAATAATTTTAGTAAATGTAAAAAAAGAAACATTTTTACAATTTTAATATACTAAATACAGCTGTATTAACTTCTCGTAAGTTAAACTTAGCTTTTATACTGTGATATTGCATTACATACTTTAACATTTGCTTAAAATGCCCATTAATTTTATGCCGTAAATTTTCTATTTTACTACGTTAAAGAATTTCAAGTTTTATATGATGAATGTTTTAATTGTTTACATAAAAAAAATTTCTATATTAGTTTTCTATATTATTCTATGTTTCATAAGAATATACAGTCAGAATTTCAAAATTTAATAGTTTCTTTAATTTACAATATATATGTATATATTTTAATTTAAGGAACGTTGCGAATGAAGTCACATTTTATCTCAAAGGCTTATGTTGTATATATTTTTATTATATTCGTAAAGTAAACTAAGTATGAAAATTCACTAGAAAATATAATTTTCTTCGTAAAAGACACTAGATTCTCATATTTTCGTAACATACTAATGAATATTACTTTCATATTACTTAATTTTCAATATTTATAGTTTGATTATATTTGGTCAATCATATTAAATTAATTATGTTAAATATTATAAAGTTTAGCCATAATATAATATTGAAAATACATAGAGATAGAAATTTATTTATTAGACTTATTCTTACATATTATATTATAAATAATATAATATTATTTATAATAATATTAATTATAATATATATATATATATATATATATAATATTATAATAATATTCAAGTACCTAATGGATAACAAAGAACTACTTTTGCAAAAAAGTAAACAATATACTGTAGTAAAATATCTATTATTGATAAAAATAAATCTAATTTATGTCACAATGTTAAATGAAATACATAAATATATTGTACATCTTGAATAGTTTTATGTTTTTTATATAAAAAATATTCATCAATAAAAATATATATTGTTATACAATACCGATACATGAGTACAAATGATGAAATATTCATTTTTTTGTCGAAACTCTTTAAATACAATTCAGAATCTCGTACTACTTTGATAAATAATATTTTTTATTGTGTAAGTTGAAGTACATTTATGTAATGTAAAATTTTTTATCTATATAATCATAAGAAATTGTAAATTTTTAATATGATTCCTTTTTTCATATCACGAGAAAATTTAAAAAAATCTTGCACAAATTACATACTAGAAAAATTACTTTTAATTCCATTGAAATATTTTGAATTAAAAAAAAATTTTGTAGTAATTAAGATTAAAGCACGCATTTAGCTTTGTTCTAGAATATTTTTTACTCTAAAGTCAATTTATCATCACGCAAGGTTTTAACTATCATTAGCTTACCTTACGCACTTTATAGAAATAGTCGCACTTTCACTTTTATTATAATTCCTGTAATTATAGTTTTATTAATTAGGCACAATTTCAATGAATTTAGATTTGCTTGTTCTTCTAAGGATATTACGTTCGATTACGAAAAGTGTAAGGTCTTGGATCAGCTGCAAGTTTGTGAGTTTGAAAATAAGGAAGATTAAAAATACTAAAAGACTTAACTTATTATCTACTTTACTCCGGAAATTAGTATTATGAAAAAAGAACAATACTTACTTTCCTTTTAAGTTGATATATTTACGTAAATCCATTTATAGTACTAGAAAAGTTAATATTAAATTTATTTCTAGCACACTAAGTGGCTTTTATTTATCAAATCACTTAAATATTATGCGTGTCGTTATTGTTTACTATTAATATCTATTCAACGTATAATCGTACTTGAAAAAAATTGGTCTCTATTCTATTGTGTAATCAATAATTTTCAAGGTTCAGCATAAATAAGCCAGTCTCGCTTACAATAATTAAAGTTCAGATCAATATCTTTTAGAGATTCAGATCTATGCAGATGTACTTAGAGAAAAATTGTTGATGACATTTATAATACAAATACACGGAGAGTATATTTTCAAGAAAAATAACAATAATTAGCGATAATTCAAGGGCAAACTTGTCTTTCAAATAAAATTACTTTCCGTATAACTCATATTTTATCTATAAAAAATCTAATTTTGTTTCACAGTTTTCGTTCTTGCACGTTTCATAATTCATTATTTGTGCAGTGATCAACAAAAAATATTTATAATACCTCGCAGAAATACAGATACCTTTTAGTCGTAGAAACTGAAAATTTCAAAATGCATAGTAAACACAAACTTAATCAATCTTTAAAATATAATATCCTCTTAACGTATAACACCAAAATTTAATTGAGATGGATTCTCGCATTAAACACAAAAACTGCGATGAGAATCGATCATCTTATTTATCAAAAATTATGTTTTAATTTCTTCTGGCAGTATCGTTCATTTAACAGGATGCTGATCTTACCATCATCATCCGTTTCAGCATAGAAGTCCTCGAAAGATTCATTTCGAGGAGTTAAAATAAAGACGACACGAAATCGCGTAAACAACGAGGCTCTGGAGGATTATTCGAATTCTACGAGCTCAGGCCCTGAGCGAAAAATTAACAGTCACGCATCGACAAAACGAAGTAGATCTTTCCCCCTTGATGGACTCGATATTTGAGCTGCTAAGGGGGAAGAGTCGAAAGAAAGGCACCCTTTGTAGTTATGGAATTGTAGCTCAGATATTCAGGGCAGTGGCGGTCGTAAATAGGCGCACCTCGGGCACTTGAAAAATCGATTTTTCATCTTTCGTTCATAGGCGCGCGCCACCCGACATTGCCAAGGTACATTTATTTCAACGAGTATGAATAAATATTTACCTCAGTAAATATAATCTTGGCTCGCTCGATGTTTGATTAATGTCATTAGAGCATACACTGTTGGGATTTACAAATTCCAGTATCTTGCACAACTTTCACTGTAATTGGCAGCTCCATTATATTTGTTTTCCTATGTGTGCAGCCTATGTCGGCTGTTCGGATGTTCCGGAAGCAAAATCGTTTATCTATCGACATTAAAAATGTCACTTTCTTACTAACAGGTACAAGTTAATTCTTAATTCGCTAGGACATTCTTTAGTGGTGTATCGTTTCTTTTTCAAATATTTTTATGCAGATAAATTTGATGTCACTTGACGGATAATATTGTTGGGACATATACTTTTAGTTACTTCAAAGGATTTAAATCTTAACATAATGAAACAGCAGTAACATACAAGTTATTTAACCTTGATTTTACAATGTTCATCACTTTATTTCAACTTTATTTTTGATTATTATACTGCTCTAATCAACTATTCATAAGAGTTTAAATTAAAATATAGCCTTGAAATAAAACGCTTATATCTTGATGGAGCTTTCTGAGATTTAAAATGGTTCAAATTTTCTATAATAATATTTAAAAAAAATTTATTTAATATAAAATTATGTTTAAAACTATTTTATTTAAAATTCTACAATAACCTTTAATAATTCTCTAATTTTTATGCGATTAGTAATGTTAATTTATGCATATTACCAATAGGAAAAGATATTTGTATATAATATCTATTATTTAAATTAATAATGTTTATAATGTCTAGGACTTAAAATTAATAGACATGTCTGGTAAAGTGCCAAATGGACCTTGATAGGTAAGAATTACTTTATATGCTTACTTTTCATCTTCGAAAATTATAATATATTTCTTCCAAAAGCTTCTATTTTGCATTGTTTTATTTCATTCCACTTTGTCTACTCATTTAGTTTATCTGCAGTAACATTTTTAATTAATTTAAATGAATAATTAAATATAAAGAAAGTAGTTTATTTCGACCGGTTAATGAGAACACAAATACTGATGCTAATACTTTATGTTTACTACATTGATCATATAAATTTAATTAATGACTTTATTTTCATGTTTAAGCAAAGATCACGTAAAATAACAAAGGTAAGCCTTATATTTTTCAAGGTCGAACTTTATTTAAAACGGAAGCAATGAAATGAATTATTATCCTATGAACAAAAGTGAAGAAATGGTTTGCATCAACCCTTTTACATAGACTATTGATCTTTGAATCTGTATTTAATGATTATAGTATAATTAGAAAATTACGAATATGGCTATAATAATAATATCTTATTTAAAAAGTACAAGAAATTAAAATATAAAGAAATTTATAGTCCGTATTATTATGAACTGAAAATCACGTCACAGTGTATCATTAGATTACCAAAATTAGTTTTTACTTATAACAGTGATTAATATTTTAGCAATCTAAGAAAACTTGCATTTACAAAATATTGAGATTTTTAAATTTGCTCAAAAATACAAATGTAGCTCAGCTATTTAATTGTTAATTATATTTTTTAAATAATTTGAGCAAAATAAATTTTTGTTTTCAACAAAATCAATATATGCATTAATGTATATGTGAAACAAAAAGTACAGATTTTCCACATAGTAATTTACCTAAGAAAATATAACTCTCGAGCTTCTTAACAGTATACATACTACTTACTATTCAAAAAATTGAAAACAACGATGATTTGTATTAATTTCTTTTTTAAAGAAAGGCTTCTATTAAAATAATTAGAAATAACAACTTCACCTACATAAATTATTGTATACTAGAACCAGTTCTGCACTTTTCTTCTTCCACAAGTGTCCCTTTTTCGGTTGAAAGAGACATAGTTACGTCACTGGTAAGAAATCATAAAGCGAGGTGAAAGTCGCGTGACGATGGTAGTATCACGTGATCGGTGAAAGGAAGGGCCGTAAACTGAGATCAAAGAGACAAAAATATAAAATAAAAGATTATCTAACAAATGCTTGCATTTCCATTTATTTTCTTTTCTTGTCAAACTAAAAGGATTCGCGGATGCTGATACAATCACAAAATATACTTCGTCATGAAATTATATTCCATACGCATGTCGCTGAACTCTGCTGATAATAATTGAATGTACAAACCCGAGAAAGATTCAGACTTACGAACTATCATCTTTGGTTCATTATACGTTAACCTAATGCGATAAAGATAACATACGAACTCGAGTCGCTACTGTGGATTCAAAATTACTCGTTAAACAATTAACATGCGAGGTTGTTTAATGTCGATATCCATGCCATCGGAATATGATAGTTTTTGTATATTTGACCCGAATTACTGATTTTTTTTTGCTTCCAAATTTTAGATCGTATTTTTTTACGGTCTGCATACAGTACATAAAATTTAATGGTTGGAGCTTTTACTATTGTTGTATGTGTACTTGAGAATAAAAAGATTTCGAGATTTATGGAAACATGGTTTAGAATTCTGCTGAAGCTTACATTAAACTTATGACTTTCAAACCGTGAGTTAGTAAGATTTTTAAAAGAGCAGATTATATCTACATAGTTTATTGGTATACTTTTATGAGTTTTGAATAATAAGTTCGCTAACAAATACTTATCTGATGCAGTATTGGATAACCTTTGTTTTGCGTTGAATCATTAATATCAAAAGAAACTTCTGTTTCGATCACTAAAACAATTCACTTGTAATGTCCCATACTACCGAAACAAGCAGATTTTATAAATATATGAAACGTAAAAATAAATGAAATTTATTTTTTTTCAGTGTTATATACCTAATTTGCTAATAATTAGATCCTTGACATAATATTTTTTAATAGATATTTGAAAAAACTAAGTATTAGTTTCAACCTTTGGTCAAAAGAAAATCGATGTCAGACTATATAATTAAACAAAATAAAGATCAAAAATAAAAACAGAATAATAAAAATAAAGCATTGGAAAAGTGTCAAAAAATTTGTTTTTAAAATCTATTAACCAGTTAGTACGCTAATTTTTTCCTTTCAATTTATACCAAAATGTACTTTATAATACTAAGAACTAAGTAGTTCATGTAACATTAAAACATTCCAGAAAAATCATTGTTGTAAATGAGAATTTCAACAAAAATTATTAATAATGTCATACTGTGATATACATCAAGGTTGTATTTTTTTAATATATTTTTAAAATAATTATTTAATCTTAAATTAAATGATTTTCTATACTAATAATCAATTACTGTACATGTTAATTATCAATCTTGGGTAGACATAAAATGCGATACATAATAATCATTCTTAAAACTTTTTTAAATTAATGAACTTTATTAAACGAAATAATGAATTTAATTATGTAACTATAATTCAATTAAATGCTCTATAGTAACAATTAAGAGAGAGAGAAAGAGAGAGAGAGTTATTCTATTGTTGATTTCACGAAAATAATAATTTAAAAAAGTTCATGAAATAAATTTTTTATTGATCCGTATTAATGAACACATAAGAAATTTAGATTTTAGATAACCACTATTCTCTGCCATTTCAATTAATACTCACATTAAATACATCTTCTCACCTCACCGATAATATCTACGTTGTAGATCAAGTATGATGCAAAATTGTTCCCATCGTTATATTTATCTTTAGTTTTAAACTTAACTATTTTTCTCATTTGAAATTTATTAGTGACAAATCAGCGTTGATAATAAATTCTATTTACTTATGCAATTTTAATGTGACATTCAAATGCGCGAATTCACGTTAAGCATGTGTGTATAAACTCAACGTACCATTTAGATGTTTATCCGATTTAGTAGATATATAATAATCCAATTCAAACTTTGTCTCTAGGTGATTACTACTGTATTAGTGCGATTCTAAACTTGTAAAAAATTGAAAGAAATAAAAAGAAAATTGAAAGAAAAGATTAAAATTTCATTTCAGAAAACTTCTAAGCTATCATGTACAGAGAAATATGTATAAAGTTCTATCTGACGTTAGAAAATTAAATGTACACGTCTCTTTACTGTCTTTTTCAAGTTCAATTATTTAACGTGTAAGAGAAATAATTTCTACAGTGGGAAAATATAATAATGTAAATTTGAATACAGACACGTAATACGCTTGTCAACATTATTAATTTTTTATTAGTATTAGAAACTAGAAATTTCATTACCTCATGAATAGAGGTTTGCAATTTTTTATATTTGTACACAAAAATACTATTTTTTATTAGTTACTGACGTCAAATAAAATAAAAATTCGCGATTCAGTTATATAAAGCTAATGATTATCCAGAGAGTCTAAATTATAAAACATGCCGACATTAATAGCCTTTATAACGATTCCTTTTATACTAGACTAATCTATCATTTCACAAGAACTATTACAATCAATGAATTTTATGTTTTGTTTTTTATGATTATAATTTAGTAGCGATAAAATTAAAAAAAAATAATGCCTTGTTAAACTTTTTAAACTGCATTACAACTCTAAATCGTTATAGTTGTACACGAAGCTTAATTAGAATAAAATAATTTGCGGATATAACACATTCTACTTTAGGACAATATTTCTGAATATCCGGTTACAATACAAAGAATTATTGATATAAAGTGATATCATTACGAAATTGATTGATTACGACAGTATTCATTAATAATCTGAAAAATATGAAAACATTCATATTATTAAGGAAAAAGACTGTGAATGTACCGGTAGCAACGATTACCAAAGAAAATAAATGAAAATGAATTATTGCAGATGATATCGAGTGTGATCGCGCTTTTTCACGTATTTAATTGGTCTGCAATGCAATGTAATGTGACGGACTGTCGAACTGCAAAGACAGAACCAATTAAAATTCTGAGAAATTCGAGAAGTATGCAACATAATCCGAGTATCTTTTTTCGCAATTTTTTTTGCTAAATTTAGATAATCAACGGCTTAATCGAGTGGTATAATAATTAGTCCTCTCAGGTTGGAACGAAGTCGAAATGCTTAAAAAGGAGAGTATGCGACGTCAGTTGATCTACTCTTGTTGCACTTCTCGTCACACTTGAAACGACGTGGAATATCAATGGAATTAAGATAGTCCTTGAGAATGTGACATTTCATAGATAATTAAAATTTATAAATCCTTCAATTTCTTATATATACTTCAATACTTATATAAACGCATAGATAATTAAACACTAGTATCGATAACAAGACGTTGTTATCATCGAGTACGTAAACAAACTATATGGATATTATAAGGTATTATATATAATGTATGCATGGTAATGAAAAAAATAATGAAATTATGGAATAGCTCAAAGTAGTTTTTTAATATAAGAGTCGTTGAATTAAAAAATAACCCTGAAGGATGAATTAATATCTGTTTCTAGTAACTCTCATATAAGTATTAAATAGGCTTTTAAATAGTAACTCTAATATAATTTTTAAATGAATAACGTGAAAATACTTTCAAGTGACTATGATTACGTCACATTCCGTTTGGAATTTCTTGACATATGAGGTATTGAAGTAACGTGGATCTCTGTTTGAAATCTCACCAAACAACTTTTCTGAATGCACAAGCAAATGTCTACTATTTCACTTTCATCATGCCTTATAATTTGGTAAACGCCGAATAAAAGTAAATGCAATCATTATAATTTTTTAAGCTATTCAGAGCAAATATAAAATTATACAATAAATAATTGTGGACTCGATTTCAAAAAATCGATTTGGACTTAAACCTAATAAAGGTCCAGAATTTAACTCAATTACCAAATATCAACAGCTCTCGCATTTAGTCTTGTATGTTGCAAGCAATTTCTTTCAAATTCTTTTCAGAGCCTTATATTAATTTCATTATTAGTTTATTATTGTATAAGCATTTGTTTTTAAATAAGACAAGCTAACAAACTGGCAGGGAAAGGTTGAATTTCTATTTTAAATTACAATCAAATCTTTCATCGGAAGTCTCTAATTTATAATTTTATTCGTTATTAAGATTTTTCAATATTATTAAAATGTAGAAAAGTTTCGAAAATTTAAAAAATAAGAAACATTTGGAAACTGAAAACTTACGATAGAAAATCGAATATGAATTTTCAATATTCTCCGAATAACATACCAATATTATACTCTGCAGTATTTTATGATTTCTTCGAAAGAATCATGAAAATATCTGAAGCAAATGGTTTTCTACGGATATAATCTAAAATAGCATAAAACTTAAGTGTTTTATTGGTCAAAAAGTTCATATGTATTATGATTTAATAAAACTCTTCAAAAGAATCTTTAATAAGGAAGATAGGCATAGAAACATTATTATTATCTAGAAATTTTCTTTCTCTATTGTATAAACGATTCAAGATATATTTCCAAGTAAAACAATGTAAGTACATGGATATTGTTTTAAACTATATAGTGTGCATACATTTGGAACTATAACTTTAATGTTTCATTGTACTCGGCATGGAAATCATTTTTCAAAGAGTTTTACGATATTGTCTTATGTCACGTACATCGTGTTACAAAACATTAGAAGTGATATTTTTTATCCTTTCTATCTACAAAAAATTGCTGTTTGTAATAAAATTAAGCTCTCATCGAAATGACAAAAATAGTTAACTTTATTTTAAAAAGAAGGCCTTGATACTTAACGACCTCTTCAAGAAAAAAATTAATGAAATCTATATATTCGCTTCATCAAGTGAGAAGAAACTTAATTTAAAATAAGGTTGACGAAGAAAACAAAAAACAATCAAATACATACTTACAAGATAATTTCAAGCTAGTTTTCAAAAATTTACCGTCAAATGCAGCTTTCATCCTTCAATTTCCCAATCCTTCCCTGTACTAAACCTAATTCATACAATGTTTGAATTACAATAAACGATTATCAAACTCCTTTTAGGTTTCAAGTCCAGACATATTGACAAGATTCCACGATCTTGCTGCTGATATCCTGGATGCAATTGTAGATGTAACGTAATCATTACTGGTATGCGTAACGCCGAAGTTACCTTAGCAACCTAACCCCTCCTTTAATTTCGACGATACGATTGAATTCAATGTGTGTATGATATTAAACTGTTGAGACATTAGCTATCGATCGATTTTTTGTGCATTTATTTGTCAAACTTACTTGTCTTTCCAGGCGAGTTACGTGGAAGAAATGGTTTACGCTGGTTGCATTAAAAACAGTTTATTACATGATTTATAATTTAACATAATTTCACAGAATTTT
The DNA here is from genome assembly GCA_018907045.1 of Wiebesia pumilae. Lineage (NCBI taxonomy): Eukaryota > Metazoa > Arthropoda > Insecta > Hymenoptera > Agaonidae > Wiebesia > Wiebesia pumilae. The sequence continues at coordinate 1,109,476 of JACCHZ010000066.1, read as the reverse complement.
ATAAGGTTCAGTGATACTTATGTTTAATTATAAATATAATTCTATTATCATCAATGAACAATTTGAGAACTTGAGAAGTACTTTCGAAGAATTCACAGAGAATTGGAATAAAAGGTGTTTCGTAACAAAGCTAAACTAATAAATGGATTTATTAGATAATATTTTCAATATAATAACATAAGTATTTTGAAAATTTCAAATATTTCAAACTATATACTGTATAATGTTGTTTAAATTGTACAGAATTAAAAAAATATATATCAATGCCGTACAGAATCTAATACAAAATCAATCACGTTCTACGGTTTAATCGGCCTATATTTATTAATGAGGTATTTATGAAAAATGAAATTGTTATTTAGTTTTCGTTCATCATTCCAGTTACAATGTGAAAAGTGAGCTATTAATTATTAGGAAATAAATTTATAAATTTCTCATCATTTTATTTGGAATTATTGTGCAAATTTGGTTAGGTGTAACATTAAAGAGCAGAAATAATTCAGTAATGTGTACATAATTTAATGGAGAGACATAAAAATTTAATATATCTACTGAATAACTTAATATTAAATGATAATTAGCATTTCACGTTTGCTATAATGTGTTTTATAATTTCATTAAGTAAATTATAATGTAATTTATTTCTCACTTGTAACAAATTTGTTTTTATTATATCTAATGTTTTAAAATTATTTGGCCAGTTTAGAACTAGAAATATCTTAATTCTTAGAAACAACTTATGGTCACTGAAAACAAAGTATCTGAAAAGTAATTATCGTTGTATTTAGGTATTGAGATTTTAAGTGTATTAATTATACACTTAATGAAGTACCGTGTTTTTTAATAATAGATCTTAAACTTGTTCAGAATTACAACAATAGAATGGCTTTTTAATTTAATGAAAAATCTATATAAAAAAGAAGACATTGATAAATACTTAAATGTGAAAACCAGTGACTAACCGCATATTTATGCATTATACATTCATAACCACTATAACAAGTCAACGCAACACTAATTTGAAAGTGGGGACTAAAGGCTATTAAAAAAGAAAGAGAAAAAAAGAATCAACGAAACAATGTGTGCAAGAGTAATTTGAGATGTATACAGCCTCCTAGAGATCCACTTGAATAAAACGCCTTGTCGACAAGAGGCGGGTATGAAGATGAGAAAAAGGGTGAGTCAGAAAAGAACGTAATGTATATATACATATATAAATGGTGTTCGTGAGACAGTTGTGTATAGTAATAGCGTGTTGTTACATACGAGAAAGGAAAAGGGAGAGAGAAAGAGAGTGAATGAGAGAATTAGAGAGAAAGTGAGAGAGATTGGCATATAGACGGTTGATGCCCCGAGGAAGGGCTCACTTACCATTCCTTTTCCTCATTATTATCATCCGACTTGAGTGACCCGTCGCCACTGTACGACGTCACACTTCGACTGAACCTATGGATTAACAGATAACGCCGATATACATAATCGCAGCCACATAAAAACAATTAAAAAATCCGCTCTTTACATCGATTTTCAATTCCCTTCCCTTATCGTTCTTTCTCTTTCTTTTTTTTATATTTATGACTCTCGGTGTACCTGTACGTAGCTTTTGCATCATTTATTACCCTAAAAAGATTAATCGTGCTCATTCATAAGTATTTTATTAAGACTTTTCGGAGTTAATGTTGACAACTGAAACTTTTTTATATGAGTGCAAATTTAATCTTTAGTAATCGCCATTGTTTTTTGGTGTTCCATTTCTTTCGCAACTTGCGTAAAATGATTGTGCAAAAAGTTATCGTAAAATTAATTTTTGTAGAAAAGAAGTCCTGCTCAATGAGTTTTAAAAGTTACTTTATTTTTACCTATAATACGAAGTGATTCTGTTGCTTTTAGTATTTTAAATTATAAAATTTTATTGTTGAATATATTGAGTAATGCATCAGATGCTGTCAATAATTACTTTTGTATCGTTCATTATTTTGTAATATTTACTAATAAAAGCGGACTTATGTATATACATACATACATATATATATATATACATATACATAAACTACTTATGAAAATTTAAATCTTGAAGAAAAATATTTTCATGTGACTATTAGTAAAGACGCCGCTTATTTTAAAATAATTTCGAAGTTTTAATTTATCAGCACTTTAAAATCAAATATGATACCAAATAGTACTTTTTTTTCATTGTTTTTGCTATACCGCGTATTAACTAGTTTTATTGTCAACATTAATTCATGCCCTTCATTTCTCTACCTTGTTTAGTTTTACGTTTCTTTTTCTAAAATTTATCTTTATGCATAGTTTATCGAATCTAACGATATCAAAGTCCAGAGATGAGTTTCTTTTTTCTGTCGCCAGGTCTTTGGCTGTAAATATGCGATTGTGTGCGTGAGAGGGTGACTTTATTCAAGATCTTTATCTATAATTGAATCTGCGGATAGTATTCTGTTTAGTTTTTGTTTTTTCAATCTTTTTCTTTACTTTCGAAATCATGAGATCACTAATGCTTGGATTTTTACGATAGAATACTTAAATCAATAATACATTTAGTCGTTTGAAATGAATGGGAATGCAATTGCATGATCGATAAAATTATTTGCAGTAGCGTTGATCCATGAATACACGGTCTAGTAAAAGTAATAACATACACGTTTGCATTGCTGTATTTAAAAACAGATTTAAAGAACTGTAAATCGTTAGAATTATAAAAGACACATTTCTTATGTTATTAAGAAACTGTTTGTTTATTATTTATGATTGAGTGTCTGTAAAATATGTTAATATGCATTTACACAATAAAATAACTAAAATAATATCCAGAGCTATTTAACAGCCAAAAATGCAAAAAGAATACCTACACACGCGTATAAATTAAATCTCAAAATTAGTTTATTTAATCATTCGAAATAAATAAATATTTTAATAAAACATGAAAAGGAAGAAAGAAAAAATAAGTTCGCATTGAACAGATTAATCTCATAGCAAGGCTTATAATGTAAATCATAAAACTGTCATGTATAGCACAAATGCAAACAACGCGCTGTTAATAAGCTGTTAATATTAAAAAATTATATTTACATAACTGTATACATGTATATGTATGCATGTAAAAGCGGTAAGTAGAGAAGTTTGATACTGTTTTTTACGCAACTACGTATATATCTATTATATAGACTACAAACAGTCGTACAAAAACTTTAGAAATAATATATACACAGATTAGCAGGGTACGTATAATAATCAAAGCCTGAAAATAAATTATTAATAATTATTATACCGAGAAAAAAATTGACCTTGAAAAATTTAAAAACGATTCTATAAAAAAAATTGATAGTTATAAAGCTTTCCTATTCAGTGAGTAGTATCGAGAAAAACAATTAATTTTCAGGCTTTTATACTGATTTTCGTTCAAACTACAAAAGCAAATGAAACGCAAATTTCAACAAAACTCTCTATGATGATGTGATGCTTTCAATTTTTCTGTTAAAGTGAAAAAATATTACTTCAAATTTCGATAAATTAAAGTATTTAAAGAATTTCATGTTTTATTACATGAGCGCTCGTTCCTAGATGAGCGACGAAAAAACATTTGAAATGCTTGAAAGGCAATTAAAATGCATTAATTGAACTAATGCGAACAGACAGTATAAAATAACATTTATTTCAATTAGCTGAAAACTACATAAAACTCCGTTGCTCACAAATTGGCTGTTTCTGGAAAATAATTAAAAAATTATAGATAATGATAAGCCAGATCTTACATTTTAGACAATAGCTAGTAATTTCAATAGCTAGTAATTTCCATCATCAGAGAGAGACAGAGAGAGAAGAAATTAAGAATCGCGGAATCCAGTGATTCAAATAAATAAAATCACGACTGACATGCCAAAAGAAAGAAAAAGAAACATATCCATCATACGGACAATCTGAGCGTTCGACTATACTCATTCTTATACAAAAATGAAAAAAGTAAATTTCCATCACAAAATATCCAACTTACCGTCGTAGTACTTTGATTTCATTTTCCAAAGAATCCTCCTTATCCTTGATCGCTTTCTTGTCGATGATCTTCACCGCGTACATCATACCTGGTTGAGTTCTGCTTTCGGCGAGTCTGACTTCCGAGAAGGCACCCCTGCAAGCAATACCAACAGTCCTTTTAATTCCGTGCAATAAATTCAATTTGCTTAAGTGATTTTTAATCTCTATTTGTAGTCTTATAAATGGATGACGTATATTCCATTGTTAGGTGTTTTCATTGAAAGCGGTAAATGCTTCAACATCTCGGTAATTTCTTTGCACAGTTTACGAAATTAGTCTTTTGAAATTAACAAGCGAGCAAATTAGCAAATTTTAATTAATGTACAGCAATCGTGTAACGTAAATATATTAAATCGCTGAATAAATTGAAAACAATTTTTTCATTCGATAAATTGCTGAAGAGAATGATCGTATATTTTGATAAATCGAACGAACTCCGGTTTTGAACTTTTCAACTTGTTCTTTCAACTTCTTCATCTTTCGCGAAAGTCTCAAATCTCACAAATGTCTTGTATTAATTAAAAAAAAATGTTATGAAAAATGAGACTAAGATTATATTGTACAAGAGATAGTACCGATGGGTCAAAGTTACAAGTTCATGCGTATTTTACGAAAATTTTCTATGAAGACTGTGTGATAATATTTATAGAGTACTAATATGCTCATAAATGTATTTCTCGAAATAAAGGAAAACGTACACGCAATTTTAATAAACTTTACCATGGACTTAATACATATTGATGAGTTTTTTTCTTAAAAAAAGTCAAGTATACGCTGTTTCTACATTAATGAACGATAACCAGGACAATATTACATTCTTTAATTTTATTTGTAATTAATAAGAGAAATTAAAGTTTTATTTAATTAAATATCCTTTTTTTCTATAGTGTGAATACTTGCATAAATTACACTGAAAGGAAAAAAGAGAAAAATAAAGTAGAATTACGCATTATGTTAAAAAGTTAGTGGTTAAAAATTTACCGCTAATTTTTCTTGATTTTTAATTTTGTACAAATCATCAGATTCTAATTAAATACAAAGCAAATTTATATCATAAAGCTAAATTTCCTAATAATTACTCATTCTAAAGGAAATATTATCTAGAGATTAATAATAAGCTTTTAAAATATTTTTAATAATTTTCCAATGAAAATCAAATTTAATATGTTAAACGTCGTTAAATTTTAATTAGAAATAACAAATTCGCGATCGTTTAAAATCCTTGATTTTCAAACATAAATTGTGATACATTAAATCGTTTTTTAATGAAATATTAGAATTGTTTAACGAAATTTCCTTTATATTTTCTCGGCATTTAATACAATTAATTATGTATACGCGTAAAATAATTTTAATAAAGATATAAATTATTAAAAGATTCATTGAAGTGTGAGAGATAAAGTGACAATTAATTTATGTATTGTATATTTTATTTTATACAATATTATACAAAAATTAATTTTTTTTATTTACATGCAAGTTCTAAAACTTTTTTCCTTTTATTAATAAACTCATTTTATTGATCGTTTAGAAATGATAATTAAATATTTGATAAAACAAAGAATTTTCGTATTGTCCTTAGATTAATTGTATGAAACTTATTAAGCTCATAAGTTTTACCTGAAGTAAAAATAAAAATTAATTCTCTACTATTATACCTGTCATGTTATTATAGTTCTTTTTACACACGCACACACACACGTTAGAAGTCATTACAAAATAAAGGGCACGAAATACGCTAAGAATTTCCAATGAGAATTCTAGAGAGTTACTGCAGCTCTATATTTGTGGTATAGCATTTAATTAATGGTTATTTCCAAACAATAAAGTCGCGTTAGAAAATTATTTATATATAACAGTCTTCGGTTTCATGAAGAGAATTATATGAAAAAAGGGGAAGAAATTAATTTGACGTATAGGCGTGAATTCCTCTATCCAAATTTAAGTAAAAAAGTCACGAGGAAAACTTTTCGGCATAATTTGTTTTTCGGCAAAAAATGATTGTAACATCATTGCCAAAAAGTGATGCATACAAACGAAGAGTTCAAAGGTAACCTGTTCTCAGCCCCAAAACAAATGACAGACCCTATAAATGTTTTCTTTTTTTATAATATTGTGAAAAATATCATTATTTATAAAAGCATTTAAATTATTTCATACAAATAAATAACTGAGAATTTTCAATTTAGCTTTTACAGCCTATCATCTTATAGGATAAAAGATTGTATTAATCTTCTGATTTATGATAGTGCTGGATTGGACAGAACTCCAGACATAAGTAATTTGCGATAGAGATACGTATTGTTTTGTGTAAGATTCAAATAAAAGAAAACTTTATTAGAACAAATATTAGAAAACATTAACGCTTGCTCCACTTCTAAATTACGTTCAATTTTTAATCAAAATTGTATAATGATGCATTACACGAAAATCTCATTATCCTACAATTGGTAAAACTTTATTTCCCCATCAGAGTTGTCGCGGATAATAATCTATTGTGAATTATGCAAGCGGACCTAGAATTCACAGATACCTGAACCTATTACAGTAGTGATCATCATCATTATAGTACACCTGATGAAACTGAATCCAAGTCCGCACTAATAAATCGCCAAGAGAGGTTTAGTCGTTGGTTAAGCAGTATTAAGAGTACGGAAAGGAGAAGAAGAAGGCGAAAAGAGAAGTCGTAATGTCAGGAATAACTATAGATATACAGTATCATTCCGAAGGCCAAATACCCAAATGATTCGTCGGCGGTGATTATACTCTCTCACTCGGTAGTTAAGACTCTTCGTTTGCGTTTCACGTTCGGTTCCTTTCGGTTTGTGGGACTATTATATGCACGCGTCCTTGTACATAATTGATTTCGGAGGCGAATCGACATCCTCTCTTGGGACACTTTCTCTCGAGATCAGTGGCACCCGTTGCATATATGTAACAAACTTGTACTGTTTACGCGTATGTGAATTTATAATATATTTCGGTCTAAGGATTTATTTTTCTTTTAACAATCAATACACGATATTTAAAAGCATAAACTGAATTTTCGAGAACTATTGGGTTATGCACACTTTATACAAAAAACAACGAGAGGTTATTACTTCTGATGTACAATCTTATTGCATAGTAATTTATAAAAGTTAACGCACACTGTGTAACAATCTCAAAATTGTCACAAAAAGTATTCGATCTGACGAGGGTGTGATCAACGTTTTTTATCGTGACACTGGGGAAAGAAGAAGAGTACGCTATTTTTCTGTCGACTTAAAACTTTCAACTTAAAATTACTTTAACGACTTAAAGTAATTTTCCGACTGACGACTGTCCATACGCGTAGGATGATTCGAATCGTGTATCCTTTAAAAGAACTGCCGGCGCACGAATGGCACCTAAAATGTGCTGGACGGCGACCGCAAATCTCGCCCAGAAGGCAAGCCAAGCGATAAAAATCGCTCGGTGAATTGAAGCGTACATTAGTGGACCACAGAAAGAACCACGTCATACTTTATTATGCTCCCGATCCTTCTTCCAAATTTTTATTATTTTTTTCTTCTCTTTTGTTTATCTTTGGGAAAAAATTGCGTAAAGAAAGAACCGTGGATTCTCCTTTACTGATAAGCCTGTATTGGTAGCGAGACAAAGGTCCGGTTGTTGTGCATCTTAATTTATTTTTTAAAGTGTTATTTGTTTACCGAAGATCGAAATCTAGATATATTTTCATAAGACTAACGCATAACACTAAACCTGAGGTTTGAAGAACAGAGGTTGTATTGAATTTTGAGGTTATAATGTAATAATAACAAAAATTTGCTCTATTTCTATAATGATGTATGAATATTCATACGTGGTGTATAGTACAATAAAAAGACTAATATCAGCAGAATTAATTAACTCTGTACTAGGACAATTATACTTTCATTTAACTTATCACTATGTCTATGTACTGTTTTTAAATTATGAAACATTCCATCCAATGCCTCATTAACATTTGTTATCAAAGACGCAAATCCGTCTTTGTAAATACACGAAACTTTCAATATTACTTTCAACGATTACTTATAGATAACGCGATTATAAACTGCTGTTAATTTCTTTTTTATCTTAGAAAAATTTGTTAAATTCTCAACATATTTGTAAAATCTCATAAAAAACTTGATAGGTAGTAATATATCAAAGACATAGACATTAGTACTTAATAAGATCGATGTTATAGGTAAGTAAAAATCATTTATTTATGCATCAAAGACTGTTTGATACAATTAAAAGCATAATACGAACTCTTTAGTTGTAATTATTGATATCAGGTATTCTGAAATTATTATATTTATCTTATACTTGGATTCGAGGCAAATATTTAATTATGTATTTCGTAGATATAAAAAGAAAAGTTGGAATTATTTCTAGAAATCTAAGTTATTATTACTTCGAATTATCATAAATTTCTTATTACTAGATCAATATTACGCTCAATATATCACGATATTTCTTTTACATTAAATCAACAAAATATTAACATCAAAACAACTAATACAGGATAAAGAGATCATTATCCTATCGCGAGGCCCATAGAGTATTCATAACGCAAAGATTACTTATCTTTTAAAAAGTTGTTTTATTTTTAAAATTGAAATATTATTTAAGAATTCTTTATAAGATTATATTAAATTAACACAGTTAAGTGCCTTAAAAATGTTACGATAGGGAAACAAATATAAAATTAATAAATTACAATATATTACTCACGCGTGCCTCTTATTATGGCTTTATGGGAGTTTAAGATGTCAACTTAATGAAATGTTAAAGCAGCATTAGTGTTTTTCGAAGGTTCGAATTCAAATTTGTTTCTTGTTTTAATTTAATCATAGACGAACTTTTTATTTTGAGATTATAGAAAAAAATTGTATAGGTCCTTAAATTTTGAAAAATAATTTTTCAAAATGTATCTCTCAAATGTAGAATCATTGTACACAATTATTTATTTTGATATATTTATTCAAGAAAATATGAGGCTGAACTTGAGTCAAAGTAGCACGTTTGGAAGTTATTCAAAAATATTCAAAACAAAAAGGTACTACAAAAATTTATAGGATTGAATTTTTCAACCCATTTGAGTCATGAAAATATAGAAATACATAAGCGCGCTTAAATTAATGTATACTAATTAAAATAAAGTAACCACGCGTTTAATAAATATAAATAAATGTTATTTTTTTGACAATATCAATTAAAAATACAATTATTAATTGCATTTTTTATAATGTACGGATATATCACCGATAACCACAAATTCCAAATTAAAGAAATTTTTTTATAAATAAACTAGTTATTTCATTTTTATATTTAGAGTACTATAATTATTGGAGCCTTAAAACTGCTTATTCTTTTAATTATTTAATTTTTCATCAGTTTTTCATCTTTTGTAATATATACTAAAGAGTACTGCTAAGATTAAAACGAGTCATTTTGTTCCACATATATTAAAGCTTGACGTTTTCAACGGTTAGATGCAACATACATATATCACATAGTCATAAGCAGGATGTTTCATTTTAAATTAGGTATTGTAACATTTTGAAGTTGATTCCTTTTTCAAAAAATCTATTAAAATATAAATCTGTCACTATTTCAAGAAAATTAGTTGTGAATTAGTTATATATTCAACTTAATATTTATAAGAAAACTATTTTTTTATTAGACAAAATTAGCAAGTTACTCCTACGATTGAAATTCTTTTATTCTAATAAACTATTCCGATTGTACACAATTTTCTCAATCCGTAAAATTTAATTAATTTTGAATTATCTTTTTTTGAAAACATTGAAAATTTTACTACATTAATAATTCAAATACAAGTGCCTTGAATGAAGTCGTTTCTTTTTCGTACGAGATAGCTATGGAAGATCAGATTTCTATTAAAAAATTGAATTAAAAAAACCATTTAATTCACGAGGATATTATTTTCAAAATTATGAAACCTCTCATAAAATATTTCTATAGGGTATTATTTTAACAATATTTGGTGTATAGCTAAAATGAGGTCATACAAACAGTTATACATGTGATTCTTAGTGTATGGTCCAATAAAAATGAATTTCAGAATACAGGAAATAAAGAAGAGAAACACATATAATAAATGAGATTGTAATTTAGAATCGTATTGAGTTTATGCATCATTTTTAAGTCGCTATAAATTTACAAAATAATAATGTTATTTTGAAAATATTTTTATGTATGAATTTCATTAATTGAAATTTAGAAATTAGGTTTTCGGATAATAGAGCAGATGCAGTTTTGCATTCTTGGATTAAGAGTGACACACATATATTTAAATGCATACAAAACGAAAAAGATGTATCTGCATTATATTGATTATAACTGAACATATGTGAAGAACTTGCTACATTTGTAGTTAATAAAATTAGAAAGAGCTTTTGTAGTCAATATATTCTGTAAAGATGAATATAAAGAAAATCGAGGAAATTTGACTTTTTATCAATTAGTAAAATATATTGAGAAAATAAAAAACGCATACAGATTAAAAATCATTTGTTATTCGACACAATATTTTTTACCCGTACTCTATCGCTCGTAAGTTTAACATCTTTTAACACCCCAGAAACTCGTAATGTTTAATAGACTTTTAAATGAGAATGGAACTGCTCTGGTCAATATAGAAGCTGACAGGTAAGTATCAGACAAAGAGAATTATATGGAAAACAGAATGATGTAACTTATGAAAAATTATACAAAATTTTTTTAATTTATTCTTAAATTACAATTTTCTATATTGTGCTTGCGTAAAAATTTTAGATTTAATCAACGGTTTCAATTACGATAAATATAAAAAAATAAGAAGATTTCTTTTAGATATTTGAATAAAATTCACTTATTACTATTGACTTATATAAATTGAAATATATCGTGATACATTTATGTAAATATATGTCTATTTGTTAATAAGTACTTGTTACATTTTATGATAATAGCGAATAATATATAATTAGGCAGAAATTGTTTTAATATTTAAAATGATTACAGTGTAAGTACCTACTACTTTATATAATACTGATAACAATGCCGATATTGGATAATGTTTAGTAACATTTCTACAACCTTGTTATTACGTTGATTAATTAATTCTGGAATTTTAATCTTATCAGTTCAATTATTTTCAATTATTTCATTATATAAAAATTACATCTTAAAACTGGTAAATATCATTAGAAACTTCGTTGCTTATGTTCTCATATCTTAAAAATATTTTAATGTTCCTTTTAAAACTGTCTTTCTTGTTTGGTTTATCTTGAAGGAGTGATTGTTCGCTTCGGTAAGTTTTCAAGAATATATTGATTATTTCATGAAAAAAGAAGCCTGTATAATATTTAAAAATCAATAACTTATAAATAGGTAGAAATTATGAATAAAAAAACCTATAATTTCGTTATAAATTGTGACATTTATGATTTTTCTCACAAGAAAAAATTTTTTTAAAAAAATTTTACATTAATTATTATTAATTTATATCAATAATGATATATTAATACGAGAACATGCTGTAACAAATTCTCTGTTTTAAAGCAAAAAGAAGGTTAAGAGATTGAAACAAAAGATTTCAATAACATGTATAAGCCTATAAACGTATTGAGTTAATTGATTTACTTAATATAATAAAAAATATACTACATATGTGCTTATTTTACCTCTTCGTAAAGCCATCATAAAGAATCATAAATAATTTATTGATATTATGATAAAAAATATTTTTTATAAAAACTAACTTATTTAAAAATAAGCAAAGTATAATTTAGTAAGGTAATGAAAATAATTCCATACGAAAAACTAGTTTTTTTAATATTATATTGTAAATGAGTTATTTTTAATAAATTAATGCAATAATATAGTATAAAATTTTTTACAATCTTGAAAGTCGGAATAGTTTTAGCAATATAAAGATGAAATTATTACATTTTATATTTGTAACAGTTGCCATTACTTTATAAAATTTATTTTTTATTTAAAAAATTGATAATTAATCAATGATTATTTGTAAAACAAAAAAATATTCTAATTGACTAATAAACTAATAATAATATACTATAATATATATAATAATAAACTAATAATAATTTATTATACTAATAAACTAATTTAAAAAATGTAAGTCATTAGATACATTTTCTTAGAAGTACTAATAAATTAAATACAAATAAAATAAGTAAAGTGATTAATTTTAATTCAACGATGTATTTTAAGAAAAAAATGATGTATTTAAATAAAAATTTAAAACCACAATATTTTTATTTATATTTTAATATTTTTTGCACCTTACTTTTTTAAAATATGATCGGCACTATCCTATTAATATTTTTTACAAAGTAATCTGATAAGCAGATAAACTTATATTATTGTAATATTAATGACAAAACATGATTACAAAAATATTTTAGATAAATTATGAATTTAATTTAATTTTGAAGTAAATATCGATATTTTAAATTGTTAAATATAAATAAAATCCAATTGGTAACAAAGAAAATGTGTATTACTCTATTCTGTTATACAAGATATTTCGTTATTTATTAAAAAGATCATTGAATTAATGAAGAATTAAAAAATCTTTTAAGTATATAACATATCATTATAATTTTGGAGATAAATATTTTATTTTTTCGTGTTACAGTATATTATAAAATTTTACTTCTGCAAGTAAGTAGTTCTTATTTTCGTGAATATGAACTATAATTTCTTTATTTTTATATGAAAATGTAAAGATATAGTGTAAAGTAAACTAGATAAGTACAATAAATTCTGTTTTACTTTAAGTGAAGCGTATTTGAATCTTATTACCTAAAGTGTTTCCTGAATTAGTAATGAAAAATTGCTAAGTTTCTTCATGTAGATAATAAAATATCTATTTAATTAAAAAGAAATTTAATTCATTTACTTAATTAGAATATTTTATCAGCATTTTAAGTATTTTACAAAATATGAGTTGTAAGAATTGGTCCTAACAGGTTTATATAAATTCTCTATGCTAAATAAATTAAGAAATAATTATCTAGTAAAAGGTTTCAACTTTAACTTTATATTAAAATTTAAGAATTTCTTGAATTATTTTTATAATAAATTTACTAATTCATTAGAATTTATTAATTGTTTTTCGAAATAACGGAAGTAAATACAATTAAAAATTAAAATATTACTTTTCAAATGTCCATGTAAAAGAATATCTTACTTCGTGTAATATCTTTATAGTTGATATAGCTAATTATTAAGAACACTATAATTTGCTTTTGTATTAATTTTTTTAATGAAGTTTAATAGCGATCAGCCACAAAAAATTTCGATTTATTATGTCAACTATCGTAATATAATATTTACAACTACAACATAGAAGAAATCTTTTAGTTTTTAAGATTCAAGTGTATTCGATAGACGTGAATTTTATTTTGAAAAAACACCAGCAATCAAATTAAATAATTAAAAGAAGAAAAATCAGTTAATAAGATATAATAAATTTTCAAATTATATCGGTATTAAATTTTTAAAAAGCAATGAAATATCGAGAAAACAGAATATTTTAATAAAATACATAAGATTTCGTAGAGATAAAATATTTATTCGCATAATCCTTGACACGGTGAATAGTAATAAAATAAAATAAAATAAAATATTTTTATAGATATTTGTTACTATTTTGAAAACACAGAAACAACAATTTAACATTTTCCGATAAGCATTGTGATGTGACTATAAGAATAATTTTCGATAATAACATTTTGCGATCTCCAATATTGAGAACACTTAAGGATAAACGATTTTTATTAATCAATTTATAAATTGAAAATAAGTTTTTAAAATAAATTTATTCTGCAAAAAAGAAGTAGAACTCGTAGAAGTTTAATTTAAGAAATATTCTTGTTTACTTAGTAATATTGAACTAAAAACAATGTATGAACATTTATGGGGCGCATTCGTAATTCTACTCACGTTTTTTAAATTCTTAAGGTTTCTTGCTCACTTTTTGCGAATACTGAAAGAATTATCTTAGTTGAAAACACTGTAATGTCTATTTTAAAGAATACATAGTTGACTTTTGTTTGTTCTTCCGTAGTTTTAATTTTTATAAAGATTTGAGTTAACTTATAACTTGTATGTATGAATTATTTATGTTAAAATATTTTATTAGTTATAACCGTATTAAAAATTTAATTTGTTAATAATTTGAATTATATATAAATTTAGATATTGTATCAAAGACCTGCACTACATTTACTTTTCACTATAGAACGTGCAATATTTAATTAGTCTTTTAAAATCTCATTAGAACTGTGAAAGATCATTACCTCGTCAACATCAAAGCAAGCGTTTTATTTCTTGTTAAATACACTAGGATATGTTTTCATGTTTTACTTTAGATTGTGACGAAAATTAAAACTAGTATATCTTTCTCTCGAATTACTTTAATTTTACCTTTAAATAATAATTGATGAATAGTTAAGAATCCACTTTCGCCTGATGCTATAAAAAAAAAACTAAAAGATTTGACGAATTTTTACAATCAGTCATCGTTTTAAATTAAGTAAACTCAAATTGACGTTTGTCATTGTTTTAAAAGTGCCCATGTATGCAAATAACATTTACTTTCTCTATTTGCAGAAAGCTGAATTATTTAATTACAACTCTATAGAACCTTAGTAAAAGAGTTCGTAGCACGAAATGTTTAATGGAGATCTAAATTTATGTCACGCACTCCACTAGTGATGTTTTAATGTTAACTAATTAAACAGTTCACTTTTCGCCAGGAATAAATATTGTAGAATTATTAAAGAAAAAATTCAATTTCATTCCAATAGATAGATTGGAACAAAATATTTAAAATATGTAAAATATAATATATAAAAAATAAAATATGTAAACAAAATATGTAAAATTGTAATAATATAATTTTACATATAGCAAAAATTGTATAATCCCTACATTTATATATATTGCTTAATCGATGTTTCTAAAATACCGACAAAAGATAAAAAATTTCACTTTTTTAATTAAAGTAGTGATTCGGGTCACAGAAAGTTACTAAACGGATTAGTTGCCTTCGGAACCATACGACAAAAGTCTGTGTTTTTTATTTCGATAATTTATTATATTTTGCTTTGCAGTGCATTTTTCAAAATTTACCAGATGCACTTCCAATCAAACGGTATATTTGTTTCAATTTTAAAAGGATATTTTATCACGTTTAACCTGAAAATATATACATGTAAATATATATAATGCCTTATAGCTTTCGCGTTTATTTTTTTAGTAGTTGAGTTTTCGCATACCAATCTCTCGAAAATGTTATACCATTCGTCTTTGAATAAGTTTCAGTTCAAAGAAAAAATTAATTCATTCATCCGTACTAAAGAATTTTAAATAAAAATTTTCATTCCTTAAATTTTGTTAGTAATTAATATTAGTTATCTAACATTGAAATTTCTTAAATACTTGGACATGTACAAATTTTACAACTTACAATATTTTAAATACTTGGTAATACTAAATAAATAACTTGGTCAAAGTAATTGTCTTTGACGATGATTTTGACGGAGACCTGAGGTTACTTGGGATTTCAATCTTGTGTGCACATTATCGATTATGTGTCAATTCATGAAAATTTAAGTTCACTTCCTGAAGGCAGTTATAAAAATTAAATTTTTATGGTCTGTTGTCACTTTAAATATTGGAAAATAATGATTGTTATTGATCCAAGATCATTACCTCAGATTAGATCGTAATTATTTTAATTTATCAATCAACTTAAAAAGAACAAAGTAATAAAACTTAAATGTATTAAGTCCCAATACAATCGCTATTGAATAAATCGCATGTTGATATTATTGCAATCATACAAAATAATCTTGTAAGATTTTTTTAAGAATACTACTGTGTTTCTACAATAATAATGATTAAAGTATACTCTGTTTCGATGTAATAATCAGATAGTGCTGATTGTGTAAAATATTTTATTTTTTTTTTACTTTTATATTTTTGACACGTTAGCAAACTATTTTCTTTGCATTTTTATTATACGTTTTTACAGGAACAAAAAATTTGTCACAGAATAGATATACATCATTGGTCTTTTGAATTATTAAAGATTTATTACACATCTATTGTTAAATTTAAAAGTGATTTGAATGGTATTTACAAGAAATATACATATTTACTAGTTTCTACAGCCTTTTGTAGTTTAATAATAATTTTCTCGACTATTAGATTTTTCTTTATATAGATATTTATTTTTTGATAAATCTCTCTTAATTTTGGATATTTATTTACTCGTACAACTAATTTGATTGAAGCTTATCTTTTCTTAAAATTCTTTAAATATATTGCTTTTGTCTGAAGTCGGAAAAGCTTTGTAAAATAAAGATTCAATGACTGGCTGTTTTTGTACTGGATGATAGTGTGATGAAGCATGGAAGTACATATTGGTGTCAGTAGGCTTTTAATACAACACATGCACGATTGATTAGGTAATCAATATCGCATATATACACGATTGAGGACCGAAAAAAAACCGTGAGTTTTAACTTAAAACAGTCATCGCCTTCGACGTATAAAATATTTTAACGCAAAATATTCCTAAGAAATTAATATAAATTTTGTGAAGAATCCTGTTAAATTAATTTTTGTAGTAAATTTAAGCAGTAATATTATAAGTACTTTTTTTAAACATCTATCTATTTTAATACAACAGAATTGAAAACTTTAAGTGGTAGTTTTTTCAGTGGAACTTTAACACTTAATGTATCGGTATGTTATGTTATGTTATTATATTATTATCTTATGTTTTATATGTTTTATATTATTTATATTATTATGTTATTATATTATATTATCTTATGTCCATCTTGATAGAAGTAAGATAAATACTTATATTATCAATATAATTCTTATAACAAAGAATAATAAAACAAACAAAAGTCTTCAAGCGCAATTAAAGAGGATTCTGAAATAATAGAAGCATTTTAAGAGATCCATTTAACTGACTGTTTCTTTTTCGAATGTCACCAAGAGTTGATAATTGAAAAAGAAATTATTATACAGAAGTGCGAAAAGTAATATTATCATAGTTTTAAAAGAAGTGAAATAAAAATATAATTTTACATACAGCTAAAATATATAAAAGTTCATGTAAAAGAGAAGAAATTATAATTTCATTAACTCATAAAACTAAACATAGTACGTGAACAAATAGATATGTAAGAAAATATTATCGATTTATACAAATTTTAAACACTATTAATATTATCGTTTGAAAAATAAATATTTTATTTTAATTTGCATCTAGTTATAAATTACAAAATAATACTATATTCATCGTTTTTTTAATTTAGTTAGTTTCATGTTACATTTACGAATATCCATGTATACTTTAACACATATCATCGAATAAACATGCATCTACGTACGACATGTATAGTAAGATTAAAATTAGTATTCGACAAATCAGTCTCTCTCTTGTCACGTTACATTTTTGATCTTCGGTTACATTATGAAATAACTGTGATATATTCAATACCTCACATTTTCAATAGATAATAATTATTAAGTATCTAATTATCTATAAAAATAAACTTAAAAAAATAAAAATTATCTTAAAAATACCTCTATAATATTTAATCGACATAAGAAAGTTGATTTCTAAATTTCGTAATGTATTTTCTCGATTAGATTCTATCCTGCAATTTATTGAATATAAAAATTAAAGCTATACATCCAGAGAGTAAAATAAAAAAGTGGTTTTGCTTTTTATTATTTTATGTAAGAATTAACTGGTACCTTATCGACATTAATCAATCAATAGCATTAGTTAAGTGCATCTAGTTACTTATAAAGTATTTATTACGAAAATTTAAACTCAATTTCAACGTTTTTCTGACGATTATTAACAGGCTTTACTTACTTACAAGCTTTATCTACTATTTAAAACAAAATAAAATGCAGTGTCATAAAAATGATTAGAAATGTGTAATTTATCAAAAATTTCCTCTCTACTTTAAGTCAGTGAATTTAATAACCTTAACTCTCCTATTTAAACTCAAATTTTCAAATTTTGAAAAGGCTGTGATAAATATTTTCATTAAAACTTTGAAATATATTTATGTATTTTTGATATTAACATTATGCATTAAATTCAACTGAGAATTGTCATTAACTACTATTTCCTTTAAAGTTATAGATCTAGCTTATTATATTAAAACATCAAACATTCTATCCAAAACCTATATCAAAATTTTATTTGACAAACATATTTAATTTAGTATTCAGAGATTAAAAATTATAAAACGATATTATAACAGATATATTTGATTTTTTAAAAATAACGTAGTAGGTACTGTTATTACTTTTATAAATTAAGATATATTCAAATTTAAATAATTCAAAAAAACAAAATGTCAATCATTCAAAAACATTTTAATTAGGTATTCTTTTATTTTTTAAATTTATAGTAAATAGATGTTTTGTATTGCACAATGTAAGTATATTAAACGTGAGGTGAAAAGCGGATTTAATTTAAAAGTAAATGCCTTCATTTTTATAAAATCTATAAAATTGTTTTTCTATTTAAATCAACTAAATAATAATGAATTTGAAGAAATTTATTAATTGCAAGAGTACAAGGATACTATAATTATTTTGGTTAAATTTAACAATAATTTGCTTAAAATTTAGATTTTATAGAAAAAATCTGTTATCAAAATTCTCACGTATAGATATCGCTTACATAAAGAAAATATGTAACGTAAGCATTGCAAGTAATTTTCATATATAAAAGAACGTTGTGGTGAATAAAAATACACTGTTAGAAGAATGTTTGTCTGAGAGTTTTTGAAGAAAGTGACAAATAATTGATTGATAAGAGTATATGACTAATATTTCATGATATAGCGACCTGTATTACTTTATTGAATAATATAATGCCTTTAATTAGAATATTTCAATAACTCAGTAACAAACTGTAAACTGTGAAAATGAGAATATATCATCGCAATATCTGTTCAATACATAATAAACTTTAAATACTTAAATTAAACTTCCTGATTTTCAAATCGTTTATTAAAGTTTTAATTGTGGGATTGTCTTTTCTCTTAACGGCGATTAAGGACTTAAAAAAATGATGAGTGAACGTAAGTAAGGGAGAAAGGAAAGTAAAGTAAAGTTTCTCGTCCTTCGTTATTATTTTCCGGTAAAGAAATGCACATGATCTTGCGAAACGGGCAAAACGCGCATTTACCGGGCTTTTGTAAATATATAAGTGTAAAAATTAAAATCAGATGAAGTCGATCATTACATAAACACCACGGGAAAAATAAGTTACATCATCAGCGCAGTTTTACTATTCGCTCTGCGAAATCCCGATCTACCAGCATAAGATTCGAAGGACTCGCGCACGAGGAGAAGCGGAAGCGGTGATCCCCCGGCATATCACGGTTATCGCCGTTTCGCAAAATCACGAGGCGACACGAGGAAAGGCACGAGGGGGTGTCCTTTCCTCCCTCCCGGCGTCGGGGCACTCGCCCGGCTCAGCATGGACTCACGTGCCGAGCTGCTCCTTGAGAATATATTTCTCCTCAATGGTGGGCGTGCGCTCGTCTCGGGTGTCCTTCTTCGGCTTTTTGGTCGGGTTGCGCCTACCGAAGAGCGGCATCCTTGCGACGATCCGCTGGCGCAGTCCCTCCAGCGACGTTCCTGATGCTGCCACCGTTGTCGGCTCCCTTCGACCTTGTCCTTACAGTCCTTACAGGGTAGCACTCGCTGCGGGGAATACCCTGAGAGATGTCCGTCCCTCGTTCCTTCACCGACTGACACCACAATTGCACGCGTCTCTCTCTCTCTCTCTCGCTCTATATATGTGTGTGTGTGTGTGTGTGTGTGTGCGCGCGCGCGGGCGTGTGCGTCTTATGTATGTGTGTACGTCTGTATGTATGTGTATGTATATGTATATATGTGTATATATATATTTCTTTATTTCACGCCGTGTACACGTACACGCGTGCGGCTTCCGAAGCCTTTTCCCCTCGGCGCCGCTCCTCTGGCTCGCTAGCTCTGCGTTTGCGCTCCTGTGAACGACTTGCCGCGATCTGCGCTCTCGTTCGCGAGTGACGGCGACGACTGACAGCGCACACCACCAAGGTTTGCTTTCGACGCCAGCGTCGCGGCGGCTTGAAAGAGTGAGAAAGACCATGTTCTCGGGGAGGGGCCAAGGGAGTGGGAGAGGTCGGCGTGCGTGCGCGCGATTGTAGTGCGATCTGTCGAGAGCCAGAATAAGTCTGATCAGCGGGGTTCAAAAGAGCATGTGGTTGTGCGGCGCAGACTGAAGGGGGAACGAAGGCCATCCCGTCGACGACCGAGAATTTTTTCTTTTACATCCCGCGCGAGGGGTGCCAGGTCGTTGCGCACGTTTTTTCAAAACCGACGTAATATTGAGGGGTTGGAAATTATCGTCGACCCTCTCGATGGATATCTTCACAAAAACGAAATCTTCATGCGGTTGATTTGCTTCTGTTTCTTGTATTCTTGTTTAACTATAATCTCTTTAGAAAATTCCAGTCTATTTAATGCATGTTGCTAAGCTATCGATGAGTATATATTTAGCTTAGTTAAACAGTCGTCTGCCGATGTGAACTGAACCAATTGAATTGTTTAAAATATTTGTTGACTAATATTTTTTATTATTGCTTTAGCAATGAAGTTCAAGCTCAGTCTGATTAGTTCAATTGAACGGTGAAGTACTATGAAAACGTTAATAAAATAGAAAACGTGCAAAATAATAAGGTAAGATTTATTTCAGATATTTAAAATATTTTTGTATAGCGTATAAAGTAAAAATATAATTGTTTAATGAGAATGTTATTAACTAATATTACAGAAAAATCAAAACTTTAATTCATGGATAATCGGTTTACATTCGGTCGGTAAAACAGACCAATGGTAAAAATAGATTAACTTCATTTATCTTGAATTTTATGATGTGTTTCAATTTCTTTTTAAAAGATTTCAAAATCAATTAATTCTGTGTATACATTTTGATAAACAAATCAATAATACATGTGTAATTTTGATTTTACAAAAACACAAATGCTCTTACAACATTTGGAACTTGTAACAAAAGAAAATGTACATTCTTCAAAACGTTATGAACAAGATTTTTAAAGTATTCAAAAATAACTAACAGCAATTGATTGAGATATTTAATTGAAAACAATCCTGTGGAAATAAGCATCAAAGTTCTTAAACAAATTTTAAGTGTCCCAATAAGTTCAAGAATACAGTCACTAGAATATTCGAACAATGAAGCAGACTTTTAAGTATGCGACATTTAATAGTAGTATATCTATCTATTTAGGCTACGTATCACTTGCATATTACGAATTTCTCTCTGTCAATTCATACTTACATGAGACTATTACAATCTTACGGCAGAGTTAATATAATCATGTATACTCGGTAAAATTAAGTACAAGTACTCGCAAACTGACCGTCTTATTTTTAAGTAAAATTACTGCAAAACATAATATTAATACTAAATAGTGTATTTTATTATAAAGATAATTATAACCATCACACCAAAATTTCTATTTCATGTTCTATTAATGAAAATCTATAATCTTAAAATAAACAACAACTCAATGTCTTATATAAATAAAGTCCCATTAGATTCAGATAACGCTTTGAGAATTATGAAAAATTATGCAGAACGTTTCGAGATAATAAAAAGCAATGAATTGTAGTAGAGAAAATCCAATTCCATCGCATATTAAAGTCAGTAAAGTCGAGCCTATCTATCAATCAAACTATTAGCAGCGCGAACGAAGTAATTAGAGGAAACGAAGGCGTTAATTGCAGACTTGCGCTTTACTGGTTCATTTTAGTGTAGCAAACGTGTATACGTCAATTTAAATTTTTGTAACACTTCTACATCTCTTAACCTTAATTTGCTTTCTCCGATTCTTTTTATTCTCTTTGATTTATACGTGCAAATGTCCTGTAGACGAACATCAATCTTATTATAATAAATCGCGTTCATCCACCTCCATTCATTCTCATAAATCTATTTCATTCTTCTACTCTTTATATTCCCCTTCCTCTACTATCTTTATTCTCTCAGGCTATCTGACTTTTCCATTTATCTTCCATTTGTTCTCTTCTACTATAAAATCTACTTGTATGATTTTAGCCAACTAAATTTGTGTTCAAAAACATAATCTGATAATTAGAATGAATTTTCAAATCGATGACGATAACGAGTTTTGAAATACGTGAAACCCAGAATATGACAAGAGATTTATTTTGTCTCACTTTATCGCTATTATTATAGAACGTACGTTCCTTTTTACACTTATTAATACTGTTACCCTTAGTCGCACACGGGTTCATTTAAATGCTTCCTTTCCCTCTACAATCGATGAAGCTGTATTTATAAGCATAAGCAAACAAGGTGCTTAGCAGGTCGGCAAAATGAGACATCAGGTACTAAAGCTAATCCCTGCTTCATCGAAACGAAATCTTACGCTTGCATTGTCCCTTATTAACATCTTGTAATACTTTGAACATAACGTGATTATTTTACGTCGAGAGCGCATACGATTCTCCAAGTATTAATATATTTACGTTTTCCAGGTATACACCATTGATACATCATTGATATAAATAAATCCTGAAACACGGCACCTACTGGAAAGAAACAATAATTCTCAATTGCGAGACAATCGATTTTCCAACGGGGACAATAAATTTCCAGCGCGCGAACAATCCCAGATTAGCACCGAAGGAAAAAACGCAAAAAGACGCACAACATACGTTCTTGCACACCGATATCGATAAGGCGCAGATCGATGTGTCAGTATACGCCCGCGTAAAAACGCGCAGACGATCGGATTCAGGGTCGCGGCCTCGAGAAAAGCCCCAGGCGATCCGTGATAACGACTGCGCGCGCGATTCCCTAGGGAAAACAAAACGATTCGACGTCTTACCCCGTAGCTGAGTATGTGTCATCTTGGTTTCATTACTGCACTTTCATCGATTCGTTCAGCTTTTGCTCTTGTTTAATAATGTACAATGAAAACAAACCTGTAAACAGTGACGATAAATTGCTAATGTAAATTACTGTTTGTTATAGGAAATAAGAGGTGTTGCATTGAATAGTAAACGACGCTCTTATAATCATCGGATATAAAAATTGTCAATTAATTAATTAATTCGCCAATTAACTTTGTTATATTCAAGAAAGCACTTATTTTCTGAGTAGTAGTATGAATCATAACATGATGCTAATATTTTATCTGCGTAATAGCATTGCACCTACAACATTCGTAAGTCTGATGGACTTCGAATGTATTTTTGTTCTCGGTCAAGTGGTCTGAAACTATAGAACAATGTATTTTAGAAGGTCCTCAAGCCCTGAACCAAACTTTCAAGACACGAAGGTCTGAAAATAACTGTTTTCTTGATATACCGAAGCAAAGATTTTTGTTTAGATATTCAGGGCAAAGTGCGCCCTAACTTTCGCCTGATTCACTTTACTCGTACAAATTCTTTTAATAGAACATCACATTGTAATGAGAACGTGACAACTTCTCGGAAGATATTTATAGGTATTTTAAATTTCTTTACATATGTTTAAAAATTGGAGGATAAATCCTTCACGAACATTTTATAATTTATTTAAAAATTTGGAAAATTTTCGTGAACTTTTTAATACACTGTTTAAAAAATTTCTTTATAATCATATGAATATCTAGTTCTTGAAGCTTTTGATAATGTGCAGATTTTTAGAAAACGCCTTTAACTTCAATTTACAAAGCGGCAACAGTAATACATTTATGAATAAAGATAAATGTATGGTAGTATAAATCTAAACTACTGACCCTTACTTCTCGAATATGCTTCATCTTATAATCGAGTGTTCATAAAGGACTTTTATTGACACATCCTTATATATAGTACATCATACATTGAAATATTATCTTAAAAATAAAATTCTTATAAAGAACTACCGCATATCGTATTATCGTTTCTAAATTATTAACATATTACAAGCATATTTATACAACGACTTTTATAATTATTATTTTTAATAATAAGTTAAATCTGATTTATTTAGAAATTATGTAACTTATTCTAAGTAATGAGGAGTATTTTCTGTTGTATGAATTACAAATTTTAATGAGATTCTATAACATGTTTTATAGTACGAAACAACGATTCGAACTACTAGTTTTATCTCATAAACTGGAGCTCTTGAGATATGAATTATCAAAACGCAGTTATGAACTATTTTAGTTAAAAATGATACGCTTATTTTTGAGAATAAATGTGAAATTCTGACAGATGAAATATTTTTGAAAAATATCATGAAAGTGTGTGCTATAATTTTAAATATTAAACTCCGAATTGATCCTTTTTCAAACACATGTCGATCTTATAATAGAATAAAAAATATAATTTAGTTTGTACTTTATCTAGTCTCATACGTAACATAAGTACAGAAATATTTATATATGATTACGTGAAGATTAAAAATCGTATATATGCAAATAATTTTTGTATGTATTAATTTTGTAAAATGATTATCAATAATTTTTAAGAAGTAAATAGGAATATATTTATGATACGAAGATTTTTTATATTTCAAGATCTAGGATTTACTTAATATAATTACAGGGGTAAGTGTTGCACTTAGGTCTCAGAAATCATCTCTCAGAGATTCATTAAAATCTAAGAAATTGGAATCGCTTCTTATTATAAAAAATGTCACTATAGTTTGGAAAGAAATCGATGAGTTATTTTTAAAAAAAGTAATTTTTATGATATTATACTGTGCAATACCAATATTTTAATAACATTTATTTTTACTGATTTCGGAAAAAAATCTACTTTTTAAGTTTAACATTAATACCCATACTAAAAAATCTTACCAACAAAAATCAATGTAAAAATATTCTCTTAAAGATATCGCAGTTTTCTTTTGCAAAATATTAAATACTCCAAAATAAATTTTATAGCTAAATAAAATTATATTGTATATTAATCTGTAAAATAATTTTATTTTTAAAACTCGTACTTTACAATGCACATATATGTGTTCTTCTTTATCGTTTGTTGATTTTTGTTAAATGAATTTATTAAAATACCTCTCTCAAACTATCAAGAATGTTTTTTTCTTTCTGTGATAATATTTTTTATTTCTAGATAAGATGTTTAATGTGAAATTATTCTACATAACATTTATGAAGATTTTTGGTGATTGAAAGTTATGATAAAAGCTCTTATTTATATCGTAGACCTGATGACCTTTGCGATATAAATAAAAATACAAGTACTTCGATGCAAATGTTAAGTGAAATTTTCTTTCTTTATAAAGACGCCAGTCGGATTACTCAATTCGAAGTCATTTATCACTCTCATTGTACATATGAAACCAATCGATAATAGTGGAACTACTGATAATTCATTCTAAATTCTTGGTAGTGACTTGCAATTTCAAATTCTGTTGCTAAATGCAGAGATTTCTTTAATATATATTTATATATATATATCGATTCTAATGTTCAATGTTATATATTATTTAGTATCTATTTAAGAATGAAAATTCATTATAAATAGTTTTAATTTATAATATATTATAAATATAAAAATATAAATTTTCATTTTTTGTTTAGATTTTATATTGAAAATAATTTATTTGATTAAATAATTGCCTTATTATTGATATTGAATTTCGTTTTATATATAGATATATAAATTACTTTTGAAAAATTTTATTTGCTTTTGCCTAGCATTTATAACAATATTATGAATTTGTACCTTTTCTAAAAAATACTATCTTATCTAGGAAATTGATGACGTTGATGAAGTAACTTTTCATTCAATGAAAAGCATAATTTAATCGATTGTATTTTACGTAATTATTTGTTTATATACTGGAGTTATATTAAATTAAAAATTTCTTTTTTCAAATAAATGGACAACTGAAATTAGTTCGTTGGTTTATCACATAAGAATTCCATAACAAAAGAAGGTCATAAGAAATCTTTAACCGTTCGTTTCTTAAACGTCCCGATAAGTCGATGTCTAGGCGTGAAAAACCCAGAAAAAGTTTTTCTACAAACAACTCAATCGTTACCATTGCGTTGTAACACAGCTAAATTAAGAGTAATATT
Source organism: Wiebesia pumilae (assembly GCA_018907045.1). Taxonomy (NCBI): domain Eukaryota; kingdom Metazoa; phylum Arthropoda; class Insecta; order Hymenoptera; family Agaonidae; genus Wiebesia; species Wiebesia pumilae. The sequence continues at coordinate 1,083,212 of JACCHZ010000066.1, read as the reverse complement.
TTCTGATTAGTTAGTAATGCACTGTTGACTAATAAATTTGCAAAGGCTCATCCTCGATTTCGTTAGTCACTACCACGAGAGATGCAAATACTTAGATAAACGCACTCCGGGTCATGGATATGTCCCTCGTGTCTCTCTCCCTCTATCACTGTCATTTTCTCTCTTTCGCTTTCTCACTCTCTCTCTCTCTCTCTCTATCCGATTGTGTACTATAGTGCATCATATCCATGCATTCATTATACCGCTGATATGAATTCCAAACTATTTTTTAATTGGCTACTTACTTAATCAAGTATTGCGCGAGGGTGCGATAAAGGAATGAGAAATTTTATATATGAGAAAAAAGTAATACATCATCGAGGGAATGGTTTTTCTGTGAAATCATACATCTTTTCAATAAATATTTTTTTGTGTGAACGATTACATAATACGCTGATACTGAATTGTTGACGGAATCGAACTAGTTCTTTTGCATTAAAAAGGAAGCTTTATAAAAATATCATTTTTATTCTGCATAATATTTGTTACTGTAGAATTTTCATTTTCATTTCAAGCTAATAAATTATTTATTCGTGCACAATGTAAGTTTATTAATAACTATATTTCATCACATTGTAGATATACTATAATTTTAAATACAAATTAAATACTAAAATACTAAAAAAATACTAAAATACTTAAAATACTAAATATTATATCAAATTTGTATATAGTTTTAAAAAAGAACTATTTATGATTTTAACAGACAATCGACTTATGAGAAAGAAGTATACTTTGTGAAATAGAAGTTTAATCATGTTTTTATCAAACATTGTTAGACGTTCGCAAGATTCCGCTAAGTATATCTTTGATGCTACCAAACTTAAATAATATTTAATATAAGAAACTGAAATTGTCATGTACGTGTATTTAGTAAATAAATGTACGTGCGATTCGTATAAATTGATTCAATACATGTAAATTCTTTTATTATAATATAAATTATTAGCATTATTTATTACATTAAAGAATTTAACTTTTTCTGAATATTAAAATTGAGCCTGCATAAGATACTAAGAGGAAATTTTTTAAAATTATGAATATGAATAAATAAATCAAAATATATTTTTCCTTTTTCGATAAAAAAGCAATTTTTTTATTCAATTTGTTGGAATTTAAATAGAGATAATTTTACTTCGAAAATATGCCGAAGTTTAAGATTAATAACGAATTAAATTTTGAAAATTTAACATATAAAATTAAATATTATTTTCTTCATTTAATTCGATCTTCTAAAAAACTAAATCTAGTTAAAACTAAAATATACTTTTTTAAAATTTGGTATAAATGAATATGTACGATTAGGAATTCGTCTACTATTATGTAAATTAATTATATCTAAAATTATTATGAAATTATAACGATAAATTTTTTCATCAGAAAAAATTCATTTATATGTTAGAAACAAAATTGTATATATTAATATATGTAAGCGAGAATTAATTTTGAAAAAGCATATTAAAAATCAAAGAATAATAAATAATTGCGATTTCAGAGCATAATAATTAATTCGTTTCTTTATAAAATAACTAATTAAATGGACAATTTTAATTAAATTTTAGTCGTGATTATATTATAATAGATATTATTTTAGAATTAATTTAATTAATTAATTAATTAATTTAAATTAATTAAAATTAATTAATAACATTTATAACCCTTGCTGAATCAATATTTTATTTGTTATATTTAGGTATTTCGTTTAAAAAGAAAAATTTTATATTTCTGTATTAAAAATATGATTATTTTATTAAATATTCGAAACATCAACAGCTTAATAAAAAGTAGTTGAATTACGGATTGAGAAGAGGATTTAATTTCTTATAATAAATTTCAATTTATTTCATTCATTGAAGTTATATTATGTATAAAAAAAGATATGAATAATGTAATAGTTGTAATAAAAGTATAATCTATGTATTTCACTCTAAACTGATTCTTTTCTATATAATGATGATAAAATAACTGATCATCGAATGTTAGAGATGTATATACCATTAACGTTTCTTGTAACAGGGAACAATAGATCTTATCTAATCCTACATCTAAGCTATACATTTGTCATTTAAGAAGTATCATAAGGCTAACTAATACAATTATTAATTTATTAAGTAATTGTTAATTTATTAAAAATCTATTTAGAATTTACGTACATTAAAAATGTTACTAGTGTGTCAAGAATTTACTGTTCCATTTAGCTAAATGGACTAGGCTACTTTTAAATTAAAGTACAAATTGAATCTGTAAAACTGTCACAAGGTATAGTCAAACATTTGTGAATAACGTATTAATAATATGAATTTAAAATTTCTTGTATTGTAAAATTCACCATTTAAAACTCATAAAACCTCCATTGTTTCAGTACATCATATAAGTTTATTTACAATTTATATGAAGATATATATTCATCCTTTAGAAACTTGATATATTAGATGCTATTACTTTGAAGTACCCGAATTACGAGTTTCTTAAATGTAGCGTTAACTTACACGATTTTCTACTAATTAATATCTTTTGAATTCCAAATATTGATTTTCTTAAAATATACATTTTGTAATACTTTTTTGCAATATGATATAATAAATAAATTATTATCGTTTATCAAACAATTTTTTTTCTTGTACTAATATTTAAATTATATTTTTATTCTAATATTTTTACGTAATATTTTTTCAAGGATTCATGATAATTTAATGTATTAAAACAAAATTCATGTATTTAAATAAGTGTTGTAAATTATATTTATTACGAATGGGATATGAAAGTCAAATTTACAATTTATATATCGAACTGCTTTTAATATTCACATTAACTGATATTTTAATTTCGAGTTTTTTATTACATGAAATAAACATTAAAACCAATGCCGTAAGTCCAGTGAAAATGCAAGAAAACATTACGATTATTAAAAATCTTGAATTATATAACGTCATTTTTAACGTCTCACCGTAAGTATTGACGCATATATTCATCTTAATCAATCTTTTGGATTATGCTTACATTACATGCATTAAGGATTATGCATCCTTCAAAGTTTTTAATAGACTTTCATAAATTTGTATCGCCCTATCTTACCTCTAAAAATCACGTGTACAAAGCTATAATTTGGAAAATGTAAAAGAGAAAATTCTCAATTAGCATTAGGATACAATTAATTGTACGTAACTGTGCGAATGAAAGAAAGGGAGAGATTGAGAGAGAGAGAGAGAGAGAGAGAGAGAGAGAGAAAATGATAAATTATTTCCCAGTTTATTTTACCGGGATGGGAGCTATAAAATCAATTTGTTTTGTTAATACATAAATATATATAACGTAAGGTTTATTTTGAGAATTTTTTTTATACAACTAGTGATTATGTATAGCAATGTTTTATTTAATAAAAAACAAGTAAATATTTTTTTATTTAGTTGATATGTCAAGAGAATAAGATTTTTAATAGTCGAGGATTACTATAAAATTTTTCTTTTTATATATATTTATTATAATTAATGTTTATAAGAACCTAAATGAAAATAAAGTTTATTAATTTTATGCATTCTTTATTTGCAAAATTATTAAATAAATGTAATTAAATTTTTTTTAATTTTATTTAAATCTAGCAAACTTTCAAATTGAAATTTAAAATAATGTTTCAAGTTAAAAGTAATTTAAGTACAATTGTAAAAATTTAATTAAATATTTTATATAAGTTTTAAAAGTCTCACATTAAACATTTTCATTAAAAATAAAATTAGAATGAATTATCAATATAATGAAAAAATTAAAAAATTTTAATCAATTGAAAATATTATTGATCTTATTAAAATATATTTTAAAGGCGTGACTAGAAAATACTTTAAAATTAAACAATAATTTTAAAAAAATACATCAATAAAGATTTTAAAATATATTTTATATATAATTTACATACGTTATATGTAATACATACATACTTTACTGTATGTATATATTATTCGTACTTTACTGTAATATTACGTACGTTATATATATTATATAAACGATTATTTATTCTCATACCACAGTCCTTTTTGTCATAAATCAATAAAATTTCGTAAACTCGAACTCCATGAAGAAAGAAGGAATGTAAATAATCTATTTAATTAAGCTACATCTAATAATATATGTCAAAGTTCAATTTTATAGTAGAATAAAATATAATTTTATAAATATCTGAGAGAAAAAGTAAAATTTTATTAGGCTTATAAAAAATAATTGCGATTGAATTTTTCAAATAATGAATAATTTATCTAAGTGTAATAAAATTGAAAAAAATTCAAAAATATTTCCCTTCTGATATTAACCAGATATCTTGCTTAATACATTAAAAATTATAAAAATTTGTAAATTAAAAAATTTAAAACTCTTTATATTTCGGAATATTATTTATTCTAGTTTTAGATTAAGAATTACTGATAGATTTCTTAGGGACATAAGTTAAGTGTAGAATAAATTAAGTGATTAGTGTCATTCGCAAATATTCAACCGACGCTGTAGTTTTTATTTCAAGTTGCGGTCTCTAGATGACAGCAGTAGTACAACTAGTATATAATAAATAAATAAGACGTTTATTGTTTTATCAATTGAGTTCCAGATGAGATGATGGTTAAGAGAACGATAAGATAAAACTTTTGGGAGAAACCAGTTCAAGTTTCATGTTTCAAGTTTATCTATTTACAAAGAAAATATCAAAAAACAATTAAAAAATTGTGTTTGCAAAATTTTTGTTTTATATGATTCTTAATTAATGAACTTTTATTTTCATAAAAGCATGTGGGTATTTATATTTAAAGGAGAAAGCATATACGGAAGTCTGTTAAGTTATGTATATGACGTGTATTATTGTGCGTGTATTAATTTATCACAGATCAGCACAAGCATTTATAAAAGATTTGAAGCTTTAAGAACTTAAAGTTAAAAATTAAATGCTAATCAAAATATACTTCAAAGTAAATAATTAAAGGAATTTTAATGCGTTCTATAGAATGATTGTAAAGATTAATGTTTGTAAAAATTGAATTTTTTTCGTTAATACTATTTTCTATTTACTATATATAGTTTTATACTATTATATATTTTTATATGTATAATACATTTTCTTATTCTTATATTTTATTGTATACTATTTTATATTATTTATGCTATTTTATTTTTACTACGAATTATTTATATATTATATATTGTATATATTATAAGTTTTAATATCTATTATTTAACACATTTCTAATGTGTAGAAATTGTAAGCAAAGCTGTACAAACAAAAAGTTAAAAAATGTTATAGAAATGTGTAAACAAATTTACGTACACAGTTTTATCATTTAATCTAAAATCAAATCTGACATAAAGCTTTTTAAAATTGTCCTGAGAAAATGTCTTCTAAATCAGCGTACAATGTTTTAAATATATATCAAGCGTTTGATGCACATTCCACATTGCGCAAAGATTATTACAAATATGTACGCGAGCACGCGAGGTAAGTGTTGCAATTACACTAATCCCGTGCACGTGTGTAAACATTAAGAGGCGAGATAGATCGAGTTTGAAACGCGTCGGCGCACGTACAAATGAATGCACGTGGAACAGCGGTGAAAGTGCATCGCATTATCCGACTGTTCGACGACTGAATCTGGCGGTAACTGGTTAAGTGCACGTGAAACACTTGCGCACGTCGGCATCTCTCTCTCTCTCTCTCTCCTCTCGCTCTCTCACTCTGCTCTTTCTCGATTATTTTCCAAAGGAGACATTCTAAATTAGCGAATCGCTTACGTAAGACCACAGCGATATTCTCCTATTCGTCACGAACACCGAATCACGAGGTCCCCATTTTTGCGACTTCGTTAAGCTCCTTCACGACTTTCAATTATTGCTTGCTTTTAGATGTGACTGTGCATTAGTTTACGTGTAGGATAATGAAAAAATCGATAGTGAAAGAGAAGTTATATCTTATTAAGCTTAATGTTGAAGCTTTATGTGAGTTCTTTATTTTTTATTTTATACGTATATTCCATATGTATTTTACGTGATATTAATGAATTTTCATTTTCAAACGAAGAAAATGTTATTTTTCTGAATATTTTCTGAAATATTAAAATAACATTAGTGTAGTTTTTCCGGAAATTCGAAATTAACTCGATATTAACAACGTTCATCTTTAAGTATATATTTTCTATTAAGATTCATTATAAATGTTGAATAAATTAATTTTATGAATTTTTACGTGTTTTTAAAAGGTCAATGCTTATAAACATCAAGTACTAATCTTTCGGCTTGAATTCCCTTTTACACTGTAAAAGGACTACTAGAAAGAATTACTAGATTAGGTTTGAATTATATAATTTCATGTTCAACAATTTAACAATATAATATATGCGAAATACAAAAGGTGTCACAATATTTATTTATTTGATGAAATAAGTTGTACTTTCAAGAATTTTCATATTTTCATATTATATTTTACAAAAGAAGCCTTTTAATGTACCTTCAAAATAATTATTTAAGAATGATTATTTATGCATTTTATTTTAAATATAAATATTTTAAGTCGGTAAATATTTTATCACATTAATTATCAAAAGAAGTGATTTATATGCAAACATTAATATTTCATAAAACTGAATACATTTTTTTGTGCACAATCATAAATCTTAATTACAATGTACTTAGTTTGTATTGTTTTTCAATAATGCATACTTTTAAAATATGCAAGAAAACTCTCCTACATATACGACGAATTTTATCAATAAGCACGTGATACAAGTTATAAAATTACGTTATTAATCGCTATATGACGGACTCATTGCTTCTGGAACAGTTTTATTTACTTCGTCATAATCAAAAAATTCTTTAGACCTAGTTTATATACGTTTACAATTACAATCAGATTCGGTTGTTGTGACGCACTTTTCATTTGGAAAATTTACTCGTGACTCTAAAGCAATTTTATAAAGTTCATCCTTACAGTCACCTTCCAGATATTTCAAGACTCATTCACACTTTGTAGAGTTTCACTATATTCTAATCCATATTGTGTAACATTATTTCTTTTTCCGTACGAGCATTTTAAGATTAGCAACAAGATAAAGCTGTTAATGATCGGCAAGAACAATTACAAGAGAAACTAATCGACCGTTAATATTTCCATCGTGATGGATGAGAAAATTTCATTACGGCGTTCCTGGCAAACAGTGGATGAATTATATAGTGATTCTGAGATTGAAAATGATGCTTTTAATATTCACTACGACGAATTTTATTTGTCTGACGATAGTGTGAGTACAGATTTTTATATTGTTATCGATCAGAAATCAGCGTCTTAATTACCTAGAAAATTCAATTTCTGAGACTTCGGGTTAACCTTTCGTACAACATGACAAATATTAATGTTTTACTATCATTTTACAGTGAGATTAAGCTTACTGTAAAAGCTTTTTTTCAAGTGAGTAGATAAATTTTAAAAGTCTGTGTGAGCGAAAAATGTTTATTAGCTTTTTTTTATTTCTTTTTTACATTTAATAACGACAAATAAAGAAGTTCGTGCTTCGTGTTTGGAATTTTAATTAAGAAATATAAAGAAATTTATTTATTGCATTATAAAATAATACATATAACACATATTATAGGAATTATATATATGCATAGATAGTTGGCAAAATTTGATTTTATTAAATATTTATAGAATTATCAAAGGAGTCTGAAATTTTTCCATAAATCATTCGTTTCATGTGTATTACTTTGTAAATCAAGAATCTAGAGCATCGTGTTCTAACACAAGTGATAATATGCTGAAACTAAGTTTTATCCAAGTTAAGAGAAATACTGATTTGAAATTGAGAAAATTTTAGTTTTAAAGGTCTCTGTATGAATCTTAATAAAATACCTTGTTTCTTAAACTATAGCTTAAGCTTTTTTCAATTTAGCTGATTTTAACTTTTATTTTATAAATTATTTATAGATTTCAACTTTAGACATTTTTAGATATGATAATAGTTACTTTAAAGATAAATATTAGTGGCCTTAACAAATGTATCAATGAACCTAAAAATTTCGTTCACATGAATAGATTTTATTGACAAACATGTTAAAAATAATGAGTATGTGTATTTAATGTTATCTTCTAACTTCTAAGACAATGTTTGATTCGTTTTTCAAGTCTTAAACAATTAAAATCCATAGCATTCCTTTTTTAAAAAGATAAATGTTAAGCAATTATTAACCATTAGTAAAACCAGTAAAACCAAGCTATTATTAACATTTTTTAAAATTACTATTTTTAATTTAATTTAATACTAAAATAACCATTCCATTTTCTGAGTTAAATAAATGCGGTTTCCAGCGTATCTTATCAGTACGCGCAAAAAGTAGATCCAATAGAAATGTACTTAGGAAAAAGAAGAAAGAAAAGAAACTAGAGACGTAGGCCATCATGTAGAAGGATCGAATCAAACCTGCATATTGAATATATTGGCTTGATTACTTGAACATAAATGAAAAACCAAAAGAAATGATCGACAACTGTGCGCGTTTCTTCTCAGTAGTACCGAGTGTTTTTCATCTCACAGAAAAAGTGCTTACAGATTTCTGAAGAAGCGCTTCTTGCTCTGCCAGATCGCTTTCTCCGACGACAGTTGCAAACGAAGAGATTCTTCGATAAGTAGGTCGCACTCACGACTAGTGGATAATCGCGGCTATTACGTAACGTGCGGGTGTCCGCGAGGACGATCTACTCGCGATTTATCGCGTGCGCTTCAAGCGTGAGAATTAGAGAGGGAGAAAGGCTCCTCGTTGTCTGTTGGCGATCGCTTTTCCATGCACTTGACGGATTATCCACTTTCTTTTATTTTCCTACACTTTATTTGATTTTACTGGCGTGTTTATTCCTTCGATGAGCAAATATTTATGTCTCGCTTTCTATCTTTCACTTTTAAATTAAGCGTCGCAGTATCGGGGCAAAAAATAATCTGTCTTCCCATCTACTTATTTCTCGTTGTTTCTCTTTCGTATTCTGACGTTCATTTATCGATTTCTACTACTGGAACCTCTAATACATGTTTTCATGAATTTAGTATGTGAAGTGAAAAGAGAAAAGGATGTTTATATAACGACCGAAGCATTTATAATGCATATAAGTTCGGAGTCATTTTATATGATTTTTGATTTACTGGAAACTACAATATCGCAAAAAAAACATATAAAGAAAAATTTCCAACTATTCATTTAAAATAGGCGGAATAATTTGTTTGATAATTTTTCCTTGATATTATCATCGCTTACAAGTTAATATACAATTTTATTTTAAATATCTTCAAGCTCAGTATTTTTTTAAAACGAACAACAAATATAGTGATACATAAAATTTATACAACTTTGGATTTACATATAATTCCATTCTTTACTACATGCGTTAAGACATTTAGAGAACCAAAAATATTAAATACAGATTAATCATAAATATTTTTTAATAAAAAAATGTAATTTAGTAGATAAGATTCTAATAATTAATGAGATAATGTAAACTGTTAAATAAAAATTAATATTTGGTTGTTATCGTTTTTCAAAAAAGTAATTTACACTATTTTTTAATAACAAATGAGAATATTGGTAGAAAATTAATAAATTCATTCATTCATTTTGTAAAAGGAAAACTTAAAAAATTGGTCAATTTTAGAAAATTATATCAAGAATTTTTAATTCCTAATCGATTTAAGATTTATTTTATCTTTTAACTGACTAATAAAAAATATGTTTACATAAATAATTATTATTGCATTATTCATGTATATTTTATAATATACTTATAGCATGTATAAGTAGTTTTTAATATTCATTAGCAAATAAGATATTACATATGTTTAAACTAAATATTATTAAAATAAAATTAATTTAAATAAATATTAAAATAAAATCTATGCATATTTTTAGTACAACATAATCTCAGAATGAACAATAAAAAATTGTTTTACGTAAATTTCTATGCTTTGCTTTACATTAACAAAAGTCAATTCTTCAAATTTTAATATATATATAAAATTCTTATAATAGTGATTAAATTTATGTATTCTAGATAGAATATATTTTTAGAAACGTTAAAAGAAATTAATTTTATTCCAGCAGAATTAATATATAAGAATAAAAATTCCAAAAATAAATTCTTAAATGAAATTTAAAAGTGTATTTCTTATAAGTTAGAAAATTCGACATGTATCTATTAGTGAGCTAGTAATATTTTGATAACAATCAAGAAGATTAAATTAAAAGTACAAATGAACAAATTAGTCTTAATAATAAATTGATTGTCTTCTTTCCATGAAAAGAATCAAACGCATTTATTTATAAAACAAAATATATTAGTATATGCCAGAAATAAAAAATAATCTCATCTTATAAAAGGAAAATTAGTTACATATACCATCGACAAATCAAGAAACATTTATTAAAATGAAATAGTAGGAGATAATTTAACGAGAAAGCTAGACTTCGTTCAAAAGTCTACTTTAAAATTTTGGAAATCTTTAAGAGTTTCAACTTTTACAAAAACGCCTAAGTGAGAATGCTTTTATTACACCGACAAAGTCAATAGAAAAATACTCTGAGACTCATTATACAATTAATGAAATATTAATCAACGTATAAAAATCATTAACTGTTTGTAAACCATGAAAAATGATCACACAGCTGCGAATTCTTTATGGACCGTTACCTATTCCCCTCTAATGCGCGTTACGTGCTTGGCCTTTTATTACTCAGTTCTAATTCTCCTTTCTATACATAAAATTTCACACACAATTGCGGAAATGCGATTTTACGAGCGCCTGAGAGGATACGGCAGTTATAAAGTAATCGCTACTCAGTTTTCAAAGGAATACCGGATTGAAGTATTTCATAAGTACATTGAAAAAAGTGCATTGTCGACTATATAAACAAATGTGCTTTCTTTCTTTTATATGTTCCTATTCCTATTTAAGACACTTAAGAAATGTCCTTGTTGTTAAAATAAACTGTAAAAATCTAATAAATGCACAAATTTTTTTATGAAAGTCACTGAGCACGGAATGTCATCTTATTACAAGAAACAAGACGTTGACAATGACACGAATGTGCAAAAGAGCGTGTGATTGTTCACTAGATCGTTCTCAATTATGCTGCATCACTTTTCCTCACGCACATGAATTGTGAGAAAATGATGCGACGAAGTTCACTGCATTAGTTTTATAAGTATTAGGAAATTTCAATTCGCCAATGTCACGCATCTGTTTGTAATCGTGTTGAATTAAATTTATCGGTACTACAGAATAGGAAGGTACTACGTAATACATTGTGAATATTGCTTAATTTGGATATTAACTACTCCCAGTATAATAATTTATGTATGCAGTATAAGCTTTGAAGTACTGATTTACATACTTTTTTATAAAACATTACCGTGCAAATTTATTACAGTACTTGAATGATACTGCCGTTACGAACGTATTTTATTTACTTGTATGTTAAATTTCTAAATAAAGAATCGAGCAATTTCCAGTAGTCGATATTTAATAATAATTAATAAATTAAATATTTCAAGTGGAAACAAAATTTTTTTTCTATAAATCATTTTTACTTTTAAAAATCAATTTCTTATCATTGGTTATATTAAATTTAAACTCTTTTAAATATTTATTTATTACAAATTAATATTTTATTGATTTTTAGATATCGGAAGTTTGAATAATTGCATTAAATCTCTTAATTCAATTATAATATATCGATTAAATTATTCTAGCTGAAATAACTATATTATCTAACGTTAATAAAACAAATGAATTTTTATTACTGTTAATTAATTTACAGCTCACACAATCCGGCCATTTCGTACAGCAATTGGATAATGTATGGAGCATAGATTTGATATTTTTAAATGCACTAAGTGCTGCGTGTTCTTTATATTTGCAAAAAATAAAAGAGACAAAGTAGATAAAAATTTTAATCCTTACTATTGAATAGCAAAACATATTTAATCCATTTGAACTTCACAAATCTTAAGCAATACGATTCGAAGAATTACTTTAATGAATTAAAATCGTTTTTTAATCACGATTATTGGATACAAACTCGTTTAGTTTTATTTGTTTTTTATACACTGAATATATTTTTATAACTCGTGTCAGTGCACTGAATTGGTATGTTAAATACTACACGAGCAACTGTAGATTTAATAGACAACTTGTGTATTATATACAATTCTCAGATAGTCTTATGAAATAACACGATAACCTTCATTGAATTTATTCTTTTATTTTACTTTCATGTAATGGATATTTACTTATTTATTTGTCATGACATTAATGGATACAAAAGAGAATGAAAACCAAATCTTAAGTAATTTGTTTAATTTATTTAGATCAAATATTTCTCAGCAAAAATTCTATTTTTTAAGCTCGAATTTGAAAAAGATAGTTTGATAATAGTTTTTTGGAATTTTCGAAATGTTTTATTTCTTTCATTTCAGGCTACGATATTGATCATTCAGATCCTTGATTTAATAAAAGCAAGAAAGAACTACATATTTATTAAATGATCGAGTTCATTCGGTTTATAAATTTATCGGTAATATACAATTAATTTACATATACATTTAATTTCTCAGTGTTTTTAAATATTTTCACGCGTAAGATATTTTAGAATTTTTATTGATCAAGATTACATATGCTGGAATTTTACTACGAAATTATCTATTAATCTGGGAATAGCTGCATTTCACAGTATTATATTATTAGGTGCTTACCGTCATTTTAACTGACATTTTTACTCGCTCAAATTGTACGTAATTTTCTTCTGATCGATTAAGTCATAACTATAGTTTTAGAGATTTTACAGATAAGTGATTCAAAATTATCTGAAATATTGGAGTGTTGATTCCATATAAAGAAGAAAATCACTTTTGTGGTCGATTTCTAGTAATTTTATTAAAATTTTTAAGTAATGTAAGTACTGTTCTTAAAACATAATGTGTAGATAAAAAATTTTTTTATTCGATCAATACTTATTACAAGTTAATCTGCATGTGACGTAAGTAAAAGGAACAAAATTACTAAAATTCGTCTTTCATTAAAATTATTAAATCTTTTTATCCTTTCAAATTATTATGTAGAAATAAGTTTTTTATATTTTTTACAAAAATGATACTCAGAATTGTGATTATTGTTTTTAAACTTCTCTATTTTACATAATATAAAATACTGCTTTTAAAAAATTTCGTTTTATTTTTTGCTGATTGAAAATGTATTATAATTACACTTGCCGTAATTATTTCGTTGCTAAATTTACATCTTCTAATAATTACTGAAGCATAAATTCTGCTTACGTTTATAACAAAGTAATAATCTAAATAAATATCTATTTTAAATAGAATATGTCCTTTTTAACTCATTTACAGCACCAATATCTATCAAATCATCATAGCATCAGCATCAAATCAGTCATAATTTGTCTTCATTGTTAGAACGATGGTAATATATGGAATATAACAATAATAAATATTTAAATTTATCTTTGTTTGAAGTATATCATTCTTTAAATAATTAAAGTTAGATGTTGAGAAAAACCAAAACAAAATGATATTTCGAAATACATTTTTCTTTATGCAGTTATTACTGAAACAAAATTATGTTCCTTCGATGGCATCAGAATCAGTTATTTAGAAGAAAACCAATTAAGTACAATTATATCTACGACTGGTTCTGAAATTCAAGTTTTTATGCATAAAGCATAAAACACATAAAGTATATTTGTAATAAAATTCATGATGATAACTTGAAAATCGTTAATTAATAATTGTAAATTAATTAGATAAAACCTTTTTTTATGAATCCAATTTAATAATTTTCAAGAAAAAATTAGTTAAAAATGACTAATTAACCTTTATAAGATAACTTGTGAATAGAATAGGTAGATTATTTCATTTATTATAATTCGATAAAATCTAGTTTAAAATTAAAATCGCTTTGAATTTCAATACAATTAGAATTATTATTAATAGAACATCAGTTTTAATTTAAATTCTTGATTAAAGGAAAAATCTTAATAATAGCGAATAATAGAATTTATGTTGACAGCGATACACGTACTCTCGATGTTAGACAAATTGGCGTTAATTTATAAATAACAAATCACACGTTCAAATTCCTACAAAAACTTTAGCATATAACACAGAAAATTCTCGAAGACAATAGCTATTTTGAAATAAAAACAACGAAAACAACGGTATTATGCTTAAATTTGGAAATATTGAAAATCATCAATCGCGAAAATGTATCACACGCTCACTCTTGAATTAAAATATACTTTGACAGTTTGAATTAATTTTCAAACTATCACTTTTTAAAGGATAAACCTGATGATACGATATTTCATTCATTATGATATTCCAAATTATAAATATATTTTTACTTGAAAAGACGATTGATTGATATTATACTTATATTTCTAGTTATTACGAACAAGACTCATTACTGATTGATTTTCGAGTACAGAATTACTCAACAGCCAAAAAAGTTTTCTATTCACAACAGTGCTTAAAAGTTCCTACTTCCTAATCAAATAACGTCTTTCTGAACTCTTTACCAGAGTGGATCATTGAATCCGCTTCCTTCCTTCCCCACATCCCTTCGATCATAACCAGAGAAAGAAGAGGCGCAGCCGATCTCGCGTTCCCTTTTCCTGCGCTCGGATCACTCGTCGAGCGGAGATTTTCACGCAGTAGGCCGTCGTGCCCCGAGCCGATCGGTCATCGCGACGCCGCGCTTATCCTCAGTATCCAGGGGCACGTGCCTCCCCCACAGAGAATACTTTCGTTGAGGCGACGACGTCATGGGAGTCACGGAGGTTTGTCTCGCGGCCCGTCAAAGCTCATTATCCTTCCCGCGAATTTCTTCGATTGAATATCACTAGGGTGTTCCTTCATCTTGGAAACAATGCATTTGCACATAAATTCGATTCATTTGAGAGGATTTATTTCGATTTGAGAACAGTTTGCGCGTTAAAAGCCCTTGTTATGATATATTTAAAATTGCCAGAGTTCACGGGAAGCGTAAGGTATTCGGATTATTGGTTGGGTTGAAGCTAACATTTTGACTGCATTGAGTAAGTTAAATTATTCGGCTGCATGAAAATACGCTGAACATTTTTTCACAGTTTTATTCGATTTTTGCTTGTCGATTTGCTAATAATTCTACAACTTTAGGTAATGCTATAGCGAGGAACAGAGAGATACGCACATATGCATTTATATGTCATGTTTGTACTAACGAATTACCGAGATAGATGTATAATTATTTCAATATGTTTTTTGTTTATGCTTTCATTCATTTATTTTATAAATTATTTATTGAAGTAATTTAAGCAACTTGTACAATGTTCTTGTACAATGCCATCTAACTCCTTAATTTATTATTTAAAATCACTTGAGAAATAATTAGGATGAAAAATTTATAAAAGCACAAAAAATCTTTCCTAGATAACCTTAGATTTTAGAAATAAATAGTATAAGCGTATATACAATGTATTTTAAACTTCTTTCTCTGACATTGGAGCTGTAAGTAGTGTAAGTGCAGCTTGGGTAAGACGCGATGTTGAAAGTTTAATCTACGCCTTGTACAGTAAATGGCAAAAGTCTGATATGTTACAGTATTTATTTAAATGATGTTAAAAAGTCATTACAAAATTTTCATTATTATGAAAAATATAGAAAAATTCATGAGTTTACTTAACACTTTAACAATGCAATTTTTACATGAATATTTTTCAAGTTCATTTAATAATACCTTAATCTACATATTCACAATTCGACTAATAAAGAATATCAAGTTCAGGTCACTTATAATCTAGTAAATACAGAAAGATATATCGACTGAAATATACATTTTTAATTAATTAAAAAATAATATTTCGTACTATATAAAAATCTTCTTAATTTTCATTCTCTCAATTGTATAAACTTATTTAGGAGTGAAAACAATGTCGCTGAATATTTTATATTCATCCATATGATGAATAATATTATTAATAAATTGAAATGTATTTATAAAAAAAATTCAAGTGTTTTGAAACATTTTCTGTCTAAGATGTGAAACTAAATGTTCTCGTTTGTTACTTAAATTTGATATATATCCAAACATAAAGCCACCTTTGTATTTAATTCTTTCAATTAAGTATATCAAATTATTCCTATGCATTAGAACATAAAATTATTAACATGAAAAAAATAAAAGTGAAAAAACTACATTACACGGAAACTAAAGTGATAATAGAAAAAATATAAATAAAAAGTTAAAAATATTTTAAAATAAATTTTCAGTTGTCTGTGAAAAATAAATAAAATGACATTAAAAGACATTATTGCAGAAACCAATAAAAATTGTCTTTATATATCTATAAATTGATCCAATTAGTTATTCTACTTTAGAATTATAACTAGAATCATAATTTACATAGAGAATATTTTTCAATTACATTTGTTCTTTTAATTGTACGATTCAAACAAAATGAATAACTAAATTATTATTCTCATTATTTAGGTATACATATTCCTGAAAAATAAAAAATACAATAACATACTGCAGTTTTATTGAACATGCCAATTATATTTCAAAAGAGAATTTTTTAAAGATAAACAAAAACAGAAATTTCTGAGCTTGCTTGAAATAATTTTCAATTAAGGAACACAAATAAGTTATTTATAGATAAAAATATCTGCTATTTCATTCGTATTTCTCTCACTAATTGACCTTGACATTTGACCTAAGAATGCGCGAGTGAAATAACAGGTTTACCGTATAAATTCACGGGGCAGAACCATGATAAAATCACCAGTTTCACTCCTTCGTATCACGTGACAGACAAGGAAACGAGTAGCCAAGGGCGTACAACTGAACTCACGTTGACTGGCCTCTGAAAACCGGCTTTTAACTTTAACATGAACTTTCTTGCAAGTATAGTTACGTCAAAGATAACTTGTATTCAGTTAAAATAAATACAGTCCAAGAGTTGGCCGCATTGTTTTAGTGAAATTATAGATACACAACGAAATTGTTGCCATTTATTATTAAGGTGATTAAATTGTTTGACATCATAAAAGAAACAATAATGAAATAAAAAATTATGCAGTCTTATGTCAGCTGGAATAAGGCTAGTAATTTGTGTTTTATATAACCAATGTATATAATAATCAAAAATAAAATAATATTTTATAAGTATTTAATTGAGTGAGATTTAAAGAGTAATTTTTTAATTACATAAGAAAAAAAACAAAAATCTGATTATCCCTATTAGGTGAGAGATGACTTCCGTTACTAAGATTGATTTAATAAGAAGACTATTAGAGCCATTATTTATCTTTTTCCTGTACAATTTTGATAGTTCAAGTCAACATTTCTCAAAAATTCTAAGAAATATGATACAGGATAAATAAATATCCTAATTAATGGTATTTGTATTGATATGTAAATGAAAACAATATTAATATATTTTTTAAATATTATTATAAATGATTAGCTTATAAAAGTAAATGATTTAAAATGTAATATATAACTAATAATATATAACTAATTAGTTATTATAAAATTAAATATTTAACTTCATGATTGATGCCTTTAACAAATAAAAATCACGAACTTATAGAAATTATATGGAGAATAGAAGACGCAAAACATTGAATGCGTATCCTTATGTTTAACCTCGCAGTAGTTTGTTTGAGAAACGTCTTTCGAAAGATTGCTGTTGAAAAAAATTTTAAATTATGTGTAAAATTTAAATAAATATTTAAAAACATACAAATTTTCATTATAGTAAAGTACGTATAGCGTGTTCTAAATTTTTCAACTTTATGTATGCAAAATAATTTCATTAATAACTCATAACTTTATGTTGTATTTCAAAAAGTAATTTGTTCTTCAAGGTCGAGCTAATTATGTAAACTACTTCGAAATAATTATCATGTACTTTAATCGTGGAAAATTGTACAATAATTAATACCTTCATTCCAAAAGAAATAATAATTATTAAATTGAATCTACGAAACTTTTCTAAGTGTGTAAGGAATATTTTGTTTAAATAAAAGATATCCTTATCTTTAATTAAATAAATATTATTTACCTTATTCTCTTTTAAGTATTTGTCTAGATCTTTTTTTAGATATAATTACATTTTAATTAATATACTTCGCTGATAAAAAATGTTCAAGTCCTTGGCAAAAATCTATGCAAACACTTTACAATAATTATAATTTTATAATTGTGTCTTTTGAATTGTATTTGTTAAAAAGAGAAAAATAAATGATCGTATATAATAGTATTTAATTATCGAGAGTCGACGGCTAATCTATAAAATGATTTATAATTATGAGTTTCCAAATTGAATGCTTAACAAATTTTTAACTGACATTGGAGATTCGCTTTTATATTTTTTTCTTTTAATACATCGATACTTCACTTTTATATTTGGTCCAATTTAAAACTCTTGTGGTCAAATCTTAAATGATCAATAATAAAAATTTTCTTCTTTATACATTTTTATTTCCTAGCATATTTTACACAGCATATTTTACATCTGATATAAAATTTTCTGCACATAAATATAATTTTATATTTAAATTAGATTATTATTGTATTATTGTTGTAGATTATTATTATATTTAAATTAGATTATTATTGTACATCTACAATGCATATAAGTATGATATATAAGGAATTATCTGCTCATCTAATTATAAACTTTTCAAACACATTTATAAGGTAAATTTAAAAACGTAAATTTAAAATATGTGTTTCAAATAACATTATTTTGAAACTCATTTTAAACAAAATTCATTATTCACTACTTCAATATTTATGTTTGTCATAAATTGAAACAGGTAAGAATAAAATGAACATAAAGTTTAAATTATAGAAAAACAAAATTCACGTTTTCATTCGTGAATATATCAAATATCCAATGTTTTCACTCAAAAAGTTATAACTTTTAACAAAAAAAGGTTGATATGATGTCGTGATGTGATGAAAAAGGGATTACAGTTCATAACGTGCATATTTAATTAATTGAGAGGGTCGCTGTACATAAAACAGAGAAAACTTTGTAAAATTTTTAAACATTAACTATTAAACTACAATTCTGGATAATAAATTTTATAATTGTACGATATTACTATACATCGGTAGTTTCTAAATAAATTTACTATATAGCTTTAAACCATTGATTGACTTATAATTTATCATTAATGGAACTTTACCTCGATTAATGCATGATTAGAATACAAAACTAGTGTTTGATAACTACAGCTGAGATATGCATTTATTATAATTAATTTACGAATCTATTAATATGGTTTTATATACTGTAATCTGCGAGCTCAATTTTACTACTTAAATAACGTACAGAGGCTCTATTAATACAAGTGATTTTTCAATATACCTATTTTATTAATGAGCGAAGATTTAATATTATTAACGTTCCTGTAATTTGTAATAAAACTGATTTTAAATCCAAATTTTATATTTCTCTCTGTTAGACAAAAATTAACTAAATCTTTACAAATTTTGCATACTATGTAAAAAATATACTTTTATATGCCTTTTGTCTTGGTTTTACTTAATTTTGTTGTCAAAATTGTTTCAAATTATTCTTTTAAAGTAATGTCTATTGATATTAAGATTATTCAATTTACTTTAAGTAAAGAATTAATTAATTTTCAATAAATTTATAAATTTATAAACAATAAAATACTAACCTAAGTAGTGGATAAACACTAAATATAAGATTTTACTCAATATATTATTTTACTCAATTATTTTACTCAATATAGAAATTGATTCTATTTTTCCTCAAGAGCACTTATGTTCTAAGAAGCAAAGTGTGAATACAAACATTACAAATTATTTTCTATATTTCAGTTTGATAAACCGTGTAGATGTTTAATCCTCCACACATTGAAAATGATACAAATATTAAGTAATCATTACTTTTGCGTGGTTGCTTATTTTACTCGATTTATGTATCAAAAAACTGTTGAAATAATGAGTTAAAAATGATGAGGCAAAAAGAATAACTACCGCAATATTGCTAATATTTAATAATTGAAATTCGAAGCTGAAATTAATTCTGAAATACGCACACACGGCATTTGAGAGGAATTGAAAAGGACAAGATGAGAAGAGTGTAACTTTATGCCTCTCTTCCCATTAATTGAAATAAAGAGCAGCCTTGCGATATCGCATGTCGATTGCAGTTACTTTTTATCTTCTCTCTGACCGCTAATTATTTGAGAAACTAAATTATACGAAGCATCCTGCTTATGAAACATTTTTATTTAATGATAATACAGTGCGTATTACGTCTTACGCTTTCACTCAATGAAAATATTTTACGCTAATAAATCATATAATATACAAAAAGTATATTTGTTTCGATGATTCAATTTCGTTTCATTTGTATGAATTTACATACATTTGTTACAGTACTATAAAAAGAGTGATTCACATACTAAAAGATAAAATATTCTTTCAAACTCATTTTATATTATGATAGTATGATCTACATTTTATAGTAAACTATAGATGTATTTAATCGCTCTCAATGAATTTAAATTATGAAGTTAAAGTATACAATTATAATGATAAAATCCAAATACATATAATTATTTAGTACATGAAGTATGTATCGTCTAAAAATTAAAAATGAATATAAGTATTTAAAAGGGAAAATTCTATATTTAAACATAAATATTCAAAAACATCATTCTTATATGATTATTATGTATCCTATTACAAAAAATAGAATCATTTTTTCTATAATAAAGTAGAGAATAAAATTTTTCCCATTGATTTCAAATCCGGAAACTTCACAAGACTTTACAATAAATTTACTTAAATTTATAATTTGTAAATATGATTTTTAATTTTATTGTAACAAGTCTTGCTTATATTAAATAACGTTTTATCTGAATAATAGTGTAATTAATATAAGGTATAATGTTTGAAACTGCACAAGCATAGTTTATGTTTAGACTAATTTAGCAAAGCTACACAAAGCAAATACAATGTGCTGGAATTATCAACTGACAAAATACCGATTCTAATTTATTATATATTATAAAGTACATATAAAATTTTAGTTTATACAAAACAAAAACTAACGACATTATTATTTCTACGGATTTAAAAAACAAGTTAAATTGCTAATTTTCAAAAATCACATAAGTAACAAAAAAGATCTTGCTTCACCAGTTCACTTAATATTAGTAGATTTGACATGAACAAGATTTTTCAAACCTGTATCATAAGCAATATCCATAGATTACAGAGTTTCGCGTCGTATCTATCACTCAAATTCGTGATAGCATCTGCTCAGGCAGACAATTCAATCTCAACATTACAAAAGTGCTTATGTATGCTACATGAATATGCTAATTTTGAAAATCTATTCGTGTCATGATTCAATCTAAGAGTGAAAAAGGTTTGCAGAACTCGTGCTCTGTAAAAGTTTAAAGAGTAGAGCTTAAATAAATTATAGAAGATAATCAATAACAGCTTCCGAACCGAAACTTGTGTAAATATAGTATTTAATTTATTCAGCATTATTTGCCAGTTTAACAAACACTTTCTTGTTTTTCATCAAAATTCTGTTTCTAATAGTTTCAATGAATTTGTATTTCGACACAGAAGCTCAAATTACCTACAGTTTTTATGGATAATAGATGTTTAAGTAATGTAAATGTAGCACCTCTTACAAATATAATTTACCTTGAACTTTCACTTATTATTTTGAAGTATAACTAATAGTAGTTTAAAAATATAACTTATAATAAACTAAATTCCAAAGAAAAGAACAAGGAAATGGAACAGTTATTAATCTGTATTATTTGCATAATTGGATAAATATTCTAGTTGAATTAATTATCGTACGGTTCGATTATTGTTCATCATCCTGAAAATCTGGGTAAATGTAGTTTGGAATCAGTCTAGAGTATATTTATATGTGACTAAAAATAAGTTTTTATAAAGAAACTCGTTTTTTATTAAAATTTTACGTTTTAAAAATTTCATTCATATATTTTAGTAAAATAATTAAACAGTTATAATTGTAAATTTAATAATATTAATTATAATAACTTTATCATTAAAACCATAATTACAAGAAACATATTTATTATTTTAATTATTATCCACAGAGTTTGTGCTGATTTCTCAAAGCTTTATGAACTTAATTAAGCTTGTTTAATACATAAGCCGGACATCAGAGTCTAAGTACAAAATACTTGAAAATTAAATCTCATTCTATTTTATAATATGATTTTAAAAAACCTTCCGGTTTATCATTCAATAAAACTATTGATATCAAAACATCGTAACAATAATCACAGTCATATAATATATAATTTTTTAAGCATACACTTATCTTGTGATCGTATAGAAAATTCTTTGCATACACATACATATAAATATTTGCCACAAATATATTTTTTATACTTCGCAATTTCATAAAAACACTCTTTAAGCAGTAAAAATTACAACTTAAATTCAAACAAATATAACAATTTTATTATACGTTAAAAATTACGTTGTAGAATAATAGTATAATAAGTATCACTGATATTTCTTATTTAACATAGTTGTATTAATATATATAGCGCAGTTAATATTGTGAAATATAAAAATAAAAGTATTTAACTAAAATTTGTTTATTGAACTAAAAGTTGTAATAAATATATTTTGATAAAAATATTTCGTAATATTCACTTAAAATTAAGAATTAATATTTTTTCTTTCTGTTAAGTAACTTATTTATTTCATAAAGATTTATTTTTATTAATTTCCTTCGCATTAATTACATTCTTGCCACAAAAATACGCAAACGAAAAATGTCGCGAATAAAGTTTCTTATATTTTTTGAAAGCCTAATATCTTTTCATCTTTTTTATCATTTTCTAGGAAGGAAAACCGAATCCATCTTTTGTCGGAGATGACGGTGTGGAGCTGCATAATTTAGAAAACGGTCATTATTTTGGAAATGTAAAGCACTTATTATATATATTCCTATTATACATCACAGTTTATAAATTTACAAGTAAAGTATATTTAATTATAGAAAAATGGAATTGCCGATGCCGAATACAAAATATACGATGATCGTAAGCTTCCGCTTGCTTTATCATCGATTGCTGAGACAGTGAGTTAAGATTATGAATATGTATATAGTAGATGCAAACTTAATTTATAGCAAATTTCATGCATTTGATGCATGAAATGATATATTAACGTTTTATTTTTATATTGACACATTTATTATGTCATAAAATATTATGTATAAATATGAATTGGATATCGTAATAAAAATTATAAATTGATATTTACTTAAGATTATGTGCTTTAATTATTGAAATAAAATATGCTATTTTAAGTGTCACTTTTAAATTAACAACAGCACATAGAAAATGCGATACAACAATATGCATTGCTTGCAATTGCTTGTAAATTTTACAGTTTTTAATCAATATGTTTGTTTTAAAAAAAATATACATAAAATTGTTATAATATTTAATTTAACTAAAGCTAATTTATTAAAATAACTGAAAATCACCTTTTTATACTAAAATAATGATAGTTCAAATATTTAATTTCGTATACTTACACGCGTGTATATCCACATTTATTTGTGAAATAAGAGATGCTTTTTTTCAACATAAATATTACATTTGATATTTACAAGTGTAAGTAACGTATGTCGTCATAAAAATAGATCTATTACTATTTTTATTATCATTGTACGTAATTTGTTGATAAAAACTTGAGCAATTTTATTCTTTCATCAAGTACTTGTAAAAATTTCCGAGTTTCCAATTTAATTGAACATTCAAACAGGGAATCACAGCTCTAGGCTTAGGAATCATTTGTTGACTTCTGTTTACGATAGAGCTCTCAATAACTGGTTCGATAAGTTGTATAATTTTAGAATTTCAATAATTTATTGCTAACACATAATTTATTATAACTGAGAACACCTGCTTATTTATGCATATATATAGCATTCTAAGAATAATATTTTTTTATCAATGTATCATTTGCTTTTTTATAGTATCGAGTAAACGTATCTTCATTTCCGAACTAGTAATATATAAATTTATCTTAGCTAATATGTTTTAGATAATATACGTATCAAATAATATATGATCAAATACTTGTATACAAAATTTTAACTGGAACTTAAAAGTAGAAATTTACAATTGTAAATACACCTTATAGTTTCAGAAATTATATCCTTTAATTTCTTCATGATTTTACCAAAAATCACAACCAAGTTTTTTATTTGCTATATATTTAGATTTATGTATTCGTAATTTATAATATACTACAGTATATTAAAAAACAGTAGTACCATTTTTATAAGGAAGGTTACATACTATAATTATAAAGGAAAATAAATACAAAATGATAATGATTAGTACTAATATTCAATAATTTACGTACATCTTGAAAAAGTTGTCTTTAAATGCTTACGCATAAGAAAAATTAATATTTTATTTATTTATTATATTGATTTAAATATTTCTAATTTTCTTTACATAAAATTAATATAACGATTTGCCAGGTTTTTTAAATTTAATATTAATATAATTTTTAAATTCAATAACAAATGAATAATTAAGAATGAAATATATCATTATTTAATGTAATGAATGAATTTAATTTAAATATTTTGTGTAGAGTTGGGATAGACAAAAAGAATATAAAAGTAACAATATAAAAAATATTACTATATAAAAGTATTATATAAATAATAATTAACAATATAGTAATATAAAAATATAATAATGTTATTATATAAAAGAATAATATAAAAGTATTATTATATAATCATGTTGAATTAGAAATCAATTCAATGAATTTTTTTGGAAATGATAATATCATCGGTAAGTTCGTTAATATGTTTTCATAATTTTATTTTCAACAAAAGTTAATGTGTTTTTTATCTTTAATGGTGATTAATGAAAAAGAACATATTGAAAATTCACGATTATTAAACTGAAAATTCATTAAAAATTACTAGTGTAGTACTTTTTTATTTAATTGTATACAAAAGTTCTGGTTTCACAGATAACGAATTTCTTTATTACAATAATATGTATTTGAATTATAAAAGTAGAGCAAAAGGATATAAAGAAGAATTTTTAACAGGATTTAATTATGGAATAACTAAATTATGGAAGAAAAATTTTTAAATTTAATTACACTATGCCATTTTGCGAAGTACCCTTTACATAACTCAGTAAGATAAACATAATAAATCTAAAACGTATTATATAATTTTACGAATTCCTTTCCATATTCCTTTAGAGTATGTTTCACTTGATTTCTTATTATAATATTTACTGAATTATATACAATAAATTATAAAATTTGTGATAAAAATTTTCGCGCCTATTTCTTCGATAAAACTCATTGCAAGAACTACGTATAACGCAATCGATCATTTCATAATAAAAAAGTAAAGATAAAATAATTTTCTCTGGCGGAAATGATAAATATAGCAACTAAAGAAAATGAGATAATGTTCGTAAAGTATAAGTATGTAAAAATCCTTTCTGAATTTGGCATATACACTCGCATACATTTTACATAAAATTCATTTATACTATTCTACTCTTTCGTGCACGCTATTTTATTTTAATGTTATCAAATAAAGAGAATTTTAATTTTCACAAATAAGCTCTAGTAAATCTCTAAAATATCTGTTAAATATTACAGAGATTAATTTTATTTACTAGTAATTTTCACTTATTTACTTATAATATTTGATTTGTGAACATTGTTATTTGAATTTATTTATTTGAGCATTATTATTGAGCATTGTGAATATGTTGATATTATAAATATTTTTGTAAACTTCTTAGTACCAGTGTTAAGGAAAAATTACAATAAATATATATAATAAATAAATATAAATCTTTATATTAAATAAATTTATATTATGCATCTATATAAAATTATATAGATAGATTTATATTAGATAAATCTTTTATACGACACCTCTAAAATAAAAACTTGGTTTGCTCATTAACATATTTTCTTTTTCTATTATTCTTTATAGGGTTAAGCTTGCTAAAATAAATCACTTGTTCTTTTATATTAATTTTAAATATTTCGTTGCCTATAAAATCAAGTTGTATTAAAAAAGTATAGGTCATTCTGATATTCTCCGGGAAGAACAATATTAAGGAAACGAATATAGAATTCGTTTAAATTATGTAATATTCGCAATTAAATTTATAGTCAATTAGAGATAAACAAAAATTTTAGCACCAAAAAACTTTATGATAAATACAATACTATAATATTCATTTATAAATAAACCATAAGGTACACACACTTTAAAAGTAAACAAGACTAAAAATGAACGTGAAACTGAACAGAAAAAAGATGCAATATTATATCTACTATCCACAGTCGGAAAAAAAAGGACAAAAGCAGGAACGTCAAACGTGGGGTAACAGCATGGAGTTCCTCATGTCGTGCATCGCGATGTCCGTAGGTCTCGGCAACGTCTGGCGCTTCCCCTTTACCGCCTACGAAAACGGCGGTGGCGCTTTCCTCATACCCTATATCATTGTGCTGTTCCTAGTGGGTAAGCCCTGCTACTACCTGGAGATGATCGTCGGTCAGTTCACGAGCCGCTCGTCGGTGAAGATGTGGTCAGTTGTACCGGCGTTGCGTGGCGTCGGCTGGGCCCAGATGTTCTCAATGGTGGCCGTTGGTACTTACTATTGCTCCCTCATGTCCATCACCTTGTATTATCTATTCGTCAGTTTTCAAGCTCAGTTGCCCTGGTCCGAATGCCTCGAGGAGTGGGGGCAGGTCTGTATCAACTCCGGAAAACGCGGCAACTCGAGCTCTAGCGTCATTAACCGACCGAATCTCACGGACTTGAGGAGCTCCGCCGAACTCTATTTCACGTGAGTCATTGCTTCATCGTTGCCGCGTAAGGAGAATCTTAATGATCTGTACAAGGATTTGGGCTTTAATAGGCGCAAATTTTTTTGATTAACCAATCACAAGTCAGTTTAATGATTTTGTGATGTGACTCTGATATATTTTATTTTTTGCATTATTAATGTTATATGTATATTGTACTATTTTTTACTTTTACTGCATCATATTTTCCTTATAGTGCACCACTTTTCACATTCAATCTATAATTTTACAGTTTAACTGAAATATCTAAAAATAAAGTAGCTTTAAAAAAAATAATTTTAAGAAATGCATAAATTTTCAGGAATAAAAATCTGAGACATCAATATATTCACACTTATTGTAGGAAAATCTGACTTAATAATCTAAGTACCTAATTATATATGTTTATAAAAATGAATTTTTTAAAACAAATAAGAGTTTTATATTCATAAAACTTATTTTTTATTTACTGGCATTGAATAATCCATAATAGAAATTTTCTTGAGTAAAACACACTTTCAGTTAACATTTATCTGCACCATTGATATGCAAAAACCTATAGAAATAAAATGACACAATATCCGTATATTAATTAACATTTCTTAGGTTCACTTAAAATACAAGGTTTAGTACCTTCGACTGACGATTTCTACACAAGTCATTAATTTCGTATTGAAAATTATCTGGTACTAATCAGAAACATGTAATACAATGTAAATAGAAAAACGGTACTAAAGGAAAAGGCGAACGTCAACGACGGCATTGGTCTAGCAGATTGGCGACTATGTCTCTGTCTACTTTTGGCGTGGTTCTGCATTTTCGCGGTACTGGCTCGTGGTGTGCAGAGCTCTGGTAAAGCCGCCTACTTTCTCGCTCTTTTCCCCTACGTCATCATGATAGCCCTACTGATCAGGGCGGTGACGCTAGAAGGTGCCTCGACCGGCATCCTCTTCTTCATCAAACCCAACTGGTCCAAGCTTTTCCAAGCCGACGTCTGGTACGCCGCCGTCACTCAATGCTTCTTCTCTCTCTCCGTGTGTTTCGGAGGCCTCATCACTTACGCCTCTTACAACGAATTTAAGCACAATATACATAGGTCAGTTATGTACATATGTTTTATGAGAATATATTTGTAGCTGAAAAGGGAGAGCAACGCAGATTTTACGTTTTATCCTAATACACAATACGTTTATGCATAATATGCTCTATTTTATATCAGTGCTTCTATTTTATGTGAATTTCCTTTTATACGATAGCAGTATTGCTTCAATACGTTGAACGAAAATACAAAGTTGCATACAAATTTTCGTGTTTTTGTAGAATTTTTTCGACTGACGCCAAGAATATATTAAAGAATATATTAAGAAGCATGAAAATTACAATATTGAAAAAATTATTTAATTCATTCTAATGTACTTAGCAGTTTATAATTACTAAAGCTTAAAATTTCTTACCATATTATTCTTAATGTAAAGCAAGTTTTTAAAAACGTGATAGCTAACTATTAAAATTCATAATACAATGAATTGTAGTTAAATTTGATTAAATATTAAAGAACTTCTAGACACTTTGAAGATCTCTATAATTATTTTATGGAACGTTGTTTAATTAAGGATATTACGTCGAAAACATTTAATTTATCCTGCACAAATTATGAAGAGATAAGTAGCTAAGATGAGAGTTTATTTTATTAAAAATGTAAGATAGTATAAAAATATAAAATTGTATAAACATCGAAATTAATGCTTAAGTATATGATGACAGTTTATGTAATATTTAAGATTAATTTATTTGAGAGCATTATTGCATTTCATCCCATAAATTAATTCAATTAATTTTATATGCCGAATTACTATGACTAGCAAATAAATTATATTATATTATATTATTAAATATACACCACAAGTTTGTTGGAATTAAAATTTTCTTAACTTAATTATATAATATTTAATACTTTACAATATATTTTTAGATTATTTAGCAGAATTTAATTTCTTGGTAAAAACTACCTTTTTAATTAGTATCATTTATAAACTTAAATAAAAATAGATGAAATAAAACTTTTGGAAAACTCCATGGTGAAATTTTATCCAATATACAATTAAAAAATTATGCACGAAAAATGAGGATATCAACATAAAAGAATCATATAATAAAGTACAATATCTACTACCAGAATTTTCTGTACTATTTTCTTTGAAATTTGTATATAATTTTTGAATGTATACTTGATTACTTATTATTAATAATAAAAAAAGAATAAAATACTCGTATATATCAACAATTATAATAAAAAATAATTGCCCATAGGATTATGTTGCTAAAGCGTTGGAAAGCAAATATAGTTAAAGGAAACAAGTCATATAATAAATAGAATAAGATAACAATTAAATATGTTACATCGACATCTTATCAGAAATTCAATTTTTAACGTTTTAATTTATTTTACGTTTTAATCTTAATGAATCTCTACCGTAACATATGAAAATCTCAAAAATACATGTACGTATATTTTAATCAAGTTTCTTTGCTTTGTAAAAGAACGCGTATGTTTTCATTGCTAAGGAACGCTTAGATTCAAAACTCTTCGATCTTTTTATAGCAGCGAGGAATGCTCTGAAAATGTAACCTTGATATTCAATTTAAATTTCTCATTAGCTGTAATTTCCTAGAGATGTACTTGTGGTAACAAGTCTGGATACACTGACGAGTCTCATGGCCGGATTCACGATCTTCGGGATCCTGGGTAATCTCGCGCACGAGCTCGGCACCGACGACATTAGCAACGTCGTTCGTGGCGGCTCCGGTCTCGCCTTCATCTCCTATCCGGACGCCATCGCCAAATTCACCTTGTTCCCACAGGTACTGTAAACTCTGGCATCTAAATTCAGGCAAGTAATGCTGCCTAGATTTTTATTCTAACGCAATGTTTCGGTCGTTTTTCAGTTGTCAAAATGTGAAGAATTGGATAAAAATGAATTGTGCCTTGTAAAGAATTTTTTATATGTGCATATATATATATATATATATATATATATCGATTTTCTGAATTGCTTTTTTATTTCAAAACTGTAATATCTCTGAGTTGCTATAACAGTATAATTACTTTACAGTGGCTTGCACAACTTTATCTTAACGACCTACACATTAAAATTATTAAACGATGTAGTTCACACTTTGTTTGATTCTATCCAATTTTTCTATCAATTAATGTTTGCCTCTTTCAATTATGATTCAAATAAATGCAATTACGTAGCAGTCTAATAATGGGTGCAAGATGATTCAATACGAAATATTGTAGCAATATCGTATACTAATAAATCATAACATTTTATGGCTCTGGAATACTTCGATAGTTAATTTACCAAACACCTTGAGGAAGCTGTAAACAAGTTTCCTTGAGAAAATAAACTTGAATCTAATTCAGTTTACTATATAATTAGACATTATTGTAATTTAATTGTACTACAATTATATATAAGTTTTATCGACACCTTTACTTCGACTTCAGTGTATAACTTACTGTTTTCCAATAACTTTTTATAGTATATCTGCTGTTATTTAAAATCTTGAATTAATTTAATTAGAATATTTCTAAATACTAGAAGGAAGCTAAGAAAAAAAGTGTGAAGAAATGCGCGTTGCCAATGTTTCAACTTTTTTCAATTTCATTGTTGATTTTTCTTCTATACTTAGATTATATATAAAATCTTATAGAATAGTAAAATAGAGTTAAACAATAATATATTAATTCACATATTAAAAGAAACATCATATCTTGATTTTAAAATAAATTCCTTAAAATGATAGAAATTAAAGAATTATTCTTTAAAACATGAGTACAAAATTGCGTCACCTAATGCATAAACTTGAATATTTGAGATATTTATTGAGAGGAAAAAAAAATTTTTTAAATTCAATTTTTACGGAAATATTATTTATTTTTTTTAGTGTATTTTATTGTCATTTTTTACCATTTGATAACGTCTGTTTCAAAATTTTTTAACATATTTGCAAAGTCTCGATTTAATTTAGTTACAATAATAATATAAACTTTAATTTGATGATAATTCAATTTAAAAAAATTATTTTTTTAAATGTCCTTTTTGAATAGCGTATTAAAAAAATATTAGCTAGAGAGAAATTTCTTTAGTAGTAAATTTTAGTAGTAAAATGTATAACGCGACTTAGAAAAATCCTTTTCATCTAAAGAATCATTATAATACAAATAATAAAGAGTTTAGAAAAAATATTAGAAGCAAGAATATTTAAAACTTAAAAGAAAATATGTTTGAGTTTTATATATTTAATAAGTTTAGGGAAAAAACGCTAATATAGAATAGCCTTCAAAATAGCTTTCTTTCTCATTAAATTAAAAAAAATTATTGATTTTTATCTGAAAGTTGTGTACATTAAAATGAGTACGTGTAGAGTAGATGAAAGTAGATGAAATAAATTATATTGCGAATTAAATAATGCATTCCATAATCTAATCATTAACTTCTAATAAATCAATATCAAAGATTGAAATCAATTTGATACGATTAATACGTGATAATTATAAAAATATGAAAATAAGGATATATTAAAAAGTACAATCGTATCCTTACACCTTACAGCTATTCTCGGTTCTCTTTTTCCTGATGCTTTACGTCCTCGGAATTGGAAGCGGAATTGCATTAGCTGGTGGCGTCATTAGTATCATCAGCGATCAATTTCCAAACTGGAAGCACTGGCACATCGTCCTCATCACGTCACTAATCGGCTTCAGTGTTGGCACAATTTATTGTACACCGGTAAGATTTTTCGCAAGAAACATTTTCTCGATTTTCTAGAATGTAATTATATTATTGACATAATTGTCAATTTTAAGTGATACTTTGTTCTATCGATGTAATTGATTACAAAATTTCTAAGTGACATTCGATATTCTAACGAAATTTTCGAAAATTACTTAAACTACGTATTGCAGAAGTTTGAATTCTAACATATCCAGAAAAAAATGGTTTTTTCACATCTTTATTCTTTGTATTTTTAACTATCCATTACAGTAGAATTAAATTATTCATCATTATTTATAGTATTGTTACGATTTTTATTTTTATTATAATTATTATATAAAGCTCGAAATAACATTCAAACAATATTATAAATAAAAATGTGAATTAACGTTTCAAAACGGCGTAAAATTGATGGACTAATGTATCACTATGTAACATAGTACTTCAGAAGGTATCATTGTATACATTGTAACCGGAGAGTACAAGCAATGTATCATGAACACTATTAAATACGAAATTTGCATTTGAATAGCGCGTAACTTTATCTAAAAGAAGCTCTCAATTTCACTATGCGTGTAACGTAAAAGTATATTAAAAACATATATTTATATTTTAAATATATTAATATTTGAAAAATTATTATGAAATTTATACATATGATCACTTCAAATGATAATAAAGCATTGATTGTTAGATAAAGTTTAAAATATAATTTAATTTCACTATGTATCATTGGGATAAAATCAAACAAAATACTAAATATCAACGATAATTATAAGAATTATTATTTTTTAATAACTTAAATATTTAAATATTTTAAGTATTTTAAGTAAAATGTTTTTTATACATTATAAAAAATGATCACACGTCGTACTTTCAATAAATGCAATGAATATACAAAAGTTACAAGTCATTAAAAGATATTCCTTTAGTTACGATTTTTTATATGGTTCTATTTATTATCTTTAATAATACTGTATTATTAATAAATTTTATTATAATTTTGTTTAAAATAACTATTCTTTAATTAAGTTATTTCATTCAATATAGTCAAGTTTTATGACTCGACCGCAGAATAAATTTAATTAGTTATAACTCATGATTCTTTACATATATAATAGTTAATTCTTTTAACAATGATGTAATATTTATCAAAAAATATAGGTTTTATAATATTTTTAACAATATTTTAATAATATTACTTAATTAATTATGAAAATAAACATTTTTAATTCTCCTTTTATTTGTGAATATTAATATTAATTTGATTAATGTATTATTGTATCCGAAAATTTCTTATATATTTATAATTTATTAAATTGCGCAATAAAATATTTTACAAGTTACTCTTTAGCATTGCATTATAAATTTTATGAAATATAAATTACGTATTGTTAATCCAAAAGATCAAGTTTTTTCCAAGAAAGAATAAATCATTTTAAATGTTTTTTCACAAAAAAGCGGTATTTATTTATTAGTAAAGATTCATGTTTTAAATTTATAAATGACTTAACTTTCCATATTTTTACTTGGGTAATTCTTATATAATTATATAAGCTTTATTATAGATACACAAAAGAAAGAATTGTATGGTGTATTCCATATTTCACAAAAAATTTCACCATTATATGCACTACTGAAGACATTAGCAACTCTATCAATATTTTCTACGTAAAAAAATTAAAATATCATAATTTCCTTCTTTGCACCCATGCAAATAATTTTTTACTTCCATCACTTCGATCAACCCATTCGACTACTGAAACTTCCACCATATTAATATTGTCTGTTCAGACAATATTAATAGCAAGCGATTTTCGATATTCCAGGAGTTCCGTGAGAACGCGGATCTCCTGTGACTCAAGGAATCTGGATATTCGATTTATGCAACATAAAAAGCTCGAAAAAGAAAAGCCCGTCTATTTGCTTTCCACCGCCAGGGCGGACAGTTCGTGCTCGGACTGGTTGACTACTACGCGGCCTCGTTCGTGGTCTTTGTGCTGGCAAGTATGGAGGTGACGGGGGTGTTTTGGCTGTACGGGCTCGAGAATTTCTTGGACGACGTGGAGTTCATGTTGGACAAGCGACCTTCAGTCTATTGGCGGCTCTGCTGGACCCTCGTTACACCCCTCCTGCTCATTGCGATCTTCGCTTACACCGTGGTCAACATAACGCCCCTCACCTATGGGGGTGTTGCCTACCCTAACAGTGCGCATGGTAATTTTCACGTTCGAAATAAACGAGATTTTCCCGTAGTGAAAAATTGCAAAGTATTATAATTTCGTCCATCTTTTCAAATTAAAACAATTCTTAGGAGTTTGCAGCTTCCAACAAGAGCCTAATTTTTGTTCGGTGCATATTCCGCAATGACGAAGAATAAAGTGTCACATTTGAAAGTGGAATAAATTTTCATTTTATATTGGAGATATAAAAAGCTTGCCTGTTGTTATTAAAACGATTGTGTATTGCATCTATCTTTTGAAGTATTATTTATAAAAGATTTAACATTTAATTAATAATTTTACAAAAATTATAATAAGTCAAGAGACTGATAAAAAGGACTTCTGGTTTTTTTCGAGTAGTGAATCTCTGACAGGTGATAAATCTTGCATCTTGATAAGGGAACGGAAGAAAAATATGTGAAAAGTTGGCTTGATAAACGTCCAATTAGTTCAGTCACTTATTTCAGGAAAATCAATAGTTGTCCTGAATTTCCTTTATATATAATTCTTTGCAAAAAAGTATTTTATGTAAATTATAATTGGAAAATTTATCAAATTTTGACGCGAACAGAATTATTTAGACCCAAATTTAAATATTATTATTAAATTATTACATAATTATTATATAAAATATATTATTTAGAAAACAAATTTAGACATAAATTAAGTTTATTTATGAAATGAATACTTCCCTTTTAAAAAAATTGTCAATTAGTAATTTTTAGCACGAAAAAATTGTTAATGTATAATTAAAATATTTCTGTTTTTAATTATCTAATTAAAAATTTAAGAAAATCAAACCATTAAGTACGATTAAGTATAATAAAACAAAAAAAAATTAATAATTGTCGTATAAATTTATTACAAATCGATAACAAATTTCATTGATGTAAAACTATTGCAATTATGCAGAATAAACTGCGTCATCTGATTTAAACGTTTATTAAATTGTATTCTACATTATTTATATTATGGTATATTTGTAACAAATTATATTATATTCTTAATACCCTCTATACTATTTATAATTATCTGCACAATTCGAATGTATATTAACTATTTTATAATGCACTTCCAAAGTTAATTACAATATTAGGAAATGACACTAGAATTCGTATCTATTTGATTTACTTTATTCGTTTTATTGATCCAGATTTATCTGTGCATACTCTTTTGATTAAATTATTTGCCAAGTTAAACGTGTTATTAGGTTAGTGAAGATTGATAAATACCTTTTTTGATATGTTATCTTTGATTACGCTTGCAGTTAATACAAGCGTAATTTTATTTAAGCAACTTAAGAAAACATAAAATTGGATAGAACAGTATTTGAAAACTTTATGAAACATTAAAAAGCTTTATAAAAGAGCATGTTACCATAAAAAGTATTCTCATTCTATAGGTTACTTATTTATTTATTTATTCTTCGAGATATTTATAATTTTATCGATATCGAATATTTTTAATTATAGTTTATTTTAGTATAAATAAGAAAGATAGAAAAGAGTCATATAAGTATATAAGTTTCATTGATGATTGAAAACAAAACTTTAATAAAGAAACTTCATTAAAAAATTAAATTTACTTACCATCTACGATGAATCAATCGATGATCTTAATAAATCTGAAATAAGTGTTTCTGTACTTTCAAAAGTCATAAAGAGAAAATTTTATAAGAGCTCGAACATATTTTAATAACTTTAAGATGTCGCTGAAATATTGAATTAAACATTGTGCAACAATGAACTGATATTTATTTATTTATTTAAGTACGAAATACTTTTTTAGTTTTTTCAATTAAGCATTAATAAGCTTCAGTGACAAAAATTGAACTTACTTAACTTATTAACATTTAGAAAAGTTCTTCAATAAAATTTTTAAGCGAAATGATCTGTAATATTCATTTTTACTGCTACAATGATAGATTGATTGAATTTTTAATAGTAATCCATATTATTCGAGAGAAAACCAATCTGATAATTTTGTATTAGATTTTTTATTATCTTTATAAATATAATATAAATAATAACATTATATTTGTAACAATTTGTAGCTGTTGGATGGGCACTTTTTGCATTTGGACTTCTGCAAGTTCCATTTTGGTTCATCTATACAATCTTTTCCAAGAGAAAACTTGGTATACCCGAGGTGAATAAACAAATTTCAGATAAACAATTAATAATCATAACTAGCGAAATGCAAAGAGAGAGAAAATGTTATGAATTTACTTTCCTCTAAAGTACGCACATTTTTCATTCTTTCTATTTGCTAAATTCTTTTTCACCGACTACAGAAACAAGCTAAATCCAATTAAGAACAAAAAAAATCTCTCTTGTAATAATTCCTGATCGTACAGCTTTACTAATTCATTACCCTTGACTTTACAGATGCTTCTGTCACCGATGAAACCGAGCAAGGAATGGGGTCCACTACATCAAGTGAATCTAGTGTCATGGCGGCGATTCAAGGAGATGCGTCGGGTGCAACGAGAAAAGCGCAACTCCTCCCGCCTTCGGCAATTTGTTTATGTGCTCATCGGATGGGAATCCAAATTGGACTGAATCATCCACGTGGAATTGAACCCCGCCACTCGTATCAAAATAAAAAGGGATATGAAAAATTACCCCTCCCCTACCTTGTAAGTGGCGATCCTGAAGAAATCATCGATAGATTTCAATGGATTAACGTTCTCCAAACAAAGTTTAGTTCATTTTGATCGGCAAAAAAGCGTATTTCGATCTTGTGGCGCATAGTAGTAAACTTCGCTGAGAAAAAAAGGCCGTCGTTTTAATAAAACGGTTATGAAGGAAATAAATTATGCTAACGCTATTTAATGAGGATAAGCCTATCGATTTATTGATATTGCAAATTGATAGGTAAGTTATAATTGAATTATGTACAATTAAAAAAAAATGATATTTTCAGTTTTTTTAATTTGATTCTTATTATTATTCAGTTTATTATTCTTTTAATTTATATTTTTTAGATAAAATATCTCTTTTTAACTTAATATTTTTTCGTTTGTACTTTATGTTTATATCTATCTCATTCGTTACATTATTTTTTATATACTTTATTTCCGTTTATCAGTAAAATTAATTCAAGATATATGTTTATATAATTTCCTTAAGCTTAATTACTAATTTAAAATTATACTGGCTCAGTAGTTACTTTTCTCTGAATTATTTACTAAATAACTATTAAAAATAAATTTTTAGTGCTTACATATTAAA
Organism: Wiebesia pumilae; assembly: GCA_018907045.1. Classification (NCBI taxonomy): domain Eukaryota; kingdom Metazoa; phylum Arthropoda; class Insecta; order Hymenoptera; family Agaonidae; genus Wiebesia; species Wiebesia pumilae. The sequence continues at coordinate 1,045,968 of JACCHZ010000066.1, read as the reverse complement.
AATAATAATTTCCAAGTTAAGCTGTTATTACATAATGCTTCTATTATACTTCCTCTTGAAAATGTAAAGATATGAAAGTATTAAATACAAGTGAAAATAATCAATACGTTATGTCTCGTTATATGAATCACGGATATATAAGCTCTTTTTAATACTAATGGAATATATTTAATTTAAATTTGTGAATTGAACAATTATTTACAATACAAGTAAAAGCAAAATAAATAATTTTACTGATTTAAAACGTCATACTGTGTACGAGATCAACTTACTGAGGTTTATTTTTATAGATTGCATTTAATTTAAAAAGAAATAATTCCAGTAAAAAAAGAGTTGTAAAGATTTTTCGGTTCATAGTATTTAGCACACAGGAATCTATAAATCTTTGAAGAACTAATAATTCAACAACTACTCATTCATCGTAAGTCTTAAAATTACAAAGTTATAAAATGAACTTTTAAAAATTATATTAGAATATATGTATGGAATCTTATATTTATAAAGAGATATATATAATTAATACTAAATGCTTATTGTAAGTTAATGAAATACTCAAAGGAGTAGATTTTTTAAGAAACTATTTGATCGACTTGATCAAAATGTTTTTATGTTTAATATTAAAGCTAAAATAAAATATAAAAATTGTTATTATTAAACAAGTATTTAATATCATTGTTATGAAAAAGTATTTTATACGTATTTTAATAAAAAAAAATTTGTGACAAATATAATCCATATGCCGTATTAAGTGTTTACATTTCTCATACAACTTCAACCTGTAGTTTGAGCATTAAATTAGGATACTTACTTTTAAAACAAATGCATATTATTTAATTAATAATATTTCATTAAAAAATCATTTAAAAATGTATATCTTTTAGTAAACAATTCATGATTATTAAATATTTAGAGTAGTACAAAAATATTTAGACTATTCTTTTTAATTGAATATGAATATAAAAAATTCAAAGACCTTCTGAAATAACTATTCTTAATTGAATATTGTATTTTAGTATTCTTGATAATCTCCATTTCGTTGTATTGAATAATATTTAGAACACAAATAAAAACAGAATATTGATTTTTACTTATGTTTACTGAAAAAGTAATAATATATTTTATTCAAACTTATAAACAATATGGTTTCTTTAAGACGTAGTTACGTAAATGTAAATAATACATAAGCATAGTTTTTAAATAACATACATCATTTATAAGCAGGTTATTACCGATTTTTATATATCATAATTGATTTTCTTCTTAAAAATGATCTCGAAAATAAAATATATAAAATTTTGTTCATTTTGATTATTATTTTAATTAATATTCATTACTCTTTATTTATTTATAATGCACTTTTAACAAAATAAATTTTAATTACATAATATTTATTCGATAATTATTTCTGAAATACTCAAAAAATATATAAATTTACATTGATAAAAAGTAGTGTAATTATTGATTGAAAAAAAAATGGAATTAATTTTTTTTTCTTAAAAGTAGAATATTATCATCTATTTAATGTATTATAATATTTAATAAATTTATTTTGACTTTTTCGTTACAAACATTTTCAATTAACTGTACTCTTAACCGATTCTCAGTATATTTAATACTACATGGTTTAAAGTTAATTAAATGAATTGAAAGACCAAAACCATCACAAACCATTTCAATACAATGTTTGTTCTAATAATTTAATACTTCATAATTATGATTTTTTTTAATATATTTCGAACATCTTCTAGCACTGATGTATTATCAAATATTGAAAAACTGCTTACAAGTATAAAACTTTTTTTAATGTCAAACTATAAATAATTCATTTGTAGTAATTAAATAATTAGTAAATAGATCAATCGGATATTTCAAATAAAAGCAGTAGCATCATTGAGTCATTTACAGAGAAAATTTTATTATAAATAATTTGCATCAAAGCATAATCCAATATGGCTTTTAAAAATACAAAAATTTATATTTTCATTTCTAATAAATATATGTTTTGTATATGATTCTTTTTATTCTATGGTTGTGCGAAGGATTATTAATTTATAAATTCTACGATACTTGTTGTTACTTAGTTTTACATTTAAAATATTCAATAACTGGACATTTTTACTTCTTTTAAAGAAATTAACATATAATACATTATACATACAGTATTTATTATTTGTATTATTTCGTGTATCAAAAATGTACTTTTATTCCATAATTTTAGATATAAATCGTAGAATAAATGTTTATGTTTTGTATGAATACATGTATTAGCTTAATTGTAAAACCTTTATTCCCAAATATCCTCTTCTTCATGTCCTCTAGTATGTTGATGTAATTCTATACGTTCCTACAAAAAATTAAAAGTAATTAATGACCGAAACTTTATCATTTTATCATTTTTGAATTTAATTAAAAATGATACCTTGAACATTGGACACCGAATTGGATGAGCTTCTCTCCACTTCAATCTTTCTTCATGTAGTTCTGCCTCAAATTCTTTCTTTCTTTTTTCGCGTGCTTCGCAGCTCTTAAAAATATTATTCATCTATTATTTATATAGATTGGAATTTATTTCTTTAGATAAAATTTAAAATAGAAAAAGAAATAATTACATAGTTTTGAAATAGTTTGAAGAAATTTTTTAAAACCTACATTATAAAATTATACGGACATGTACATCTTGTATTCTTGAAAGAAATATTCAGAAAATTCTAAATTTTTAAAAAAATAATATTTAATATGTTCAATATAAGTTTAGTAATAAAATGGATTTATAAATAATTTTAAAAGTTTCCTATGGTAGAGATACTGGAAATAGATGTAAAGTAAATTAAACTTCAACAATATATAGCTCAAATGACATTTTTTAAGATGAAACTTAGATAAATAATCTTGACATTCTTTTAATTCTAATACTTTGAAAATTCATTTACATTAACCTTGTATACAGTGTTTAACTAATGTTAACAATTATTAAGTTAATTATAATTTATATGAAATTTATTATACTTAAATTATAGATAATTATTAAAAAGTATAGGACAATTATGAAAATTTGTAATTCGACTACTCTTTGTATAATTGCATTTATAAAATTAACCGTAAAATACACTTCAGTTTCTTTGTGATAAACATTCAAAACATAATTATGTCAGTAATATGAAATTTAAAAAAAATAATATTAATGAATATATTAATTGATAAAATCTTAATTAACCCTAGCAATTAATTTATTTGTCATAAATAAAGTATATTTAGAAACTATTTGAAATTTTAATATACATGGTTTATTTATTCTAATAAAAAACGATTCTATGCAAATAGTTTCAATATTACTATATAATATAAAAAATAGAACTAATTTCTCCTGAGTTATTAATACAAATTAATTTTAAAATCCAGAAAAAATTTTTCATGAATTTTTTCTTATTTCTGACGTTTACTTATTCATAATACTATTAAATTACATTTGCCCATGTTGTTTTCAGTATTAATAAAAAGTTGATAAATTTGTAAAATACTATGTTTTTGCTTGAAGTAATATATACACGTAATAAAATGCATATTTTTAACTCACTCGTAACTCAAAAGAGATTATAAAAATGGAACACATTTTATTATCTTATTTATTTAATTTAAAAACTTTTATACCCTGTAGTGCAAGAGCCAGTGACCAAGATATTCGATGGGATCAAAAGGCTTTTTCATCACGATTTCACGTAGACCTGACGATAAAATAGCATTAAAGTTTTCTTTTAAGTAATCAGCCTCCAAATATTTGCTCGAGATAGTGGTTGCGCTTTTCGAAGAACCTATGAACATTATACGAAAATTAGATTATTGCAACTTAACTTAAAATTATAATATAAAATTACGTGCAATCGCAAATTTCGGAATCGGTCTCTTCTTTCAATGCATTTTGAATAATTTCAATGTTCTCTGGTATCAATCCTTGACCTACTAATGCACTTATAAATACATAATACCAATTAATTTCTTAAAACCTTTTAATTATCTCAATTATTTCTTTTATACTATTTTGCATTTTATGCAAAAATCAAATGTAAAGATGATGAAAAATGACAATTAGTTTACCTAATACATTCATCTATAAGTCCATATTTGAGTATGTCATTAATCAAATTTTCATTTACGCATTTCTTCTGTAGAAATTCGCGTACAAAATCTTTTGGATCGTCATCACAGGTAGTTTTTTTCGAGAAAGTAATTTTCGTATCTATCTCATACATTTCCTTAAATTTAATAAATAGTTATATAATAAGTACGTAAATAATATTATTTTTTAATATATTTATAAAAGTATAATGAGAAATTACATGTCATGGGAACAGTTATTTATTAAAAATCAATTGAATTAAGAAAGAGAATATAATTACGAAAGACTATAAGTATTATCTAATATTTATTTCCATTTGAAAAACAGTAAAACATTGTAAAAAATTATATTAATTTAATAAAATATGTAAACAATTAAACTATTTTTTTAGCATTAGGATGAAATAGAATACATTTTATTTAATTCTGGTAATTATTAAAAAACTCTAATCCAGAATATATCGAATACGTTATTGACTAACTACAATTTTCTCAAATATAGTATCAATAATTAATAGTAACATACATATATATATATATACTAAAAATAAAATAATATATAAAACCGAATAAATGCATTGTGTAGCAAAATATTTCATCAGGTATTTCTTTATTTTTAATTGGAATTAAAACAAACTTCTTTTAGTCATTAGTATTTAACATTTTTTGATTAATACTGTTCTAAATACTTATTAGATAATTTGAGTTATTAATATAATTGATTGAAACTATATTCGTAAGATATATAGATGGAATATGAAAATTTATCACTACAAGAAATTAAATTTATTATAAACAGTTACTGTTAAAATCGATTAAAAGTACATGTTATAACCTTAAATTTTCAGAAGAATGTCGAATCTGGTTAACTTCAAAGAAAAAAATTTTCGAATAAAATAAGATTAAATATTTCAACATTAAAATAATTAAATAGTAAATATGTTTTTTGGAAAATTAATATAAAAGAGAATAATTGAAAAGGTGAAATAAATGATACTAACAGTAATTAATTAATATGTTACTTAAATATTTAATTACTAATGAAAATACTCTTACTCGTACTACACATACCTTGTTTTGAAAAATATATTTCCAGTCTCTCAATTACATCAGCTTTACGGATAAAATATTAAAAAAGTTATCAATAAAAAATGCAATTTCCTCTTTTAAGAAATTTAAATCCATTTAAATCGTGCATACATTTAAGAATGTTTGTTACGATCGACCTTATCTTAATTGGTTTGGATACCTGATCTGACGAGTAGCGGAATCTTCTTTAGTCATAGAGGATTCATTAGTGAGTTAATGTCTCTTTCTAGTGCACGTTCATATAAGAATAGGCGGTCACGTTCGTATCATTGAGTTTAATATTTTCCATTTTCTCGATTTTCACTTTGTTAAGGCAATTGACAGATGGCAGAACTTGTAAGTTTCTATTTTCTCGTCAACCAATCACAGTCGAAATTTTTTTACAAAATTAATGTGTCGTTTTTTGTTTTTAAATTGTGTTTGTTTTATAAGTAACATATATTTTGTAAATTATATAAAACGAGTCAATAAAAAATCGGTACAGTATAGTCATCATACAATGAACAAATCCAGAATATAAATAATTAAATATTTAATTTTGCTGTATAAGTTTCAATACTAAGTAAAAGTTTTTGAAAATATTATCCTGTTTTTAATAATATTTAAATGTTCACCTAAGACTTTAGAATATAAAATTACGTTATACAAGTATCTAAGTAGGTTTTGAAATGAAATAATATTCAATACTAAATTTCTAGCAATTTACAATAACACAAGTATAATATAAGTATTTTTTCACTTTTTTATTTAAAAGCACGGTTAGTTATTTTATAATATTTGTTTTATTTAAAGAATTGTTAGTTATTTTATAGTATTTATTTTATTTAAAAGTACTGTTAGTTATTTTATAATATTTATTTTATTTAAAAGCACAGTTAATTATTTTATATTATTTATAATTAAAATGTTTCTTTTAATAAAATCTGTTAAAGATTAAAAACATTAAGCTATTTTATGAATGTCTAAAAAACTTTGCCTACCAATTTTAATTATCATAATCAATGAATTTTCGAGTTTTCAGAATTAATAAGATTTTTATTGAGTTCTTTATTATAATAAGAAATAAAGCATATTTAAAATTTTCAAATATTTAAATTTTCAAAATTTAAAATATTATTCTCATACGATCTAAGTTTTACGAAAGATTTTTTTTTGTATTTTTAATATTTGCTATCTTTTTATATCAACTTTGAAAGATTAAAATTAAATTATGTGTATTGTGCGCAAACTCTTATAACGTGTGAATAAATATGACCATGAAATTAATTTACAAGACGGAATCAATTTTTTACTTCTTTACTATTTTACAATAAATGTTCTTTAACAAGTTCTACACTGAATATTTTGAGATTTACATTTCAAAGTAAATTTTAATCAAATTCTTTAATAATTATAATCTATAATATAATATAATTTTCCATTGAATATATAAAATTATTACTTCATCAAAAATAGTTTCTATTCTTCTTCAAATACATAAATATTTTAAGATATATATGATTATTTAATGAATAAAATGCTTATTTTTAAATATTTTATGATGAGATTTCATTCTCTGTAATAATAATCTTGATTATTTTTCAAAATATTCTGCGTAAAGAACTTAATTGTACAGTTACCATTATAAATCAAATTTAAAAATAAACTTCATATGGTTTCTCTCATAACGTTATGTCAGAAATTACTTTCAAAAGTTTTATTAAAATCGATTAATCAAAGATACGAAACTCTCTAGAAAATGGGTCACATATCAGGAGCAGCACAATTGTTTTCCAACAAGGACATATAGTAATCTAAAATAATTGCACTTTAATTTTATTCTAAGTAAAATACATTATTATATGCGTAAATTTATAATATATACTAAGGTAATATAATAAATATTATTCCTTTAATAAATTTTTTACACTTTTAGATAATCAAACCCTAAAAGTACAACTAATTTCATAGAGTCAACTGATTTCAATCTGTCTATGTAAAAGTAATTTTTCTAAATAAAAATATTATCATACGTTATTGTAGATATATAGAAATATATTTATAAAAATAATTTAATTGTCTACTAACTTTATATTTTTCTGACAATTAGCTTATTTGATTATTTACAAGTATTTTAAAAAGATATTTCGTTGTTATTTTCTACTTTTTGTAAAAGAAAATTTCTTTTAAAATTATTTAATTTTAATAATTTAATTTTCAATTATTTTTTAATGAAAAAGTAAATCGAAAAGATTTCAAAAAGGTTAGATAATTAAATTCAAGTATCTTTGTTTGTAAATGTCATTAACATATTCTTTTTTTAATATGAAATTTTTGTATTTGACAAGTGAGAATAGCTAATTATCATAATTTTTTAAACCAAGAGCTTAATTATTTGCTTAGATAAATTATTTCGGTGAAAATATTAATATATATAATTATATTCAATAAAAAATTGTTTAAAAACTGGAATATTGAAATATATTCTTATTTTACGGGTAAGGAAATACAAGAAATTAGAGTGTTCAAAAGCAAATATATTATTCTATTAAAAAGAAAACCGCTTTTATTTAAAAGGAGTGGAAGTTATACTTAATTGAATACATTTTTTACTTGCATATTAAAAAGAAAACATAATGATGTGCAATAAGAGTTCGACGCAAATAAATTTATACTCGCGACCTCTATACTTGTCTGTGTTGATAATCAGCTTTATGGAAAAAAGAAAATGATTAACTTTTATTTGAATAAACAGTTATTTCGTATATAGATATAGATACGTTTAATAACTGAAATCGAATATATTACATTACTCAATAAATAGTTCTTGAAACAATACTTAATTCGAATGGGCCACGTGCAATATAGTTTTCTTGAATAGAAATAGATCCTGTTAATAAATTATAGAATTTACGAGATCTTCATAGTATTGAAAAACTAAAAACAAATGATAATCTCACATTTCAAATAAAAATCTTTAAAATATTCAAAATTATCTTCAAGTAATAATACTGAATAAATACAATTTTATCTCGAGTTACCAAAGCTATTCAAACATAAATTAGTCTTTATAGATTAACGTACTATCATTTGTATGAACTTATATGAACTTAAAACAGAATGAGAGTTTAAAATTTATACAAAGACACGTTTTAATGTTTTAAAAAGTGCAGTTTTTAGCTACATAATTCAAATGTTATACAAATATATTTAGATTTTTAACTAAATATATTTTTATATTTAGTAAATAAACCAGTAAAAAATTTAAAACAAGCGAATGATTATTTATCGAATTATTTATCGATTATTTGAGAATGCTACGTAATATTACTACTTTTTCTGCTTGAGCTAAAATAATAATAATAATATTAGGAAGATTACGTAATTGAATTCTTGTTGCGAACTATTTGCTTTAAAATATGTCAAAGATGTATTTCGTAGCTAAATAAACATAAACAAAAATATAAAAACCAATAAATTTGTGTTTGAATAAAATATTTCATAGCTCTTGTAAATAGAATATTTTGAAAAATATTTTCCAAAAATGAATTATACAATACATTAAATATAGTTAAATTATAATTAAAAGTTTAATTATAATTAAACTTATAAAATTATAAGTTTTCTTATCTAATTTTAGTTCATATTTAGTAGCACGATTCTCAATATTAATTTAGCAATTATATCATTTAATTACAAGTAAACTTTGAATGTTGTAATGAATGAAAATAAAATCAATGAAAATAAAAAAATATATAATAAATAAATTAATTAAATTCACAGAATAGCAAGTTTACTTAATGAAAAATATAAATTATTTTAATATAGATTTTTTATCAAGATTTTATTCCTATAAAAAATGTTTAGGTAAGATAGAATTTTCGTCTGAATTGTTACGTAAAATATTTAAGAAAACTTCAAATGAAGCAAAAGATCTCATTTAATAAGATTATGAGTAATCGATTGAAATAATAACACTACGCGAAAAGCACTTCAACCCATATTTATTTATTTTAAGCATCATTGTTATTAATTTTATAGATTATTAATTTTATAGACAAAGACTAAATATTAACTAATCATTAAGATAAGAGCAAGGTAGATAAGATAAATAGATATGATATATACAGGAACATAGATAAGGTTACGCTAAATTACAAGAGGTATTAAGAATATAATCAACAGCGTGCATATTGTGTTTCAACATTTTTTTATACGTAAAGATCAAATTCTGGAAATTCAAAAATGCAAATCAAACGATCACTTTTTAATTGACAAAGCTTTAGAAACAGTAAGATTCAATTATTACAGCAGATATCCATATTCAGAGATTAAATAATTAGAAGAAAATCTTTTTCTAATACAATTTTCTAAAAGAGAAATTCTTTCATGAAGAACAAAGAACAATAAAAAATGTCTTCCATATTATTTAAGTGGTTTATCTTAAATCAAAGTACATGTATTTAATTTAAAAGAAATTCTAGTTTTTTCTTTCCTTTAGAAAAATTGTTAAAAATCTTCTGTTCTAACTTGTCATTATATTTAATAAGTGCTGATTAAAATTAACAAAAATTTTCATCAAAGAAGTTCTTAAATTATAAAGAATTCATGTCCGATTGCCAGTTCCTCACAATTTAAAATAACATACAATGAAAAATTCACGCTCAACTGGTAAGCAGTGCACGTAGTTTCGGCAGCTGCAAATTTACTGGGCAACACATCACAAAATAGTCCGACGTTACTTATCCTTATTCAAGTGTAGCATCATCAACAAGAGCGCGTACAATGGGGCAACGACCGCGAGTTCCTGTTCTCGTGCATCGCCATGTCCATCGGCCTCGGCAACATCTGGCGCTTCCCCTTCACGGCCTACGAAAACGGCGGGGGCGCCTTCCTCGTACCCTATGTCATCATTCTCATCGTCGTCGGAAGGCCCTTTTATCTACTCGAAATGTTAGTAGGGCAATTCTCAAGCAGGTCGACCGTCAAAATCTGGGACATGGTGCCAGCCTTCAGAGGTCATATGCTTGCTTAAATTATGTTATACTTACTTAAAATCATTGTTAATAAAAGTAATTTATATCTGTAGGGTTTCAAGTTACCAAAGCAACAATTTTAAATAATTTTTTTTATATTCTTGACAAGGTGCTATATGTGTATTTGTTCATCTTCGTGATACTTAGACAAAGTGTATATTTTGAAATGCAACGTTGATAATTTAACAATTTAAATATACATTTCACATAATATAAAAAATATTGTGTTTTCTTATTTATTTTTTTAATGTATTTTTTATTTTTTATCTTGTAAAGAACAATTTTTATACTTGGATACATGTAATGTATATATAGCTATGAATAAATTCATATTTACGCGAGAAAAGTAACGTGAAAGTTCAAATCAGTAAAGTTATATTTTTATTTAATAATATTTAAAATCGTAAAATTGCATCAGACTGATTTTAAAGTTAAATTGGATATCGTAAAATATAATAAAAGATCTTATATAAATAATGCAACGATCCAAATTTAATCAACGAAAGTCTTTAACTCTTTTCTCACAAAATCATATTTGTCAAAATAAGCCCTTAAGAGACATTTTTATTTATATCTATCAAAATTTTTATTCATTGATTGAGAGAGAGAGAGAGAGAGAGAGAGAGAGAAGTTTTTGAAATAATATTGAGTTTATTAAATTAGATTTTGATTTATATTACATTAAGTATTAAATTGAATTAGAAATATTTTGTAATTAAACAAAATAACTCGTACATTCATAATAATAAAATAATAATTGAAAAGTAAAAGAAAATCATAAAATTATGATTGACAATCGCCACCCTATTTTTATAACACCTTCACTCATTCGACACGAAAATTTACAAAGTTTCATTTCGGATTTCCTTCGGATTTATATGCATAACACAACGTAATAAAGAGAAAAATACAAAAATCAGATAAATTCGCAGGCATTGGATTTGCCCAGATTATGGTGCTATCGGCGCTCGCTTCGTATTATTGTTCCTTAATGTCGCTGACGTTATTCTATTTGGTCGCAAGCTTCCAGTCGGAATTACCCTGGTCGAAGTGTCGCGTGGAATGGGGACCCAATTGCCTTGACTCATCTACCAGGAATTCCTCGATGTCACTGTCCAAGGATGAAATCTTTAAAAGTTCCGCCGAGCTCTACTTCTAGTGAGTATTTCGACTTATTTCTTACTAAGAGTTCGATTTCACATATAAACTAATACATCAACGATTTCATTTTTTATTAATGAATACTATAAAATGAATACAACTTTCAGCGGAAAGTTATAATTTGATTACAATACTTGCTTACATGTTATTTGTATTATACAAACAGAAATACTGAATTATTTTAATCGATTTTTACAAATGGTACATATTTATTGTTATTCAATAATATCTTATTTTAAATTTATGATTTGAGCTCTTTCTTTCTATATATTAAATTAATTTTATCATAATTAATTTTATTTACGTTAAGAATATGTTTTAGAAGCTTTTAGAGAATAATCATACCTGTGTGCCTTATTTTTACACAGCATTGTAGTGATTATTTATAATTTTAAATTTTTCGAATCCAAAAAGAGATCACTAGTTTATTAATACTATTTAACATAACAATTTTATTACAAATAAAGGCCTTTAACTTAAAGTCAATATTCCGGTCATTTGTTTTGACAGTATTTCTAAAAATTAAGTTTTTTATCCGATCTACATTACTATTATTTTATAGTGTAAAAATAAGTTTTAATATAATTTTTTATTTCAGTATTTGTAAAATAAAAAAAAATCGTTTGACATAGAATTTTATAAATACGGTATAATTCATACCTAATCGGTAATTTTCGATGCGTTTAAGAAAATGCTAATAAATGAACCATAATAATAGAAAAATGCCTTTTTAGCAAAATAGAAACTCTTAGTATTAATTATATTATTAATCCTATAATTATCTATAATATTCTCAGTTAACGGTATTTCATTTTTCAAAATCATCAATACGTCATGAATGTTTGAATAACAGAACTATTATTGCTTTATTTAAGATACATTTACCAACTATTCATCGCTTTGATTTCGCTCATCTTTACTGTATAATGCTGAATTTATATATCATAATAAGCAATTGGATTGAGTCCAAAAATGTCTTAATGCTAGTTAAGATGTTTATTTCAATACATTTTTGATATTTTAATAGCATTATCCGATATTTATTGACGTAAAAGTATTATAAAAATGATGATTTGTGTTGTTGTTTATAATGTTAATAAGAACACGTACTTTCATTCAACATTTGTTATCCCTATTAGTAATGAATCTCTTAAAATAACCATTTTTATTATTGAGTGATATTCGAAAGTATCTACTTTAACATAAAAAAGTTATTTACTTAATGTAATAAAAAAGAATTTTATTGTAGTATAAAAAAAGTATAACAATTTACTGCCTCTGGCGTATTCTCTGAATTAAAACTAAGAACTTTTTAAATGACCTTAGTATGAGTGTAAGTAAAGGAGTGTTCTTCACCATTGTAGTATAATAAAACATTGAATATTATATCTATCTTAATAAATGTAATATGTAGCACTATTTAGATTATAATCAAAGATTATAAAAATACAAGGTAGTCTGAAACGCAATAAATACTTTTCTCAGGATTACGCCATTGTTATGGAATATTTTAAAACTCTTACGCACATATAAAATATTGTTATAGTACTACCACTTGCTGTATTGTATAGATAAAATATATGATATTTCTTATATTGAAATAATAACAATTACTCATAGTATTTCACCCGTCTAATCGTCTCATAATCATAAAAATTATACTTTATGATAATAGTAATTTTATTTCACGAATAAATAAAACAATAAAGTTTTTGTTTGTAAAAGTATATCATAATTTCTTTATATATTTGGACGTAGTACATAATTTTTTAACATTCGCTATCGGTCTAAAATTGTAATATTTAAGAAATCGTTGAAATGTTAATTTTTAAGGTGTTGCTCAGATTGACTATAATATTCCAACATGACTAAAATATTATATAAAGTACTGAACGTATTTAATTGTTTACCATCCATTGATGTTGTCTTATTTTTTATACTTATTTTTATATTGATTTTATGCATATATTATATATGTTGGGTAATAGTTAGATTTTAGATATCAATATATACGATTCAAACTAGTTTTCGATCTAAATATGCCTAAATAAAAATGAAAGGTGTATGTAGAGTTAACAATATTCTACGATAAAATTCGAAATTCAATATAATTGATCCAAAATAACTAGAAAATCATTCACATAAAAACATAAGTATATTTTAGAAATTACGTTTTAAATAAATGTTAAAAGTTCTTTTACTAAATATATTAATATATTCTACATAAAATTATTTTTACACTGAACGCATATTTAATAATCAAATATCATAATTTAAATTTATTGATTTATATGGCAATAATATCGACAAACAATTCAAAAAACTTAGTCAATTTTAATATTAGAAAGCAATGGATAGCTACTATATTTATTAAATATTTTGTAATTATATGTAAAATCATTATAATTACCGGATATATATTTATTATGATAAAGTATTTTTGTTTAGCATATTGGATACACTGTTATCCACTTGATGAATCAACTAGTCCAACATAAATTTTATGCATACCTAATCAATAAATTTGCTATTATTTATAGTACATAAAGTTATTCATACATTATAGTTGATAAAAGAATTTTTTAATATTTTTTTAATGTGATATAAATGTTTTGAAAGAATATAAAAAATGATAAGAAAAATCTATTAATGAGATTTAAAAGCAAGTAATTATACAAACCAAAGTTCTTAAATTCTAAAAATACAAAATCATTAATAAATTTAAAAATTGTTTAAATTTTATTGTGGTTTAATTGTTTTAATGAATGATAATTTATTCAAATAAGATTTTGTTAATAGAACTATAAAATATATTTTATTAAATTTAATTATTTGAATAGTACTTTTATGAAGCAAATTTTATAGAGAGAAATATTTGTGACAAAATTATCAATTTCTTCTCAACTTTATCTCTATATTTTTTACAGAACACTTTATCGTCTAGGTCATCGTGATTTAAATTTAAATAAAATTTCAAAAATTTGTATATAAACTTATTTCAAGATATTCAAATAATATAATAACTTTGTTAGATAATTAAATCCCATTAAAACCTAATATAATAGAATATTACACAATAATTATTATGCAAAAATATAAGTAATTTTTCTAAACGCAATATACTCTTAGATCTTAAACGTCTCAAAAAGAGTTATTACAAAAACTTATCCATTTTTATCAGTTTTTTTAAAAGATAAATGGAAATATTAAAAAAACGAATAAATAGTTTTAAATTATTCTATTATATTACATTTTCTCGTAAATGGGGTGGTGCTGGTGTCTGAGGTTACGTGGCTACAGCTCAATCAATGAGATTGAGTTCGTAATTTTCAATAGACCTCGTTTTTATATTTATCTGACATGCTACTTTGCTGATCATTTTCTATTTCAGTAATTATCGTTGTTCTCGTCGTTACATCATCGTCCTGCGTTCTCACCATAGAAAATTATATAATACTGATATACTTATGTTTAAAACCTCCTAATTTACGTACATCAAGTAAATGGTAAATATTTGGCTGTGTGCATCTATAAAGAACTTTGTATATACCATAAAAATAGTTTCTTCTAAGATAAATGTTCACTCCCTGCTAAAGTTCTTTAATCATTCTAATCAATACTTCCTTCTATATTGTATTGTAACTTTTAAAGAACTTAACATTCTTAGGAAATTGTGTACATCTTAAATGTTTCCATCCTTCAGAATTAAATTTTGTATCCTTAATGGTAAAAAAGTAAGCAAAATCTGAGTAAATATCCAATCTATTTATAGTAAATTATTATTTTATTTGAAGTAATTTACATATTAACATCTTTTAATTATACTGCAATAGAAAGTCACTATATTTTTAAATAGTGACACAAAAATCCATCTTTATAATGATTTTCAATAAACAAACGAATTCAAATAACATTTAATTCGACTACATTTACAAATAATTTTATTCTATTCTTATTGTACAATTGTGTTATTCTAATGAAAATTCAATAAAAACAGAATTAATTTATTGTAATCGTCATCAGTGTAAAATTTTACTTACGGTCGTATAAAATTGAAAATATATAAATAAAAATTATCGTCAAAAAGTTGTTTAAAATTACCAGTAATACACTGTTAACGTTACTAAATGAAAACATTGAATAAAAACTGTTTGATCAGGTTCATATAAATGAAATTATTAGACTATTTACATTAACCGGATTATTATATATGAAAATTTATTTGCTCCAGAATGGGGTTCAACGTCTTTCTTGCGGATTTGCGAATATGGATATATTCTAATGCGTACTTAAATGGTTTTATTTAATGTTTATTTATTTCTCAGTTTCATATTTTTTAATAATACTTACATGACTTTCTAACAGCTTTCTATCGTTAATATCATTAGTATTATTTGAGTTATTAACCATAATAGTATATCAACAAGCTTAACATTTTAAAGTACAGTCTTTGCTAGGCTAGGCAAAGTGAATCTGTTAGCGTTCATTTCCCATTCTACTTACTGCTTTTTCTTTATAAAAGTTTTAATGGAATTTAACGATCGAGTTAAAATTTATTTCAGATAAATTTAAAAGTTAAAAAATTAAGTTCTTTATAATAAAATAACAAGAATTCTATATATAAATATAATTTTCGAATTAAAATTGAGAATTAAATTAATTAAATTAAAATTTATCAATTGAACGCTTACAAGCACCAAATTGCTACCCATAATACAACTGTCTTTTTAACTACAGATACCTAATACTGGCAGTAACGATCTTAAATACTTTTAATTTCGACCAATTGTTCATTATTCAAATCTAACTTTACCCAAGTTATTAAATCTCAACGTATAAACATTATATTTAAGTCGTTCATTAAATAACAGCGTAGAGTGAACATTCCTTCTTGGATTAAATGTTCTTTAACGCGAAAAACCATATCCCAAGGCTATTCAGAATCAACTTTTTCATATCTAGAGCGCTATTTCGAAATATAAAAGACGTATATTAAAAATTCCTAGAATTCTCTGATTAACGATTTCGGGTCATTGTAGCAAAGAAGTCCTTCACGAGAAGACGGACATATCCAACGGCTTGGGTCCTCCAGACTGGTGCCTCAGCATGTACCTTGGCCTCAGTTGGATTTGCGTGTTCTTGGTGGTGGTCCGCGGCGTCAAAAGCTCCGGCAAAGCCGCTTACTTCCTTGCCGTATTTCCCTATCTAGTGATGTTTGGTCTTCTGGTCAGATCGGTAACGCTCGAGGGAGCCGTAAACGGTATCCTGTACTTCGTCACGCCAACCTGGCACAGAATTCTCGAGCCCGAGGTCTGGTATCACGCCGTGTCCCAGTGTTTCTTTTCCTTGACCGTCAGCTTCGGGGCCATCGTCACATTCTCCTCGCACAACAAGTTCGAGCACAACGTTTACAGGTGATGTCCTTCATTCAAACATAATAAAGATTTTCGGTTGTAAGAAGATTTAAATTGCTTGTTTTTCACTTTTTTAATACGATTTAAATTATTAAAATGATTTCATTGATATGTCTGTCAAAAAATGAATTATTAATTGAATTAAAATTTATTTGGAACCTCTTTTAAATATAAAAAAGGAAAGTTGACGCTTTAAATAACGATCTTAATATTATCTTATTTTTTTATTGTTGTTAATACAAATTCTTTGTAATCGACATAGTTTTATTTACACATTAGTCAAATATTAAAAAACAAACTTGAATTCTTAAGAAGGAAAATGTTTAAAGAATTATATAAAAAATTAATATTAGCTACTATATAATGATTTTAAATCAATTGTATTTATAAATGAATAAGAAAATGCTGTAAAAACTCAAATAAATATGTATTAATTAGTTGCATCCGAGTATATGCTTGTTGTATGAGAGGACGCATACAATTTAACTGTCGCATGAAATTTGCTCGTGAGCTTTTTACTTTGAACAAGTTTTCTTAAATAAAAAATAGAAAAAAATGATATCACGTATACATGTAATACTTTTGAAATCGATATTGAATACGACATTATAATTCCGCTATGTTAAAAAATAAAAATACTGTGTGAATACAGTTAATATTATAACATGATATAGCACTAAACTTTGAGAAAATCAAGAAATTTATCGTAAGAAATCATCTTTCTTACGATATAATAATTGATATAGAATATAAACATTGATTCTAATTTTTTTAATTTAAATTTTAATAATTAACAATTAATAATTCAAATAGAAATATCTTAAAAATTAATTCACAGTTTTTAAAGAGTTTGCTTTTAATTAAAAGTTGATTAACTAAAATCAACACTTTAAACAGTATTACAGTTTTTTCTACACTACCTTGTATTGATATAATAATACCTTTATTGCAGATCAAATATGATTTTGTTGTTTTTTTTTAATATATTTTATGATAATCAAAGTAAAACTTTAAATTACTCTTTTTAAAAAAACTAATTATTTTCATATTATATGATTTAAAAAAGTAATAGTATATAAATATTTCTCAAAAGAATTATAGTTAAAAATTGTGCCATTTTACAGTCTTAAAGTGTGCTCGCTAATAGCGAGCATTATTGTTAGTAATAATATTCATCTTCATTGGCAAGTATACAAATTATTCTGACACGCTTTTAGCTAAGTAATAAACGATCGTATAGCTCTTACTGCATGCACTTTTTATACATTAAAAATATAAATAAGATTAAATCATTATTAAATTTTAGTACAAGAAAATAATAAGTAATATGAAATGATTATTTGCATAAACTTTCATTATCATCTCTTAAAACAAACAGTATTAAATGATGATTTACCAATGCTTTTATTATATTATACCACATACTTCGTTAGCCCAGTTAGCCTTCTATAGTATTTGACGCATAACTTTCAAGGATTATTTCTTTGTCCTTCACCTTTCATGAAAAATAATAATAAGTTAATACTTCCATATTTTCATCTTACGAAAAAGGAAAAATATTTCTAGATTAACAGATACGACTAACTCATATCACACGAATAAAGCGCTTATATCGGCGAAATCTGTAAAAGCGCACGCCATCGTTAGATAAGCAGTATTAAAAGTAATCCACAGAGACGCACAGATCGTGACGAGCCTGGATACTTTGACGAGTCTAATAGCAGGACTAACGATTTTTGGGATCCTGGGTAATCTCGCGCACGAGCTCGGCACCGACGATATTAGCAACGTCGTTCGTGGCGGCTCTGGTCTAGCCTTCATCTCCTACCCGGACGCCATCGCCAAATTCAACCATCTGCCCCAGTTCTTCGCCGTTGTATTCTTCTTGATGATGTTCGTGCTTGGAATAGGCAGCGAGGCCGCCCTTGCCTCCAGCATCATCACGATCCTGCACGATCACTTCCCGCACTGGCAACTCTGGCACGTGGCCTTCGTCGTCGTTCTCCTCGAGTTCTTCGTTGGCCTCATCTACGTCACACCGGTACGCGTGACGAAAAAACGCAAAGCGCGTAGACCTAGAGTTTATGATTCACTTAAGATTAAAACTAGTGCTGGATACAGATATAAAATGTAATTAACCGTTATAATCGCCTTGGTGAAATCAGTCACGATACATTCGCTATTGTATTTGTTTGAGAATTTGAATTACAAATCTTGATTAAATAAATAATATAGAATAATAATATAAATTTAATAGAAAATAAAATAATAAACATCGAGTAAATGTGACTTATAGTTATGTAAATTTGAAAGTAATAGTCTACGTATTTATAACTACTAAAAACAAATAAAGTAATAAAAAGAAATTAAAAGAAATAATTAATATGTAGTAATATAAATATAATATTCTATAATATTAGAGATTTTTGAGATTTTCTATGGCTAGCAACACATACGTAAATTAAAGTAGATAATGACTAGATTAGGTCAGGCGAAAGATAATACAAGAACTAAAAATACCCAGTTTAGCGTAAAAATCGTAAATAATACTCTTGATCTAGAATAAAAGTATGTAAATATAACAAAGTTTCTGAAAACATCTTTGAAAATACGTGTAATATCAATATATTTTTAAAACAGAAAATACCAATAATGATATATGATTGTAACGCGTATCTTTTATATAATATAAAGAAAAAATTTTTAAATATAAAACAAAATAATTAAGACAAACCAGTTAAGGTATGTACGAAACTAAAAAATCATATAAAAAATACAATTAAAAAATACAGATTATGGAAAATATATAATAAATAATAAAAAAGCTATGCATAAAAGTTTAATTAAAAGCTGGTTAATTAAAATATTAAGCTTTTTTTTAGATAAATTAAGAGAATAATTGACAAAATAATGATATTCAAAAATATTTGGAATAGAACTGTAAGCTTGTAAGCTATAAAAGAGCAAAATTATAATCCCAAAAACAAATTAAATGATAACAATAATAATAACAGCCACAAAAAATTCAAATACCTGTTCATTTTAGTAACATTTTTCTTACTAACAATAAAATATTATTTACTACAAAAATCATTTTTCTTAATATAATTAAGATATGTTTAATAAAATTAAAATATTTATAAATATATTTTTTAAATAAATAAATTTAATTATAATGGAATTAATATAGTTCACTTTATCTATAAACGAAGAAAGTTATTCTTTTTGATGAAGCTTGTATAAAATTCAAATGAGAAATAAAAAGTAATCAATGAGGTCCGAATTTGTAAAAAAATGAAAGTATTATAAATATTTTGTTTCATTTCGTTCAGGGTGGACAATTTATGATAACATTCGTGGATTTCTACGCAACTTCCTTCATTGCATTCGTTCCCGCCTTATTCGAATTAATTGCTATTTTTTATGTTTATGGTAATAATTTACATATATTGTTACGCTATTGAATTAAACATTTATTGTGGAGTTATATTTTATAATAATGTATGATATATTTTTTAAATCTTTTGAAGGTCACAAAAATTTTCTAAATGATGCAGAATTTATGTTAAAACGGAAGCTTTCCATTTTTTGGCTTATTTGCTGGAAATTTATCACACCAGTCATAATTGGAGTTATTTTTATCTATAATATAATTAATATCAAGTTACTAACCTACAATGATATTTACTATCCGTATTTTGTATACTGTACGTTTTATTTTTCTTTACATTCGAAGTTTATAATTATGTTCAGCAAACATATATAGTTATATGATAATAGTTCTTTAAATGTTTTAAATTTATCGAATTTTAATTAAATTATTTCTTTTTGTAATAATTATCTTACTTTTATTTTCAACGTAAATTAAAAATATTTTAGTTATTGGATGGATTTTATTTAGTATTGCCCTACTGCAAATTCCTTTGTGGATGATCGTCGCTTTCTTAAAGAACAGAAATTATGCTTATCCTGAGGTAAAATTTACATTAATTTACTAAAAATAATAGAACTATTTAAGTAATCAATTAAAGTACATTTTAACAATATTATTAAAAATAGTTTTAATATAAAAATACGTGCTTAACGAATATGATTATTGCAAAATTTTGTAAAAAAATTCTTACAATTAATTTAATTATCTTTTTATGCTTTGATTGCAGATTTTGAAACAAACATTTGAACCGTGTAAAGATTGGGGGCCAAAAAATCAGGAAATTCGTAAAAAATGGATTGATTTCCGCAATGAAAAAAAAAAAATTTCTCATTGATACAAATTTTTTTATATAAATAATAATAGAAGCTGTACAGCAAAGACAGAGATAAAACCACCGAACAAAGCAATACATTGTTTTTTTATAAAGCATACTATAAAAAAGTGCAGATACGTTTTAAGAAATGAATTTTTATTTTTATTAGTATAAAACATATAAAATACAATTTTGTTACATTTTATTTTATACAATTATCATATGTATTTATTTGTAAGTACTCATTTAATAATTGTTTTAAGTTTGCTCTAAAAATTTATTTATACTTAATAATATGTATAATATCATATCTAATAAACTTATATTTAAATATATTTAATAATTTATATAAATATAAATATATAAATATTGTAAATTTTAATATACATACAATATTTTAATTTTATTTTTTCTTCTGACATTTTTTTAATAAAATTATTTACTAATGAATAATGCACTTTTTTAGATGTAAAAACATGTAATGAAAAAAACTACGTTATTCTATATATATATTTTTTTCCATTTTAATTTTTAAATAAGTCAAACTCATAATAAATAAGTACCTTTTACAAATATTAACCACCGTTTATATAAATTAATAATACGTTAATAAAATAAATTCCAATTTAATTATTACTTTTTATTTTACTTTCTCGTAATTTTATTTATAAAGTATAACTAGTCTTCCAAAAATCATTTTTCATATATTTTCTCTTTAAGATAGAGGTAAGATTTAAAAATATATATATATATTTTTTAAATATCATATTATAATATTATTATAATCAAACAAACACTTGAGAATTAGTGCACAGTTACTTTACCTACATTCCGAGTACCTCATTTTATAAAGTTAAAAAATAAATAGAGTTACCGAAATACTATTTATGAAAAAGAAACAGTTAAACTACACATAATTTGAATCCTCGACTTAACTTTAATTAAATAATTCATTATATATATACAACTTTATTTGTATTATATTTAGTCTTCTTAATTAATTTTATTTTTTTTATTTTTTTATTTTTTAATTAATTAATTTATTTTTTATAATAATTGGATAATTTATTATATTTATTATAAAAATAAAAATTATTTATAATTAATTTAAAATTATTTATTTTTAATTAATTAATTTATTTAATTTAATGTAAAATATGTAAGTAAATATTTTTATAAATTCTTTTTCGCAAGAACGTGCGCTTTCTTTTACGTGTCCGGGTCATTTTATATTTAATATAATTACTAGTGGATATAAGACACCAACTGGCTATTAAGTATACTACTAAATGAAGAATAAAGATAAGAAGATAGAATTCTACGTTATCGAAATCAAAGAAGCAAATACAATATGCTATTGCTGCAACGATGTTTATATGGAGTAAGTCTCATTTTTTGTTTTTTGCGAATGATTTTTTAAACATTTGAAATCGATAATTCAAAATAAGTGGGACGTAAAATCGGCATATATCTGTAGATCTTTCGATAATGCCATTATCCCAGTACTCCTAGAAAATAAAGAAAAAATCCCGAGGGACACATCGAAAGCAAAGTTTACTGGAAGCGAATTCCGTACTCTTCGAACTTGTTCTTCGATGCCTCGTAATAATAATCTCTGCATCGAGATCTCTTGACTTGCGACAGATAAACTTTCATCGCTCTTTTGTAATCGGAGAATTAGAACAGGAAGAAAATGAAGAAGAAAGAGATGAACTAAGTCTAATATCAGACCCGCTTTTGAACAACTTTACAAATATGAATCTCGAATATGACACTTTTATACAATTTTATTTGTAAAGTATCGGAAACATAAAATTTAGATGCACGATTTACTTCAAGTCCATTTGAATTAATCTTTAAACCTTCCGTAACTTTGAAAAGCCTGTATATCGTGTCTGTCAACAATTAATAAAAATATCTGCGACATCACAATGAGAACAAAAAGTTATCGAAGAAGTTTAAATTTTCTAGAATTAATGTAACTCTTTAATATTTGACAATTAAAAATATACTTTTTTAATTATTTTTACATCAATAATCTTGCAGAAACAGGGTTCAAGGTATTGCAATAATAATGGAATAATTAAGTTTACAAGCTATGAGCTTATTAGAAATAATCTCTAATTAGAAGCCTTAACAATGAATAGTGCTTGGTGCTATAATAATTTAAAGTAAATCAATTTTCAAAATAGAATAAATTTACTAGAATTTTGTTAATATTAGTTCTGTTAAAATTTATATATCATAATATTCCTGCACGTATATAATTAGTAATAATACTAGTTTTTAATTTTAATTCCTAATAAATGCACATGTTTGCTAAGTAGTATAATTTTTTACAAATTCTGAACTCACATTTAAAATATAAATGCATTCAATTTGATTCCACTTACGTGCATAACTCAGTGTACCTTATTTTTCTATTCAAAAATTTAAAATTTATAAAAAATTGAACGCATAATAAATATTATAATTTTCATAATTAATCTGCATCGTGTTCAGAATTTTTTATAAATATAATCTAATATTATAATCTTCTTAAATATAAATTTAAATGATATGAAGTTTAAAAAATGTTCAATCTGATTTCAGTTTCCACAATAAAATGTCTCTAATTTAAATTTTGTATATAAACAAATAGCAGAAAAAAAATTAAATATGGAAGCAAAGGCTAGTTTTAAATATTTGAAAAAAAAAAATAAAATGTCAAACTTGAATCCATATTTATGTAATATTTTATTATGTAGGAAGATAAAATATATATAAGTAGACGATACAAATAATTAAAAACTAATTTATGTTTTGCAATCAATGCACGACTTCAAAACGTGTCTATATATATGGAGAAACGCAATAGGAACAAGGGACACGTAGAAAAAATAAATTAGTTGTTTCTTCAATTGAGTAATAGATACTAACAAAATATAATACTTTGACGATTGTCAAAGCTGGGCCATCTTCAAATGTTTACTAGGCGATTTATGTGCATACGTTTTGCCTTGTTTCCTCTCCATACCTACCTTTTTACCGGGTAAGATGATTTTATTATTTATCTTCTCTTTCATTTTAAACATAACCTTAATCTGTTTTCATTTTGACCTTCCTCGCATTCGCAAGATTATAATACACTTGAAAATGTTTTCTGTTACTTTAAAATAAAATAAAAATATTACTTTGATATAATTGGCTAAATTGGCCAAAAATAGTTCTCAAATAATTAATTCTTTGATAATTCATTAAAATTTAATGTGTAATCGAAACGTTTTATTGAATCTATTTTCGATTTCTTATGTAAGACGTTTTATAGCGTCTTTACTGATTGACGAATTATTACAATGATAAATTTTTTATTAAAATTTAAAGCAGATAATAGAATTAAAAAGAATTTTATTTTCTAAAAATTTTCTTATCAGTCCGAAAATTGTACGGATTTCCACAATCTTATTCGAATCTATAGGTTGAAATTTGAAATGGTTTATTATTAAAATTAATTAATTTTTTTGTTATTGCATTTTTTCGTTTTATTTCATGTACTATGTTAGTATTTACAAAAATTATCGTGTTTATATTGAATAAACTTTTTTAACCGATCTTTTAAATAACTAAATTATATTTTTGTACTGATGCTTGTATTAATCTTTAATTCATTAGAAATAATATAAATCATAAATAAAATATAAATTTTTTATTTATTTAGAAAAAAAAATAGTTTTTCTTATACCTCACATTTATTTCATATGCTGGGTATGACTTCTATTCTCCAGTCTCCCCCTCACCACCCCCCATGAACACCGTTTGATGTAGAGACCTGAAACACTTACGCACACACCGATACGCTCATATGATTGAATGCTTTCATTTTTAACTCTGTTGTGTCTTTAACTTAATTGTCACATCGTCCTGGACAACTAACTTGCATATATGGAGAAAAACTGCATTATTTCTACACGTATATAATATCGCAGTTTGCAGTTATTCTTTCCTGAAGTCATGTTTTGTTGATTCGGTATTGATTATAATCTTGAACTTTTTTTTTACTATAACTGTTCTGAACATTGTCCACCATTAAATACGGAGCCTAGTAATATTTGAGTATATTAATTATGAAATACCTAGTTTTTACACTGCAAAGCTTACATTTTCTATGAATTTATTTTTGTTTTTTGTTTTTTGAAAAAACGATCAGCTGCAAGTTTTCTTGTATTCCAAAACTCACAATGTCTGCACTGCAACACAGAAATGAACCTGCAAATGAAACTTCAGAGTCAGGAGATACTATCGCTATGTAAGAATTTAATTGTTTTACTTTTTATAAAACTTGATACCGAATAACAGAATACAATAAGTTGTATTCTTACACATGACCCAAAAAATCTTACTATATTAGCGTGTATATAGCTTGTGGATACAACAGGTAAATTTGAACCAAGTAAAAAATAACCATTGTTTTACTTGTTCTTTGATTACGTTATATAAACAAAATTCATTATACGTGAACCAGAAAACTAGATTTTTATCAAATAAGATTTTAAGAAAACTAAGAGCATGTTTAATCTTTTCATTAATTATAAGATTTCGAATGTAGCTTAAGATGGTCAAAGATTAAATCTAAATAATCAAAAATTAGATTTTTCCTTTAAATATTTATTTGTAACTGAAAATGTAACTTTAATATAGAAAATATATATAATGATTTAATTTGCGTACATAATATTTTATAAAATATGGGATTCCCCCTTGGATTATATATGATGCATAATTTCTACGAAGCAATTAAATTATATTTTTAATATTTCTAGGTCAAAAAACACAGATTTAATGGATCAAAACATCAAAAATAAATTTAAAGAACCAACAAGGTATAATAATATCATAAAATCGCCTAACGACAAAAGAGACTACCGAGGATTGATTCTGCATAATAAATTGAAAGTATTGCTTGTAAGTGATCCAACGACTCACAAAAGTGCTGCTTCTTTAGATGTTAATGTTGGTACGTTATAAATTATATATCATAAATAGTTAACTAAAAGTAGTTGGATATTATCCAAAATATAGTAAATAAAGATATTTACATGAAATAGACAATAATTTAAAATAACTTACTGGTAATACATCTTTTAAATGAAAGTTTTAAAAAATATTTAAAAATTTATTGGTTATTATTAAAGGTTGCTTAAGTGATCCAGATGAACTGCCTGGCCTTGCTCACTTTTGTGAACACATGTTATTTCTTGGAACAAGCAAATATCCAGAAATAAACAACTATAATCAGTTTCTTTCTCAACATGGAGGAGCTAGCAATGCTGCAACATATCTTGATCATACAAATTATTACTTTGACGTCAATCCTGATAAATTCGAAGGTGCACTTGATCGTTTTTCACAATTTTTTATATCACCCCTTTTTACGGAGTCTGTAACGGAAAAGGAAATAAATGCTGTTCATTCTGAACATGAGAAAAATCTAGCCAGTGACAGTTGGCGGTTAGATCAATTGGACAAGTCATCAGCGAATTCAGATCATGTGTATTCTAAATTTGGAACGGGAAATAAAGACACATTAAATATTATACCAAAGCAAAAACATATTGATGTTAGAAAAGAACTACTGAAGTTTCACAACACTTGGTATTCAGCAAATATTATGTCCTTATGTGTCCTTGGCAAAGGTAAATCTAATTATCGGAATAAATAATATAAAAATCTTGAAGGTTTAGAATTTTCTTTTTTTTTACTCCTAATAACTACTTTTTCAGAAAGCTTGGATGATTTAGAAGCAATAATTATTAAAATGTTTTCTGATATACAAAATAAAAATATTGATTCTCCAAATTGGACAGAACATCCATTTGATGAAAAACATTTTCAAACAAAATGGTACATTGTACCAATAAAAGACATTAGAAATCTCAACATTACATTTCCCATTCCAGACTTACAGGAACATTTTCGATCATCAGTAAGTACAATGTCTTATTTTCTAGCAAATATGAAAAGAAAAATATTTTTCAAAAACGTGCAAAATATTAATTGTAGAATTGCTTTATTTTAGCCTGTGTATTATTGGTCACATTTGTTAGGACATGAAGGAAAAGGCTCATTGTTATCTGCATTGAAAGAAAAAGGATGGTGTAATTCCTTGGTATCAGGCAAAAAACCTTCAGCTAGAGGGTTTGACTTTTTCAGTGTCTGTGTTGACCTCACTGAAGAGGGTATTCTTCATATCGATGATATTATCACAATGACATTTCAATATATCAACATGATAAAAGAAGAAGGAGCAGTAAAGTGGATTTTTGATGTACGTATAAAATATATTATTCTTTTATTAATTACTCTTTATAAATTTCAATTAATTTACCATTCAGTTAAATATGAAAAAAAACTTGATATTAACTTTATATTTTAATAAATATAATTACAAAATGTATTACATTCATACATACATATATATAATTTATTACAAGAATACTATTATAAGAATAATAAGTAATTTTTAATTAAAATATTTTTAATATAAATCAGCTTATTGGATTGCAATCGTTAAAATATTGTTTTTTTCTTTGAAAGATTCGTTTTATTTCTTTATTATAAGTTCAAAAAAATTTTTTTGAAACTGAACTACTGAATTTGAAAACTGCAATTTTACAAATAAAACCCTTTATTTTAAACCTAATGTGTTTATTACTTATGTACCATTCAAGTCAAATAAGAGATTTTGAAATTTCAGGAATACAGGGATATAGCACACATGAACTTCAGGTTCAAAGAGAAATCCTTATCTAGTAACTACGTAATCTCAACGGTTCAGGCTCTACAAAAGTACCCAATCGAGGAAGTATTGAATGATCCTAGATTTTTTTCAGAATGGAAACCCGAACTTATAAATGAAATATCGAGATATCTTGTGCCAGAAAAAATTAGGGTACACGTGGTTGCTAAGGCCTTTGAGGACAAAGCAGATAGCGTCGAGCAATGGTACGAAACCAAGTATAAAAAAGAAAAAATTTCAGATCAACTGATTGAAAGGTGGAATAAGGCTGGTTTCAATGATGCATTTCATCTTCCCGAGAAGAACGAATTCATACCGACGAAATTTGATATCAAACCTAATGAGAAGGTAAAATATTACTTAAACATTGTAAGATAGCTTTACGAGTTTTTACTGTATTTAAAATAATAGTACCATATAAAAGTTTTATTTCTTTGTCACTTTTAATAGCGAACAAGTATATGCAACTAAAACAAATTTAGTAAATTTTCTCATCCCATATTTTAAATAAAATCAAATTATTAAATAATTATAATGCTAAATAATATTATAATTAAACAATACCATTGATTAGCTTATCAAGTCTTTTTTATATTATTTTTTTCTTTCATCAAATCTACAGGTTGAGAAATTTCCTGTTATTACAGAGGACAATCCATTTGTTCGAGTGTGGTTTAAGCAAGATGATGAGTTCTTTGTACCAAAAGCAGTAATGACTTTTGATTTTGTAAGGTAAATATATGATTTATTTTAATTACTACAATATATATCTTACATTAATAAATTTTATTATAATTAGATTACGATTTATGCTAATTTCAAAATGAATTAATAATTATCCTTTCTTATGTTCTTATAATATTAGTTTAATAACTGAAAATTGTTGAAATATTTAATTTCAGTCCACTTGCTTACATTGATCCAATCAGTAGTAACATGACATACATGTTTGTTCAACTGTTTAAAGATTCTCTAAATGAATATGCCTATAGTGCAGATTTAGCAGGACTAAAGTGGGAGTTAAATAATTTTAGGCAAGGACTGAATGTAAGTATATAATTATTTTATTTTTATGTCATTTATATATTTTAATTGATTAAGGTAAATACTTATGCATTTTCTAGTTAATAATAACAGGTTACGATCACAAATTAGATGTTTTACTAGAAAAAATTTTGGAACGAATGGTTAATTTTACAATTGATGAGAAGAGATTTGAAATATTAAAAGAAGCTGTAAGTACCTAACTGAAATGTGTAAATGCATTTTTATTATTATTATATAGTTTTTATTTCTGTAATATTGGTTGTTTTTACTTTTAGTATATCAGAGGCTTGAAAAACTTTGAAACTGATCAACCTTATCAGCATGCAGCTTATTATTTAACAGTACTTTTATCAGAGCATATCTGGGTCACAAATGAACTTCTAAATGCTTGTTCTAGTAAGTATAATTAAAATACTAAATTAATTATACTAAATAATAAATTTCATTATTAGTCGATTATATATGAAATATATGGTAGTCATTTAAAAGATACGATATTAATTTTTCATTTTCAGTGTTAACTGCAGAAAGAGTAAAACAGTTTATACCATTTCTCTTAAGCAAGATGCATATTGAATGCCTTATCTATGGTAATATCACTAAAACCGAAGCTCTGAAGACCGTTAAAATTTTGGAGTCTAAACTAATTTCTAAGGTAAAGGATTTAACCCCTTTGCTACCCAAGCAATTAGTGCTACACAGAGAGATCGAACTACCAAATGGTAAATTCATTTATAGAAATTTTATTTAAGCTGCTCAACTTTGTATAAAAATCTAAGAACTCAAATAATTTATGATTTCAGATTGCCATTTCTTATATGAGGTAGAAAATAAACACCATGTCAGTTCGTGTACGCTCATTTATTATCAAAGCGGAATGCAGTCGACTGAGAATAATATGCTTCTAGAACTCTTCACACAAATCATATCTGAGCCATGCTTTAATGTATTGCGTAATAAAGAACAACTCGGTTATATCGTCTTTAGTGGTATCCGCAGGAATAATGGTATTCAGGGTTTCCGGGTCATCGTACAGAGCAATAAACATCCGAAATATGTCGAAAATAGAATAGATTTGTTCATGGAATCGATGTTGGTAATTATTTAATTAAATATCTATTAGTTAACGTACAATTCCTAATTGTTTACTTAAATTATCGCAAATTATATGTCTACATAAGCTATACATTTTCAAAATACTATAAATTTTTGAATTTTCTACTCAGTGTTATCTTAATGCTTCTGATTATGAATTTAAACTATTTTAACTTATTTTACTATTTCTACTTTTATTTTTATTTTTTTCCCTATTTTTTTCTCAAAACTCTTCATTCATCAAACATGTTTGCCTCTTTCTCTTTTCCTCCATTTTTTCTTCATATTTAACAGTCATTTTACTCCCTATTTAATTATATTATCTCTTTTCAACAGACTTACGAGCAAAATTATTTATAATTTTAGTGACCATTTCAAATGTTTTATTTATAAAATCTGAAATTATTTTATATTTCTTTACGAATATATAAGATAATATAAGGTATATTGACAATTGATATCTTTAAAGTTTATACCGAATTCAGTGTCAATAATATTTCCGATTTATTTTAATAATTACATTTAATGTACAGATATTTTTTATTAGATTTCTCATATTAGTTCATATTTTAACAGAATTAGGTTTAATATTAAATAAAAATAGATTCGTAATTATATTATTTTTATTTTTATATATTTTCTCAATTGTAATTTAAAAACGAGAATATTGTAAAAAAGGAGTTATCAGTTTATTAGTTCATTTTATTTTAATTCATAAAGAAAACTAAATATTTCGTTTAAGATTCTTAACATACTCTATAACACTGACATGCGCCAGAATATTCATCCTGACGCTCGTTCTTTTTCCTTCTCTTTCCGTTTTTTACCAATCCGTTAGCAACGCCACTGAGGAAGGGAAAGTGATTTCTAAAGGATATAAATAGAAGTGCAAAGCGCCTCACGAAACACAGAGGAAGAAGAAAACCAAAAAATACCGATCCGCTCTTTTCAGGATAACAGAATTATTAATCGTAGGCATTATTACAGCAATGGCTGCCAATCCGCTCTTATCAGGATGACAGTCATACTCATCTCGCCGGAACGTAGAGGGTGGGACGAAAACTTAAATTTAAGAACCCGGGGGGAGACGACTTCTCGATCTCCCCCGGACTTTCTCAATTCAATAACTTTTTCTTGGAAATTTTTCTTATTGTAAATTAATAAATATATTTTTTAACTTTGTTTTATTTTCTAAATGTTGTAATAAGATTTTTATAAATGTATTGAATGTTACAGAAATATATCACCACGATGTCTGATGAAGAGTTTAATAGGCATAAGGAGTCTTTAGCTACGCAACTACTGGAAAAGCCAAAAATGATAAACAGGCAGTCAGGCATTTATTGGCTCGAAATTTCTTTACAACAATACAACTTTGATCGTATGAATATTGAAGTAGCACATTTGAAGACAATTACACGTGATCAAATTATCGATTTCTATAAGGTAAGATATATTTCATTAAAAATATATTGAAGTGATGTAAAATAATCTAAAAATATCATTCCTTGCTAAACATCAGTTTCTAATTAAATTAATCATAATTAAACCAAGTTAAGATAGATTTGACAAGTTTCTTTAAAAAAAATGCACGGATTAAGCCATATTTTTTAAAATTGTAGAAAACAAAAGAATCAGTTGTAAAATACATTTAATACTATAACTCTATATCAATGTAAAATATAAAAAAATTCACGAATAAACAAGTGATTCCAAAATATATTAATTGTGTAGAAACCCGTAATAAAGTTGTTTAAAATTTGAAGTAAATTAAATGAAATTCCAAGTCAATATGCAAGCAAAAATAAAAATCTCAAAACTGCCAACAGAACTTAATACAAACGAAGTCACCACAGAGGCATAAGCTTAGCGTTCACGTGGTGTCGACGGCTGAAGGTGGTAAAGCGTCGCAGAAGCTGACGCCGAGCGTCGACGAGGAACCAAAGGAGGAAGTGGAGGAGACCCTGATCGAGAAACCGGTGTCCATCAGTGATGTACTGCAATTCAAGATGAGCCATCCGCTTTATCCACTCGCTAAACCATTCGTCAATATCCCGAGGAAGGGCACACAGCAACAGTCGAAGCTGTGAGATTCAAATATTCTCTCTACGTGCATTACAACCTCGGAGGCTCGTTTGGAAAACGTAAGCAATGATTACGATCGAAGATACAGCCGATTTTTATCGAAAAAAGAATGTTAATGTATCTACATGCAGGGGAGAATTTTGTTTCTGTTTTTTTTTTCTTTTCTTATAGAAACTCAAATGCGTTTTTTACTTGAATCTTTTCCTTATTCAAATGCATTTTATAAAAATGCGTGTGAAATTACATATGAATTGCGAATCTTTTCAACACTTCTCTGACGCAATAACGTTCAATAATAAAAACGGCAAAAGTTCCAATTTTAAATAAAATATATAATGAAATAATTTGAAACATAACTTTTATCATTGCATTTATCAATGTATGTATTACTGCCTTTCTAAAAATCGAGCTAATTAGTATTTCTTTAAAAAATCTTTATTTCTGTATTTGAGACACTACTTTCAAAGAAAAATGATGTATCATTCTTTTCATTGTTGTTAATTTATTGCTGTAAATAGAACATTGCTAAGCGAAAATAATAAAGATAAATTCACTAACTTATATCTATATATAATTATTTATTGGACAAATAAGAAATATTGATAAACGATATTTTGATTAATTTCGTCAAACTGCTTACAATTTCTATGATTGCGTTATATGTATAAATCAAAATAATTAATTTCAATTTGAAGAAATACTGTGTCTCAAATCATAATGGTGTTATTTTTGTTATATTAAGAACAAATTAAAAAATTTATATAACGTTAAATTTCAGAAATGAAGTTTAATTAAGACTTAATATAAGCCTTTAATCACATATTCAAAAGCATA
Organism: Wiebesia pumilae; assembly: GCA_018907045.1. Lineage (NCBI taxonomy): Eukaryota > Metazoa > Arthropoda > Insecta > Hymenoptera > Agaonidae > Wiebesia > Wiebesia pumilae. The sequence goes on along the minus strand of JACCHZ010000066.1, from coordinate 1,013,093 downwards.
AGAGTTAGTTGAGATTAAAGTTTGTAGATTAAGCAACTTATATAATTTTTTACAAAGACGAATTGAATATTGCAGATATTCTAGGATATACAATACAAATTAGCTAAGTGCCGATTGCTTTAAACTGTAAATTAAATTTCAAAGAATTTACAGCATCGTAAATCAATAATTATTTTATGGGTACAAATTTCAACTACATCCCGTGCAATAAATAAAAGTATGATTTTCCATTAATATAAAGGAAATTTTTATACTTCATAATCAATAGTTCTTACGTGTACTAATGCGTTATAAATTATGAAAGTTGTTTTTAATTCACAATACGAAATATAAAAATATTATATATACATATTAAAAAATGTATACATACAAAACTAAATGTAATATAAACGTTTGAATAGAAAAACTGTGTGTATTATTTATTGACGTATAACAAAAGATGAATATATCCTTTTTATTTTACGTATTATTATTGTAATTTTAGAAAATTATTCAACTCAAAATTTATACCTTAATCCTTTTGTAAATCATAATTCTACCAATATCAATAAAGTGATCAATCTTATTATAAACATTCTCTTAAGACATAAAAATTATACCAATTAATGAATTTTGAAATATTAATTGTAAATGTTAAAGAAAACAAAAACACAAAGTATTATAAGGGAATAAATCAATTGATTAATGTTTAATGATGTTAACAATGACAATATTTGCTAAAAATAATAAATTGAAAATATTTAATTTACCTAAAATGTTCACGCGTATTTCTAAAGAAGCTTTTCAATGATATATTTAAAAAATAGAAGTTTGTGTTACATTCCATTTTTACATTTTATTGTATTTGATCTATGTAATTTTCAAAATTTGATATCTTTTTTCAGTTTTTTTTATAATGTTTTATCTTTTTCTTTCTAAAATTTGTTTACTGCGTTTAGTTTTAGTTTTCTTTTATAGTAAATTTAATATTTTTACATAATTAAGTCAGTATCCTAATTACCTTTTCATATATATAAAAGTTATTTCAAAGATATTATAAATTTTTAAAAGTAGCTGAATTTTAATTAATAGATAAACTTAATAAATAATCTAGTGAAAAGCCTTGGAGTAGACCTACGTATGAAAAATTTACTTGTAACATGATGTAAATGAAAAATATTATTCGTAATAAAAAATATTAATGACAGCTGCTTTTCAATACGTAAATAATATATTTCAGTTTCACGCACTTAATTAAAGATTTCCTCTTTCCTTATTTAGATCATAAGTTTGCTTAACCCATGCCACTGTGATGTATTTTTTTTTTATCGAAATTACGTAATGCAAAATATTCTTTATCGAATATTTCTTATAATTGTTAAAGTGATCAGTTTAAGAAGATAATTAGTCGAGTAACTTCAATGTCAAATTACTAGCAGCAGTAACCAATACATAAATTCTAAATCATTCTAAATATAAACTTTATCTTTATTCTAAAAAATGAGGATCTTTTTGTTGCTGTTTTGTATTGTGCTGTGCGTATCCAGTATTTTTGTAACAGGTACCTAAAAGAATATTTACAATATTGTATATAAATTAACTGAAACATAATTTTAATTCTTGTACCATGCAAATCATGATTCGTATTATTAAGAAAGCATTGAATTCAGTAATAAATGAAATTATAATGTCAAAAAATATCTTTTGTTTACTTTTAAGTTTCTGGATTTGATTCTCGTCGAAATATGACAAAAACGACAAATTCTAATAAAATGATAAGCGCATGCACAGAAAAATGCAATGGTACGTAATTACTTTTACAATTAAAGAAATATTATCGATAAAAATTTTTTAATAATGTATAATATTTTATAGGAAATATAGGCCAATGGCGAACAAAATTTTGTGTAGAAAATTGCCAACGATTTTTCTAATATGAAAATTTATACGATTTTAATGTTTCTGAATATCAAATATGCATATCAAAGTTTAAGTGCAAATGTAAAGTATATATACTGAAAAGTGTACCGATTATGTCGTTTATTTTCGTGTACTATAATATCGTATAATTTGTATAAATGAACAAACTTCGTTTTTATGTTTAATAGTATACAAATTTTGCTGTTACCATGTTACGTAATTTCTTTACAGTGGTAGCAATTAAACATTAACAGCAGTAGATTCAATATTTGGTACACAATTTTATATTAGTAACCTAATTCTAATACTTATAATAAATGTATTTCATATTTAAATTATTGAATTAAAATGTCAAATTTTGTAATTAAATTTGGATTTAAATCCAGTGAATAATGTTTGAAAATTACCAATATGTAGAAATTTAATAAACATTACTTGAAAAAAAAAATTTCACTCATTTGCTTATTTACAATCATTTTTATTATTAGATTAAATAACAAAATAATGTTGGTTCGTTATCTCTTCGTTTGTTTCCAAATATATAAATACTTGTGACTTTTATTTAATCAATTTAAATTTTTTTTAATAGAAATTAGAAAACATTTATGAGAATCGTTCGATATCTACAATCAATAGAACTTAGACAATATACTATCTTTAAATATCTTAATACCTTTAAAATTTTGGATTTTTTATTAGATGTATATAAAAAAATAAAAAGAAGAATATGTAAATGAAATGAGTGACTGTTAATAAATGTAGATTATGTAGATTTTATAAAAGATTTTAAGATAATTCTCTTTGAAGATATCCAATTTATATAAAGTAAAATTAAAGAAATACGGTTAATAGAAATGAGAAAAAACAAATAATTATAATAATTAAATAAAATATAAGATTTATTTAGAATATATGTACGATTACATTTTTCATAGTTCCTTTTTTTAATTTTTGATCGATTAAAAATTAGTTAATAAGAAAAAATATAATACGTAGTATATTATTGATATAAATATGAATTTCTACAACATAAGAAGCGAGGAGTATTAAAAGATAAAATGATCTAAAAAATTTTTTCTTATAAAGTAAGATGACGAAAGTAGATAATACGAAAGCTTATACAATTATAAAAACTTTTTTTTCGTCTTGTATTATCAAGATAATTAACAGATGTTAAGTAAATTAAGTTAGACACGTAACTAAAAAATAATAAGACACGTAATAAAAATAATAATAATTTTAATAATTGCAATATATTATCTCAAATATATAAGTGAGATTCCTTTTGCTACGAAATTATTCTCAAACTTGAATTTACTCTCAATTACGTATCATTTTATGCGTTTCGTATCACAATTATAATTATATATATATCAGAAACACAAAATTATTTCATGATTATTTTCAAAATAAAGATGCAATAAAGATTCATCAAAACCTTTAAAGTTTTATTGTAGTATAGATACGTAATTTTTTATGTATGTAGCTTTAGTTCAATAAGTTTCATCGATTTATAAAATTTGTTTCATTTATCTAGCACAAGCTTTATGTATTCTAAAATTTTTAAACAATATTAATAGAATATTTATAAAATCGGCAAATACGTGATTTTAAACAAGCAGTATTTTGTTTTGTTTTTCTTAGGAATATTTTCAGTACTGATTTTTATTCACAGACCACCTGTGAACATATATACAAGTGAACGATATTCACTTAATTACAATATATCAGTTAAATATATCAAATTTAGCATGTATGAGAGTAAATGATTGATAATAAAATGTAAATACACAAACACGTTATCGTAATTGAATATAAATAATTCAACTACATTTCTTTTTGTTTCTGGAACTAGAAATATATTTTTAATTTTACTTTTTATTTTTTCTACATTATCAACATTAAAATAAGAAGAAACCATTGGTAATTAGACATTGTAAATTAATGACTTTTTAGTAAAGCTACTACTTTTAAAACAGTTTACGAAATACATATAATGCTTTTGTAATTCTTAAAAAATTTTTTTAAATTTTATTTGTAAATTCCACTTTATCTTACTATCCATCATTCAACTAATATATATATATATATATATATATATATATATATATATATATATGCGTTACCAATGTATATATGTTACCTATCTTGCAAAATTCATTCGCATCTTATCAATTTATCAATTAGATGGATAATATCGGATTCATTTATTTATTCACTGATTGTCTAGCATTATCATTGTTATTTTCAATTACTTAAAAAACATTCCGTATTGAATAAATCTTAATGAAACAATGATAAAATATTTTGCACAAACTTCAAAAGAAACAATTTCCGAAGAAATAATTTACCGAATTAATATTATACACGTAAAAATTAAAATAAAATTTTACATATCTATCATACATTTAAATCTATAAGTATTTTTAATAAAATCCAAAAAGTAAATTAACAAATTGATCGAGAACAAATTTTAAAAATAGCACATATTTTCTTTAAAATGTCGAAAGGTAATTATTTACAAAATAATAATATTTATGATTAAATCCAGTTTCATATAAAATTATTTACCATTATTTTTATCTTTAAACTTAAGACATCGAACTTGCATTAAAACTTCCTTTTAAAAGTAATATCTCAAAACGAATATTCTTTGATACATTATATTATTAAATTGAAGTATCATTTTATTAAATTTATAGAAATTTGCTAAAATACAATAACATATATTTTAGTAATAAAAAATATGTTCATTAACCATGAAATATTATATTTTAAATCAGCATAATTCTAAATTGAAAATATTTTTAAAAAAATGATTTTAATCGACATCTTTTTCAAATTTTAGTAGTAATATTAATCAAGGATACTAAATTAAAGGTCGTAGAAATATCGAATATTTTGTAATTGTGAAAGGCTTTTTTATAAATAAAATAATGAAAATAGTATATTATAATCATTATATTATAATCAATAGTATAATCATTATATATATAAAAATTCGTTAATTAAATTTTCATAAACTATTTATTTATTCCTTAGGGAACCAAGTTTTTACCGTTTCATAGCGAGACACTGGTTTTGAATCATATGCTTCTCATCTAATGTGCATTAATTACTTATAAATTAGTTCTTAGAAAAATGTTAAATAATTTAACAGGCGACTGAACAAGTAGTTTTAATTTTAAATAAAACTAAAACAAATTATTGTGGCCGTGAACATTACGATAAAGCAGAATGCTAGGATGATAGGATGATTCAATAATATTTTTGAAATAATTATAAACGTCAGTGGTTTATATATTAATGAAAATTGAAAAAAGTTACAATTATCAAAAACATTTGAAATTATAATTAATTTTTTTACAAGTAGTACACACAAAAAATAATTTTCAGAAAACTATTAATATTCCACAATAATCTGCTAATATTTGATTTTTCAACAATAATTTAAATGCTATAAAAATTCAAGAAATTACTTTGAAAAAAACTTATATGCCAGATGATTTCAAGATGATTTCTATACACTAATAAGCTTTTGATATAGTTTTTAACAGGTTTTCTATAGATGGAGAAAAAAAGAAATTAAATAGAATAAGCACTGTGTTTAATATAATAATTATTTGTTAGAATAAAGTTCTATAGTAATATTGTAAGTTTTAACATGTTTGTAAAATAATCATTCAGAGGAAAACGGTATAAACAGAATACAGTATAAAATAATTATTTTTTAAATAAATCATCTAATACAAAAATATTGCATTATAAAATTAAGAAACTTTTCAATCTAATATAAAAATATTTTCTTAAAGCTCCTTTCATTTAAAATATATATTTTAATAATAAATATTTTAAAATAATATTTAATCTCTTTTATTATTGAATCGTATTAACATAAAGTCAAAACATAATCCTTAAAAAACAAAAATTAATTGAATTATAATTTCCGATAATATAGTGTTTAAAAGTATCAATACATAATTAATAAAACTTACGTAAATAATTATAATTTGCATAAATTCTTATAATTCTTTTATAGAGAAGTATTCTGTCAAATTTATTAAAATGTAAACATCATTCAAGTTACTTTTTAGTATTTAGAAGTTCGAATATAAAAGAAACTCAAAGATACAAAGCTTTCACTTAAGTACTTCAGTGCTTGGAATGTTGACAGGAAAGGCTACTATCATACAATAAATGATTTATATAAACAGTTAAAAAACAATAATTGCCGATTCATCTCTTATTTGAAAAGACTAGCTTCAAAGACAGCCATCGCTTAAACTTCTATATATTGCAATTAGTCACTTATTTCTCTATAATTGAATTTAATAAGGGTGGCTCTGGACTTGGTATTAGAACAATAGCCGGTAAGAATTGGATCAGTAACTTCATCATTCCAGCGCAAACGGGATACGTAGTGTACCGAATGAGACAAGCACACAATTGTCGGAAATGCACAAGCGTCAACGTAAGTAAAAGAGTTACTAATGTGATGGAGAGAACGATAAAAGAAGGAAAGTGAGTATCTTTGTAATGACTTTTATCATCAACTATTTTCGACATACAGATTGTATTTTAATAAATCTACTTTCAGTTGTAATATAGATTCAGATGAAAATATAATCAAATAGTTATTTGATTTACGTTTTACAATTTTATCAAATTTCTGATACTTTCTATTCAAGTTTTTATAACTATTGATAAGAAACTATTAAATTTTATATTCTAAAGCAATCTTTAAAGAATGTTTTAATTCCTTTTCATGTTCTTCTTTTAATCATTTTACTGCTGATTGACGTCAATTCTAATACTGATATTTTGTAAGTTTTTTTATAAGATATAGATAATGATTCTTAAGTGCAGTATTAGTGTGTACAAACTAATTTTTCTAATTAAATTAAAAAATATTGAATATATCAATACTTCCTACACTGAATGCATTTTTCAAAGTTTTACGAGTAATCATTATAACCTGACTTTTATTTTATATTAAATGAGTCCATTCAATAGCGTTTATTTTTATTACATATTCAACATATATCAACAGTTAAGAGATTTAGTAACTTTTTGAAATAAAAATAATTTAATTAAATAATTAAAGTGCGAAGGATATTTACAAATTCAACTATTTATACCATTAAAAAAATATGTTCTAAGTAAAGATTGAATTTAAAATAAAATTTCAAAATCATGATAATTTTTAAATAATTGTTGTTTGTAATGTACATTAGAATCATAAATTTTTTCCATTACTTTTGAAAATTTCTTACTTTTCGATTATGATAATCTACAAAGGAGCTTAAAGTGCAATTTTTAAGCTCGTAGTGCACTACTTCAGAGAAAATCTCTCTTTTCTTTTGTACTTGATCGTTCTATATCATATAATTAAGGTCTGTTAATTACAAAATTTTTGTACTTTAAATAAAGATGTTAAGATACTTTGATGAAGATTTAAACTATAAATCGGCTGTTAAGCTCATATAATAATTTAAAAATTACAGATAAAAACTTCATTTTTATATGAACAAAATATTTTTTTTCATCTTTTAACAAACTGAAATAGTTATTATAAAATTAATTATTAATTAGTAGTTATCGCATATTTTTTTTTATTTAAAAACAACGAGCGGACTAAGCAATAAGGCTTAATTATTTTATACGAACTCTCATAAGATCTGTAAAAATAATGTATCAAATAATAATTACAGATTTCACTAGATCAAAATAATTAATATCAGATTATATCATGCAAAAATATATAATTTTTATTTTTAATTGAAAAAATTGATGAACACAAATTAAAAAAATATGCGTTTTAAAAAATTGTGTAAGCAGGTATCATATTTTATAAATAACCAACCAAAAATAAAACATCAAAATTTCCATACCAAAATGAAAATAAAGTAGAATTTATTTTTATTTTTCACCGAAGCGAATGCTAAAGCATGATGTCATACCTCAGTAGGTGTAACGTCATACCTTTGTTGTCACATGACCCACAAAACGTCATTCACTGCTAAATTGCCTATGCATTTCAATGACTTGCTTCAAGTAGAACTACCATTTTGGACTTATTTCAATAATCCTAGACTATTTTCCATTGTGTTAAAGCAATCATAATTTTTAATATCAATTATTATTAAAGTTTTATGATAAATGTCTATTATTAAAAGCACTCATTTAATTAATCAACTTATTGAAGAATTTTATCTTAGACACTTAATTATTTTATTATGCATAATACTATGAAATAAAAAGTCTTCAGTAATATAACAAATAATGATATTAAACAGAGTTTATTGATGCAAAATATAAACCATCATGGAAAATTTTTTAATATATATCCTTTATAATATTACAATGAAAATATAAACTAAATATATCTGTATCTACAATATAATATTTCTGAAATATATTTGCCGAAATAAAACCCGTATTAGATTCTACAAAATTTTAATTGAATCAATTTAGCTGTACAAAAATTTTCAATATTTAGAAATGTTGCACATATTAAAATCTGTCACGGGCCTAGAACCTAAAATCATTCGGACAATAAGATCTCAATATTTTGATCTATCGCATTTTGTTACACCGAACATCATTGCAAAATTACATTAATGTAACACAAAATTTATTGCCAACGATCAACAACTAATATTATTGGAAATCATTACGAATATAATATTTTCACGAAACCTCAAATTTGTATTTAATAAACTGTATTAAAATTTCTGCACAATTCAATTTCAAATAACAAAATGTAGATTTGTAAATAACTTACAAATAACGAATGAATAATTTATTAGTTTTATTTCAGGGCTTATTGAACAAAAAACTCATATAAGCATCTACTTATCGATTATTAACGTTTTGACGGCGGTCTTATCATTTTCAATCGCTTCAATCGCTTAGATTGATCGATGTATTTACGAAAGATTTTAATCTCTAAACTTTATCTCTATTGTTTTCGCAATGATGTACAATTTTGTCTTATTAAATATAAAAGATCGGTTCGTTGGTGGTAAGGCACATAATCATTTACAAGAGCTTTAAAATCAGTTACCTAGCAAAAATTACAAAGTAATTAATTACGAAACTTCTTCAAATTTCAACAAAATGAGAGTCTTAATGTTTCTTGTATTAATAACTGCATGTGTGGTAATTGTTATGGGAAGTAAGTAACGTATTATTTTAGTAAATAAAAAAAATTGTTCTTTTTTAACATGAAGTAGATTTAAAAGAGTATAGATGGTAAATTTTAGTGAATTTTACTGAATATTCATAGATTTTAAATATATATTTTATACTGTTTAATTGTCATATTCAGTTGAAAAATTACTTTTAAAATAATTATTTGTATTTTCTACTTTTTCAAAACTAATCAGTAATTCATAATATTATATCCTTTAAAAACATTATATCAATAAAAATAATTCAGTGAATGTTATGTAAATAGTACTAATAAATATAAAAGTCAATTTCTATAATCTCCAAGAAACATTTAATGAAAATAGAAAATTTAGAGAATATACATCTATTTAATGAATTTTACTTATTTTACTATATGTTGCGGTTCATAATGAAAGAAGATATACGTATTTTTGTATATGTACTAACTCATAAGCTTAAGTGATGAAAATCTGATTCCCAAGAACTTGATAGCTTTACAAAATTTTCGAACACATCAGACATATCGTTAAATAACACGTTTAAAATTTATTTAATCAAGTAATATAAAAATTTTTTAAAAAAATTAAAAATCTCTTTTTAAAACAAAACTATAATTGTGGTTAAATCTATTAAAACTTATTGAAACTTGTTTTAACTTGTTATGAAACTTAATAATAAACATATAGCAGACATACGTATCTGATAACTTTCGAAAAATTACAACATATCGTAAAATAAATGAAAGAAGTGAGGTAAACCACGACTACTTTTCTTATTAATAGAAAGAATTCATTGAAATTATATTTTCAGTTAATAATAAATTTATTATAACAATTATCTATTAAAACAAATTTATTGATAATTTAATTAATGTTCACTTAACTATAAAAATTTGTAGCTAGTATTTGAATGACAAGAGAAGTAATATAATCTAATGTAAATATTTTGATGCGTTAGAAACTGAATTAAATAAAGTTATGTAATTTTAAAATATTTATTAAATATACATTCACAAAACTAATACTATTAAAAAATAGAATATATAAAAAATTGTTTTCAGTCTTTATTTTTAATAAATTATCCTAGTAAATTATTTTTCAAATGTTGAAAAAAAGTCATTACTCTGTTCTCGAATACTTATATTAAAATACTTTCATTATTAGACATGGATGACTATCGTTTATGCAAACAAAAAGAATGCAGTCGTAAGTATATATATTATTGTTAAAATTCAGAAAAATGTAGATTTAAACTTGAAAATGTAAAAATATTGACTTATCTTTTAAAATAATATTTCGTTGTATTGTAAAAGTCTTTAAAAGAACACGTTTAAGTGTACTAAAATGGCTTATTAGATTGTATAGTCTACGAAATAAATCTACATATTAAAGATCAGTAAATATTAATTTACTTTGGTAAAGTTTCATTTATTTAGTTTTAAAGGAAGAATATCATGTATACACATATGTTCCACATAATATTATTATCTAATAATTGAAGCCTCTTTGTAGGAAAGTAGCACTTACTTTATATAAATACTTATCCACATCTTTTACGCAAAATTCATATTCTGTATTATTTTTGAATAAAAGTTGTTAATAAATTATAAATAATACAAATTTATATAGTTAAATGGTTAAAAAAGCCTTAACTGAATGATAAATTTCAAGCACAACTATATGTTTTACATGAATAAAAAATATAATATTAATTTCTTAAATTTTGAAAAATATTAGGTAGTTAACTTTTAATTCCACCTTTTCTTATTATATGTCATATATTTAAAAAAAAAAAAACCAAAATAAAATTTAATTTGAACATTGTACTATCGTTAATATTTATATGAATCTAAATTCGATCTGGCAAGACCTAAAATTATTTTGTGTGTTTCCATTATTTACTTTCTTTTACTTAATTTTCATTCATTTTTATATCTGTTTTTTTTTTAATTTTTACAAAAATCGAATATAAATACATTTTCTCAATGTTTTATATATGAACTTATTGCATTGTACTTTATTTACACATCTTTATAACTTCGTGTGTACACAAGTAAAACTAATACTTATTTAATTAGGTTTAACTACAACTTATGTAATACGTTACATGAAAAATAAAGCACATAGATTTCCAGTTAAATTTAATTTAAATAGTAGCGTTTTTACATTATCTTTTATTAGATAATTATAAAAAGAATACAAACATTACAAAAGAAACTTAGAACAAGCTCTTACATGTCGTATTTACAGATTTGGGAGGATACGCAAGGCATCTTTGTTATTGGGCATGTTTAGGTAAGCATACAAAATAATCTTCTACGTTTCTTTACATTTCTTTCAAAAATCAACGGTAAAATAAAATAAAATAATCAAATTTAATCAAAACTTTGTTTGTATTACAGATAAAACAATGCCTTGAAAAAAAGAAAAACTTTCCGTTCATTCTAATTCCACTCCTCTTCCCTGTTCCAATTATTTGCATTCGTATATAACAAACGCTAATAAAAATATAATTTCTATAATATTGTTTTGCTTATACTGTCGCTACTTATATCAAATATTATATTACAACAAAATTTCAAACTTGCGCATTATGTAATCGAGTTGTTTAGTGTATAATATCGAACTTATTCTCATATTGTTATCTTTTAATTATTATACTGTAAAAGAATACCCGAAAATTTTCAACATTATAAATAAAAGTCTTACAATGTATAAAATGGGTTATTTTTGTAAATAATTCGAAAATTGATATTTATCTATTGTGAATTATATATAATAAAAGTAGTAATATAATAAAGTGAAAATTATAATAACGTCATCAATGAATTTATTTGATAAAATAAGAATATTTAGCCTATTAGAGCTTCAAAATAAGAATATAGTATTATAAATTATGTGTTAATCAAAAATATTGATTAGCATGTCGTTTTTTTGACTCATGAGAAAATATCAAATAGTTTTATAATCAAAATAATAAAGAAAATATATATTGTCCTATTTCATTGTATTTATGGTTATTAAACTACATAGTAAAACTGCACTTTGAATTAAAGTACTTCCTAATGAATATCTTAAAAGAATTACTTAAATTTTACGATTAAAAGAAAAATGTTTCTGTTAACTGAATTCAATGTGACACTTACATATAATACTTTAAATCTATAGATCAATTATGTACATATCGATGACATATCAAATTACTTTAATGATTAACTAAACTTTCATTTAATGCTTGAATTTAATTGTGAGATAACGTAGAAATATATTTTTAATCACATAAACAAGTACTTTAAGAGGCCATTGAAAATTTTCCATGAAGCTTTTTCATCATTACAAATATAAAATATTACGTGCACTATAATTTGAGAAAAATATTTCGATCTACAATTTATCTTTATTTACTGTACTACATTTATTATTTAAACTTATTATCAACATTTATTATAATCAGAATAAAATATCGAAACAATGATTAACATAAAAAATGTAAAACCATAAAAAATTTAGGTTTAAATGATATATTACGAGTCTTATTTCAGTTTAATCCATCTATTAAAGAAAAATCCACCTATTAAATTAGAAGTGGCCCTAAAACTTATAAGAAGGCAGTGGAAACTAAAGTTAATCTTATAATAATAATAATAATTTTATATTTGAAAATGTTAGTAGGACATTCCAGGCTTAATTGTGTAATGGATAGAACTACTAGAGAATATAAGAATAATTTAATAAAGCTGTATAAAATAATGCCTGTACAAAAAGAGATAATTTTCATATTTAAAAATTTCTCTGATTGAGTATTTTAACGTTAAAAGGACTCATATGTTTCACTTTGAAAAATCTTATATCACTAATTTAATAAGTTATACAAATGAAGAACGAAGCAAAAGTTAAAGATTTAAGTTTTTATTTGTCTTTAAAAAATTTTAAGTGGTAATAATACCTTTGACCACGTGATATGTTTAACGAAATTTTTAAATTCGACTCTTTGAAATCAGAGGAATGTAACATAATTGGAACGAGTCATCCAGGTAAATTTCGCTATTATGAATTTCTTATTTACACCACATTCATTCAAAAATGGATCTTAACTGATGGCAGATATTGCTAATTTTATTTTATTACTTAACCAAGCTCATCAAGATTCATAAAATATTTTATAAATTTTCTTGTTTTTTTAAATAACATATCTCGTTAATGTTCCATGAAATTAAATTCATCAATTTATATAAGGTACTTTTTAAGACGTTGAAGCTCGAAGCTCTTCGAGGTATTTTTATTATTTTACATTAGTTAAAAATATTTTTTTGACTCACACAGAAGTGATTTCCTCTATAATACATAGAATACACCTTTTTTATATTATATTATATATTGGTCTAATGTCCTACTTTCTCGTGTTAACTTTTAATGTTAAAAAATCCCTCACTGTTTTGCAGCATTTTGCGGTCTCTTTCTCAAAATTACACTTCAGTAACCAGTTTAAAACTTACTTTTTCTTTAGTTACCATGATGTACAATATTTATCAGAATAATCATCATTCTAAATCGTTAGATTTTCTCATTGGATTATTATACTCAAAAAAAATAAATAATACGAATATATATAAATAAGTACAAAAAAAATAATTGTTTATTCAATTATTTGTTAATGGTTTTTATATCAATAGTATATATTTTTTTCTTAATATTTCACAATAACATTTAATTGTATTTATTCTATTAATATAAAGTTTAATAACATGCTGTTTCAATTATGTGTTCAGAAAGAAATTATTTAACAAAATAATTAAGAAGAATGAATTTTTATATATTATATTATATATTTATACATTAAAAATATATACTCGAAGCAAGAAAACTACATTATGATAAATATTAATAATAATTCTAAGTCTATTCTAGAAACTCTAAGATAGGACTTAAAACCTTTATATACAGATATTAATTTCATCTGAAAAGTATTTAATTCTCTCGTTTTTTTCTAAAAGAATATTATTCACAAGAAGTAAAAATTTCATATAATAATCATAGATATTCGATTACAAAAGACAATAAAATTATTTATTCAACTTTTCTATTAAAAACGTTGAATATACAAACTTTTCTAGGATATAACTTTTTGATTTTGTAAAACATTAACAACAATTTTCCAAAACTAAAATATAATAAATCGAATTTGATTTTATTTGATATTAAAACGAGTGCTAGTACATGATGTAATACCTCAGTAGGTGTAACGTCATACCTTTGTTGTCTCGTTATCCACTAAATGTCATTCAGTGCTAAATTACTTTGGTACTTAAGCCTTAAACAAAATTATAGCTTTGGACTCGTTTCAATATTTAAAAACTGTTTTCAAGTTCTCAAAAATTCATGTTTTAAATATAATTGTTATTATTGTAATATGATATAATCATATTATTATAAATTTATAAATTATTATAAATTTATTATAAATTTCTATTTGCCTTAATTAGCACATCTTGGTTACACCATAAAGTTTTACAAAACTATGTATAACTTGTAACCAAATTTTTTAACTTAAACAAAAAGATATTATCTAACAAATAAAATATCCTTAAGTAACATATAGGTATGTGATGGAAATAAATGAATCTATTTAGGCTCTTAAACGTTAGATCATAATTAAATTCTAATGTTTTCACGAGGTTTTGCGAAGACACATCATGTAAAAGAATATAATTAGTAATGTTCATAGTTATTTTCTATTAGACTGTGAATACATAAAATTATTGCTTTCTTACATTTCCTTCTAATAATTCCTTAAATTAAATACTGATCTTAAAGAAATTTTAATCCTGGAATCTTATCTTTATATACGTATATTTATCTTAATTATACGTATAATTTTTGTTTACTCACAAAAATGCATATAAGCGTATGCAAATGCTTTAAAGTTAGTTACTTCATAAAAATCACGTAGTTCACTAAGAATATTTTTCAAATTGATAAGATGAAAGGTCTAATATTAATTGAATTTATAACTGTATATGTGATGTTCGTTATGGGAGGTAAGTAAAACCTTAAATTATAATAGTTTAATTAAAAATCCTTAGAAAAAAATTATTAATTTTCAACATAGCTAATTTCGATAGAGTATATCAAAAAATTCCTATAGTAATAATTGTAATACTTAATTATAAATAATTTATAATGATAGTTCATTATTTTTAAATCTTGATGTAAATCTATACTTCAAATATTTATCAAATTTTAATACGTAATTTAATTGTATTATAGTACTTAAATAACGCTATATTTACATAGATTTTTCATGAACTGTAAAACAAACATTCACAGGATGTGATTTTTTTAAACATCTACTTTATAATTTATAATGTTTATGTTGTTGAATATTAAGAAAATTAACGTTAAAATATTTTTATAATTAGGTTGGAAAGAGTTCGGTTTATGTAGACAAAAAGATTGTAATCATAGTATATAAATGTATACATAAATATATACAGATATATGTATGTATATATACATTTTATTATTATACATGCAATATTATTTAATAATAAATATTTAGAAATTTAGATTTAGTCAATTTTTTATAAAGTAATTTAGATTTTGTCAATTTTTTGTAAAAGTATAATTCTACATTTTTTTTATAAAGAAATATTTTTAATAATAATAATGTTGGAAATCTGACAATTTTTAAGTTTTATCCTTTTTTTCATAAATTTAAGGATCAAAAGTTTTATAACATTTAGACGTACATGTCTTAAAAAACAATCTATATTTCTATAAGTAAAAATTAATGAATTATTATGTTATTATAAAAATAAGAATATTTTATGAATTTACTACCTATTATACCAAAGTATTTGAAATAAAATACATAGATAAACTGGATTTATTACTGATTTAAATCCTTAATAATAAAATATCATTAAAATTATAATAATCTATTAGATCAAACTGTAATCTAAATCATTTTTTAGATTTAACTTTAGTTTTGCATATTTAACTTTATAGAAATGGTTTATATAAACACATTTCTAATTATAATTAAATGCCAAACTGTATAAATATTATCATCATCATCATCATCATCATCATCATCATCAACATCATTTTTATATTACATGATAATAAAACTATCACAAAATATTATGACTTAAGAATTAAAGTTGCGTTCTGTGTTAAGAACACATACTTTGTATAAATACTTACTTTAAATATACTTTCATATATTTACAAAATACATGTTCATTACTAATCTGTGTATAGATACTGACTATCTGTCAATGTATAAACGTTAAGAAAAAAGGTAAATTTAAAAAATTTTATTTGAATCTTTAAACAAATACTTTCAAATATCAGTTGCATTATATAGATAATTTCTTTTAAATTTTATATCTATAAGTAAATCTTCAACAATCATTAGATTTTTAATCAAATTTATGTTTATAAATATTTAAATTTAATTTGCCATTACATATTAATATGTATGTTGTTATTATATATCATTTATGTATGTATATTTTAAAAACAAGAATTTATTAATTTATCCTTATTTATTAATTTTGCTAGAAAATTTTGCAAAATTATAAACTAATTTGGATTTTGTGAATCTAAATCTATTAAATCGCAACTGATTCAGACAACTTCGTATGTGAGCATATACATATACAAAAATAATTAATCGTTATTTATTTGATCGTTTCATATATTATATAAGAAAACACTATTCATTCAGAATTTTCATTCGGATCGAATACAGTAAAGTTGACGTATTTACTTTTATCAAATAATCAAAATGGTGACAAATATTATTCAACATTGTAACAAGCTTTTTAATTTCGTATTTTCAGATTTGATAGGATATGCAAAACATCGTTGTCATATGGAATGTTTGATAGATAGAAATAAATCTTTATATAATTCATAACAAAACAATGTGCAAATAAACATCTATTTAAAATAATATTTATAAATTTATGTCACAGTAATAGCAATGAAAGATAAATAATAAAATATTATACACAGAGAAGTTTTATTTATAATATTTAAGTTTGTATATTATCTGTTTATCTATTAAATTAATGTTTTAATTATTAGATCTAATCATTAAAATACCTACTTAAATGTAAATGTATGTTATTATTATTAGAAAAATACACTTTAAATTAAAAAATGAACGTTATTTCTTACTTAACGTGACATCTATTAACTGCAGTATGAATTCTATTAAACTAATAAACACCTTTTTATTAATAAATAACGAATTTATTAAGATGACATTTTTATACTGTTTTTTAAATAACTTGTATTTAATTGTTTATAAAAAGTAAATAAATTTAATTAAATTTAGTGTAATATTTTGTTCGGCAGACTTCAAAATGCCTAAAAATAATTTTCGTATCTAACTATATTTTTTTAATTAGTAAAAATAATTAATTTATAAAAAGCTGAATTTAGTATAAAAGTGTTTAAAATACTTTGAAACCTAATATCAGATTATACGACAGATTATTTGATTTGTTGATCAAATATTAATAAAACACTTAATAAAATAAAAACTATAAAAAGTGATCTACAAGTGATCTATGTATCTATGTGTCAATAGATGTGTTTCATGTGTATCAATAACTATTTTTTCCCAATGCTTATTCTGTAGGTATTCTACACCTAAAGCAGAATTTTAAGATAATGTATTGCGATAAAATAAAATACGTCATATGTTCGTTTTAAAATTTAATAACATTATATTTAAAAAATGATTTATTATAATACTTTGTGCATACTACGAAAATTAATAATTTAAATAAAATATTGAATAAAAGTTGATCGTACTTGAAATTTTTAATGAAGTGTTAATTTCTTTTTCATTTCACGAAAAAATCTTACAGTATAACCATAAAATAAAATCGTAAAATTTCTTGAAACATATCTTAGGCTATCGTCGTAATTATATTAGAAAATGGATAGCTAATATATTTAAAAATAAAATAGTAAGATTTTCTATGAAAGAACACTTATGACTATTGGCTATTTAAAAAAATTAAACTTTCATATTTATTTTAAATTAATAGAAAGCATCTCCTTTCATTGGAACAATAGAGACTTTATTTACATTTATTCTATACTTTTTGTGATACAATTATGAAGCGCGAGAAGATTCTAAGAAATGTCGATTTAAATCAAACGTAATTATTTCCTTAACATAACATAAGCTCTTCTCAAGTAATATAACACATATTTAAAGTTATATAAGGTTATTAAAAATATAATAATTTTTAATATCTTAATAATTTAGAATAAACTAGTGAATATTTATGCATTAGGAAATAAAATATTTATTTTATAATAATATTCCCTATGTTACAACAGTTTGATATTATTACTTAATTTGAGAGCGACTCCTATTTTTTAATAAATAACGAGTACGAGAAAATAAAATTTAAACACAACATTTTATAATTATAATCAAATAAAAAATTGCGTAATACTTATAGTGACTCTTGATTAATCATCATTATTTAATAAATATAAAATTAATAGTGTACAGAAATTTTAGCCCTTGCACTAGCTTGAAACTTATAGTGAAATACTTTTATATTCAGAAACTTAATATCGAAAATATTATTAATGTTTAATGTTATTAAAAAGGAGACAACTTAACAGGTAACTTCATTCCCTCAAGTATAAGTAAATTGGATTATTTTCTAGCAACTGATAATTCTTCAACAAACCACAGATTTAAATCATTCAATCGTTCCGAGAGCGGAGTATTAACGATTGTTAAGGGTCGATTCAAGATACGTACGACCACCTCTCGATGAAAGATTCCACGAAGCCGCTAGTAATAAGTAATAAAAGCGCCAATTACAAAAGGCAGCGGCAGCCTCAAAAAGTGGTGGGATATAGCGATGCAAGCGCATTTCTTGTGCCAACCGGTTACAAGTAGAGCTCAACCCGATCAATAAAAGCGGCTGCGGGAATCTACTAAAAGCGTCACGCGATCCCATAACCTTTTCACTCCCCGGGTTTTCGTTATCCAGAGAACACCTTCTCATCGTGAACAATGAATTGATATCAGGACCATTGTGGGTGGATCATATGGAACGCGTTTTAAGCGGGAAAAAAATATAAGATTATTTCAAATTCGTAAGCAGCATTAGAAGCATTTGAAAGCAATCGTTGACTAGATTTAACGATCTATTACTTAAGTTAATTTTAGTTCTTAAAAACGTTTAAGAATGTAAAAGACTCGACTTACTTGTGTTTTAAAATTGACGCTTTTAAATAGGTCACTTGGTAAAAAATTACGCTCAAGTCTACTGTAAGATTAAAGGTGAGTTGGTTGACTAATAACTGACAATTGCCTTTACTTAACATTGGGGATCTGCAGAACAAATTTATTTTAATTTTAATGTACGTTTAAGTTTATTTATACATTTACTTATATATGCATAAAGTACAATTTAATTTTCACTTGAAAGGCATAAAAGATGTTTATCTATAAAATTGTACATTGAGCTAAATTAATTATTTAATTTCAAGGAGAATTGGGAGAAAATACACTTTTAATATGTAAAATATTCACCTTACGGTATGAGTAAAATTCTCTTATTCCTAAAAAGGAATTCCCAGAAATTTTTACTATCGACCTAATTACAATAAATCTGTCACAAATATATACATTCGTAATTAATTTCAAATATATGTCATTATTAATTAAAAACGAATATTATATTTTATATTACTTATTATACTTCTTATACTTATTATATTCTTTGAGTTATTATTTTATGTTACACAATTACTTAACCGTAAATATAATATTAAAATATTATTATCTCTGAAGAATTCGATATTTTTTGTACCGATATCAAATTCTTAATCACCATCGATCTTTATATATAATGAAGTATAAATATAATGGAATATAAGTGTACTTTATGTTATACTATTTTAGTCACTAACGTAATTATTTTTATATATTGCACAAAGTAAGAAAATTATTTTAACTTTAATAATGAATTAATGTACATAAAAAGTTATAATAGTGTCACTTTTTGATATGAATATGCACTTATGATCTAAAAAATACTTAATTCATAGATTTCTAATGCTCTCTTTATCTATTACTTTTTCATGTACACAGTCATTATAATTACGTTTCAGTTAATAAAATATTAAAATAATTTGATGTAATACATACAACAGCATAAGCAACAATTGATATATGGTATTTTACTGCTTTTGTAAACGTCAAGGACATATATGCAAAAAAATATTCATTAATATATAATTTAAAAATCACATTTTATATGCTGCAAGGATTTTCGAACAGGAGAGAATTTTATTGAATTTATACCACAATCATTAGAATATCAAAACATTGTTTAATTTAATAAAAACATTAAAAATTCATCTTAATATCTAAGTACTTTTACATGTATACCTTTTGTTTCAATTAATTGTTGTAATTACAATAAAAGGTAGTGTATTCCTGTCGACTTGTTCACACATCTCGGGTAAGTTTATTTCAGTATTACGTAACATTAGTATTCGATAACACTAAATAAAAATTCAATAAAAATTTATTTTTTGAGGGTAAACATTTCAAACAGTAGATAAAATTACATATATATATGTTTGTATGTCTGTATGTATGTATGCATCGTAAAAGAATTTCGAGGTTAAATAATTGAGATGAAATAAAGAACAACTTAGAAAACAAATACTTCGAATTTATGTGTAATGAAAAATTGTTTCAATGTATCACCAGTGTATATAAAAGAAAAGTGTGTAAGATAAAGTTAAACTGAATAAGTATTTTTATTAGATAAAAAACCAAATCATTTTCGATATTTTTCTATTTACGTAGATTTATTACGTAAATTCTACTTATGTAATTTTCTTCAACCCAATCGATTAAAAAAATATAAATGCACAATCACTGGTTTTTGCATATAATAATAAGTTTTTATTGTTGATTAGCAAATATTTTATTTACGCTATAGTATAATAAATTAAAAAAAAATTAAACTTTCATTATTTCAAAGACTTGAAAGAATTTTCTTTGTCATATTTTATTTATGAAGCAAACTTTTTATAAGTTTTGCACATTTAAAATGCCATTTATTGTATTTATTAGGTAGCGATGCTAACATTGACGTTGTCCTTCATTTTCCTTTTATACAAAAAACGTAGGTTGAGAAATATATTGATGGATGTGTGAAAAATAATTATATTATTGTCTAAAAATGTCGTAAATATTGAATCAATAGTAATACTACAAAATTTAAATTTATCATTAATCTAATAAAGCAAGAAATTAAGAAATAAGCGTCTAAATTAATATATTTCTATGTTCTACTCAATTTATTTCATTCAATTCCAACTTCAAATAATTGTTTTGTTCATTTATTATTATTTGAAAAGAAAATAATTGAAATGTAAAATTACATATTTTTTACATTTCAAAATGCAAATGCGAAAATATTGCAATGTTGATAATTTGATTATCATATCCTAAATTTTCTTCTCGATTCTCATAAACAATATCTGCACTGCTTAAGAAATTACCACTGAAAAATATTATCTACTCTGTAAAGCATCCGTTAAAAATACTTAAATTGTTTTTCCAAGTGCCTTTAGCGATCAATTTTTATGTAGTAACGTTTAAGTTACATTGTGCCTATCCTCTTAAATATTTTAAATTAGTACATTTTTTTACATGTCGAGCTGAAACTTTCCGTTTTTCAGATATTACTATCGATTGAAAAGTATACATTCAACTATTTAAACTTATTCATACTAAATGAAAAGCAATTCAAATTAATGTAATATTTTAATTACATTTGTTATAAAGTAATTATACTCATACATATATACATGAATGTAAACCAAATTTAAATTCACAATAAAAATAATTATTTCTTGACTCAAATGTTATTTCTTTGAAAAAGTATTATATGCTCTTCGATTTAAATGACTATTCAGTGGTTATTTAAAAATCGTATCATCCCTGGCTATTTTAAAGGAAACTTAAAATCCAAAATAAGTTGCAATTCACTTGATTATAGTAAAGACTTGTTTCTAATTACAGTAGTAATATCCTCACTCGACTCAATGAAAATATATCTAATAAAAATTCAGAGTATCCAGCAAATGTATCTCTGAAATAAGTATTTAGCCCATGGTTATGCACGCACATCAATGCGAGCCAAATTCAGGTATCCGATGAGATAATCCACCGAAACGTAGTTTTGATTTCTGTTCGTATTCGAAATACCTTTCGTACTTGACAGCTAACTAAAGTATTTTAAAATATAAAAATTCTCTTGTAATCTACAGAAAATAAAGTAATTAAAAACATATAACAATCGACCTTCGGGAAGGCTAATTTTATTTATTCTAAAAATATTCTTAATGCCTGAATAACCGTAATCTCGAGAATACAGAATAAGAAATATTAATATTTGTGGTTGATGTCGAAATTCGAAAGAAGTTACGAGGCGAACACCTTGAAATCCGATTTTCGCGGAACGTATTTTTGTAGCTTGAAGAACACGAGCGCACATCCTTATTCGACGCTTTACGCAAATTGTTCCATAAATCACTCCTCTTTTGCTCTTTTTGTGCAGCGTTCCAATTCGTTTCTTCGCACTAACGAAAAACTCGCCGGGAAAACTCTGGAAATACGACGGAAGGGGGAACGATTTCGCTTTTCGGGTGTAGATAGCGATCGCCTCGTGATTTCGCCGAATTTAAAATGCGTCGAGGTGATTTGAAACATACATGCGCACGATCTGAATCAAGCGTCGCGACGCCCGTCGTTTGAAATGCCGCACACAAGAAGGCGACAAGGCTAAGGCCAAGCAATAATTGCCGTGTAGTTTCTCTTTCTGTCTGCATAAGCGATGATTTATCCATTTATGAGCATCCACGCGGTAACGTATTTTAAATACGGACGCTCTCTGTTGTTCTTTATACACTTTTCATATCTTTTTCGTATCTCATGACCTTCTCTGCGTTTATTTTTATTTGGAAAAAAATATTTTCGGTAAATATTGTTCGAACTTGTGATACTCTTGTATTTCTGTAATTATTGAAGTAGTGAAAAATTCCTAAAATGCGTATAATTTGATGTACAAGTCGAATAATGATGCAGGTAATTAGCGTGTGGTTATCTATTGCATTAGAATTCATAAGTATGAAACTCGTATTTTAATTCTGTTTATACGCATTTCATGCATTGGCAATGAAGCAATAATTTGTATTTTAGCTCGATAAAATTACTTACGATGTTATATTATAATTTATAAGCATTATTTTAATTACAATTAATCGAGCAAAAATGATATAACATTTTTATTTAAAAAGCGGACACATTTAGATATTTCAATCGAATAAAGGTAAGGATCCTGCTTTAAAAATCTTCATTTAAAATTATAAATATATATTTCATTAATCGGTTAAATTAATATTTTTCCGAATATTCTTTTTCCATTCATGAAATCTCCAGTATACGCGGGATTGATAACGTTTTCTCTTACGTGATTCTAAGTATTTATATATCTTTTAAATCAGCTGCAATGCTTAAATGTGTAGTTGATGAAAATATTTCAAATTAAAGACAATATGCATAAATTTTAATGAAAATGTCTAGGAATAAAATTTTTAAGACAACTACGACATTAATGTTATTAAAGCATAAATGTTCAAATGAAAATTAGCTACTATTCGTCTTATATAAAGTTTAGTAACCTTCATATTTATTCAGTTATAAATCTTAATTTTCTAAATATTTTCTTATATAAAATTTCGCATCTCGATATAAGTATACTGTCGAAACATAATTTTCTTTTCTAAGTTGTTATTCTTTACTTCCTTATAGAAATAATATACCAGTACTATAGCCCTAAATATGCAAAAATGTTAATATGATGATGATGATGATTAACGCATTAATCATATTTCCAGGAATATAATACTTTATAAACGATATCAACGTAAACCCATGCAATTTCCTTTACTTTATTAAATACTCAAAGTTGAATTTAAAAATGTAATTTTAAATAAATTATATGCGCTACTGAAATTCGGACGCGCGTATTTATATTTTAGATAAAATTAGTATGCAAAAGATTTTTTATTTTAGAAATCAGTTATAACTAAAATAAAAAAAATTTATTTGATATGAATACTAATTAAAATAAAACCAATAAGAATACATATTTTTAACAAAAAATGAAAAAAATACTCTAATTTTAACTGATTCATAAATGAATTTCTACTTAAACATTTATGTAGCTCCCTTCATAATTATTATGAAAAATAATAATTTTTCATAACAACACTTATTAATGACTTAAATAATAAAATTTATTATATTACATCAGCTGAATTAAAAACTTGATATTATATCATTAATATTACACAACTCTCACTCTTGTTTCAACGAATTCATAAATGAAATAATAATTTATCTTTTAAATTAGTTTTCATAAAAAAAGTTTAATTGTTACTAATAATAATGTACCATTTACAATAATACCGAATCAATTGATATAGCATCAATGATTTTCGAAGCTCAGTATTATATTATTAGTATTAAATGCCAATTACGATACAAAATTGGCATTTGTTATTCCGATGAAATCATCGCTAAAACTTGACGGACGCTCAATAATTGCTATTATGATAATCATCGCATATCGAATCCAATGTTTGGAAAAAAGGCTTGTGAGACTATTTACTTAAATGCGCAATGAAACAAATTATCTAGTAATGATCACTATCTAATAATGACGTATGTTCCCGTATTTTTTCTCACATTAGCATAAGAAAAAATAAAAGAAAAAAAAAACATAAAATAAGGAAAATCAAGAAAAAATCAGTCAAAGATCAAAGAACAATCACATTTCCAAATGTTTGAATTACGCTTTATCATTAAACTACATTTTTGCGCAGATTTTATCAATGACACAGCAAGACTCGAATTTCCCGATTCGCAAGTAAAAGCCAATCGTTATCAACGTTGAATTATCCAATGGCGATGTTCTCCCCCGGGCATCGGAACACCAAATTCTCATCGGCGCGTGCGAAGGTAGCAAGACGCTCCGCGATTATCAACTTAATACACCTACAACTTAATACGCCCTCGTTCGAGCCAATGATCCGGGCATCTCGATGAAAGTCGTCGGTTTTCCATGAATTTATTTACCCCCACCTCTGAGGCGATCTACCAACCAATGGGACTCGCGCTCGCGGGGAATCGAACTTCCGCCGAACGCCAATCCGCAGCGACACGAACGCGACGGGCGCAGACGACGCGCGCACGTTAAAGCGTTACGATTGCAGGTCAAAACCGCGAACGCAAGGTGAAACGCCAAAGTACAAGGCAATGGAGCCGACTTTGAGGCCGCTGCTACTGCTGCTACTGATCCTCGCTACGACGATCCTCGATTACGTGCATCCGAAACCGCCCTCCTGGATACACTGCACCAGCAATTTACACTGCGCTCCGGGTTACTGCTGCAGGATGAGTAAGTAGTAGCGAAAGCTTTCTTACGCGCTCGTAAGATTTATAGTTGAGAGGGTGGACTTTCCAATGACACAGCCAAGTGTATTGGAATTTTCTTGCAATTTTCTTGGCCCGTTTCTTTCTTATTTTCAGCTCTGGGTGACAACGAGTGTTTTAAGATTTCTCATCGATCATTTTTATAACTATCCAATATGCTTATTGAAAATGTTGGTTGGACTTGATGTTCGGGTATCTTATTACGTAAAACAGTATTTTTTTCGTAAAATGTACAGCCATTAATAATATCTCGTTCGACATTTAAATATTTCCCAAAGATCATTAAGCAAACGTCGAAAACGTTCGGTTTTCTAAACTTACGCGCAGCGATCGTTAAAATTTGTTATATAAAATGTACATTTTACATAATAAAATCTGGCAAGTTAGTTATTATGATTATTAAAAGTATGACAGCGTCGAAACTCTTTATGTCTAAAACGTTATAAAAAATAATGTTAACATTATAATTATTTGCAGATTTTGGAAAATAAGGTTTTTGCAAAATTTTTGAAATCCGTCTATTGTATTTCAGTTCGTATTAGAAAATAAATTTCATGTCCAGTAATATATTTCCAATGTGAGCAAGATTAATTTTTATTCTAATGCTTTTATTTCCAACTCGCCTTGAAAGAAGATTTAAAAATTACAAGAAACCAACGTTAAATAAATACAATAAAAACTCATGTCGCACGTCAGAAATGATTACGGTAACGCCACAAATAATTAACTTATTACATTTTATGAACAAATGTAATTCATGCACATTTATAAAGGAAGAATTTTAAATAATTTGAATCTAAAATAAAACACTCATGACATCGGCAGAGTACTTAAGTTTCTGTTTGTATTTTTTTAAATGAGCTAAATTGACAGAAGTTATAGGCTAAAGTGCATTTATATGATCGCCTTGTTACCGGTCTTCAAAGGATGCCGCAGTAGCGTAGTCACAACACTTTTAGAGCACCGTAGGTTATATGCTTATAAATGCATTAAAATAACTTTTTAACAATCTACAGCTAATACATAATATTTTATAAAAATATATATCCTTGATCGTTTAATCGTTTCGATGTTTTACTAGGGTGTAAGCCTGCTTATTTAAATAACCTTTTTAAATGTAATTGATGTAAAACCATAAGAAAAATTAATTTCATTATGCAATTTATTAGTTATTTATCAATTTGATATGTGATATATTGAAACGACCATAATTATTTGAACATGAAAGAAATTGTTATAAAATTTTCATAAACATTCATAAGTGCTATTCATTAATGTGGGATGTTATTGCATTAATTTGAAAAAGTCGTTGTAGTCGATAAAAATTATATATATTTTACATTTAACGCAGTTATTAAAATCCATACATTTTTAATAGCGACGTAAATAGCTCATGGAATATGTGAATTTTTGTAAAAATAATACTCTCAAATTAATGAGTACTTTCACATACTTCCTTCGTATTGCACTATGAAGTATTGGAAGTATTATTTTCATATTTTTTAGAAGACTATATCTCAAAGTATACATTATTGATATCGTAACTGTTAGAATTTCGGTATGAAAAGCCCAATTCAATCGAATATATAGTCATATATTTTCATTCGATTTATTTCTACGTTAAAATTATTTTTTTTTTAATATGATATGCATAGATTTGAAACGTATAAATATTTTAGAGAAATCGTTACAGTTTAGTGATATTAAATTTTTCGAATATTCAGAAATGTTACACAGAAAAAAGGCCAATTATGTTTACAGTTAAATTTGATAGAGTTTTATATGTATTAAATATTTTTTTTGTCGTCTAATATTGTTTGGCTGGTTAGAAGCTATGTACAAATATAAATGTACTAGAACACGAGCTATCGCTGTGTATTTCCAAAAATTGTTAAACAATTGTATATTTCATGTACAAGGCAAACATAGCAGCACCAGAATTAAAGCCTGAATATTTTAAAGGACTTGAGTTTAAAAGGTATTTTCAATAAAAATTCGACTTTAATAAATTTCGAATACCTTGTTTTTAGTATGGTTGATTAAATTATATGCGTAAAATTAGAAATGTTCTTGTACCGTAAGCAATAACATAGATTTCATAGGCGAAACTACATAATACACGAAATGGATCACTTACAAAGAACACATCCATAAAAAAAACGTAACTCATCTAGACTCTTCCCCTGAATCGATGGTCGGCATCTCCGCACACCCGGCGAACACTTGCAAAATAAACTAACGAAAATCTATGATGATCTGGCGCTCGTGTCAATAGGTTTCCAGAGATACAGCATCCCAAGCTGCGAGCCCATGCTGAAGGATGGTGAGTCCTGCAAACCCGGCGAGCCGTTTATCACCAACGGCACCCGTGGCTACCCGGACGGGACGACGATCGAGCTCGAGGACGTCTACATGATGTTCTGCCCGTGCGCGATTGGCCTCGCCTGCGACCGAGACGACTTCGTCTGTCGCGATGCCAGCGAGATGAAGGACTTCAACCATCTCACTGGCCACTCCAGCAAGGGGGACGACTGACACTTCTGAGAGTCTCGGCACGCGTCCGATCGCCCATGTATCCGATCATATACGATAGCGTCATCACTGCGTCCTCGTGGATCTATACGACTTCTACGATTTATTTGCGCGATTTTATTGATCGTCGATACGATTCTATGGTGGACGATCACTTTAGTATCTGCTCACGATACTATTTGTCTAAATTTGTCTGATTCCTTCGCCGGTTTGCCTCGCCCCATCTCTACGTTCACGAATAAAAGTAAAATTACCCTCGTGTAGGTGCCATCGCATACTCAAAACATATACTGATAAATATAGAGATACATATGATCATTTAGAAATAGATATAAGCAACACTGTCAAATAGTGTAAGGATTATCTTTTGTGCAGCGTATGATTGATTTCCTAATTCAGTCGAAAGCTAAGAGGTTGATAAAGAAGATATACAATTAAAAAGTATTTCGTTGTTTTGTAACAGCTAAATTCAGGAGTTGGGCTACGGCGATTCAAACTCAACATTCTGTGTCCTATGCTTAAAATTTTCTGAAAAATATTTGTTTAAATAGGAAATTAGACACTGATATTAGAATCGTTTGAAAATGTTGCATTTTTATATCGATAAATTTTCAAAACGATATATTTCGAAGACGATCACAAGTTTAACACAAATAAAGTCACATAAAATAAAATATGATTGACATTCTGATAGCGATTTATAAATAATCTTATTAACTGTCAATCATAAGATCTTCAATATTTTTAATATCAATTATTTCAACGATTAAACGAACTGGTTTGTAATTTAAAGTCAAACTTTCTTTTAGCGAATACTATTCAATCAAAATAGTACTCTGATGTAGTCTACATTGATTTTTGAGCAATTTTTTTTTAAGTTTATTTTATTTTGACAAAATTAAGTTAATGTCGTAGATGTTTCAGTTCCATTAGCTCGTTTCAATTACATTTTTCCAATTACATTTAAAACTTTTCACAACAATTACCAATGCTATTATTAAAATAAACGATGTACTCGAAATAATAAACTCGAACGCCCTTGAAATTACTTAAAATATTTATAAAGAAAAATTGTTATCAATTTCTATGTGTAAGCTTATATACTCATAACTTTGTACGTGTACGATGGACAGCCCGCGAATGAATATTTGTAAAAAATCGTAAAATAAAATTATAATATCTAAAAATATACAGATACCAAAAATGATTATATAGTAAAATTTTTACTACAAAAGAAAAATGTGTAAATATATTTATGCCTTAAAATTGTAATTTATACCAAACACAGTACTCTCATATTAAAAAAATAATTCTAGACCAATATTATAGTTTATAATGAAATAAAATAAAAATATATTTTAAGTTTCGGATGGATTGTAAGAAAGTAAAAGAAATTCTAAAAACAATTGATTTATTTTCAAATTGAGCATGAAACGAAGAACATTAATGTATATGAAGGATATAACTATAATGTAATTAAGAAGATTATTTTGAATAAATTAACTTTTTTCGACTGGTGTTCATATTGTTATGCGAATGAGATAATTATATGTATATTCATTTAAGAATGATTTGAAGTGGTATTCAATCTGATGAAATGCGGTAAAATACTTTTTATGACACTCTTCAATTTCTTTTATTACCATATTTAGCTAGCAAAACATAAAATAATTTACACGTGACTAAATTTAATATGTATTACTATCTTCTTTTGTAATAAATTAATAAAATTATAATGTATTATTATTTGTGCCCTCAGTATTAATTTATGATACACGTTAAAACAGTTTTTTAAATTTAAAACTGCTTTCAAGCCTAATTCACGGATTAATTTTAAGTGATACATCAATCATTTTATCGAAAATAATTACAAATAAATAAACGACAAATAAACGAGTCTACGAAAATAATCGTTTACACAACATTAACTACGCATGGATAGTCATTATTAGTCATATATTATTATTTTAATATTTTTACTTTATGTATATAGCTTGTATTTTATTAAATAAAAATTTCGATATGAAACATATCATTTATTGAATAAGATTTTTACAGACTTGTTAGAAAGCTATTAACTCGGATAAACACAAAAGAATCGATCACAGCAGACTCCAACAAGACAATAATATGTAAGTTTCCGACAAAATATGTAAGGAAAACATTGGGGTACGTAAAGTTACTCATAGAAAATCTTCTGTTAGTTAAAATACATTTTTGTAATTACAATTTCATAAAATTGACTAAATATAAGGAAACTGAAATAAATAATGTATGAAACAATAGAATTGTAATATGAAAATATTAACGTTCAGATCAATATAGTCTTCAATGATTCATAATAAATCAGATAATGGAATATAAACAAATAGCACAATACATCTTATTAACATAATAACTAATTTCCTTTTAAAGTATACATAAACTTTATCTTATAATAAAGCAAACGTTTAATTATTTTCGTAACTTCGAAGTCAGGTACTTAAAAATTAAAAAGTAATAATGTATGCTAATTTCTACAATACATTATGATGTAATTATCAAGTATTCATAATTTAGATGTAAAAATAGATAAATAAAAAAACTAGCATAATTTAGATAAGGGAAAGTTTATAAAACTAACAGCCAGAATATCTGCTACGGAAGAGCAGTTAAGTGCATGAAAAAAATGTCGTATGAAATATTTATGTTCCTTTTTTTCTATGATATTCAATCTGATATACAAGAATACAGTGTGTATAGAAAAGTCTTGTAATTGAAAATTTTAGAATTTAAAATGTTGAACGTAGAAAAATTAAAACATTTTAAAATATTTAGTTAGTGAATTTATTGAAACTATATAATTATTGCTTTATTATATAAAGGATATTTTTAAATAATATTAATATAATCAAAAATAATTTTTTCTCATTTAATTGTATTTATTTATTTACAACATATTCTCTAAAAAATTTAAAGTTTAGTTAAATAAAAACCCTGGAATTGTTTATTATTTAATATACTGTAACTTAATCTATTAGTAAATATAGAATATTTACTAAAGACAATAACAATGCAAAAATAAAGCACGTGTACTCAAAGTCTCGAGACTTGCAATCGTGACATGAGACGCGTGAGCCACTGTGAATAATTATGATGTTATAAAAGCACTTACCACTACTTGTGTACACTTATGACTCAAAGCACTGCACAAGCCTCCATCTATCAAAGAAATAGTAATCGGTCTGTGTCGGCGATAAAAACTGTTCATTGAAAAATTGTTTCGTGGAGAAACGGACGTTTTGCGTGCATTGTATTGTACATTACAAACTATAATCATTCGCTTCGGCTTGATTTTGAAGATTAAATGAGTATGTATTTACCGTAATGAGTTAATGTGCATAGATGATATTTTAAACAAAAGACAAATATATTTAAATGTTTATGTTCAAATATGAAAGACCATATTAAAATGTTAATTTAATTTAATTACTTATAATTGAGTTTATAAGCCTATTAAATAATTTTCTTTGTGATCACTTTTATTATTTATATTGTACATATGTATGATTAGAATGTAGCGAACCTACCATATAATAAACATATCAATAGACTTAAATATATATATATATATATATATATATATATATATTTATTGCTAGAATAAATAAGGAATTTATTATTTTACTTACTTTACATAAAAAAAACTTTGATGCAAATCAAAATGTATATCATCATTCAGTAAATAAATAACAGGTCTTCATTCAGAAAGATAATAACACAAAGAAATATTTCTGGGTAAACTAATTTTCGTTCAATTTCAACTTTTAAGAGGTTCTACCAAATATTGCAACATATCATTAACTTTAATAATAATAATTAATATATGAATACCAGTTATTATTCTATCGACAAAAAACAGTGACTCGAGTCTAATTATACATTTTCAATATTCAACTCATTTCATCCCAAAAGTATTATATATATATATATATATATATATATATATATATGAACCTAAAATATGTGCTAATTATTATTTTGATAACACTAGATAAATAAATCAAACATTTATATTTTTAAAATTAGGAAATTTTGTTCAAAAACCAAATTGTGCAGGTAGAGAAACTTCTCTAAATAATTGGACTTCATTCATTTTTTCTAACTTTATTCTTCACTCAAATACCATTGACCAATCGCCAACAACCAACACAACCGCTTGCAAAAACAAAGTCCAATCAGCATTTGTCAATAGGATAAGGGCCCTCCCACACGGAGCCTTAAAACTCCATAGAGGCGGAGCCAAAATCATTTGAAAATTACTTTATACTTCACATAAATGGAGTTACAGTGACAGTTTATTTGCACTCTGATTGATATTTTTTAAGTCTAAAGTTACCTTCTACAAGACTTTATTTTCAATCGTAATAAAAGAATTTGTAATAAAAGGTATTAATCAGTTTTTAATACGTAAAAATAAAAGGAATTTGACGATATTATACGTAAACT
Organism: Wiebesia pumilae; assembly: GCA_018907045.1. Classification (NCBI taxonomy): domain Eukaryota; kingdom Metazoa; phylum Arthropoda; class Insecta; order Hymenoptera; family Agaonidae; genus Wiebesia; species Wiebesia pumilae. The sequence continues at coordinate 980,432 of JACCHZ010000066.1, read as the reverse complement.
CATAAAGTAAAAATGTAACTTATATAATAGAGTTTCAATATAATGAGGAAAAACACATTCAAATAGTTTACAAAAGATCTTTAATAATTTTTACTTAGGAAACAATTAAATACTAATTTATATCTCTTTATTTTCTGGAATGTCATTGTTAACATTTCTTTATTAGCTAAAAGTAAACTTGATGCATTACAAATGCAATGATTCTCAATACGTTTAATTGTTTACATTTCGAAAAACTTTATTCGAGTACAATAATTAAGTTTAAAATAGAAACTGGTATTATATTTTAAAGTTTCAATTCAAAAGTTATCATCTCTCTAAAATTTCATTTACTTTGTAAATTTTAATTATTAGAATCAAACAGTTTGAACTTTCAAAACTAAAGAATTTCGAAACTATAGTTGAAGACTGTTTAGAAATAATTGTTTTAGATATTTCTAAATAAAGAAGATTCGAAATTTAATTCAAAGGGATTGATGATGGTTGAAATAAAATGATAAAAATAAGATTAAATAATAAATAATACCGATTTTTATTCAAATTTTTCCTTATGTCTACATTGTAACATTCACAATGCTCTACTTATTATGCTACATTATGTTATATTTAGAAGCACGTTACTGTTAAATAAAAAAAATACTAGAGAAGAATCAAATAAAAAACCTTTACTAAGTATTTTTCTTTTATCAAATCATTTAGATTTTTACTTTTATTATTCATATTTCACATTTTAGTTTCAGGATTGAAGTTCATTATTGAAAGATTAATGAACGGCTTACCTAGGAATCTCTAGGATAGAATCCAGCATTTACTTTGACGACGGAACATTATTTCCCTAAAATAATACAATAAAATGATCAAACTATTGATAATCTGATAATTTACGGCATCTGAAACTTCAAATAAAGAAATTGATGCGTAAAGTAAAGTATTTTTAGAATAACTAAAACAATTACGAATTTATTAAAATCTGTCCATATAAATGTCGTATATTAATTCCTTTGTATAACATATATACATTTTAACATTATTACGTTGATTTACTTCAAATAGTTCTTACATTAATTAGATATTTCATGCTCCTTGAACAAGTCTAAATAATAACTCAATGTATATGCTTTCGTATAATATGGCCAATAGCGAAAGGAATATGTTTAAATATAAAGAAAACAGATTGGAATTTTATACATTAAAAAACTAATAGATTATAAAGTGTTGAGATAAGTTTTTCATCTTTAACTAGGATGTAATTTTCATGTCACCTTTTAGATATAAAAAAACTTTATGCAGCAATACTGTCGTAAGAATAAAAATCTGAAGTATATGACTTGCAATTTTGTCATGACATAACCAAAATTTTCCTGTATATAAAAAATTCCAAATCTCTCTCTTCCACTCCCAATAAATTTGCTCAGTTTACTTTTCAATTATTATTTCTAAAATATTGTCTAAATGACGATTTCGAAAGAACCCCAGCATAACCTTTCAAATTATATTAAATCAAAGTACAGGATGTAAAATTATATTATTATTTAGATAGTAAAAAATAACATGCATTTATTACAAGAAAATATTCTTATATAAATATTATAAAATATATTCTTATAAAAACATTATTATAAGAAAAATTGTACTCCATTATATTTCAATTTAAAATAAATTGAAATACATCGATTTTCGCGCTAGTTTTAAGTACAATTCTACAAAATTGTGCTTGGGAAACGATAATATGTTAACTACGACGATCATTTTCATGACAAAGTTAGCCAAAATTGAAAATATATTTATAATATTATATGTTATTAATATCATGCGTAATAATATAATTAAATTATGAATAGAATTGCAAAAACGTATACCCTTATTAAATCCAATCACAAGATTGCACTTGTTTCTGTGCGAAATAATCGTATTATTCATTTTCACTTGGAGATTATTAAATGGTATGTATTTAAACGTAACAATAGAGTAGCTTTAGTTTTCCTATTCAATATAATAATCGAAAATTTATCAGAGGTAACTTATAAATTTGTAAGAAATAGAATATCACGTGTATGCCGTGTGTGTTGGTAAAAAAGGAAATATGTTATTATATCCTGTATTATTTAAAGTACTTGAATACAGATTATTTTGAACGCGTATTAAATTTTTTTTAATGAAATAAATTTTATCTAATACTTTCTATGTTAAAGCTGCTGTATATAATACGTAAAAGCACATTTCGATGAATTAATAGATTGAATAAAACTATAAAATAATAACATCCTTTATAAGAGTAAATACATCATGGACATAATTGTTAAATTCGCTTAGAATTTAATTATTAATTCGAAAAATATCTAATATTCGAATATCGACGATAAATACACTTTCAACGTCAACAAGCATCATAAGCACAAATACATCTTCGTCGTTTTACTCACACTATATGATTTCTTTTTATAATACTTTTGACAAAAGGACATTTTCCCAAAGTCATACTTCACTCCTCTCGCTTAAACAAAGACGCGCCCCGGTTACTCTCCACTGACCAATCGCCACGAGTTACAAAACAAAACCTAAACGGAATTTGTCAGTAAAAAAGGGCCCTCCCACACTAGATCTTGAAGTTCACAGAGGCGGAGTCAAAGGCGAGAGTATTTACTTCGTACTTCAGTCAAATGAAACTATAGTGACAGCGCAATTCCAACCCGCCAACAGTTCTACCAATTCACTATCTGAAAATTTTCGCTTTTTTTTCACTTTGAGGTAAGTTGCATAAAAACTTCTTGGCGCGTCTAATTATAATGCGTGTAACACAAACAGAAGTCGAATGATCGTGTTGCTCTTTGATTACTTCTAACTTTTTTCACTCTTTTATGATCCTTTTATCCGGGATTCTTTTGCAGATTCTCAACTGATTGCTAAATTTGACTGTTGTACTCTTTAAAGAAAATCTAGATATATATTTATATAAAAGCTTTAGAAAAAAAATTTCATGTATAAAATAAGTAGAGTGAAATGTAAATGCAGATGTTTTATGTGCATTGTAATTTTAAAAATATTTTGCATAAAATTGAAGCAACGTCATAACAGGAAGCAAATAATCTATTCACGCAATAATCAGTTTTATATTATTACGACTTTATTGATTGATAGTGATATCAAAATGAGTATTTAAATACAGTACAGAGAACTGCAACTGCTTTAAAAATGACAATACAAACTTTTCTTCGTGAATACCTTTTTTATTCGTGCACAGGAAAGCGGCTATTTAAATATCAATTTATATAGTAAGAAAAAATTTTTAATCTTATTCTTGATACGTATTTTTAGCAATGCCCAATCTTTATCAGAGTACAAATTAACAGTAATAGTCCAGCTAAAATAGATGTCGCAGTACTACTTACGACACAGCTACGGCTGTGTTAAATGATAATGGGAAGAAGAGGCCGGAGATTTAATTAAGTCGACTATATGGTAGCGCTTGATTTCTGTAACGACACGTTTAATACAACTTAACGAAGCTGTCCTGTGTATGATTTTCCAATAGAGGAACAAAGTGCAATGTTCTTGAGTTGTAAAAAATATAAAGGGAAGTTTTAACGCTTGAAACTCGCACAATAATTAAAAAAACTCAATAGTTGTGTCAAAGAATATCGTGTAAAATATTGTATTCCATTCTGAACTATTCAAATCAAACTTTATTAAATAATATCAAGTCTTGAGATCCAATTTAAACTTTATTCAACTTAATAAGTTGTTATCAATAATCATTGGTTAAGCATTTGTCAAGAATATCGTTCAACATCGTCTGCGATTTGATTTATTGCTTTTATTTATTTCGCTTCGGACATTATGTGTTGATAATAAAGCTTTTATTTAACAATAAATCAATGTTAAAAGTTTGATTAAAAAACATTTTGTATAACAAAAATAGTCAACATTTTCTTCAATTGAAATAATGTTAATCAATTTATTTTTCATAATGTATAGTTTTCATGAAAACAGTTATATAAAGATTATCAAACATCATGCATGTGTATTTTCTAGAAGAACAAAAGAAAAAAATATTTACTTATTCAAAATTTTAATTAATTTTCGTCTTATATTTAAAAAAACGAATGCTTTTAAAAAGTAGCTATTGTATTTTGCAATCGATATGCATTCAAAAAATCTTATGTCAAGATTATTTTGCTTTATTAGGATATAGTCGTACGAATATAGAAAAATTTTCAATCGTCTATTTTATTCTACAAACGAATCATACAGAAGCAACCACATAACTGATTCAATAATGTACGATGACTCAGTTTTTATATGTATAATTCTGTATAGATAAACAGATTTAGAATTTTTCTGAAGGGCCGACTCTTTTTATATAACTTATAATATATTTTAATAAATATATTATAAAAAAATAAACATTTCGAATTAAAATCCTAATAATTCATCATAAAGTAAATATATTGAAGAGAAACGCCCTTCACCCCTGAATCATAGTCGACCACGTAACTAATCATTTACTGTATAATAAATATTTAGTCTGTAAAATAAATTATTTAGTCTAGTAAGCTATTAGGGCTAACTTTATCTTTATTTTCAGTTGTCATTCCTAAAATTTTATATTACTATTAATATTGCGGTGATTAAAATCTTTTAATATTATTATTTTCAAATATTTGATAGAACTAAATTTAATCTTCTGTATTATATTTAATCGAATGAAAATAGTAAAGGTAATATTAGTCCGAAATTTTTAATTTTCAGACCCTACATGTAGATACATATTCTTAGTAAAAGATAGAATTTCATTTATAAAATATTAATTAAAACTTGATTGCGAAAACGATCGTATAACACAAATGGCTTGTCAAATAAATTATAAAATAGTATATTTTCATATCATATTATGCAGATCACTAAGGATAAATATTAAGAGCCTCTCAATCTATTCAAATATGCAATATTGAAATACAAAGATGATAATATTGAACAAGGGCATCATTCAAGTTGAAATTATATAGATTTTGATACATTGAAATCAAAATAAAATGAATTTGCCTATTGAACATCGTTGACTAAAGATCGAGAATATAAATCATGAAAATCAATTAACAAACAAGCAACGCCGTTTCTACCAATAACTCTTCTTACTATGCAATATCGTCGAATAAAGTTGTCTATTGCCATCAATAGAAACAGCTATAGACTTTTATAAAAATAATTATAAACAAGATTCCAAAACAGGAAAACAATTGATATTATTGGAATAAATTTGCTTTGATTGGAAAGATAAATATTGATAATTTACATTGACGAATACTATTCTTATAAAAAATGTTTGCATACATATGTATAGGAGAAATCTGCGAAAGGCAAATATTTGTTTAAAACAGTTATTTTGATATATTGACATAACACCCAATCTTTTCAGCATAAATATACGTTATTAACTAAATACAAGATATGGCTTGGAAATGTTAATTAATTATTCATGTTACCAAAGAGTAAAGTATTTACATATCCATTACATGTCAATCTAATTATATTACGTTTCTAATCAAAGAATATATTGCGTAGCTCATGGTTTGTAAAATACATTTGTTCTTAATCGAATTTTCACATTGTAGCTGCCCTATAATATGAGTATCTTTTATAATTGAAACAGAAGTTACGGAATATTAGATGAAAGAAATTTAATTAACATTTTAAAAACATCTTTTACTTTCTGATGTATAATTTAAGGATAAAACAATAAGTTTTTTTCATAAAAATTTTTTAAGAGGTCAGTTTCAAAGAAAATTATAGATTTGAGGAGAAATATACATTTTCTAACAATAATCATAAACTAATTCTAATACCATGCCATTATATAAACTCAAACAGTTATGCTTATTATTAAATATATTCTTTATGCATTAAAGTTGATTGTACATATAATGTACGTATTAATATACATATATATATACACACATATGCATAATACGAAAGACACAATTAAAAAACTCATTAATACTTTCATGAAATAATGTAAAAGTTGCTAATTGAATTTTAATAGCTTAAAATAGTGACTCCTTTGGTAGTCAATAATCTCTATTATATTTTAATGATATCTTTTGCATTTAAATATCTTTAATATTTAAAAAATTTTTAAATTGATAATTGAGCCTTAATTACCTGAAAACCCCGTGTACAATAATTTTAGTTCTTTTTTCTAATATAAATTTTTGCATTATAGGAATAATCCGTTATTTACAAATTGGTTTATATTTATGAATAATCTGACACGCAATAAATCAAGACCTAAACATTAAAGTCTAAATAAATTGGTTTTGAAATATCACAGATAATTCAGTTGGTTTTTAAGATTATTTTACACATAATTTTAATGAAAATTGATTTTTATACAACCTTAGCAACTAAGTACTAAGTGATTTTTTTCTTTTAATTTTGTATTATTAACTCCTTGTAAGCTAACTCCTAAGTACTGTCTAAAAGTCTCTTTATAAATAATGAAATGAATATTAAATACATTTTAAAGGAATTAATATATAAAAAAAATTTATTTTACTAGTTACTTTCATCCGAAATAAAACATTCTACATAATAATAATTATTATTGTTGCCATTTACATATATGTATATACGTACGTCGATACACCAGGTTCGATGATTGAATAGTGTAGAAATCACGATGTCATCAGTCCCGACATCAATTTCATGCTTTTCCCACAAGGTGGCGTCACTTTTCGTGATTCCAACTCATTTGTGTTGATTGCTACTGCAAGTGTAGCACCAAAGATAAAAAAGAAAATCGCCGATATAATTTTTAAAAAGCTGGTTAATTTAGATCACTATGAATATAGGGGATTTTTCCGCGAATCCATAAATGCGGGTAAGAAGCTGCGCAGAAGAAGTATAAAATAAGGAAGAGTTTTGCTTAAGTTGAGGAAAATGACATAAAGGATGATTCGTATCTCTGATAAATCGAGTCTGCACAGAACAAGCTTTTGTTCATTTGTTATTTTTTTTTGTCATTTGTTAACTTATTCACGCGCATTTTCAAATGTTTAAGAAAGAAAAGAAAACGAGTTATCGGTGTGTTTCGATTATAATTATATTTGTATTTCGTTAATTTAAATAAAACACTGCGTGGTGTCAAATACGTAGTAGATTTTGTTTCTGTAAAATTTCTGACTTTCTCATAAATCATTATTTTTTATATTCAATCTTAATATTATAATTCAATAAAGTATCAAGTTATTAAATATTTCTAGTACTATTTTATTATTTATTAATTAAATCTGTGTTTACTTAGTATTATTTCCATTCAATATTTTAGATGATCTTCGAAAAATAAAACTATGTTATTCCATTTATATGTTCTCATATAGAACTTGAAATTAAGTGCAACGCTCGTTTACTTTCAACGAGAAAATACTAACACAGATGGTATTCATTTTACATTTGTATTAAAAATAATTTTAAAATAATAAGCTTAATTATATTGTTATTATATTGATAATTTTATATTATTTTATATAACGTTGTACATTTTTGTTATATCTATATATACAACTTGGTCATCGCCCGCGTTTGTGGGAGCCAATGAACGTGAAATCGGTACTGCGCATGTGACAAAAAAAACTTGTACCTTATAGCTTAACATTTTTTTGTAACATTGCAATTTCTCTTGATAGTGCCGCAATTTATAATATATCAGTTCACCATTTTCCAGTAAATTATTAAACAAATTACCCTTGTATAATAACTATTATTGTTGTATGTAACTAATCAATTAAATGTTATTTATTAAAATAAAAAATTAATGTAGATAAACTTCGTAAAAGTTAAGTTTAATAGGGTTATAAAATACTGTTTATCTTGTACTTTTCAATTACTTCTTAAAACTATGTTTACTGATGAATCGTTTGAGGCTGTAGGCTTTGAGCCTCAAACATCAAATGGAAAGTTAGTATTTCTGTTAAATTAAATTCCCATATTTATTTTAATATCCTTCCCCCTGCTTTGAACTTATTTTAATATTTCCTCTCTGTATCTTAGATCTGAAAAGACAAAAAATATTCAAACTATGGATATAATTTATGAATCTAAATCAATTCAAGTTGGAGAAACCAAAAATGTTCAGGTGATTAATTATTTAATGTGTTATAGCACATCAATATTGCCTTATTCAACTATGATACACATTTTTTTCATTAATATAAATATAAATATATATATATATATATATATATTTCTTTATTTATTTTTGAAATAATGTTTATAGTTATAACATTTGAATTAAAATATTTCAAAAATATGACTGTAACATTAGATATCCAATTAATCATAATACAGATTTTTTAATACTATTGACATATTTTTTAAGTCATGTACATTAATATTAAAAAGGATTAATCTTTTATAGACACAAACCGAAATTGTGAAATGTTCTAATTGCAATTATAAGAACTTAAATAAATTTTTAAACCGTATAACACCTTCTTTAATGCAAGTTTTGGACGAATCATATGGAACTAGTGCTTTCAATAGTTATGATTTAGGGAGTGATGGAGAACCTTTTACTAATATTCATTTAATCAACAAGTTAAACAGTTTACAATTGTCAGATTTTAAGGTAAATTTTTAAATTAAAAGAAATATTAAGCATCACTTTAAAACAACTATCTTTCCCTAGTAATGATTAAAATTTATTAAAATTAATGGAGAAATTGTAAATAAATCAATAATTAATATTGTTCATTTAGTCCCTGTAAGTGTAGCTAATATTTATTCATAGCTGCCTTGACAAGGACAATTATCTATTTATTTATTATAAAATATACTATCATTTTATAGGGAAAAATTAGCAATGTTACTTGGAGCACTGGTGGAGGAACTTTAGCAGTTGCACATAGTGCAACTCATCATGAAACGTGGTGTAATGACATAACAAATATCGAATTCTACAATCTCTCAAAAGATAATCAGTTGATCTCAACTCCAAGTATGACTCTAGAAGTTTCATCTTGCATCACATCTTTAGTTTATCATCCTGAAGAACCTTCAATTATTGCAGCTGGTTTATTTAATGGTAAAATAATGTAAAATATAATATTGTAATGTTTTAATAATAATGAATTTATTTTTAAATATCAACAAAAATAATGAATGATATCGATTATTGTTTTGTTTAACTAATACAATTTTTAATTCTGAATTCAATATTCGAATACATTGTTTTAATTTTATTTGTATTCCTTAAGTTATTAATATATGTTCATGTATTACTGTATAAAATTGATATCAAAATTTTGTAGGTGATGTTCTGGTATGGAATCTTAGAGATGACTCTTCGATTACACCTTTGCAAGTTTGTGTACATGGTGATCTAGTTTCACAAGTACAGTGGCACCTTAGAATTTTTAATGATGCTTCATGTCTGGTAACATCTAGTGCTGAAGGGTATATTTTTATTCACAAACTCACAGTTAATTTTATACAAGCTTCAATAAACAAACGGTAATTTTATTCTAGCTTAAATTTTCACGAAATCTTTGAATTCACAAATAACATTATTATATAAATTCAAATACTTTCTTTTTAGATACAAAATAGTTAAAGAAAAAAATCCAGCTGAAAAGGCCAGACCTCAAAGTGCTGGTGGAAGTAAAGAGCGAGCAGCGGAAGCAGGCTTACCCATTACATGCTTCGACTTTTCATCGAAGGATCACTTATTATTAGTTGTTGGCACTTTGTGTGGTGGACTTTATAAGTGTAAAATTGATAATGATGTAGCAATTGAAGGTAGTAAAATGATGCATGTGCTTTTTTAAGAAGAATTGTGTAGATTTTCACTTTAAATTTTGCAAATATTTAAAATTATTTTATTCAAATATTTTCTTTCAGGAGATGAAAATATCTTTGACCCAGTCGTGCAAGAATATGACAGGCACAAGGGTACTGTAACTTGTCTGAAAAGCGCACCTACACAAAATCTTTTTGTGTCCTGTGCATCTGATAAAGAAATACGGATCTATGATTTTGATCAGGTATGTTGGAATAAATTTTATTTTCAGAGACTGTAGAAAATCAAAATATTATTTAAACGATTTTTAAGAAATAAAAATATCAATTTAAAATATTAAATTAATACCATAATCTTTTATCAATAATAAATTTTTTTAATATTACGAAAGCTTTATATAGTTTATAAGTTACAAAAATATTAGCTAATGCACCAGTTTAAAAGGAATTTAAATTTATTTTTAGGCTGCAAGTTTGAGAATCATCACCGTGGAAAATACTGTTGTGAAATTAACTTGGTTTTTTGGTAATGAAAATATCTTTTTGGCCTATGGTGTAGGATCAGAAGTGAAATTCTTCAATATAAAAAACGGACGACCTTTGACAAAATTAATGCTTTACTCTGAGAGCAGAGAAAACGCCAGCTGTCTAACTTTCAATCCTAAACGGTAAATAAGTATATCTTAAATACTAATATTTTTGTCAAGAAATAGTTCATAATATAAAGTTAACCATGTCTTTAATTGTAAAGGCGAATGAAGTTTTAATGCACGTTAAGTTCTAAATTTATTTTAAAATTTATATCAAATATAAAACATCAATCTTTTTCGAAGAGGAATTAAAAAGAAAATCTTTTCTTATTTTTAGAGAAATGGTGGCTATTGGTGATACTCAGGGAAATCTGGAAATCTGGAAAATGCCTAGAAACTTAATTCTATAAGTTTAAAAAGATTGACGATTTAATAAATGAATAAATATTACACTTTAAGTTATTGAACGTGTAAAATAATTAGAAATATTTTAACAACTTGCTTATTTGTGCTGTGTTTGCATATGACTTTATACTTTTTTATTAAAATGCCGTTAATGAAATGCGTACAATAAAAATAATGTGAAAAATACTGTTAGTATTTACTTACTAGTTTAATTATATAACATTAAATTTTACATATATAAAAAAATAAATTATTTTAATATTTTGTAAATCTTATTGTCTTTAAGATTTATATTATAATAAACTACAAACTAATTTAAATTGTGATACATAGGTAGAAAATGGATATGGTAAATATATATATATATATAATATTGATTTTAATGAGTTTATCGTAAAAACTAGTATTATACATTTAAGATATCTTGTTATGACTTCTCAAATCCTAATATTCAATAAGTAATATTTAATGCATTTCATAATTTTTTGTTATTTTCATCAAAAATTCCTCTTGACTCACATCAAATCAGACATTTAATCCTATGACAATTTTCATATATATATACATATTATTATTTTTTTAAATATTAATAATAGATATTTTATTTGCTATGAATTTAAAATATACAGTTTAAATTATTGAAATAAACATCAAATATTTACAAAACTAAGCTTTCTATAATAACAATAAGTATGTTTCTTTTTTCATCTAACATCAATCGTAAACATAAAGTATTATAAAAATCATTTTTTACTTTTAAATAATATACATAAATGAAAATATTAAAAAAGAATGATTTTTTCAAGAAGCTGTTTATTTATACTTTTATTCCCTTTAGACGATTAAAATATCATAGTTATCTACTGTATTCTAATAATACGTGGATTTAAATAGATAAAGTATATAGGACTATAGAATCAAGAGCTGCTTACTGTTGATTTGAACAATTTTCTTTTTTAAAAATGGAGATTAATAAAAAATTAGTCATTTTAAATCATAAGAATATCCATATTGTTATAACATTACAAAAATATGTGCAATACTGATTTTCGAGATTTTTAATTCATACTAGAAGCCAAAATTACTTAGGTCAACCAGAACATCATCGTAACTTTGTTTAAAAAACTCAAGCATTTTAAATTTAATGAAAATCTGAAAAGTTCTTTAAAAATATGTATTAGTCATCGGATGATTGTTTGCAAAATAGTGAAAAATTGCCAGTTGAAAAAATGTAAATAACAAGAAAGACGCAAAAGTTTAATTTTCGAAAGCACTTTTTGATAATTAGATTCGAGCTGCCAACGACTCAATTTGGCCGTTCTAATGTAATTGGAAAGACCAGATCTTTTTCAGTTTAATATAAAATGGACATTTTTTATATTTTTAGGCGAGACAAAATTCACGTACGAATATGCTGTCATATATAATTTTTCTTTCTTCATGGTGCAAAAGTTTTGATCTCGATATTTTGTCGAGTTTTTTTTATTAAAAAATCGTGCTGAAACATATAACTGAAAAAGTATTTGAGCATGATGCATCGTACGTTTAATTATGTTGTTGATAATTGAAAAATTTGTCGAATCGTCATGTACAAAAACATGTTTAAATTTTTATTGACTTCGAATCTTTTGTACGAGAAGTCGTTCTATTTATACAATTTTATTTATAATTGTTATTGATCACGCATTTTTAAATTATTTTAGTTTTGTTTGGAATTATTGGCTAAGTGTAAACCTAAGAAGAAATTTCGTAATTCGAAACGATATAATCAATAACATTCATTTTCTAAATAAACGCTACTAATAAACTGAATGTTATCTATCAAATAAATCATAAAAGTTCAGTAAAGTGAAGTTATGTAATCATGTAAGAGTTTGCTAAGAGTTGTAAACTAATAAGATTTGATTAAAAACTAAAAATATATATATATATTAATTACATTATTTAAGCAACGATAATTTACTACACCTATGAATAATTCTACTGTTATTACCAATCCTATAAGTAATAATAAGATGAAGAAAATTATGTAAATTATGTTTCCTTTAAATTTCAACAAAGAAATTTTTTATTTTATGATAAAAATGTTATTATAATACTCTGAATCATATCATGTTTTTATTATCTACTATACAATTCATTAATTCAAGAAAAAAAGTTTTTATTGTTGTATAAATTTGTCGTTGATATTCATGTTTACGAACTTTGGGAGATTAGAATAACGTATAATTTTTTTTGTTATTCAATATTTGATCACTATGTAATTTATCAACACCCCATTATAATTTTCATTTTCATTTACAGTTTAATTTATAATTCTTCGTTCCTACTATATATTATGCTCCTATTAAGATATTTCGTATAATTTTTAAACGTTTTAAACACATCTTTATAAACATGTAAATTTTCTAAAATTTAAAAAATGAATGTCAAGAAATTGTTTCAATATAAGCAAAGAAAACCTTACTTATATTAATAAGAACGGTTAAAACACAGTTATGTTATATCAGTGTGAATAATTTTCACCAGCAACTACACCTATGCGATTATGCATTCATACCTTTATTAAAAACAACAACCTTAATACTCGTAGTCGAAGATTAATATTTATAGTTAGTCATCCATTCTCTCTCTCTCTCTCTCTCTCTCTATCTCTCTCTCTCTCTCGCTTTCTCGACATATCAATTAAAGTCGATCTGTACACCTTCATCGATGGGTCCAGTAGGTGGATCCAGGATGAAACACAATCATCATATTAAAATAAAGCTTTCTTAGTAAAACTTTTTTTAATTCCACAATCATCGTTAAACTTTTAAACGAAATTATTATTTCTAAAGTGGTATCCTGACCTGATAACTAGACTTTACTACTATAATCGATAGCAACGTACATTTATCATTTTATTTATAACGTCAGAGTCCTTCCTATTCGTACAGAAAAGATTTATAAAATATACATCGTTCTTTATCCGGTAGAGTACTTTTTGCTTATTTATATTCTTATAGATCGGTACAATTGATCCGGAAGAAACACAATTAATAAACTTTCATTTATTACAATTCATATTAAAATTATTAGAATTTCAAAGTATTTCGTCGAAAAGTGATAAAAAAATGATACATAAGTATTGCATTCCATCGTACTTTTAATGCACGTTAAAAACAATAAGAAAATAAAATTCTGACCTTGAAAATAATCAATGCGATACTCGCATTAAAATAGCAAAGAGAATATTTCAACTTGCTTAAGAGCAAAGCACGTACATGAAGTTATAATATCTCAAGATAAGCTTATAGCGTTATACAATGTAAAGTTTATCTTGAAGCTCAACAACGATTCGAAGGGTCATTCCCATTACGCGAAGTGAAAGTCACAATTGGAATTAACCTCTCGAGTGGAAACTGACTCTCGACGTAAACTCGCGTGAATTCCTCTGAACGAATTTAGTCCTCAGCTGCAACATTGCGGATATTGTAATTTGTATACACATACGTACAGCTCGTGACAAAAATATAATCAAGTTTCCTTATCTTTCTTTATCGTATGTTATTTTTTTCCCACTTATAATGAAGATTTATCTGTTATTTATACAAAAAATGAAAAACAATAGCTTTTTCCTTATGAAAAATATAGAATAGTTCAACTTTAACTATTAGTTTATAGAATACTCTATCTCTGAAATTAATACAAAATATAATTGCTCTTCGTTTATTAAAGTATTTTATATTAGTCATCGATGAATTCACTTTATTTTTCCAACAACGTAATTAGAATATGCTGTTCAAATTAAATTTTTGTCGACTAAAGGGAACCATTTTAATCCAATGAAATCATTACATTGGAGATTATAATAAACAAAAATATTATTTAACTGTCAATTGTTTTAATTAGATAAAAACACCAAAATATATAAAAATCTCGATATCTAGTTTTAAAAAAGAGAAAATTCACGTTAGTTCTAATTTTTTTAAAAGAATATGTTTAAAAAATAACTACAATTATTGTTATTTATTATTGTTTAAATTAATTATCGTTTAAAAATGGTAAAGGAGGTATTCAAATTCACAGAGAAGACTATTGATAAATTGAAAAGTAGATATTTGTTTAATCTATAATCATTTAAAAAAAATAAAATTCGAAAAATTAATGATTACAAAAAATTATAGAAATATGTTTTTGAAAAACTAACATATTTCGTATTGTTCTATAAGTAATTAATAAATTTAATGTCAAAATCTTGTATCTCTATTTATTTTTAGTTACTATATAAAAAAATGATTTATCAACAGAATACATTTCAAATCTTTGAAAATAAATTGCTAACCACCGATAAAAGTTACTAATTCAAATTCAATTTAAATTTAATATTGAAATATGAGTTATTAAAACTGGTTACAAGATAATGAGCTATTCTAATTAGTTTTATTACATCGTGCGATTTTGACGTATGAAAAGGTAACATAGATATCGTAGAGTGCGATGAAAGATTTTAAACTTATTAATGTATAAGAAATTAAAACTTAACTTATTAAAATTTTCAATTTGTTCTTACAATTATACTAGTTTAAATGAGAAAAAAACAAAGAATAAAAATAATGAAAGCTGATCATAATTTGTTAAAATCCTTACTAATATACGTATTTCAAATTTATTAAATTTTAATTAGAAACTATTGTAAGAAATATTCTTTCAACACAAATTTTATTTTAAAAGTATAAAATTTGTATTCTTTGTTACTTAGAAAATCGAAAATCATATTTCTGTAGTATATTGTAATTAATTTGTTATCTTTATAACTACACTGTAATTTTTTAAAAATCTTATTACAAAACTAGGCACTCAATGGCTACCGGTTCTTTAATGTTCTTTTAAAGCAATCTTAATCATGTAATATCTTTTGTACCTGCTTTGCACATGCAATTATACTAAAAGGTTACAAGCAGGAAGTATGTAAATGTCTGGCAAAACTTTGCAATGGCTTTTTGTAACAAAAATCGGTTTGTTTTTAATTTTCAAGATAACATTTTTTCATTATCAATAAAAACTTTATTTTCTAATAATGTTTAATTTATTGATATTATTATTAATATAGATACTTTTTTCAAACTAAGCAATTATTTTTATCATTGTACGATATCAGCAACACATACTGTAATATATAATAGTCTATTTTAGGAAGAAAAAAAACCTATTAAAGTGATCAATGTTATTTCAAATATAAATAAGGCAAATAATCTAAAGTATTAGCGAACAAAAGTGGTTGATCAACCTACATAATACGGACTCTCATTAAGGAAACTATGCGACCCGGGATAAGTTTTTCATGTGCTAATAATTCTAGTTATAACGGCACTTGGCACTTGCAGCCAACTTATACATCTGGGTCAAAACAATGTTGGAAGTTGATGAAAGGATTCGGATCGTTAATTTTTTGGTTTTGCATTTTAATAAAATAACATATAAGACGCTTGTTTAAATTTACTTATTTGCTTTTATTTCATTTATTATCACTTACTTTAAAAATGCAACTATTCCAAAACCTGTTAAATAGTTCATGTTTAGTCAGGTAGTTTAATTATAAATAACATAACAAACCGTAAAATGAATCATAAACTTAATATTTGTTAATTTTGTTAACTTTAATAAGTTAGTCGATGTAATTCACATCTACCATTTCATATTCCAAACGCAATATTACGAACAATTGCGATACTTTATTTACATAATAACGTTAACAGAATTTACTTTTTTAAATAATTTACATGAAAATATCTAAACTATTTGATTTGTCCGTTTATCAACGTTTTCTTCAAATAATTTGATGTTCCATTGCTGATTTCTGAAATGCTGTTGAAATACCCGTCAGTTCGAGTGTACTGTAAACAAATTATAATGATCATTATGAGAACAAGAAGTAATATTCTAGATTGTAATTGAAAAAGAAATTACGTAAAATAAGCATTTGTAAACGGGAAAAATAAAAATAAAATCAAGAAATTATTATTTAGTTATGAAAAGTATATTCATTTGTACTGATATTTAGTTAATCTGTGCAGATTATCAAAGCATTCCATTGATAATTTAAGTAAATAATAAAATAAGCGATCAGCTATCTATTTGTACGTAATTATGAAAAAAAAGAAAAAGAAAAAGAAAAAAGGGCAAAAAATATAATATTTTAAAATACCTTATATCCATCGAATTCAACTTATTAATTTAATAGCGTACTAAAAATATTCAACCTCAAGTGAGGTCCATCGTACTGTGGTTACATCAAATATTATTTTAGTGACGTAATACTGAAAATTAAACATTTTGCTCTGAAAAGAGCAGATTATATATATTTATTATTGTCCTGAAAAGGACAGTTTTTTGTTCCTTTTTGTCCTGATAAGGACAGTTTTGTATCTTGCATACAACGAATAGTTTGTTACTTCGTCATCACTCATTTGCGGGCCCTGAAAAGGGCCCTAAGGAAAAGGGAATTGTGAAAATTTGGAAAACTATGAAAGGGATGTGAAAGGGGATTAATTTTATATCTTATTTTTGTTTTTGAACATGTAAAACAGAAAGAAAATACCATTTGACAAATGAGCCTTCGCAAATGCAGCAATGAATCGTTAATTTCTTGATGTGCCGAAACGAGAAAAAAGTATAAATGAAATACAATGATTTGGAATTAAGGTGTGAAAATGATCAATTATAATGCAGGAATTTATAAAACATTTATGAGTTCGTCGAAGGCTCATGAAAAAGGCGGCGTTGAAATATGAAATAAAGATAAGTTGCGTCGATAATCATCGATGAGGCTATGTATCAAATGTCTTGAGTATGCTCGAAAAAAAACGTTGGTTTTTGAAAGATCTTCTCCATCCTTGAGCACCTTCGCCCTCCAATTAAAAGGTACACGAATCTCTTCACTGCAGCACTTTTCACGGAACACATTTTTCTATTGCACGCAAGCGTCGCCACTGAGAGACTACCTTGTTGCCGCCTCTCTCATGCCAACATCCAACACGATCTTTATACCATCAACCCGCCCCTTACGCAAAAAATAAAGCTCCGCACTCATTAGTCCTAACGCCGCTCGCTCTCTTATCTTATACAACTAACCTCTTCGTCGCCTAACTTCTTATCGCTCACGCACACCCACAATTTTCACGCATACACATAAACAAAGTCTCGCAATAAACACACACACACGTTTTCTTGTCGCGCGCTCAAACGCGTTTGGATATATGTTTTTTTTGGTTGGCTTTTTTCATCAAAAAGACAGTTTTTCATTTTTATTATCGTCGACAGATTCGGACTGGCGGATCGATGTTGCTCGCGACTTATCCACGTCGACCGAAGTGATCGGGGGACGCGGTCCCGGCTGGCTTTTTTATATATGTTTGCCGACACCGGGTAACTTCGGAGCCTCGTCTCGCCCTCTTTCACTCGCTCTTCCACAATCATGCACATGCGCTCGATAAGTACACACTTTGGCGCTTGGCCGCTGCCGCAGCGCTTCCATCCTTACATTTACGCCCTTCCCTCTTTGTCTCCTATTTTAAGTTCTGCTTATCATCTCCGTTCTCTTTTTAACTTCTCTTATCATTTAATCCTTTACGGCGAATAAAGCTCTTCGTATGCAATACGTAGAAATGTAGGCGTAATTATTCTGTTCGTTCATCTTCTCTTGTGATTGAATGGTGATTCGTTATTATCCTTAATTATGCTTGCTTAATGTGTAGGTAAGGTACGTGTATTTAAAGTGAAATACACCCGCGACTTTATCTATCAGTGAACGAACCAATACGCATTTACAAAGACGTTGTTTTTTTTATCTGCATTGTACTTCATCGGCACTTGGTGTCGGGGACGGCACTTTCCGATATATCCTTTTTTATTCTTATTTTTTTCCCCTCCTTTTTGATCATTTCCATTTCGCAATTTTTCTCTTTTCAATGTCCATCGTGCTTATACTGTTCCGTGCAATCCTTTGTAAATTTTTCCTCGAGTAGCCCAAAGAAAATTTCCCAGCTTGAAATTTTCGGTTAAACGCAACGAGTATTCCTCACCTTAGCCATCACTACTTGACCATCGTTCCTCCTGAGTATCAGCTTAACCAATGAGATGTAGCACGTGAGAATGAGAATTAAGGATTTCTTCGTTCTTTAGTGATAAACAAAGAAATCATCGCGTATTTCTGTCAAAGAGGATAGCAACTCTTTTCGCATTCGAACGTGCACGTACATAGTTTTTAACATGAATACTCAGTCACTCGCATTAAACTAACTATTCTATCGGTTCCTTCGCTCTTTTTTTCACTGGTTATGCACACCCTCGTTTATCTAACTGTAATACTTTCGTCGCTCGTACGCCAGTTCAAATCACGTTATAATCGATATATTTCTATATATGTATATATATTTACAATTCGATAAATTTTCTTCAATCAATCCATTATTCACTTTTTTTTGTGCCTACACTTTTCTTTCGTCACCGACACGCAAACGACTCGAGAGCCATTATTATTAGTTTTGTTTTTTCTTCGAACAAAAATCACAGTGATTCATAGCTTAAAACTTAAAGCTTAACTCACGACCTCATTTTTTGTTTTTCTTGCAATAATTCTTCAAGATTTAAGGAACGCACCGCCGTTGTCCTTGCATCTTTCTTCTCCAATCTTCATTATCATCGTCGACGCGCGATAGAACAAAAAATCATATTTCATCTTAAAAATTATTATACGCATGTGTATATATGTATATACATACATTCATACATATATATACACAAACACACCCACTCACACACGTATGAATGTGTGTGCATGCGTGTGTTTACGTATTTATATGTACATATGTATGTATAATTTGTATATAATATAATAACGCTCTCCGTACAAATAAACATTTTCGCTGACATGTTCTCTCGCGTTAAAATGTAAAAACAAACGTAAAAATGCCTCGATCGGTGGAGATAAGATAATACAGTATTGTAATGCGCTTACAATTGAGACGAACAATTTTTCTATAAATTCGCATGGCTTACAATTATAATAGGAAAATTAAAATAACGGAAACTAGGACTCGAGAAAACGCTCGAAAGCATAACTTTTTTTTGTTTCCAAAAATATTCCAGCGTTCACATTAATCACTCGACGCGAAAATCGTTTAATTTATACATATTCTTCTTGCCAACGCAGAAACGATGACAAACATTTACTTTTTCGAAAAACGGAAGAAAGAAAAAAAAACTTGCATTCGAGCGAGTTTTTCGCGTAGTTTGCGTTTTTTCGCGTGATGATAAATTTTAAAAACGGGAAACGAAGTAACAGACGTATTTGATTTAGAATGAAGCTAGAAACAACGAGTAACAGATTTTTAAAGTAAATTTGTAGTAAATAAGGAAGCACTCACGCACTTTATACTTTTGTTCTTTTGCTCCACTTCACGTCGAATGCTTGCAATAATCATCTTTCAAGAATTTAATCTTTATTTTTGTCCGCATGGCGATTGTATAACCATCTCATTCGTACATTTGATAGATCATTATATTTTCACTTACATTATTGTTTTTTTTTGTTTAATAATCTGTTCCGTTCGCTTCTAAAATGTAATCAGTACGTTCCGCCGCATTAAATGGCGGCGGGAGAAAAATCACGCGCGAAATTTTCACGGTTCGCGCTGTAACCTCGGTTTACTTCGCATTAATCTTTACGCTTAAATGTACACATCCCGAACGCCGCCACTTTCTCTATTTTTTTCTTTCATCTTCATTCGTAACTTTTACTCTACTTAAATCTAAAAATTCTATCGTCATTTTTCTTTCTCGCATTCATAAAGCGACGCCCGGAAGTAGATTTCTATTTTATTTCATGATGTTGCGCATTCGCGAATACGCACAGAACGGATATTTAAGTAATGTGTGATGTGTATGTCATGTGAAATTGGACATAAATTACTTCAAATTAGTATTATTATTATTTTAATGCTATTTATTTTGATTCTCAAAAATTCCTTTCAACTGCATCTGCGCGCCTTCGCGAAACACTAAATCTTATTTTCTTCTAAAGTCTAAGACAAAAGAGGGAGGAAATTGAGATTTCGTTTTTGCTTATTGAATGTTCAATTAAAATTTCTATTTTGAAATTTTGAATGTACTTTAGCCCGCCGGGGCGACTTTTATTTCATTCGTATCGTTATCGTCGACTGCCAATAAATTTCATTAACTTTCTATACAAAATTAGCGTTAACCTTCTCGATTGTAAATTTATACAAATTTACAAAAAGAACTTCACTCATAATTATGTACAAATATTATCGCGCGTCACCCTGGCGCGCGTGTTTCCATTTTTTGCCTCGTCAACGATTTCTCCCTTTTTATGTTTGTTTTTATTTGGAATCTTTAAACTCAGCTTTCTTAATAACTATGGCCTTAAAAATTATTTGACATTTCGTATGGTGTCACTCTGAGTAGTTTGTTACTAAACGGAATTTCGACGATTTTACCACTTGTGTGTCTGATGTGTCTGATGTGTCTGATGTGTCTAATGTGCTTGACGAGTCTGATGAGTCTGATGTGTGTGTAAGTGAATCTTTCTCTACTTGTTAAGATTTCCCTCCCATATCACGACACCACCGTAAGCAAGTGCAAAACTTTTTAGATGAATATCACAAATTAATATTGTATCGAAATTTTTTTACCGAGAATTCGGTATTTTTGCACTTGCCTCTGTTCGTCAACCATTCCTCGGATATGCTAAACTAAGAAACTGCGAAAAGATGTTACTACTTCTAGCGCTTTCGAATTCATGGACTAATCACTTATTCTTCGTTCGATTACTTCTTCGTGTTTTAAATAAAAGCGAAAAATAAAGGCAAAAGTAATTGATTTGTCTTATTTTATCTTTCGCGCTATCGATGGACTTCAATTTGTCTTTCAATGTCCTAATTTGTTTCTCCAATGGCATAAAGATTCTCGCTTTCTCTTTGATAAGGAGAGGAAAATAAAAAAATAAAAAGTATTCACTATTTACGGATTTCCAATTTCTCTTCTGCGTAACCTATAAGTAATTAAGATGCCAGATCCCAAAAAGGAAAGTAAACAATTTTTTTGAAGTTTCTGCTTTTTTTGTACAGAATAAATTTCCCACACGAGGTAAAAAGAATTTTATAGAGACTGATACAATGTGGAATAGACATGATACAAAGAATTAAAATAATGAGGAAGAGATCTTTTTTGGGAGATAAAAAACCACCTAGAGTATTAAAAAAAAAGTGGTCGTCAAAAAAAAATTCTTTTCTCTTTAATTTGTTTTTCGGACATTTTTAATTATGCTTGTTCAAATATCATTTGAACGAACCTAATGCGACGAACGGTATTTTGTACGTTAGAGTATCACATAAAATGACAATAGAATGGGAACCGTTTCAAATAGTCAAAAACTTTTGCGGTAATGGAATTTTTTACTGTACAAAACCCCTTTTAATGAAAATGTTTTCCTTTTGGTGAACATATATTATTTTAATTTTCTTTGTAGCAAAATAATAATAAAGTAAAATTAATTCGTTTCTAAAACAAAAAACAGAAAAAATTATTGATGTTCAATCATAGTAGAAAATTA
Source organism: Wiebesia pumilae (assembly GCA_018907045.1). NCBI lineage: Eukaryota > Metazoa > Arthropoda > Insecta > Hymenoptera > Agaonidae > Wiebesia > Wiebesia pumilae. The sequence continues at coordinate 958,091 of JACCHZ010000066.1, read as the reverse complement.
TGAACAAGCTTTTAATAATTGATGAAAACGGTAAAATTGTTTTGTTACGGCCACCATTCGTCATAGCATTTTACTTAATTTAAATATATTATTATATCCTAAAAAAATTGGATTTTTTATTTATTTGTATCCATTGCGCGCGACGCGACGAGTCGAAAAATTGACGACTCTCGACTTTAAGGAAAAAAGAATAGATTCAAGAATCCACGATCGATTCTTCGGCTTCTTACACAGATAAACCATAAACAACGATGACTGGATTCGCTTTATATATATGTATAATTCAAAATACTTTCAGTTTTAAATGAGTAAAAAGTGTTTACAATTTATCGATAAACAAAACGCACACCGTAAACGTGATGTTTACTGTAAAAAAAAAACGTGCGAAAGATTTTGTTTAGCACTAGAAATAATTTTGTCGGACAGCATCGTGGATGTCGACCATATTGACTTATTTAAAATTATATGCTTATTTACTTCTTATTCCACTCCCCTAAATTGAATATATATATATATATATGTTTATTTACGATGTACACAATATAATTTATGCGTGTGTATTGACATGTACATATACTTCGAATGTAGTATCAAATTTAATATCTTATTTTGTTTATTAGTTTTGCATTAAAAATTAACAATATTTTTAAAGTGTCAGGAATCAATCATTTTTATATTTACTTACGGTGCATCGGTGACACATCGCGAGTTCACCAAAAATCTGGATAACCATTTTTTGTTCTTTATTTGTTTAAGTTTCTTATTGGCCTTAGGTTACCGTCGGCGAACTTACGTATTGTGCACATGCAAGCGTAGCCATACATGCACACACACACACACGCATACAAAATACTTACTTGTGTTTCTTCAATTATTGTTCATTTCTGTATTATACGTAATATATCGATAAAAAGATGTGACTATATTTCATTTTCTCTTTGTTATTATTATTACTACATCGTCGGTCGATCGGTCGTCTTATCGATAAAATCAAAAAGCAAAGTAAGACTGAAGTCGAATGATGCAATATTCAAACAATGTACAAAATATATACTGGCAAAACGAAACCAGAGTCCGATTGATTGATTCACGTTACAAACGCTATAAACCACTTTATCTGATTTTAGCGTGAAATAAAGAATTGATGATATGAAATTTAAGTTGCACAAACTTGCAAGAAAACTCTGCGTGAGGTTAAACTAGTTTTAAGGAACTCAAATGAAAGTTTAACTATGAAAAATGAACGTTGATGTGCCGTCTTCGTAGAAAACGTTTGCAGTCCTTGATTTGAATTGCAATTAAAAACTGTCCTACAAAAAGTAAATGCCATTTACGCGATTATTTGCATATTTTCTCTCATTCTTTTTCACCTCTTGTTCATTCACACTTGTCACATTCAAATACACGAGCATACTTCCTTCCTTTTTCAATGTGCCCAAAGCGAAGAAAACTTAAAGGGAGAAAACAAATTTGTTGCCATAAAAGATAATGATTTACAATATACTACTTCGGATAATTTCCTCGTAAATATAACTAAAAAAATTTTGATATATAGATATGCAAGATCTAAAAGAAAAAAATTGTATTCTTATATATATATATATATATACTTAAAAAAATGGTAAAAAAAATTAAACTTAAACTCATAAGGCACAACACACGCGAATAAAGTAAAATCTTGGCACGAAAAAGTATCGCACTTGTTGTCAGTTGAATCAATGAAAAGATAAATTTAAGCCTACGCTACTTGTTTTGTCTTTCATTATCATCCTGAAACATTAACACTTACGTACTACAGAAAATTTTAAGTGGATTGTTTTCGCCGTCAATCTTGACTATAATATTATCTTCGCCAGCTCAATTATAAACAAGACAGTCCGCAAGTACGAGAGTAAACTCAATCTCACGATAATTGAAGATATTTTAAGAGATCAAATTTTGTTTAAGAATACAACAAACCGAATTTAATTTCCACATTAAACTTGGCATTTTTACTCTAAATTAAATGAAACTGAATTGTTGATTATACCGCTCTGACTGACATTTAGTCGAAAAGCCGAGTTGTACTTGTAAATTCAGCGCGAAACCCGATAATCCGGCAAATCGTACTCATGTGGGATTTAATTTGGTCCGTCGCCGTCATACCGTAAAATGCGCATAATTTTGAAAAGATTCAAATTGCTAGTTATTAATATTTTTTTCTGTTGATAAAAGTAATGAAATTCTGTGTATATGTACACACTCCATTTAATTCGGTACTCGTTAATCAAAACCTCCACCAAAAATGATTTAACCGACTTTTAAATACTTGGTATGTGTATATCGATCAATCATCCACATAGGATACCTTACAAAATTCATTGCAGTTTCGTGCAAAAAAAAAAACAAAAAAACGTAAAAATACTCGTTTCATCCTTAACGATTAATTAAAAAGAAAAAATAATAATAGTAATAATAATAATAATAATAATAATAATAATAATAATAATAATAATAATAATAATAATAATAATAATAATAATAAAGAAAACAAGAAAAAAAAGTTGACAAAAATACGGCAATGCGAAGAATTCCAAAGGCATTGCTAGCCCCGACGAATCCTACATGTGTTGCCTTAAACTGTATGATTTGTCGAAGAATTTTGTAAAATTAAAACGAACGCTTTCTTCCATCTTTCCCCCCTTACTAAATCTATATAAATCGCATGTATAAATTACTATTTTTAACAAGGTCCATCGAGTTTCTGCTGTTGTGACTTTTCTCTCCCGTAAATTCCGATACCTCGATTAAGCTTCTCCATATGTTTTTGTTTCATTCTTTGTAATAATGCTCGCTGTCTCACTCCAATCGATTGTTGTAATAAAGATCGAAAGGCATAAGTTTATATTAATTGCGTCGCAGAAAGTTCGTAGTACATACCGTTAACGTATCGTATTACGAGACGCTCACTGGGTCGAGTAAATTCAACTTGATTTGAAACAATTAAAAAGAAAAGAAACTTTTTTTCCTTTCCTCAAGGAAATTGAAAGGGAGGAGAGAAAGCGAAAATGATAGCAAATTATCATGTAGAAACAGAAAAGATCTCATATGAAGGGAAAAATTGAAGTTCGTGGTAAGAGAGATAAGATCTTTCCGCAGCTTTGCCATTCCATTCGAATGCCCGTGTATATGGGTGTAAGTGTAGTTTCATGATCGCATGTGAGTTTTGTTTGTTTAATAGTACACGATAATCTAAAATACATGTTTACATATTTATACACGGCTTGCAAATAGAGAATCGTATCTTAAACGCCATTATAATTATCGAAACGAAGTTAGCAAGGTTAGTTGGCTCTGCGTGCTCTCCTGTTTGTCATATTATGCAATATTTTAGGTACAATAGGTCTTACTTAACCTTTAGAATCAGCAAACTGTTGAAGCCTTTTCCAGTTACCTTGTTTTCTTTAAGTTCGAAATTAAAATCACAGGCCTTCAAAGGAGCCTCACACGTAACCTCCAACAAATAAAATAGAGTGCCCGTGTTGCTAAAGATGGCAAACAAAATCCATCGTCACACAACACACTTCCCTTAGAGAAGTTTGGACACTACTGCGTACAAAGAAGACGCATAAAAGAATACACCTCCTTCACAGTATTTCGAAGTAATTCTGCTCATGTTGTTGGACGACACTGGTGTGCATAAAAGAGTTCACTTTCTTGAATCTTAATAGGCTCGCGCACTCCATTGCCACAACTGTTGGTATTTCTGCTAATTTCTATCAAGCCTGGACGTTTAAGATCATTTTAAAGTGCTGGAAAATATGATTGGACTCAGCAGCCTCACTCTGGCAGCCAACCGCCAGTCTAGTCCAGTGACTTGGTGGCTTTGGAAGGCTAGCTGGTGACGGTGGCTCAGAGAACTTGGCCCCAGCATAAAAACTGTTGGTCGGACTGCCCCTGCGCATTCCAAATATAATCGTAATGTAAATTCATTCAAAGCATTGGAGCAAATTTTTTTTCAATTCCAATTATAAACCTAAGAAAAGTTGACTTGTTTGAAAAGTTGATTCTTTTGTATGATATTGCAAGTTTTAGAAGAAACACACATTATTGTTGTGTGCTGTTTTACAATATTTTTGTGATCTTACGATCAGACAATTCCAATACTGTATCAATTCGACAACAACGACAAAATGTTTTAAAAAAGACTTTACCATATTTCAAATTATACGAGAATGTTTAATCAATGACAAATATTTGACAAATGCCTACTTTTTTCGAAAATTTACCTCGGACTCTCGTACCGCATCGGCGAGCTACGAGGAATACTTTTAGCAGAGCTGCATGGTGGACTGCAGCTTTGTCTGATGTTGGAGGACCTGCTGTTACGTCCTCCACCTCCTGAATTGCTGTTGCTTGTGGCACTAATCGTATTACTGTTGCCACTAGCAAAGTATGTGACAGTCTTCACATAATTGGAGTTACGCTGGCCAGACTTTTGTTTGCCGTGACTATTGGGCGAACCCTGTCGCTCAATTTTGTTGCTGCTCTTGGGCGTTGAATTTGTCATTTTGGCTCGGAAGCTGGTGATGATCTAAAGTTAAGCTGAAAGTTGTTGTTGCGAAGGCCGTCTGAAACAAAAAACAAAGGAATCAATTTTGTTTCTTTTCTTGAAAATTTAGAATAGATGTATTATTTGCATTAACGTCGACATTTTACGAGATTTTTTTATCGGTAAACAGCAACTAAAGAAAAAATAGGATACCGAATGTAAATAGAATTTCATTAATCATTATTATGCAATATTTGTATGCGCGATAAAAAAAATGTCCATTTTAAATACAACCGGTCAAAGTGAAACAATAAATAATCGCTCATAGCTTACGGAAGAAAGAACGTAATACGTGAATGAAGAAAATGCATTATTTTTCGTATAACAACGAAGAACACGATTTTTTCCAAACATTCCGCGTGCAAGTAGACGCGTCCAATAATCCCGTTAGACGCGCACCGAATCACGGTAAAATAAGGCAACGGAGAAGTCCGGCTCTGTCATATGCGACGCAGCAATGGCTGTTTTTAAGAGGGGCTTTGTGAAAGCTCGAGAGCAACCCAACGGGGGCAGGTTAGAAAGTACGACGCAGCTCGACTTTGCCGTCCCTCCCCCCCAACCAACGCATCGGATTGTGACGGAGAAAGAAAAAAAAAGGCGAGACTACGACGCAATTGGAGGGGAGCAGATGCCGGAGTCGTGCGCATAGGCTTCTCTATTAAAGTTGCCGATACTAGCCGTTCGAAAATTACTGGCATCGCACCAGCATCGCTCGACTGTGTGCTTATATTCACTTTTCATTTGCGTTTTCACGAATCGCAATATTGAAAACGGACGGCTCGTAAAGTAAGGTTCGTTTGGGACAAGATGCGGATGGATTTAATACTTAAATCCATCGGCTCGGGTTTAAATTTCAATGCGTCGTTACATTGACACACTAACTAAATTTTTAAAATCAGCTTATGAAATGGAAAAATCTAGGATTCACGCACTCCTCGGATTAAAACTTCTACCTGAAAAATTTATGCAGTGCTTATTGAAAATTCTTTCGAGTAGACAAAGAATTGGAAAGCGTTCTGGTGTCATTTATTATGATTTTTGAACGTTCCTAGAAAGGCAATTTATATTAATACCTATTTCAAAAGACGCAACCTTTATTTATTAAAAATTAACAAACGCGAATAAATTATATTTAAAATATTATGCACGTGATAGAAAAAATATAAAAAAAAGAAAAAAAAAACTATTTTTTTACGTTCTACGATATAAGCGCACAAGTTTATTCAGATCATTGAATACGCTCCGCTTTACCAAAAGCCGTGTAATTATAATGAATTTCAAGATCCGCCAACTCGCGTTACACTCAATCGTAGAAACTTCTGGAAACTTCAACAGAAAACTTGCTGCCTTATATGTTGCAATATAACCTATTAGAACTAGTATGTTTTCTTGATAAATGGAAAAACTTTCGAAACGACTTCAATTCATCTGTTTCTTTCTCTTTTTTAAACAAAGTTAACTCGAAGTACTTGAACATATCCGTAAATAACATAAATGTGAAAATAATAATAATAATAAACATTTAAAGGTCAACTTGAACTTGAATTTAATATTAAAGTGATCTTAATTGGATTTAAAATTTGTAAAATAAAAGACGAGCGATCGATTGCAGTTTTTAAATGATATATCATGAAATATGTCAACATATCGTAACTGATGAGCGTTAGTAGATATTTAAACGATAAACAGTTGAGTGCAGAAAAAACACCTTGATGTAAATAAATGCCAAGTGACAGAGATAAAGAAGCACCGTATTAACATCCGATTGATACTGTTTTGTAAATAAAATAATAAAAGGCGTAAATAAAGTTTTTTTTATACTCACACAAACATATTGAAATAAGTCCACAAAGAAGGTTATTGATTAAATTATTAAGTTGGGTAATAATATTTTTATAGATCATTCGTTATTGGCTTCGATTTTCAATTAGTAATTATCCAAAATAATTATTTTAATAATCATAAATAATGACCATTTTAATACTATTTATAAAAGTATTTCCTGATCACTGTTTTAATTACCCATTATCTATCAGTAATAATTTAAATTTTCATTTTCAAACAAAAAGTAACACTATATAGGGTTGATACTTTCAAACTATAAAGTTTTGTAATAAAATGGATATAAATTTATCTAAGGCACACTTTAAAAAATGTAATAATTTTAGATTAATAGTTTATAGCAAACATTAAATTATCTATTAATATACATTTGTTTGACGATAACTGTCTAATGATTTTATAATATTCAAGAACCTCGTTAGAAAATAACTATTTGTTGTCGATACGATTCAAACTTATTACAAAGAAAAATAATTATTACAATCAAATATTAATTTAAAAATCATATTAAATTTACCTACATGTTATAATATAACCATTATAAAAAAATTTGATGCAATTTTAATATAAAATAAAAGCGATGACAACAATAATTTTTATTTACCGCTTTTTTGTTGGACGGCCAAGTTATGCGTAAGATAGAGAAAAGAGAGAAACTCCTTTATCGTGGATCAAACAAAGACGGATGATGACGATACAACTGCGCAATAAAATTCAGACGGAGTTCCTGAAAAGTTGGTGGGGATTCAGAGGATAAAATATGCTTGTATTTATGTTTATACTTATTCACGATGCACAATGACTTTGTGTATGTATGTGTGCGTGTGTGTGTGTGTGCACGAGTGCGATCATACAATTAGGCAAAAATGTATCTAATGTTAAACTGAAGTTCAACGAAATAACATCATATTTACGTAAATAAATAATAATAACTAAAACAAATAACACAATAAACGTATATTTTATTTTTCAGAAGTTCTTGTTTAAAGTTATTTTCTAGTTAAAATAAAATAAAAACAGAGACGGAGATGCTACAGCCAAAGATCAGTATCACGAAAAACAAAGCAAACTCACCTGCGTATTCGAAAAGAGAAGAAAAGCAGTCACTGCTACCTTGACTTGTTTAAGAGATCATAGAATGAAGATGATAGAGATTTCGATGACTGAGGATAGGTAATCAGTGGCACTAGTCTGTTTATTGTCCTCCCACTGCGCTTCAACACAAGGGATGAATTTTGCCACATCCGGTGACCTTTGGTCACCCCTCAACACAAAAAAAAACTGTATTTGACAAATCCTCGCTCGAAATAACGATTTTTCGCGATGGGAAAAGTCGCTCGAGAAACGTCTTTCTTTTTTTGTTTTTGGAGATGTAAATGTTTGCCCTCTTTCTCTGCTTCACTGGTGCGGTTGCTGTTACTAACAATTCCAGCGAATGATTTGACCCAAGATGGCGGCGCCGCTCCGTCTGTTTTCCTTGGTTGCTCTGAACAGAGAAGGACAGAAAGAGAGAAATTAGAAAAGGTAGGGAAGAGAGATAGAAATCGACTCGAGCTAAACGCACGTAGCACAGTCGCACGCACACACTCATATACGCGTATTAAGAGAGAAAGAAATCTGTTCTTTTCAATCCACTTAAATTCTTTGTTTTTAGTTAATTATTGTTGCGTGTATGAAAGCGTTTTTTCTTTATCGAGGAAGATTTGATTATGAAAAGTAAAAACAATTAAAAACTAACACGTTAAAAATGTCGACCAATAAAGAATTCCACGTAGTATTACGTTTCCTTTCTTATTCACTTCGTCTTTCGCCAATGTTTCAGCTTAACAAGCCTTTTCAACGTCACTCTCACTCTTCTCTCCTGCTCGCTGACGTTCAGCGAACGCTCCGACAACGTCCACTACTCCTTAATGACTAAACTGGTGTATGGAACATGGATGGCAACAGCGAAGTTTTAATTATCCTTGGTCCTTTCGCCACCGATTCGTACCCCTCCACTTATTCTTACACCAAGCCAGTAACCAATCGGACTTTATATTAGTAATACGCGGACAAACTGGGCCAATGAAATACCTACTATACTTCGTGTCTTTTCGGGTTGCGTCGAGAACCAAGAATTTTTGTTATGTTATTGAAAATGATTTCTCATTAGTGTTGATAGTTTTTAATAAAAATATAAAGCCTTTCAATTATTTGAGGTACAAAGTGAAATTAGCTTTTATAAATATGTGCAAGCGTAGCTATAATTTAGATTGTTTATTAATGATCAAGACAAAGTTGAACTTGGATTGGTTAAACGATCAGCCAATAACTCGAGAAACGTATATAATCTTTTATTCGAATCATTCTTTTTTACTTTTATTAGACGACATGAAATTTGGCACCACAATTGAAAATTAATTTTAATCCTGGGAATATAATATATTAAATTGGTAAGATACTCTTGCCTTAATTAAAATATTTAAGATTTCTTGAAAAAATTCTAAATGTCCAGTGATCGTCGTGTTACTGTTAAAAATAAAAAAATTTTTTATATTTTTTTAAGAAAATAAATGTTGTACTTGTTCTTTTGCAACAATTTTAAACATTGATACAAGATGAGGTTCTTTTTATATATTACATATTGTTATCATAGTTGCCTAAAATTTTGAATATAAAATTGCTTGATGTAATTTATTATGATAAAACAGGTTTTAATCTAGCCTTGAAAAGGTTTTATAAGATTATATTTATTATATTATTTAAGAAAACTAATATTTATTTTGAAAATATACCAATATAATTAATTTCATTATTCATTAGGATTATCACAATACCGAAACTTTCCATTTAATTAATTAAAAGTTGTGTAATTAATCATTTATTTCTTACAAATATTTAATTAAACATAGGTAATTTCTTTATATGCCTAATAATGTTAGAGCCTTTGTGTTAAGAAATATGGTTCCTAATAAAAAAAAGTTCTACTTTGACGAAATGTATGAGAAAATACATAAATATTAACGACCTTTCTATTATGATTTCTAATATAACCCTTTTTCAAAACATGAAATTAATTGAAATTCTTGAAGCATATTGAGGATAAAAGAACAAAGAAAACAGGATGTAAGTATTCCCATAATTATATTGAACTACATACTGCACCTATCTGTTATTAAACTTTATGAATGGAAAATGATGCTAAAATGGAAAATAAAAGTATAAGGTGTGAGATTATTGATGAAAGATTGAAGTAAATATGATGAATATGAAATTTCTTCAGAATGAGTAAAACATAAGTTAATATCATTGATAGAGTTATAAAATGATGATTTAAAATCAATTTTTATAAAGTACATGAATTCTAATATTTCTGCATGATTTTGATTAGACTTTCAGAGAAAATATATACAATGTATTCGATTACTTTAAGATACAGAGAATTTTTCTTAAAAAAAAAATTGAACAAAGTACTTCATTAACAACGGATTATTAATCAGATAGTACTAATAACTAATATAAAAACAAGTTTTCATTTCCAAGAATTGATTGTTATAAAAGTCATTTTTATTTTAATAAATTAAATATTAACGTAAATTTTATTTTATAATTTTCTATAATTGATAAGTAATTTATAAAGTAAACGTTTCTCAAAATAATTATATAATTATTGATATAATATACACAATTCGAATATAATTAAGAAGATGATAATAAGGCTTTTCTAATTGCTTTTCGAATATTATACATCTGGAAAAATATACAAAAGTAAAAAAAACTCGATTAATTAATTTCATAAATAAAAATTGATTTTTATATTAACAAATATGACTTTTATAAATGCATTGTTTGTAAGCCAATTATTTATTATATTTAGTGTTTTCAATACACAGAAATGATTTTCTACATTTCCATCTAAAGCATTCAACATTGTTTTACAAGTATAATATATATTTTTGATCTACAAAATTAAGTAACTTTTCTTTCATAAAAAAATCTTTTCAAAATATAAAAATTTATTGTTCTTTTGAAACTTGCTTATCTTAATCTATTATTAGATAAAATGCACCATAGTCGTTTACATAGGAAATTTGAGTTGCACTTGATTAATTTAGTAGTTTCTTTAGATTTATCACGTGTCTTGTTCTAGGAACAAATTAGGATAAAATCTTAGTGATTCTATCGAGTCATCCCTACATGCTTTGCCATATTTTTCGGTCATCAAAAGCCTTTCACATGCTAGAACCACTGAAATGCCTTCTAATTGTGCCAATTCTGTCCCTGTCATTGAACCTTTATCCTTAATCTGCATTTGATAAGACAACTTAAATGTACATACGTATATTAATCAATACTATAAAAAAGAAAATATTTTGTACCACTTTAGCTACAGCCTCAGTAATTTCATAATCACTATGTGCTTGAGATTGAAGCACCATAACTCCACTATCAAATGTTCTTAATACTATTGGTAGATTCAGTGGTGCTAATTGCCTACAAGCATTCAGTAAATCTTCAGGGGATAAAAGTTCCAGTCCTCTTGCTCTATTAACTCTACAGTAAATATCAGTCAACACCATCATCCCTCCTACTTCCTAATAAATACAAAAATTTTTTACTGAGAAGTAAATAACCTTAAAAAATTTCAATTTAAAGAAATGAAAACATTGTTTGTTATTAATTTATAAAGAAACGCGGTATTTAAATCTTCATTACGCACTCTAATTGGTTCCTCTAAAATTTCAGCCAGTTGCCGGGCAAGTTGCCTGAAGTATTCATTGCTGCTTTTATAGGCATCTCTGGTCACTGGATCATCAATTCCCAAGCTCATCAGATATGACTTAAACCTAACAGTCTCATCTTCTGTGATATCCCCATGGCGTTCCTGTAATTTTCTCGCATTATGAGAGCCGACACGTTTTTAGCGAGCTTTAACATTCAGAAAGTCACCCTTATTTTTGCTGATATTGTCTTCGAAATGGAAACCATATCCTTGGCCATGCCCATTAGTTTCTTCAGATCCTGGAATGCCACATTTATACTCTCGTCTGTGGCTCGTTGTTGCTCCTGCAAACTACGTTCAATTCCTATAATACCAGTTCTGGGCTTGATAGGAGGTAACAGTTTTAAATTCCTTCTTTCCTGTTTGTATAAATATATGCAATATAATAAAATTAAAATAATCAGTACAAATCTTAAGTATATTTAAATAAAAAAATTAAAAAATTTAAATGAGCTCCAACCAGGTTCTGTGTGCCTGCAGAAGATGTTACATTTGAAGAATCAGTTTCCCAAACTCTTTTTGTAATGGCATCACTCAAATGTATTATAAAGTTTGGATCAAAACCTTCTTTAAATGATAATTTTACATAATTATAAATACTGTTATCAAGTGGTCCAGTCAATTTCTCTACAAATTAGTTTTGTGATGAGATAAATTAAAATAAATGAAATAATCAAACCAAAATTTATTATTGCTAGATTCAGATTATTATTAAAATCCATAATATATTCAATGAAAAGTAGTTATTAATGATATTAATTAAAAAATTCTTTTTTCAAATTAAAGATACTATTATTTAAAGCTCTAATTTTACAGTGTAACTCTAATCATAACAAAATATAATTTATTCCGATTGTTAAATTGATATTTAATTATTAGTTAATATTAATTAATTGATATTAACAAAATATAACAAGAAGTTATTTAAGAATCTGAATAACAAGAATTAATTATAATATTTTGATTTATTTAGAGTAATTACCACTATGAGGTTCAGCAAGATGCAAAACTACTTTTTTACTACGTGTAAAAAATAAAGCACCAGGAATTTCTTCTTCAAAAAATATAATATAGCGAAGTTGTAAAGCAAATGTTAAATCATCTGTTGTTTTATAAATAATCCTATGGCTTGTCAGTGTTACCTCTCCACCCTCAAAGACAGTCTATCATATCAAAAAATATTTCGAATATAGCATAAGTAAAATTTATACTTTAAAATAAAAATTCTAAAAATGTATTAATGGTTCTGTAATACACGGAATTTTTAAATATAATTTAAATAAGCGTAAATGTAGAAATACTTAATCTTTATATATAAATAAAAAATAGAATTTTATAAGCAAGTGCGTGCTTCAGTAATATATTGTACAAAACAAAAAATATTTATTCTATTATTATAGGTTATGTTACATTATTTCTATTTGAATTTACAAACCCTGACTTCTCCATCGTAAAGCCTGATTCCTCGATCACGCCTAATATGACTTTCATTCGGCAACAATTGAGCTTGAATGTACTCGAATCTATTCATTTTACTAATTTATTATTAATTTTAAGGAACCCGAGGGTATCAGTGCTTTTAACCTGTCATTCTTAAATGAGACTACGCCTTTTCGAAATTTACTTTACCAACTGAGGATGTTTAATTTTTAATAATGTATGTTGATTTCGATCAAACTAAGTATTAAAAATGCAAGTACATATATATTGAATTATCATTGGAAATTATAAATGTTACCAGATTTTCATGTAACTTTAACGTATGATTTATGAAAATTTTATGAATTAAATCTGTTGCATTAAACAAATTTTCTTAATCTTTCATGGAATCAATATTTTATGTAGAGAAAAAAGTGATGCATTAATATCTTAAATAATTTATGAATATCATTTGTTATCGTAATATAAAATAATTTTTTTACAAATCTTACAAATGTTATTAAATTATTAATTTTATTTACAAAGGTTTCAAACTGAAATACTTCCTTTAAAATTATAATATATAAAGGAAATAAAAAATCCAAAGATTTGTTTTTAATAGAATAAATATACTATTAATCAAATTTTACGTGATTTATAAAACATTTTGTATAAAACAGCCAATTATTACAATGAGTATCTTCTTATTATTTAATCTAAATCTTGACTTAAAAAAATGTAGATATTGTATAACGTGTTTGCAAGTTTTATACTTGTGTGGCCTATTTTTAAATATCAAAATTATTATTGTATTAACACTTTTATCTTTGTTCGTTTAAAATTTTCAGCTCGAATGTATAATTTTAGCGTTTTTTTTTTTTGCAAGCGACGCTTTCCTATTTTCAAAGAAGAAACACAAATAATTTATCGCGAAATGCGAACAATCAGATGACGGCAAAAGCGAGACGTCAACTGTCGCTCATGGCTCGGTATAAACTAATTAAACCTTTGGTCTGGAGATTCTAATCGGACAAATTATCTCTGAAAATTCTTAAGTACACACCCCCGGTCATTTTGAAATGGTAAGCGTAGTCGCGCCTGGTTTATAAACTAAGACGTTACCGGTTGCAATCACGATGATGACGTCGTCACTTCACCGAAAGTACGTATTATATACCTGAGAATATGTATACATCGAGAGTAAAGAAAAAAGAGAGACGAGGAACGGCCAGTTTTTACTCGTTGTCTTGGGTCCTTACAATATGAGATGCATACCGTTAAATACAAAAGAAAGAGACACGTGTATAGTAGTTCATGTTATTTTGATAAACTATAATAATTTTGTACTAGATAATCAAAGGAGTAATTACGTAAAGTATTGAAGTACGTAATGGAGTATTTTAAGAGTTTTGAATTAAATTTGAAAATATAATCAAATTAACACTTTCTACGTCGAAGAAGCCTCAAGTGTGCAAATTTTAAAAGTTGTTATAAATTTAAGAATATTTAAGGTACACTTTTTAAATATAAACTTCGTTTTTCGCTCAGAAACTTACGTTTTATCATTTATATTAAGAAAATTATTATCCAGGTATTCGAAATTAAAGGTAACTTTTATATTTTAGCCTTATAATTCAAGATTTTCAAGATTCTACATAAGAATAACATGAAAATGTCACTTTATTAAAAGTAAGTGGGCATATGTTAATTACTTGGTAGTTTAATAAATATTATACGTGTTATATTTTGATTAATAATAATTAACATACATGATTTTTATTTCTAATTCAGTATATTAAAATTATATATATATGCGTAAGTCATTATTATTTTTATTCTCTTTATAATATTGAAAAATAAAGTTGAATTACTTATAGCATTGAAAAGAAAATTATAAAATACAAATTTCCGTCTTATAAGAAGTTATTTTATTATTTAAAATTATATTATTTAAAATTTATATTATGAAATATTTTGTCTTGGCTGTAGTATTAAAAATTCATGAAATTCAGATAATTATTTAATGCATTACAGAAAATTATTGTAATGATATTGACAAGAAAATATGTTTGTACTAAACCTTACCCAATGATTTATTCTTTATTTTGAAGTAATAATGATTAATTCTATTTTTTATACCATTTTTAAAAGTATTTTTTCTCTTCAACACGCCACATGTAACTCTTTTAACTTGTAATACTGTTCAAAGTGTAAAGAAGCTCATGGTTCGTTGTTTCTTCCGCTTTTCCTCTCTCTCTCTCTCTCTCTCTCTCTCTCTCTCTCTCTCTCTTTCTCTTGAATAATGAGAACCAGTATGAGTTGACTGTACGCGCGGGAATTTCGTCACGGATTTTTCACGAGCTTCGTCAACTGAATTTTTCCTTTTCTTGCGACTTTTGTAATACCAATTAGTATAAAGCAATACATTCAAAATTATCAAATGTAAATTAAGAACCTTTTGAAAAAAAACGATGAGTACTTTAATCTTTTTTGTAATGCATAAAGAAAATACACAAGTATTATGTGTTATTTCTGTTAGTCAGAACTTCTCGATAATTAATCAATATAATTTGTTCGCTTATTTTCTGTTTATATTATAATTTTGTTAGTAAGGTTGTTAACGATAAATAAGATATACGAGGCAAAGTGTGTACCTTATCTCCTAAATAAAATTAAAAAATCATTCAGAACTATTGTACAAGAAATAAGTATAATCAGTTAATAAATAAGTAATAATCAATTATTTTCATGTTATTATATTCAATATGTTTCATGAATTAATATCAAATTTTTTTGTCAGCATTAAGTTGACCAAAAATTCTTAAAAGTCTGAATTAAAAATTTGCTCTAGAACTAGGATTTGTTTTTATATTTTTAAACAGTTCTAATCGAAGTCTAATTTATAATCAAATACCTAGGATTTATTTCTATGAAATATCAGATTTGAAATAGTACGAATTTTGTAACAAAGTTATATTATAAAAAAAGATATACGTAGTAAGTGAAAGTGAAAATAAGTTAACTTCGTTAAATTATTCTTTTATGAGTAGAAACTGATATAAAGACAGTGATAAAATAATAAAAGAGTACAGAAATTTGACATTTATTAGATATTTTTAATAATTAAGAAACATTTATTTAACGAAAAATAATATAACTTTCACAACTCATAGTTGTTTTGTATTTGGATACAGATTTTCGCTATTACGATTAAATTGTACTTTTTATTAGCACTAACACTCTAATACGGAAAAATAATATGCAAGCCTTTTAAGGAATGATTTTACGATTAATAAATAAATATATATATATATATACATGATATAAATTAAACTCAAAAGTGTAAGTTTGAAAAATTGGTCGGTTCAAATAGTAAATGAAACTACTTTTTGTATAGCATTCAAATTTATTATAAAATACTTTTATCGTAAACATTTTTATTTACAATGATTAACATTTTCATAACTTCTTTTCTGATTTCTCCTACAAGCAAAATTATCGAAAATCGCAATTATTTGTACATAGCTCTTTCATATAAATATGTGTATGTATATATAATATTTTAAATATGATTTCTTAATTTGAACTTTCTTCTAAAAATATTTTATAAAAACCTATGCAATGAGTAATTTACTTTATTAAATAAGATAATAATATTTAAGAAGAAATAAAATCAAATTTTGATAAGCGTGCTACATTCCCGTAATCAAATTTTATTTTATTTGATTGTATAGAAAAGTATGTAAATAAAATTTGTTTTATTTAAAGTGATTGGATATTCTGATAAATTTATTTGAATTTCGCTTGACTAACTTGAGTGAATTTGGTAAGTGTTT
Organism: Wiebesia pumilae; assembly: GCA_018907045.1. Taxonomy (NCBI): domain Eukaryota; kingdom Metazoa; phylum Arthropoda; class Insecta; order Hymenoptera; family Agaonidae; genus Wiebesia; species Wiebesia pumilae. The sequence goes on along the minus strand of JACCHZ010000066.1, from coordinate 941,641 downwards.
TTAAATTTTAGTCATTCGCTTGGATTATAAAATACATAATATTATTTATATTAAAAATTGAGTAAAGTGACCTGAATTGAGTAGAGCGTAAAACATTTTCAATTTTTAATTTTTATAGAATATAATATCGTTGAGTATAACTGATTTGTAATTTCTACAGAATATATATATATATATACCTCATTTATATATGTATAAATAATTATATATGTAAAATTTTTTATATTACATTTTATATTTTTATATTATATCATATTAAGAATGTAATAATAAATATAACGTTGTTTTAAGTGAGCAATATTTAAAGAGATATTAAAGTACACATTTTACAAAAATCATTTTTCTATAGAGTCAAAACTTTTACAATTTAGATAGAAATTGTTTGAATTCCAAGCGTCAATAGTTATAAAAGTACATACTTATTCATACAATGAATTAAAATACAAAAATATTCTTGAAATATAAAAATATTAGCAAAAGATTAAAAAAATGTTTCATCGGATATGTAGCTACCAGAATACATTTTATCAGAAAATGTATTCTTTTATGAAATGGTGATTTTTGTAATAATAATTTTCTTTTTCACACTTGTAAAGAAAAAGAAAATTGTGTATTGAAATTAACCAAAGAAAAATTACTGCTAATCACTGGTTTGAAATTTCAGAATCACGCGATAGAGGCAAAGAATGATTAAGAAATTGCACAGAGATTAATAAATAAAAGAGGGATAAGAGTGTAAAAAAATCTTGTAAGATTATTTTTGCTTATTCGTATTTGCCTTTAAAAAGGGTCTTGTCAATGATAGTTAAAAAGAAAAGGAGAAAAATAAGGTTCAGATAAATTAGCGTCTGAACTTAGCGATGCGACAACCACAGGAAATGTGGACGATTTTAATTTATGCAGCTAAATATATTAGCGTATAAGTAAACTGCACGAGTATAATTTGTAATTGGATGTAAGTATAGCCACGGTTAGTTTTTGTGTACCGCGAAATTTTGATAATTAGTATTAAGGCGTTTAAAATTACATTTTCGTCAACTGATTAATATTTAACGTAATTGAGGGCGAAGTTACATGAACATTATATTCTAGAATTTTTTTCACTCATTTTAAAGAAATTTCAACTTTTTAGATACATGAAAACGACTTTGATTTATTCAAGTTTAATTTGAATGTGGTCTCTTTCATTTGCTTTTGTAATTTAAACGTTGTACATGAATAGCACCGGTTAATAGTTTTACGGAACAAATGTTATTCTATTAGAATAGCCTATTAAAATCTGTATTTAACTTATATAAACTGATTATATTGAAGTAAATTTCTTATGACAGGCATTATTTTCTAGTTGAAATAAATTTATAATAGAATTTCAATGAAAATTGCAGATTAAATTGATCTAGATATATTTATAAATATTTATAAGAGATCTCAAACTTATGAAATAACTTTATAAAAGCTTATCTATTGTTAAAATTGTAACTTTTTTTAAAGAGTATTCTTCTTGTACATCATATAGATGTCAATTACAAAAGAATACTTATTTTTTAATTACAAGTACTTCGAATTCTAGTAGAGTTTTATCATAATATTATAGATTAAATTAAAATTTCACATATAAAACAAAAATTATGTTTCTTCGAACTATTTAAATTATATAATATAATAATATAATTAATTATATCTTCTAGTTTTATTATAAATTTCTGAAAATAATGACGTTGAAAAAGCTCTTAAATTTTTCACAGTTTTAAGAATGTTACTCAAAGTACTTTTTAATTAGATAATACGTCCACGTATAACAAGTTCGAAGTATTGCACAGCATCACCCACCCAATCTTTAAAACAAGAAAAATTATATACTTATTTCAAAAATAAATTTATTATTAAATTTAGTATACAATTTGGAAATATTTCGTAACAAGCTTAGTTGTTTATATATACATATTTATTGTAATAATATTCATTTTTGACTCGTAAAAAACTTGAAGAATTTTTAATTGCCCCACGTTGACTAACATAATTTTTAAACTTTCTAAAATTAATTTTTAATAATGAAATAATGCTTTATAAATGTAATATATTTCATAAATATAATTTAATAAAATATAATAATGATTTTTACATAACGTTCTTGAAAGATTAGAATAAACAAAAAGGAATTTGGTATGATTTCCGTGCAAGTACCAAAGAGTATATAAATGACGTTATTAAATTCTCATAGACTTAAATTTCATCCGTATATAAGTTGTTTGTTAAGTAAAATAATTATTCTCTTAAAATTTCAGTTAATTATTTCCTCAACGTTTGACGAATAATTAATATCATTTTTCTAAGTTTTAGCAAAAGTATAGAACTTTATATTGTATCGGGCTTGGCTAAAAAGATTCAGTTTACATTTAAAAAGGGTTTTTTTTTTGTATACAAATTTATTTTAGGATATACAAGTTTTTGAAGGAAATTTGTATTCTCTGAAGAAATTGAGCATTCAAGCAATGACGTTTAACTTAAAATTCGGATGACATTGTGACTTGCTGAAATTTCCATTCGACCAATACAGAGACTTTTATCAAATCTATTTTGCATGCAACAAAAGTATCACTAGCATAATGTTGTTCTGGCTATATTTGTTCTCTTGGCCTTAAAAATACAAAGAAGATGTTTATGAAATTTTAAATTATGAAACTCGCATACTTTAAATCGTTTGGATTTTTCTGCGTTACTTAATAATCATTAAGATTTTAAAAGATTACATCATTTTAAACGAATAAAATATTTTTTGGGACTATTACTTGAAAAGGCCTTATTGATTGTAAATTCTGTGTACTTATTTATTAAATATGCATATACTTTATGATGTCCTTTAAATTGTGACATGCAATTATCTTAAAAATGCTAATGGAATGCCTTGTTGTTTCTAGGTAACGATCCTTCGACAATCAATATAAAACAAATATTTTTTTCATGTGTAAAAATAATTCTCCTGATTAACGAAGAATAACTTTTTTGAGTCACGTATCACTAAATAATGGCATAAAAATCTTAAAGAATGGGGTAAAAAAATCTATTATAATTCTAATATCCGGTGTAACTACAAAATTAGTTGCTGTAAAGATTTGTATGCATCACCGTATGAAAATGGATTTCACGTATTCGGTAAGAATTTGAAGTAAACCGAATGAAAAGCAACGAAGCACGAGTTAAACGGGCTAATAAATGTTTTCTGCTGATTGTAAAAAAAAGGATATATGACACAAGAAATGTTTATTAAAACAAAACTGCTTCAGATCTCCAATAAAATTTGCATCAGTTTTAATTACGTCAGGGATCCAATTAAAAATCTCAATAATTTATATTACAACACTTTCCAAACATCATTTCAATGTACATATATAATATCAGATAATTAAATAATTCTATTTGCTTATCGACACACCATATAGTGAAGAATGTTCTGTAATATAAAAATGTGAACAGTCGCATATTTTCGAATACCTGTGGACTAGGGCTTGTGAAAAAAGTAAAGATGGATTCTTTTACTTGGACGTCATCTATACAAAAATGTAATTAAGTATTTCCCGTAATATTACGGTAAATAAAATAGTCAAAGTATAAAACATTTGCGAATATAATTAATTAAAGGATATGAAAATAGCGATATCAGAATTGTTCCGTGACTCAATATTTATTATATTTAAAAGCATATTGCGTTAAAAGAAAATAAACGAAACAAAAATACAATCAAATAAATTGTCTTTTCAAATATGAAATTCTGGTCAAATTAATAACAACTGAATTAATTAATAAGTAGCTGTTAATAAATTTCACTCGCACGATTGCACGCATTAGTCTAGTCTTAGCAGATGCCACTACACCACTAATTTAAAGTGTCTCAGAGTTCGTAAATACCATTTAGCAAAGGGGAAAGAAGTCGAAAGCAGCACACTTTTTATCTGCAGATTTTTGTCTGGCTTCGCATTACCCTTGATACATCCTTACAAACATATTTAAACAAAACTGTAAGAGAATCTTTTATGTGTATAAATAACTACTGTCAGAAACTAAACTTTACGTGAATTTATTCGTACTCGTCTCAGAATGAAACTGCGATTGTTGATGTACGCACAGTATCTACGTGTGCAGACGCATAGCTTCTACAACAATTTTATAAGATTTCTAATCAGTCTCTTAACCCGTAACGTGTATCAATATAAATCTCGGGATATCAGCGGTACATCGATGGAGGGACTGCAAGAAATTCATTTATTTTTTTTCTTTTTAATAGCTATATCAGTCTCGGATTCTCGTATCATTTTAGAGTTCAAGGTTGGTATAAGTGCCTCGATGAGGCTTCGCTTAGATAAGGGAAAACGAACGTATTAATTTTCTGAGATAGTCCGAAGCAAATAATCTTACTTTAATGAATATCCAGCCCGGGATGAGCATAAGATAGTGACTCTGCCTCTTTAATTTCATCCCCTCGTCCATCAAGATTCGACAGCTTAAATTTAGAGTTGCGGATTATTTGGACATGGGGTGTGTTTGACATGTTCAAGATTGTTTGACAAGCTGATGATTGAACCTCGTTCGACCCTCCAGTTTCTAACGAGCCAAAGAGATTGTCTGGATTTATTGGTCGGTGAGAGCAACTGTGTATCCATGTAAGTAGAATCGCTTAGGAATTTTTATATTCTACAGGTGAAACACTTATTCATTTGTGTGTATGCAAAATTTGCGGCCAAATATACTTTACTCGATGAATCAAATTAAACATTTACTATAGACTGTTACTTGTTTTTGTAAATTATATTTTATGGCAGATTTTTCGGATTTGTAAGTTATTTTATTTAAACTGATATAAACATTAAAGCGTAAAATAAATAGATTTGAAGCTCACGGAAGCGCCCGCATATTTTTTCCCGTCACACAGGAACCTCCTAAATTCTTATCAAGTTTAATACTTATATTTTCAACGCTGATAATTTTAAATTGCAGTCTCGAATAATTCAACTTATAAATAATAAAAATTCGTTTCTTTTATTTTTCACTCCAAATATAACTGAAGGACAAGTAGTATGTTCACTTTTTCCGACCAGAAACAATAAATAAAAATGATATAAAAAGTTTCTACATGATTTTATATACAAAGTTTCTAAATTATACTTGTATTACAAGTTATCAAACACAAAATTGTTTAACAATTACTTCAAACAATCTTTAATCAGATATTTACTCTGCGTGTTCAAATTTTTCGTGACTTCTTATATAAATTTATACAAGTGTTTCTTTTTATATAATATCAAAATGTTTGAGAAAATGTGTTTATGTTAGTCAATACCAGTAAAAACAGCGAGTACAATTCTAAGTCGTCTAATTACTGCTTTTAACAACAAGACCGATAATCTACTCTGAAATCTACGTACAAGTAGTCACGTACTTTTACTAAAAAAAATCACTTCAATTTATTTTTCTTACAAGTGTCAAGTGTATACATTATTACATGTAAAATGAAATGCTTTTATCATAATTTAAATATGCTCCTTTGTCTTTTCATTGTGCATTCCTCATTTGCATCAATTAATTGGAAAAAAGAAGGGAAGAAATATTTTAATTTTTAAAATGTAATAAAACTTTCGATTGCAAGATATTATTCAGTGAAATGAAGTTGTGAATATTTGCAAATATTTGCCTATGAAATTGAATTTCTTCTGATTTTGAAGTTAATCCCATTTTCACGTATATTTAGAAAGCATTAGAATTTTTCTTAAAAATATAAACGTTTTCGTAATGATAATGCACTCAGCAATTATCTTATAAAGAAACGATAAAAATAACAATTTTTCAATACTTAAAATAAATAATTGATTAAAATATTTTCGTAAAAGTGTAAAAATGGTATACTTTTTGGATATCAAACATTATTTTCATTAAGATTTTTTAAAAATTATTATCGTTATAAAAGTTATTAGAGTTTTAAAAGAATATATTATTCATAAAATAAAATTGTGATTAAAATTTCAAAATGTCAAACTTGATAAGTCAGTGCAGATAAATGTAATGAATTTATAACTATTCTTTAAATATAAAATATGCCGCGTTGCACAAAAAATTTTCAAAAATTTAATTTATGATTATCCGCAGTTCTTTTTAGAATTTAGAATGTTATAACCAGATTTAGAAGTCCCTGGCATATTATACATTTATACATTTACTATAAATATTTATAAATTACAAAATGTGATTAAAGAACATTGATTACATTTTTTGCTTGCTTCTGATATTTTATTCTATTTACTTTTTTACCTAAAAATACAAATTCGTGTTATATTTTTTATGAAAATAAATAGGAAATTTGCATTCGTTCATTGAAATGTCAAGCATAGAAAGCGCCGAGAAGATTAAGAGATGAACGAAGCAGCCACGATGGAAGAAAACGCCAAAGAAGAAAAGAGTCACAAGAATGTCACCGTGTCACCAAGCATTAAAATCCATATTTACAAGAGGGCGACGATTAGTTATTCCCACACATTCGTTGCCCGAAGCTCCGATTGCTGACGTGTACTACCTACCTCCGGTCAATTTTTAAATTACGAGAAAGAAGAAAAAAACGAACGGCATTCGCCATCGGTTTGTTATACCCGCGGCGAAAAATAGGCGCATAAAAGCGAGAGAGAATGAGTGGGAGGGAGCGGCGGGAGGAGCGAGAAGCCTAGCGGAGAGAGAGAGGAGAAGGAAGTAGGATAACAAGAGAGACGAGAGTATGGCTGGTACGGGTGCGTACGCGTATGTACGACTACGGTATACGTTCAAAACGCGCCTACGTAATGCGCATAGGCCGGTGCGAGTAGTCTTTACAAGTACCACTCGTTTACAATATCTCATAGGCGCCTTTTTCCCTTTTTTCTTTTACGAACTACAGCGCGTGTGCTTATTTCGGCGATTTTTACTTGGCTTATCAATATTATATGGCTTTAAATTTATATCACTAAAAATTTAATTTAAATTTAATAAACAGGTATTCACGTGTTATTCAAAGGAATAAGATACGTAGGAATAAGATACACGATACGTATATGCAGTAAATTATAGACAACATCCATCATAATTTTTTCCCTTTACTGAAATCCTACGGAAGTTATTAAGTGTCGAAGTTCTATTATAACGTTATGCTTCAGCAGATTTTGGAATTCATCCGTTATAACTTAGTAAGCATTGAAGTGCTGTATCTCCATCAATGTTGGAATTAGTAGAACAATATTAAGCATTTACAATAAAATATAGTAGTGATGTTTGAAACGATCCAATTAAAGATTTCGATACAGCACTTAAATTTTTGCAGATATTCATCTCTCAATCTAGATACGATGGACAAAAGTGTCGGAGGAAGTTCGAACTTACGGTTCGGCAAAAATTTCCTCCTCGCCATAGATTTTTTCAACCATTTGAGGCTGACTAACGGATATTTATCGAGATAAATATTCGTCGGAAATGAGTTTGTGCGAAATTGATAAAAGAAATCCCCGGAATTTTCAGTGAAAAACAGCCTTTATTTTTAACAATTAACAAAACATTCTATAAAGATGAATACAATCTCTGCAAATATCTTATATCGTATAGCGCATTCTTTTAAAATATCAGTCTCATAAAACGACAAATATGGTATGGCCTGGTTGGTCTGAAAATATTTAACTAATAACGAAGCATTACCTATGGCATGTTTTATTGGAATAAAAACGTTTAATGCACACGCAGTTAAAAGAAAAGTCAATCATTTGATTCTTCATAAGATTATCCTAAGGTTCGTTGAGTGCGATTTTATAAGAGAATGCAATCACTTTAAAGCTTAAGGAGGAGAAGAGTTTACGATATCCAGCCCATCTAACGACGAAGTTGCTTAAAGCGTTCATGAAGCGATCGTTTGCAATTAAGACACTTCATATTGTATATTTTAGAATGTATTTGATGCCGTACAAAGAGGGCTTTGCGTGATTATATAATAGTTTTTGGCAAAGCGAAGAAAATTTGAGTAGCCTTATTTTAGGTATTTTCCAACATAAGTCGATAATTTAATCTATTACTTAATATTCTCAGAAGAAGGAATTCGCCAGTACTGGATAAATTAAATTATTACTATATTTATATACATATATTAGCATATAATCTACTAATCTAATTTATTATTTCTAGTTCGAACCATATTACCAATTTAACCTTATCATCGCACGGTCTGTAAGATATAAGATTGTTGTGCATAAAACAATACAAATTAATGTGATTATCAAAAGAATGTAGCGTCCAAAATTATTTTTAGTAAGATCCATTCATATATGATATTCTAACAAAATTGATGATGTTTCTTTGACTAATATTCTCTGTAATTCGAAATAATTAATTTTATTGAGAATTAGTACGACAACTATTACCGATTCAAATTGAAGGAAAATAATTGAACTTGCAATATACAAATCAATAGTTTAATAAATCAAATGTAATTATTAATAAAAATTATTCGAAATAGGGGTTTTTATAATTATTGAAAGGTCTATCTATTACCTAACATTTTTAAAAGAATATGCAGTATTCCCTAATTACAATTACTTTAGAAAATCTTGAGCGTAACATTGATAAATCAGAGTATACTAATATCATTAGTCAGATAGATGAGTAAAAGAAAAAATAATTTAAGAAACATACAATTTAAGTATTTCATTAATTTATAAGCGAGAATATCTAGTAAACTCGATCGGTGAAAAAGTCTAAAATATTTAAATACATGAATAGGTTGATTTAAATAATACGTGTAGTGCTTGGATGACAACGAAAAGAAATAAGTAGCTTGACAGGACATCCGTCCAGGTGGAATATCTTCTAATACCAATTGTACAACCTGCCATACCGACCGTACATGAAAAACCATTTTAATTTATATATAGTCCATGTATCATTATTCAGGATATTACAACATAACCTTGAACAATCCAGCAAGAAAATATTTAACGCTTCGAAGACGTCATTGAAATAACGTATTTCAGAAATGTCGGTATGGTAGGTCATACGGTGTAGGTCGGTATCGGATAACCCTTCTATAATATCTTTGAGATTTGAACTGCACGTGCACGTGCACATTTAGGTGTATGAATAAAAAATAAAAAATCTATAACCATACATTTATTAAAAATGATTTTGTTTGTTATCTTGTTGAAAGTATAGTTAGAAATTTTATCATTGTTTCGTATCAGTCTAGAAGAATCCAATTAGAGCATCGTGATATTTAGATGGAGTTAAATATAAAAAATAAAAGGTAAAATAAAATTAAAAATAATTAAACAATTAAAAATAAAAAGTAAGTTCAACATGCTTTATTATAATGTACAATTTCAGTAATTTTTATGGCTTCCGGTATTGTTATCTTTTTAAAACGTTAAGTTTTAATTTATTACATTTATTAATAGAAGTTAAATATGGAAAAGAAAGAAAATGTTTGTGATCGAAGGTATTTCATCAATGCATGACTTTAAGAAAACTGCAATATTACGATAAAGATATCGATGGTTGACCAGGAAAACGAATCACGTTTTAAAATATTATTTAAAGTTAGTTTAATAAAATAATAATTGATATTCTTTGCAGGGCTATTAATACCTTCTTAAAGTCTACTACCATATTTTTTATTGATACTCACATATTGAGTTACAAATATTCCTTAAAAATGTCGTGGTAATTATTTCGTACATAGATTCGGGTATGCAAAATATGTGCAACTGTCTTATGGTCTTAATTCATGTTCAATAAAATTTAATGCGAGTCAAACACTTTCAAGACAGTGGGTTATTGTTTGTAATGGATCTTATTAATTAAGGCATGGTATATTTATATAAAATAAAGTACAGTATTAAAAATGTTATCAAGGTTATCTTCTATTGAAGCTATAGCGTTAAATTAACGTACCTCGCGTTACACTTTAATTGAAGGTAATTACATGTTTTTCGTAACTGTTCATCTATTCCCAACGAGCATTTTTTTCAACAGTGCGGGACGTAGACATTGTGAATATGAACATCATCCAGTCAACCTGTCATTGAAGTATAGAAAAGGACCAATGCCATCCTTGACTAAAAAAATTAATTACCACGAGTACACACGTTTCATGCATCGACAACTTTGTGTTAAATTTTATTTTATTTTGCATTTAATTCTTCCTTCGGCTGGAGCAACAAGTTGCCAGCGATTGACTGAGAGAGAGAGAGAGAGAGAGAGAGAGAGAGAGAGAGTCTGGCATCGCGGACGACGCATACATACGTGTAGTTAGTTCGAAAAGGTTAGGGTGGCAGGGGAGAGGTAGAAAAGATGGAGAGCAAGAAGGACGGAGCGAGTTCGCGCGCCCGAGAAAGAGAGAGAGAGAGAGAGAGCGAAGTACCTGTCGCCGGCAGGAGTGGCCATGTTGGTCGCGCCGCTCGTCGTGTGCAGCCGAATGAGGGAGAGAGAACGAAAAAGAAACTGAGAGAGAGAGAGAGCAAGGCCTAGCGGCGGGGACCAGGAAAGGAGAGCCGCGGCTGGAGTCTCGCCGTCGGTAGTAGAGGCACACGGGTCCCGGGCAGTCGCCTGTTGACCGCGACCGGGTGTAGAAGGTGTGCGCGTACTGCGAGACAGAGACAGACTGAGAGAGAGAGAGAGAGAGAGAGAGTGAGAGAGAGAGAACGGCGGGATAGAGCGAGAGAGAGACACGAGAATCCGTGCGCGCGTGCCCGCGTTGTGTTTCATAGTCAACCCCTGCGTCCCGCCGGTTTGCAGTACAAGAGACCGCCAAGCAAGCGAGAGCCATGGACTGAGAAGGTTGCCGGACTTCTCGACGACGACAAGCATCCCTCCAGGAAGAGAAAGAGAGAGGAAAGGATAGAGATACGTCACGAGCCGCCCCCGCTCGTCGTATCTCCCTTCCGCGGGGCCGCGTCTCCGATCCGGTAGGAACTCCGCATCCTGGAGAACGCGTCAGGCCGGAGTGCGGTGCCATTTTTAAAGGGCCCAGAGGCGCCCCGAGGAGGCGGCGGCGCAGGAGCGACAGGAGAGGCGCTGGGGCCGTCGTGAGGACGGAGGAGCCGCGGCGCGATGGCGGTGGGACCGCGACGTCGCCGCCGAGACGATGACGCCGTGGGGGCTCCGGGCCTCGGTCTCTGTTGGTTGCTCATCGCCTGCGGACTCCCGATCGCCGGCGCCGCCAAGGGAATCGGTACGTTCGGCCAATTCACACATATTCACGCACACGGCGCCTGGTCTCCTCGAACTTCGTCCTCGGGCACGCGGAGGACGACGAGTTTTAACGGGGGAACGCGTTTGCCCTGAGGACTAGTCAAAGGATCGATTACGATCGGTTACGAGAGCGCGCGTTGCCTAAGTCTATAAAAGGAAAGGTCAAAAGCTACGCAAAAAGGGACAAAAATTCATCAAGTCCGCGCGGAACCGGTTTTTACATTTTTAAGCTTCTTGCACATCCTTTCGAATTGGTTTTATTCGATTCTTTCATTACGTTTACTTATGCTCAATTTTTCACGATTCCCCAGATCCGCTATTACCACTTTTTTCGAATACCTTTTCGATATAATGGGAAAAAATTGAACAGTCATCTATTTGAATCCGTTTGTTTGAGAAGTTCTAGTCTCGTTGATCTTTCAATCCGGAAGAATAAAAACTTGCTTCCTTTCGAATTGAAAATCAACCTGCGTTTTTCACTCCTTAAAAATGGTTAGTCACTTTAACGTGGTTAAGTATTATTTGAAATAAAGTCCCGATGAATAAAGAGTGTGGTTTTATAAAGATCTCATTGTACATTACGATTTCCATAAATTCCAATTTTACTCAAATCGAGAATTAAACGAATCTTTTCACGGGAATGTACGTTCTTTTAATTTTTATATTTAAGAATGCCAAAGCGTTAGCTGGAAACAAGTGTAAGGCAAACATATATTATATTACAATTGAATTAACGTGACGCAACTTGTTACAGAATACCGACGAGTATAATTAATTTAATAATAGTTAAAGATGGACAGAAAGAGGATTCACTTGTATTAATAGCATTAATTTTCATTTTGGTGTGTGAAAGAAATGATATTTTTTTATTATCAGCGATGATTACACTTATAAATCTGCTTATTAATAAGTTAATATTCTCGAGGGATGACTTTCGGGTATTAACGTGAATTACCGAATCATTCGGTTAAATGCCAATAGTATAATCTTATCTAATTTGAATCTAGTCTTTTAACGATCCGAATAGGCATGCAACATCGTACGTTCAAAATGTTGAATAACATGGTTTTAATTATTAACAGCATGTTTTTACTTCCGGAGACGGAGGTAATTGTTTAGAGTTTTGTTAATTTGAATTTGTGACAGGAATTTATTTAGCAATTCTCTTAAAAATTACATTAATTGTTGTTTTATTCTCTTGGAATGCTTATTCGACGTAATCACGGCTGGAGATACGTAATTGCGTTAAAACGTTTTTCTTATAAGGATTTCATAAGACTACATATTTCCCATCCATCTTTTTAATTTTAATTTAATTTTAATTTTAAGTTGCTTTTTATTGACTAAGAACTAGGGAATCTAAGCGGGTATTTTGAGAAATATTTTTAATGCATTGCAAAATACACATGCGCTCGATGCAAATCACGTAAAAAATCGTGGAAAAGGTATAAATTGTGTATTAGTTTGAAAGGAGCGAGAGAAAAATCCGTACAAAAACATGTCTGCGATGTTATGTACGTGTATTAAATTATGCGGTTTCCGAAACGTCATCGCTGGATTTGAAAGCGAGGAGGAACCATGATGTAAACACATGGTGGCTACGTGAATTCTGCTGTCGCTGTAAAATTTTTGCATCAGTATACGTATGCCAACAAAAAATGCTGTAACTGCTACACAGAAAAAATATCGTCGCATCAGAATAAACATCGCCAAATAAATTAATTGCAACATTGATTTAGAGTTTCGTTTCGGGTGTGCCGCTTAAAATTGATCTTCAGAAAATACCGCTGCAAAATGTTGTAACACGATTTAGAAGTGCTACGAGATGCGAGAGAACCGCATAGGTTAATGAATTTTTAAATATGAATTCTCACTTTATCAAGCATTTATCTTTATTTAAACGTCCACTATTACGAAAATTATAAATTAAAATACACATTATAAAGAACGTCATCGGGTTGTAGAAATTTACCCCCTACTTTTCTGATGTCTACAAACATGTAACACAGTATAAAACACGTAACTATTAAAAATTTATAAACAGAAATGAAAAAAACGTAATAGAACAATATACGTTGACACGTTGACGTGTGCAATGCACCGCCAGAGGTATGGATGTGTTTCAAAACGTTCCATAACGTATTTATAAATTTCACAAGTTAAATAGCAATATTTTCAAAAGATATTGACTTTGTACGGTTTCAGATTTATTAGAAAATGATTACATCTTTATACAACGATATCAAAACAACGCTCATTTGAACACTAAGGAACTATTACATGTATATATATACACACATACTTTATAGCCCTCAAATTTAAATAAACCTCACAAACTCGCCTCTAATTGCGTGCGTACATTTATAAAGCACATTAAGCAATATACGTGTAACGAGAATTTAATTCCGTAGAAGATTTTTCATTTAAAATAATCGCAAGCTGCGCGAGTTCCAGGAAAATCTGAGCTCCTGATTCAGAAACATCGAGTAGCTTTATAGCGTAAGCATTATTCGAGGTCCTTGACAATAATTCGTTCGTTATCTCCCTCGACTCAGTTAATCTCGTCGAAGGGCAGAACACATCAGATCGGGGAGAAAATCTGGAAAAAATAGCACTTATGTATGCATTATAGCTTGCGCATAACTTTGAATACAGTACGTATAGTTTTTGCGGCTACTGTGAAATAAGTTTTGTTTGTGATTAGATTACGTGAAAAAAAATGTTAATGTTTTGTAATTCTAAGTGACACTGGTATCTCGCGTTTGATAAACAGTTTTTTAATCATCTGTATCATAGAAGCGAAGAAAAAATTATTTTTTATAATTTGGTATATCGTATAAGCTCAGTGACATTTATTTAATTTGAATAATCGTTTACTTCTATATTAATAAATATATATTTACGCAATGTAAAGAGAATATCACTGACTCGGATGTTCGAATGAAAAATAATCAATTTGTTTTCACCACAAAAAAATCTTCGTTGGCGAGTAATAACACTTACACCTGACGTACATTCATTTACTTGCTATTCTCTTTAAATTTCAGTTACAAATACGGGCATGTTTCATTATTTTACGATAATAGTGGTCGATTTTATTTGATCGGAGTATCAATAATTTCGTTAAGACATTTCCCGCGTTAAAGCATAATTACATTTCCATTTTCAACCCCACTCAAAGCATTTTCTAATTTAAATTTTATCTCTTCTATAAGCTATAAAAACATTTGGCATATTGTATTTTGTACTCGGTAAGACATGGATTCACATGATTGTGTGCGCATTCATTTTTTTTTTTTTTTTTTTTTTTTTTCGATTAAGACTTTCGTACGTGTATTTACGAAGTCAGTCGTTTCGGTAGAAAATTCCTTTTCCATAGTGATAATGTCACATTAATGTATACTAAAAATATAAATTCTATTTTTATTATTATATGGACAACAAAAGAAGAATATTGCAAATTCCGCAAGTAGAGTTCCTTCGAAGTTTAGTTGCGATTGCCGAAGAACAATTGCACAAACGCGGCATTTACAAAATCACAAGTCTTAATAAGGAAATTTGAAAATTCGTCATTTTCCAAATAACATCAATTATCCGAGTTAGACTCGACAGAAAATATTTGCTTCCGTAGAGCTTTTCACGTCCGATTGTGCGCCGGTTATGCAACTGGAAGGCAAATCTCCGTCGAGCTGATTTTTTCTAAATAAATGAAATACAAAAAGTGCCCCGCCGAGTGACTCGCAGTTCTCTGGAGTGGTATTTTTAAAGTGACTCCTTGCGCTTCTGCCTCGGATGTGAATTAGCCGCGAAATTAAGACTCGTCCTTCCTCGTTGTGCAATGGATCAGGCGAGTGGCATTTTATTTTTTATTCACTATCTTACTCACGATCTCATTTTTATTTTCGTCGCGCCACCGCTATCTATATATCTATAAATCTATATATTTAATTCTTTTCTTTAGATCCTCGCGCACTCCTCACCTTGTTAACTCTACTCATGGTGCTCCTTTTGTCGCGATTAGAAAAGGAGAAAAGTGTTTCCCAGTGTACTGCGCTCGCGTCAAGTTCCGCGGAGTATTCATAAATTTCGTGGCTTTACGAGAAAACGATTCACAAAGACGCATGCAAATTTAAACTCGCCCCGGTGAAAGTTATTAAACATCCAATTTTGTAAATTAAGAGTAATAAACGCGTTGAAACAGTCTTGTTTGTAGAGTCACGCGGAGCTACAAATTAGCCCTAAGTAATTTCATTGATAAATCACACGTTTAAGATGGCAATTAACGAATACCTCACTAATAATTGGCATGAAATGTATGCGTGCGTATATGCGGCTTTGATTATTCAACTTATTCTTTAGCCGGAAAATGAAATCTACCGGTGTTTAAAAAAAAAAACGGCCAGTCGACACTTCAATTTCGCAGAGAAAAAAAAGCAATAAAGATTTATGGGTTTTCGAATCGTATTAGAAAAAAGAGAGGCGTCGTAAACTTATGCCGAGATACAATCTTGTACATCGGAAGAGATAAAAAATAAAGAAAAATTTTAAATCAAACGCACACTTGTAAATAAATGATTGTTATAAAGTAAATGGAGAGGATAGTTGAGTCCGAGACTCTTGAAGTAAGTACAATATTTATTGTTTGGGATGTAAAATACGTTAAGATGCGCGAAACAAATTACACATTTGAAAATTCCTTGAGGTTTCGATAGAATTTATTAGCGGGCATTTACATTCTGTAATTCTCGCGTTGAATAAGTAAGGACGCTAAACTTAAAAATTGCAAGTCTCGTAGCCCTCGGCGACTTGACTATTGCACCTGAGCGACTTTATTTAAAATTTATATTTGCATCACGACTCGATTCGTATTTAGATTTTTGATAAAAATCGATAGATTTTTATTTGTCTTATCTCGACTCGAATTCATTTTTTTTCTCTACGGTTAATTGCATTCCTTAGCTTTTTGCACGTATTAATTTTCTTTACTAATTGCTTATTGCTATGTTTCTTCACGCAATGTTACAGTCAATATTACCTTAAAGCCAATGATATTCATAAATGTGAATTTTGCCGAAAAAGGCCGTTTGACAAAGTCCCATGTTTCATCCTTTCCAATCTCACTTTCATTATTTCTCCTGTCTTATATTTCCTATTGAAATCCCGTATTTTCAATAAAAACAATCGATAGTTAAACTCTTTTTAATCATACTCCATTGGGACGGATTTACGTGTGTACAAAGTTACGCTCGATAATTATCTTCTGACGGTAACCTCCAAACAAAAGCAATGATAATTGTGCTTTCTTTAGATATTAATTAGATATTAGTGCTTAATTACGCTCTCTACCGTCTTTTTCATCGTTAGATTTTATATGATCAAATATTTAAAATTGAAATGAAAGTACAGATTTATCAGAAACTATAGCAAATTAATTGTAAGAATTCTATAGTTGAATTGTTAAATAAATTCATCAATGTGGAAACCTAATTTGTATTTTAATATAAATTTGTCGATAAGCAATTGAATACATAATGTGCCAATCAAATATGAAACTTTTTGTATTTGTATTATTGTTTGTTATTATAATGGTGTCGTATCTCACGGATTTATTTTCGAGAAACGTAGGCTATTCATAGCATTTAAATGACTTGTTTTTTATTAATATTAGTCGAATGCGATTGCACCCACGAAACATTGTTAAGCTCGTGCAATATTTATTAATATCTATTGGTATACCATGACGTGCATAATTAAAATCTTACGACAAGGGAAAAAGAGATGTGGTTCCAAATTTTAACGGTTGTCACTAGAAAGGTGAATGGAATTTTGCTTTCACGATGATTATAATTTAAAATCATCTCTCTAAGCAACTGAAAATGTCCCGTCATTCACAAGTTCTCGTTTACTGGTACACTCGCTCTGAATTTTCATTGGGATTCACGCACTTTATTCGGCATACATAAATTTATACATTTATTCCATTTTTCGACGTACCAGCCCATTGTACACGTTTGAATAAATCGTGCTTCATACAAAACGCACGTCGCAGACCCGGAGTCGACGTTGATTTTCATCTCTGGTGCATTGGAAAATCACCAAAAATCCTGCTCCTTGTAGACAGAAAAATACGCAAGGATTCAAAAGGAGCAGGAATAGGACGAGCCGTGGGTCTAACGCGTGGGCCTGAGCACGCGTGCACACACTCACACACATACGTAGCCTAACCTTGATTCGCTGGCTCGATATAAAAGAGCTATGCGGTGCTGCTTTCTGGCCCCATTATATACATATATGCATATATGGTGCGCGCGTGCGTGTATGTGTGTGCACGCGCGCGGCGGGAAAGGCGAGCTTGAGCGCTCACGCAGCGTGGCACGAACGAGAGAGACGGAGAGATGAGCCGAACATCGTAATCGTTCTTATACACACGAGTGTGCTACACTTGGCCGCGCGATGCGTGAAACCGGTTCCCTCTCTGTTTTTCTCCAGAGCTCCAGATCTACGTGTGTGCTCACGTACATACGCAGAAGTGCCGCGAGGATACCGCATACCGGGAGCAGGATCAGTCTCTGCATCCGCGTGGGATTCCTCATAGCGCGAATGTCCGCGACGAATCTCTCGTTACTTCAGGCACTTTCGATTTCCTCACCCTTATTTCTATCTGGTCGCGTGTTTTATTGACCTCGAGTCTCGCTCGCGCGCTCGATGCTGCCAGAAACGAATTTTCGGCCGTTGTCGGACGACCTTATTGGTAAGGCCAAAACGGGAATCTTCGAACGTGTCCGGAAAATGCTTCCACGGTAATTTAAAAATCCGCCGTTGATTTTTTTCGTCGCTGAGTGGTAAACGCGAGGCCGGCCGAATTCCTTCTGCATACGTAATTGTCAAACAGTACCTCTATCCGTCGTTATGGTGCGGAATCTTATTTGCCGCTTCATTATCAAGCGCTGAGTCTCGTTACTTTGGAAGTTCGCAGTCTTCGGTCGGTCTTAGTTGGTAGACGGTTTATCGGGCGATTTTCTTTTCGCTTCGGGAGGAAAAGTGACGCGACGTTTATCGAATTATGACAAAATCGCCTTAGAAGCTATTGTATTCGCATGAATTAAGTTAGAATTCCTTAGACGCAGCGGAGACTATTGAATTAACATTAATGTGATTTAGTGTCAACTTTCACACATCGGTGTCTTTTAAAGTATCTACTAAGTGTTAACTCTATGTCTTATTAAACGGGATTGGAAATTACACATCTTTAAAAATCCCTCCACTGACACTTAAAAATTATTATTACTTATCGAAACGGAGACATTGATCTCGTCGCTTAAGGTGTTTCAAATTATTAGGTTTAAAAGTTTGGTATGGATACTTTTCAAGACGAAATCAAGTCGTACGCACGTACGGTAGTTCGTTACTTGTACTCGGACAACCTATAATCAAAATCAATGTATCTTTATAATGTCGATAGCGAAATTACTTAGATAAGAATATAATGCAGCACCATTACAATTAATTAAATGGGTTTCATTATAAAGTTCGTAACTATATTCCTTAAACGTTTAACAGGAAATACAAATCTCACAATTCAGATTTTTATTTTTTGCTAAAAAATTCATCTTAAAGCATCGAAATCAATTGCAGTCGCAGTTCTTGTATTTCTATGCTTCGAGAGAAAAGAGCTTATTTGAATATTTTGCATGCATATTGATTTTGCATAATGCTCTTAAACCCCGAAGCTAGTGCTCGTATAAAATGTAATATATGGATTGCAAATGGTGTCGTTTCTATAAGTCATTTCTGAATGTGGTTATACGTATTGCTGGTGTTGGCCGTTCGTGATTTCTTCAAATTTCAGTAATTGCAGGAAAGAAGTTGTGAATAAGTTGTTTAATTATTGTACAAGTGTGTGTATGACATACGTATTAATCGGCGTATTGCAGGATTACAGAGACTGCTTTTCATTTGTAATCGATTAAATTTTAGAATCGCGTACTTGGTAGGATGTTCAGCTGAGCTTTTCAGCTGAGAGAAAAAGTGGTTATAAGGCAACAAACGACAACAAAGATATGAAGTGTTTAAATCATAATTGTAGCACTCAAATTTAGAACAAGATGAAAACTCAAATATATTAAGTCATTCGTATTTAGCGTACCTAAAATTACTGTAATCGCATTATCTCGACTCGCTTATCTATTTACTTAAGTAAATGTACAGCTCAACGGAACCGCTTTAAGTCGAAAAAGGTGAGAAATCGCTCGTACAGGAGTTGTAAACAATCGAATCTTTGATAAGAGTATATTCAACAAGATAATGTTACTTATCACGTCTTTGCCCGGAGTCATTATCCACTCCAACCTTTCACTCCACGAGGAACTGATTCACTTCTTACCGGCGTATAGGCCTCCGTCTCTTTCTCTTTTTTTGCCTCGCGGTGATAATCTTTCAGAGCTGAGCTCCTCCCGATCAGGTTATTCCCCTTTGTAAAATGTCTCAACCCGCCCAGGAAATCAAGGATTTTTCACCAGTACACACCCCAGAGTATCGCGATAATTAATTTTCACGGTCGATGTAACGCGTAGCGGGTGTCTGAGCAGCCCACCCGTCCATAATACAGAGCTACATCTCGCGATGGTATCGGTCGCGAGAGGCCGAAGAGTCGCGGAGGAGGAAAAGTAAACGAGACGCTGGAAAAAACGAGATGGTCAGCTCGCCGCGAGTCTTTCCTGTTTCTCTGCTCGAGTGCGCGCGTAACAGTCCGTGCCATGCAGGAAAATCAAAAGCCCTCCCCGCGTATTTTAATATACGCGTGTATCGTCGTTGCGCTCGTCGTCGGCGTCGTCATCGTCAGGAGTTCGGTGGGGAACCGGTTTTAAGAAGAAGGGGATTGATAAAGAAAACGAGAAGAACAAGGGACGAGACGAGAGCCGCGAGGCGAGAGGAGGTAGCAGAGGAGCTCCGCGCTTCCTCTATTACTTTTTCATTTTCTTCTCCTCATTTTTCCCTTATTTTAATGGGACTTTTCTTTTCTTTTCTTTTCTTTTTTTAATCCAGCAGTCGTTACGCGGAAGAGGCCTCGCGCATGAGAGCTTAGTTCTAGGGAGATCGACGAGATTTTTGGAAGCAGAGATTGCCGCATTCTATTTTCGTCGCTTTTTATCTCTTTGGTCGAACTACTTTAAGCGAATACGAGTTTCAATGTTTTTGCTGTAATCGACCGCTACAACCAATTAGAACATCGTCTCGTTACGATACCGCTGGAAAGGAAACCCCCGCCTTGGACGGGGATACGCTCGATATTATATTGGTAACGTAAAGTCGGGCGATGCCAGGGAAATTATCGTAATGAACGCTTAGGTTTCGTAAATAAGTGACAGATCCGAAAACCTTTGACGCTAAGCCACGTCGCGAGGTTCTTTTTATTTTGCCTCTTATATTACAAACGCTACTAAAACATAATGTATATTGTAAACGCATATTGTAATACGCGTTGATATCGTAAACGCGCGTCTACGTGGTCTCCTTTCGAAGTAAGAGAAAAAGGTATATAATTTTATGAAGGTTTGCTCCTTTTGCATCTGAAATATAAGAAGCGACGGCGTAAACGCAGGTTCTGGTTCGCTAGTTGAGTCATGAGGTTGATGTACGGGAAAAGTGAGTGTATGCAAGGCAGAAAATGTAGAGCTCGGTATTATTTTATATAGCCAGCGTGATATTGAAATATTTTCACGGTATCCGTTCGAAGGAATATTCTTTTATACAATTAGTTTTTATTTCGCTTCCTTTATGAATATTTATTTTTTCTCGTAAATTCTTTTTAATTATTTATTATTGTAATAGTATGCGCGCATTTATAGCGAGGCATAAACAGTTATGTACAGATCGATAATGATGACGTGTAATTCCATCGGATATCATGATTTCCAACAAATTTTTTTATCAATTAATTAATTAACGCAATTGCAAGACTTTAATTTTGATGTCTTACGAATGGCACAGGATATTCTCATTCAAGATGCAATAAATACGCAATCAAAATAATTGAGCTATGCTTTAAAAATTCTTTAAAATATCCTTCTAGTAGTCCGTTGTATTTTGTAAGTTTTTATAAAAATTTCAAGTCGATTCTGTATAATACACAGATGATTAAATGTCATTGTAAATACAATAGGAGTGTTGCAATTCAAAGCATTTCCAAATGCATAAAACACTCTACAAGCGCCTTACGAAATATTTCTTTCATTATCTATATAGTATTAAAAGATTTAAAAATTTTGGTATCATCGGAGAAGCACCACCAAGTCTTTTTCATTCACAAATTATAACCCTTTATAATTAATATTCTTATAAATATTATACTTATATATATATATATATATATTATAAATAATCAAATGACTTTTTCGTACTTTTAAAACACACAAATTTCAAAATATAACTTAGCACGAGTAATATGTGAAAATAATATCCACCTATTTCATCCAAAACATGTACAGTTAGTGTTATCATTAACGAAAAAGCAACGTAAAATACAAATATTTTGAAAAAGTTAAAATTTTCGTAAATATGCCTTGTATTTCTTTTACAAATAAAATTACAGGAATACGCAAAGTAATCGGTCCTGCTTAGGGTAGTTTAAATTCATTTCCTTATTCGTATCGACTTGATTTCGTTCCTTCAACGATAAGACGAAAACCTGCGTGCGTTCACATGTTTTGTCGAAAAGACACAATTTCACACTCGACCTCTTAATTTCACCGACATAAGAGCATTTCTTTCCTCTTTATTCACCATTGTTCTGCAGATGAGACTTTCAACAGCGCTGATAAGAGCAGGCCTTATGCTTTGCTTCGACACACGTGCGTTCTGATACGTAAGTCCTTAGATTGATAAAAATGTGAGAATTGCAAACGAAGCAAAATTTCGCCTCATTTGTTCCAATGGAGGTAATCTGATTATTTTTAATTTTCGACAGCTATTCAGTATAGTTTTGCTTAAATTATCAGTGATCTAAGTCATCCGAATAAGCCATTGCTCTAAGCTGAAAGTGTTTTTATGTTGGGAATTAGTCTTTGTGAGAATACAAATAAGTGATTTTACTTTATGAACTTTCATTAATTTTCCGTAGTACTGGAAAGTTTCTTTCGTATGATTTATATCTACGTTCATCATTAACAGACACGAAACTATTTCCATTCTTAATTTCCTTCCAAAGAATGTCATTAACTTGATATTCCCATTACTAAGTTAGGTAATAACGTTTTCAAACTTTTATTTACGATCCTCTTCGTAAATCAGATAACACTTAAGCGTGCGCACTGAGCGCAGTTGTAAAAAAAAGAATATAACCATATTCAAAGTAGATTAGAAGCATAAAACAAGGAATATTTCGAATTGTTCTTTAGGAACGAAGAAACTGTAATCATCATTTCTCTACTTTTTTTTATTTTTCCTAAATTTCTATTAACTTTAAATGGTAATTATAAAATTATTTGCCACTTGTATTACTCTGTCATAGGTATTGTGGTCACAACATTTTATGAGTTTTAATAATAAATTTAATGTCGACTCGCCAATGAATAGCATGCATAATAAATATTTTATAAACACTCTTTTTAAAACTTGAATCGTGTAGGGTACATTACAGTTAATGAGCATCTAAGGCACCTTAATTAGAAATAAATTTATTTCATATTTCTTTTATTTATTTATTCACATCTATGTTGTTATTAATGTATGAATTTTTGTTATTTTAAATTTTGTTAGTTTGAATTTTCTGGTTTAAGTTCTAGTTTAATAATTTCAATATCTTATCTATAACGCTCTTAAGTAATTCTAATAGAAGTTAAATAATACCTACTTGATTAAATTTAGGAAATGTTTTAAACATAAACACGAATCTATGAATTTCGTCGTAGAATTATTTTCTGAATCGATTTTAAAAACAATTTACATGTACATTATTCTAAGGTTACCGAAAAAAAGATTATCACTTTTATCATCGACGTATATTTGGTTGAAATTGAACTTTCAAACAGCAAAGCCCATTGAGCTAAATTACTTTTGTGCGTCAGAACCTTTAAGGAGTCAATTATCGTTTCCTTAAAATCCCCTTCTTCGAAGCTCATTATTTATTTTTCAAAAATTGCCGATACTTACTATATACTCCAAAGTGTACTCGTATAATATGCATGAAAAATGCAACCATTCAATTTATTTATCTCCACGGAAATGCAATTAACTTTGAAATATTAATCCCACTCGTCGATCTCTAATAACCAAAAAGCACAGGCAACTCTTATCTATCGACGAGTGCAATGCGTACCTAACAAAGTGGTTGTAGAAAGAAAGAAACGTTTTGCGCATATAATAAAGGAGAGGCGTATGCAGGTAGCCGGACACCTGCCTCTAACTGCTTCTCCGTCTCTATCTCTGGAATTTCGGGGGAATCCATTTGTAGCCGAAGCTCCCGACTTTGGTTGGCCTATTGACGTTCTCCTTCGGGCGATGCGTGGAACACGAGTTGTTGCGCGTACTGTTGAATCGACTAAACGAGATCGTTGATCGTTCTGATTGTTTAGCATTTTTAGGATGTAAGTGTTTCTGATTGATTAACGAAAGTTTGATTTATATTTTAACGTTACCGAACCACGACAGTCTAAGCTGACCTGGAGGGATTTCCAAAAATTTTTTTGAATAGATTATGCTATTATCTCTCAAGATCGTTATGTTAAATTGACCAAAAAAACATCATTTGAAGCATTGTACAATGGAATTCTACAATGTAATCTCATCACAGGATTATAATTAGGTCTAAAATTAGCATCCTGTGAAATACTCCTTTTATAATATTATACCCGTTTACTAACAGTTTTATCAACAAAGCTGAAAAATAAATTGTGTCAAATCCAATCAATCAATCAACTCCTTGACACTTCAGTACGTCGAATAAACTTTTACCGATCGTTGTCCGGACATACGATCTTCCACGCGGCCAGAGAGAGAGAGAGAGAGGGGGGGGGAGAGAGAGAGAGAGAAAGAAACCTAACTTTCCTGCATCCACAATGCACAGCATGTGGGTTACTAAAACGACCTGTGGAAGTAGCAGTAGACATTTACGGCGGCGGATGTTTCCGATGCAGCGCGTGACGGACGACCTGTGAAATCCGTGAAAGTCGGGAGCGCTTAAGCTTCCTGGGACATGAACTTGGTCCGCTTTAACTATCGTTTCATGGATGGATCTTAGTGTTTTAGCGTGGACTCTTGATTAATGCGTCTTTTGGAACTGTATTCTATGCATTTGGTTGACCCCATTTCCCACTGTCGTTTCGTCCGTCTGGAAATTGACGGCCTGAGGCTTTGTTTTACAGTCGCTGCTTTTGATTTGTTTTTGTCGTTCGATCAACTACGCCAAACAAACATTACTTCCTCGTGTTAGTCTTGTTTTATTACGCTGCTCCAGCTTGTATGTGGTCGTCCATTTTACTATGTCAAATTATCTCCTATTACCCATAAATATCCACTTATTATCCCCTTTATATACACGCATGTGTAATATAGATTGGTGTGGCCTACACCAAATGTATAAATGTAAGGCTGGCTTAATTAGTACAAACAGCGTGGCGTGAAAATGTGGGTCACCGAACCAAATGTATAAAACTCGATTCATTTGTAAACTCATGCACGGCTAGGAAGACAACTGACAAACCACGCATAAGACTTAATCGAATCAATGCACAAACGTATTTTCTAATGATTTTCCCTTTTTGTCATGTAAAGCACAAAACGGACATCTTACCCAAAGTGTGCTAAGCCCTTGTACGACAATTTACCGTCGAAGAGTCGATGGTATCGACGAAGGCCCAAGTAACTAGCGCTCGTTGTTGCGTGCCACTTTGCTTCACGACAGCGTGGCGCCTAGAATTATCATACGCCGTAAGAGAGAGAACGGGGCCTGAAAAAATCTTGTGTGAATAAAATCTGGCGAGGGAGTCGGGGCCCTCTTTTTTCGGGTCACCCGATACACGCGTGCGCAAGGGGTTACGATCGGACGAGACCGAGTCGCGAGGCGCACGGAGAGTCAGGGTCCCGCTATCCGGTTGCCCGCTAGTCCGAGGTGAACGAACTCAGGTCCGCCTACTGACTTAACCTGCCTCGCCACGACACACTGTATACCACTAATACTAGCACGCTCTCTCTCTTCAGTTCGCGCTATCATCGAGTCACCTTTTTACACCCTGCTATGTAACACCACATAATTATCGCTTATAAATTCGTTTCTCTTTCGCATTTAACCATCGAGTTGTCTATCTTCGTCTCTGCCTGTTACTTGATGTTACTTTTTTCGCGAAACTCAACGTCGGAGGCTCTCCAGGTGAAAACACTGCAACACTCGAGATGAACGGGAAACTGTCAAAAAGAGACAGTCCTGGATGTTTGTTTAGATCGAGTTGATAAACGTTTTCAGACGGTTGAGTTCGATGCTCCGAGCTAGATCGATGATACGAGAAACGTACGAGTAATACTGATTACGAAAATTTAGAAAATTTCAATTAATTCTTATTTAATTAAGCGAATAAACTAATGCAGATTTTTACTTGAATGTATTTATTTGGAAATGAAATTAAAAGTATTTTAATGCTCAATTCTTTACTTAATTTTTATATTATTAATTTAACACGACTGAAAGACGTAATTATCATTGAGTATGAATAAAATTAAGAGGTCAAGATTCAGTTTTCGGGAAAAATCATTACACTTTATGTAATTAGCTCATTATAATTGCAATTAAAACAACTGGAATACAAAAAGATTTAAATAACTTCTTAATAAAATATCTTATCAAGTGAAAAAATTCTGTTTTGTGTTGTTAAGTAAAATATGCTCTGGCGATCGAAGCAAAGTTATATTCGCTTTACGCGATGGAAGCGTTCGCTCATTTACAATAAAGGCTAATTTTATTAAACAACTTCCATCGTGTCTTAGATTCTTATCTTAGAGTTACATTGTATTTCCTTTCGGATAAATAAAACATATGAGCGTCATATTATATTTCTTTGACGTTGTCGTCAGCAGCAATAAATTTCATCTTATAATTGTGGAGATTACGATGCAATACTGTTTAGTCCTACATCATACGAACCGATACGTTGGAATCTTAAACTGCATCTTGATTCTTTGGTCCATCCCATGCGGGAGAAAACGAGCACCGTTCGGACCGGAAATTTCGTATCCTGATTTGCATATGTAGTTCTTGGTCACTGTGAAATGTGCGCAATTTTTGCGCGAGTCCGATTAATGTCGTGGCGTCAGCTTGCTTAATGAAAAAATAAATGTGGAATTGTTCCGGGCGCGTGCGAGCAGCGGCTTTTTAAGAGGGAAGCCGGGAAAATGATACTCGTGAATGAGAAACCGATCGTGAAGCGTACGCGCATCCAGTAGGTCACGCAAATCGGCTCTAATTATAGAGGGCGCCCTACGTTTCCACGCTATCATAACCCACAATTTTCTTGGTTAAATCACGGGGTGACAGTTGAAAAGTCACATCGTTCGTGAAAATACCGGTGTTTTATGAATAGCCCTCTGTGCCACCCACACTGTGTGCAATTACTTTGCAATCACGTTGTGTGTATGCTTGAACGCTTTCGTTAGATGGTTACATGCGTGCTGCTATTTCAGCTTGTCCACAATTAGATAATAGCGCGAACAACAAGACTTATAATACACGAGATATATTATGCTAATTTCACGGAAAGGAAACCACGCATTGCTTGCACAAATGCTTTGTCAAAAGCTTACAAATGTACTTCCAACACAATGTAAACAAATTACAAAATATCGTTGAGTAATGCGTCAGCAAATATTCATTTATATCCCGATTTTGTACAGTATCAAATGCCTTTGTAATTCACAGGTAAAGATCCTGTTTAAACGTCATCGTGTAACCAACCACTTTATTTTACCATAAAATCTAGCTTGATACAAAAAACAATAAACATTTAGTTACCGAAAAAAGAAAAGAAACAACACCGTGAAGAGACGTTCGAAAAGGCGCGTGTCATCAAAGACGACCTTTCCGCGTTTCTAGAAGCCGCGCGATAATAGTTCTCGCGCGCTCGGAACCGGTTACCCGCGTTCAAAATTCATTACACCCACGGACGCTCCCCCTTCCGAGGCGAATCGGCGTCACCCTGTATAAGACCGCGTTATGCATGCAACGCAGACGCACATGGGCGCGGCCGGAGCGATATCGTAACCTTGGCGCGCCCGAATGGCGGCCGCTGGCGAACAAGGAATCGCCGCCACTTTCAGGGCCGCGTTCGCGACACGTGAAAGCCTCTCCCCACGAGGAACACGAATGCAATCGCGTGCTCTTATCAGTGTCGCGAAGAAGCCGCTCGAGCAAAACCATTGAGCACTTCTTTACGAAAACGAGCTGAAGGCAGCGCTGTGCGTGAATATCGATCGATCGTTGCCGGCACTTGTCGATGTCGTTAGGCTAGTTTCTTAAAGCTCACGAAATGTATGAACTCGCTTTGTACGAAGCGATCCTTTCATTTTGAAGTAGCTTTTCTCGAGCACTAGACCGTGACTTGGTACAGATTTTGATTAAGCTACATTATCATTAGTTCTTTGTTCTTTTTTAGGCTTCGCTCTTATTCGAATAGCAATTTTTGTATAATTAAATTTTTATATAAAATAAATCAACTTTTCAGCTCTAAAAATAGATTTCGATTAGATTATCCTGTCACTAGACCTTCATTCATTTTGTAAAGTGCAGATTTGTTGAATTAGAGTATTATTTTGTCGGGAGAAATTAAGTATAACTTGAATGTGATGAAAGTCCGCCTTGAAGTCTTCGAAAAGATTGTTAGCTGTGTAATGATTGGAATTAATTCCCTGGTGTAAGTGGTTAACGATTGAAATTCAGTTATTGTAATTGATAGCAATACATATGTAAATACAAATACTCGTAATTAATGAAATATATTTTTCTCTACTTCAGAATGTAAAACTGGAGTAGTTGGTTAGATGTATAATTTCCTTTATACTTTATTCAGGAAATAATTATGAAAATTACTGAAAAGGTCGTCGGTGACACGAACAGGATGACAACGACGCAGGCAATCACTTTTTATTTACAAATGAATATTTCTGATTTCCTGAAATTCTTTTCCATTGAAACGAAATAACGGCTTTCTAACTTCGTTCGCTTTGCAAAAATACTCCGCCCTATTTGGAAGAAAACCATTTATAACTATTGATTCGCCTTAAGCGTGTCATTTACCAAATTGATTATAGGTAGAATTTCACCAGTCGTACCTTAAGCCTTGAAGAAAGAAAAACTCACTTGAAATACTTACATTTATATTTATATTACACTGTTGTGAAATTGCATCGTACAAGAAAACCAAAGCATTCGCAAGAGTGCAACAACACATGTTTCCATATCTATATGTCCTTGAGTAACTACTGCGAGTAGCTACTGTCTGTGTCCCAGTAATGGATTGGAATGCTGGGGATCTAAGAGCAAGTTGATTTTCCTGCGCTTGAAATGTAGTATGAATATGGTTTGCAATAATATCTACAACAAAATCTTATTATCCTTTACAGTCATTTTAATCATTACTGTCTTTATTTTTACTGTTCATCTTAATATAATAATGGAAGTAGTTGTAGCAATAACAATACCAATGGCAACGATCGTACTAATACCATTAATGGCAATGATATGAATAAAAAGAAGAAATTTTTTTTCTATAAAATTGAACTTTATTTCACGTATGTGGCGAATACATGTAGAGCGTATAAATGAAACATATGTAGAGAGTTACGTATTTTGGCTCAGTATCATTTATAGTATTTTATTTTGTAAGTATGATAAGAATAGATGGTTGGCTTATAATTTGGTAATTAACCAAAGAATAAAGATTTTCGAATTCATTGTTGAATCAGCAGCGAAACGACAAAATATCTATAGTTAGGAATGAATTTCATAATAAAAATGTTGATTGGAATTTCAAATCACCATATCATTACCAATGATGATTTGCAAGTTAAACACATTCGTTCGTTATCAAAAGCTTGTTATTTCTTATTTTCCGGGAACTACGAAATCGTATAGAAATTTTGATATTTCTGAATACCAAACTTTCCTAACCTTCGATTGTTGAATTTTCTTTTTGTATCATCATCAGTATCTATCCAGACATCATCTTATGTTTCAACTTTATCGTAATATCCTAATTGTGTGCGGTTTTCTGATATTCATAGCAATTTTAAATGTAAGTTGCTTATAATTAATATTTTTCAAGTACTCGTTTAATCACGTCTATATCGTTAATTTTTTTTTATGTTAATTAATTTTACATCTCACACTTAAAGTCTTATAAATCTTTTATGAAATCAACACAATAAAACACGTTTTATAGTTTCAGATAACAGCAAATTATATTCTAAAATCATGACCCAACTTGGTATCATCGTCAAAAGCGCGACATTTATAGCTAATCCAATTTAAAATGTAAAAATTGATGTTGATGTTGTTGGGTTAACGATTTCTTGTGAGAAATTCACGTTTAATGTAAACTGAGAATAGAATAGAATATCATTCACGAACATTAAAAGCTTCCTAAGGCACGAATAAGCCTGTATACGTGTACAAATTACGTGTGCGTATGAGTATTAAATTACAATCACAAGTAGCAGAACTTTCAAAAAAAAGCATATAAACAAAAAGACGTAGAAGCACAACTGCGCAAATGTTTCAAGTTCGATAATTCGAGATCAATACGAAAGACCTTCGAGACGAAGCGTAAATTCGACGGCAAGTCGCTTGCCAGAAATGAAAAATAATCGAGCGATACTCCGAATTCATCGGATACAATAATACTCGAAATGCATTTCCCGGTATTGAGTTTCGATCGGTCGGCACTTTTCGCTGATCGACACAAGAATAGCAACGTTTTCGGGGGCAACGCGCCACTCCTCGTTCGTGGATTCGGGACACGCGCACTTTTATCGCAACCGCGAATTTACAGTTACAATCGAAAAGCGCACGCGTGTCTCTCGCACGATAACTCGTCCATGGGATGATGACTGTCCCCTTGGCGGTCGTCGATTACGAATGGTTGGCGTTTTTTTGCGGCTGCCGTGAACTTGGCTCAGGCCTTTGTTGACGTTTTTCGCAAGTGGACAATGGACGAAGTCAAGCTGAGGTTTTATCGTCGCGCTGACCTTACTTTACATTTCTCGTCTCTTCCACTGCGATTTTCTCTTTCTCTGCCGGAGTTACGGCTGATGATGCATTACTGCTATTTTTGATAGTTCCTCGCTCAATCTAGTCTCGTACGTAGTACTGAAACATAAGCTTCGGATTTCTCGGAATAAATGATCTCGCTTGCACCAATTATATTCTACAATACTCGTACAATACTCATTGAGATTTTCATTAGTTTTCATAAGTCTTAGAATTGAGTCGGTCAGGTGTTTTATTCGGTTTTGCTTTCCTATTGTGAATAGAATTCCAATGATGCAGAAATATGCTATAACGACACGTAAACAGAACTTTTCATTAGTAAGGAATTTCTTTTAAAATTAATAGATAAGTTATTTTCCCTTCTGCCCGACCATATTGAATAATTCTGGTTAACGAACATCCTAAGATTTAAAAAGAACTTGAAAAAATACCGTGATACCCTATTCTTCTCACCTAACCTCGAAGATCGCCATTTTAATTCTTTAATCGCTATTGCCCATAATAAAAACAACTTAACCTTTCCGAAGATTTATATTTTTTTCTAGGAATGAGCCAGTTTTCAAGAAACCTGACTTTTTTGTAAACACTATTTTCGCGAAAATGTAAAGTTGCCACAGCACCTCGATATTTATATATTTTTGCACGCACTCTCTAGTTTCTATTTACTTAAACGGCTTCGTACGTCCGATGAAAAATGGTCGTTAACCCAGTTCGACTTTTCACCATAAAGTCCATTTCGGCAAAAAGGCCGTTCAACGTTGAGAACTTGTACTTTTTTCCCTCCACTCTTTATAAACATTCGAGTGTCCATAGAACAATGTGGCTTTATGTTTGTTAAATAAAGTTGAAAATTATTTTACGTTTACGTAATTCTTTTGTCTCAATGGCACGTAGACGTTAGATCTATTGAAAGTAAATTTTAGATACATATGCGATTTAATATTTAAGAGTTGTTTTCAGAGATGCCGCTGTTCGTATAAAACATACTCTTATTTAGTTTGTAGAAGTTGACACGTTGCATTAAAAAAATAAAAATCGGCATGAATCATTACTCTGTACCATGACAATGTTTGTATTTTTATTTCAATTGACGTTTGATTGTTTATTTCACAAATAGCTTCTTACTTTAATGAAGAATACAGTAGTTACAAATAAAACTTTTGCACGTATAAGCACTGATCCCGTGTACTGATCTACTCCGATATGAAATCTGTATGAAATCAGGTCCGATAAATATTTTCTCTGTGGATGTACAAATCAACATTGTGCGCGATACGAGTCGTAAGTTCACCTCTGCGAGATTCATTATTTAAATTCAAAGAATAAATTATTAGAATGGAAAAAGCTATAGTAAAGGTTTGATTGCAAGGAGTTAAAATAACATTTCATAAGCTGCAATTGTGCAGTATTCACTCTACATTCCACAGTGACTTGTTATGGAAAGTTTAATTTCTCATCCGCGATCGTTAGTCTTTCTCTACTTACCCAAGACGATGGTTTTTCGCTCCTTCAGAGTAAAACTTCATATTCGCACATTTAAAGGAGCCAACTCCTTTATTTGTGGGAGTTAAACAATAAAGCGTACGTCGATTCCTTTTTCCCGGAGTCACGTGCGCGTCTATTAGAAAGCGATGTTACGCGCCGTTATGACTACACGATAGCAAAAAGGCGAACGTATTAAATTAGTCGGAGAAAGAGAGTGGCACTGACGGATGAGCGAGAAAGAAAGGAAAGATTTCCTTTTCTCCTTTTCAACGCAGCGACGCCTTTTTTCAGCGTTTGATAAAACGGCTTTTTGCCCACAGCGCGATCCTTTGCGTTCATTCGGGAATATTATTTTTACGATGGCGATTATAAAAGATCCTTTCGCGTAGCTGCGATTTTATTTTTAGGCTAACTTTGCTTGATACTCATTTACACGAACCAGCCCTCGCTTATTTGCGGTCTAGGATGTAACATTGCATCAAAATAAATTAAACAACGAGTAAACAAAGAGGCTCTGTGGTAGGAACAGCTCCACATGCGTAATGTAATGATACAACTGTGGTTAACGTATAAAGGATAAAAAGCGCGAGGGAGATGAATTAATCCGCATTTTTTCATAGATAATTTCACTGTCATAATAATGTTGTCCAAAGTTCTACAAGTAAATATACGCCGTCATTTTTATTTCGCAATTTAATAAGTATACACACAATTTTTCATTACAGCTTCGACTCTGAATTCTTCAATTCATAGTGTTTCTGTCAATGATATGCTTAAAGCATCACTGTTAGAAGTCAACTGTCCATACCATAAAATATCTCTTGACATAATAAACAATATAACGGTAAAGTTACAGTTTCATTCGTTGGAATCGTAAAAGCTTTGTTGATTAGAAAATTACCCTAAACAATTTTATTCATAATTCTTTAGAAAAAAAATTATAAAATATGCGAAATGTTATCTTATTATTCCCTTTGAATATGGGAACTAATCACTAATTATAATAATTTTGAAAATTTATTCTTAATACTTTAAGAGTTTCTATTTACGGTTACGAAAATTATTGTAATATAACACAGAAACACTCTTAATTATACATGTTTTTACTTACTGTTTATAATCTTTATGGGCCTTATTAATTATTAAGTATTAAGTTAATTAATTTCGAAGGAACTGTGATACATAGTGTAAGGTACGGCCTTATAAATCGAATAAATTAGTTTCTAGAGTTTAATTATTCATAGATATAAATTAAAAATTTTATTTAATACTCATTTAGTACAATTAAGTGTTATAAATTTTTTTCCGTAATGCAAAATAATTTTTTGTTAAATATATACTAAAAATATCTTGGGATAATTTATAAATTTTTATTTATTGATAATTAACTTAATAATTTTTAAGAATCAGAAAAAAGAAAAATAAATTAGTTAAAAGTTTCCAATTTTAAGAAAATTGCAAATTTGTGAATAAAAAAGCAAGAATTTATGAATACGAAAGCTGGTATTGCAAGTGAAAAATAAAATCTGTAATAAAAATATTTTTTAAAGATATAAGTGAATAGCCAGAATTAACAATATCAAATTATGAAATGGAAATCATACGCATACGATTTTAAATTAGCATAATAAAGCAATATATGATCTACGAGTAATGATAAAATTATTAATTGACCACTTCAAATCCAAATATGCTGTAATTGAAATTATTGGTGATTTCAATATAAGAAGATATGGAGACGAACGCTCAAGAAACAATAATTTTAAATAGAGCAATAAAAGAACATAAACATTTATAAAATACTATAAGATTTTAAACGCGTGAATTCATATTAAAGATCCGGATGTAAGAAAGTATAAGGAAATTAGATAAGGAAACGTCTTTGAGATAAAAAATTTATTATAAAAGATGGAATACTGTGACAAAGATAACAAAATAATAAGATAATAAGAAAAGAAGATATCGGATTTAAGTACATAATGATTAGTTTTTAAAGTTGGATAACAGAATTTGCAAAAGCTAGTAATAATAATAATCTGCTTATCGGTAATTAATATTTAAGAGATAAGAAATTAATAAAATCTATTTAATTAAATAATTTTTAAAAAGTTGGATTAAAATGGGGTCAAGAATAATAGATTTTCCAATGTCAGTTACAAAATACGTACAATATACGTTACAAATCGCATGATTTTTATTTAAAAAACAAATTATTTTTATAGATAGTCAAATAGATGCTTTTAGTAAAAGAGAAACTAGAAATCCTATTTATACCGGGTATATAATAGTATAATTAAGAGAGTGAATTAAAAAAGATAGGAAAACTGTAAACGGAGTTTATAGACGCCATAACTATATTTGACATAGGCAATATGGAGAAATTCTTATTTAAAAGCTCCAGTAGTATCGCTAATGGAAGAAAATTAAACACGAGATTATATCGAAGAGAAAATTATTAAAATACTTCAAAATGAGCAAAAAAGTCTAGAACTACATGCTTATTAAATTTTAATATATTATCATCTTTGCGATATATTTGAAAGATGAGAAATATCTTACGATCTGTAAATGATACAATCAGAATAGTTTTTTTTTTTCAAAGACAGTTTATGGTAAAGGGTTTTGAAACATTTACACAATGAAAAGGTACTAGTATTTTGAAAATAAAGATTATGGTACGTATAATACAAGGAAAATCATTCTTATTGAAATAACATTTAAGTTAAATGTCGTTTTAAATGCGAAATTGAATTTTAAATTTTACACAGTTATGCATTATTGATATTCGATCGAGAGGTTGAAATCACAGAAAAATCATATATTATTTCAGTAATGAAATAACTATAAGCTAATGCACGTTCATGTATAACGAATTAAAAATAACCGATGGTTAGCAAGTAGAATGGGTCTTTTATTAATAATTAAATTACAAAGTATAGTCACTAAATGAAATATGATTTTGATGAATTTGAAGTACAGGAGTGAAACAGAAGCGCTCAATTGAATAAAATTTAAGCTTTATTAAAATTATAATAGAGAAAAATGTTAACTCACTTTATTCTTCGTACGAGATGAAAACTGATGACAGATTCGCGAGAATAAAAATGAGGGGAAGAGATAACTGTATTCGTGATATTTGAAAAACTCGTAATAAGGAGCAACGAGAAGGGGAAGAAAGAAAAGTTATAAAATTTACAAAAGATACCTTCCAAGTATATCATGTATAAGAAAATAATAATAATAACAATAATAACAACAACAATAATCACCATATTATTGGTATTTTTATGTCTATGGAAAAGAAGCAAATAACAAAAATAAGATAAACATACCTGTGATAAATAAATTTTCGGAAATGAACCAATCCTGATTAGATACAATTATTTAAAGAAATTGAATATTTCAGAAACTAATTGAAGACTGAGAAAACAAAATGTAGAAGACCATTGCATGATTATATGTAGGTAGTAGAGCTAGAAGAGCTAGAAGGGCCTATAAAATGCTATACATACTGTACATAAATAGGTACTTCTGGCACTCCCGCTGCCAACGTTTTTATCGAAATTCATGGAAACATCTCCATAAAAGCACAAATCTCCCCATTATTTTTTTCAACGTTTGCATACAAGTTTCACGCGCGAAATTGATTTTTGCCAAAGTGCACGTCGACATCGTTCAGTCGACAGTCTAAGCTCGGCTCTGGTCGTCGTCATCGCCGTCATCGTCTCCCGAGCAATGAGTGAAAGTTGACGTTTCCCACAAAAGTCGCTGCTCTCCGCTGAAATCGTCGCTAAGGATTCTGAATGAGCTCGTATCCATGTGCACATGTAGCGCGTACCACTTGGGGATTTTCCTTTGCGCTCCGAGTATTTTCGCATCAGGCGGACTACTTTCATTTCCTAAGTCACCGAGCACTTCTCTTTCTTATTCTTTTTTATTCTTGTTTCTTTATTGTTGGTGTACGATAACGTTCGTCATAATAATTGTTGCGAATTATTTTTACCGGGCCTGGAAATCTTTCTCCGACTCTCACGAGAGACAAGTGAATCGGTATCGCGATTACGAGTTTTTCTGGATTTTTCAACCGATTCGTTGCACCTGCTGCACTTTATGACTCGCATGCTTGTATTGTTGTTAGACTTGTGCTTTGCAGACAATCTAACGAAACTAATTCTATCAAAATATTAATTTAAAGTGCCTATGACATTTGGAGAGATGTTTTATCAAATCGAGAATCAGCCTTTACTAATACTCGTACTTAGAGAACGCAATTTTTCAGTCATTATTCGGTCTTGACATTCATTAAAATCTAATTGGAGGCTTAGAAAATGTCTGCCCAATTTAGAGGATGTTATTAAAAAATTGTTTTATTTAATCGATTTTTGGTAGAGATTGAGCTCAACATGCAAGGATTGACTTTTATACGTATATCATTAATTTTTTATTTGTACGTTGATTGATTTAATCGCTTACAGACGGTCATATGTATATGGATCTTCCTTGCATTTGTCAGTTTTAGATATTTAGTAAGAGACATAAACACTAAAGTGAAAGTGATGCTGGATTTTTTATTACTAAGGTTTCTTATTAATATAGTGTATTATAAATAAACGTCGTACACGCAATTGACAACTACTATTCTATTCTTCAGAAACAGTTTTCGATGACCTATAAATATTTCTTAAGTCGAAAATGTTGATGAAAAAACTCTACTTGAGTGCCGAAAGAATAAGTCCATCAATGTTATGGCTGTTATGCAATTTGTACTATAAAAGGACCCCGAAAAAATCTTTTTAACAACAACAAAATTATCTGCTTATGTGCGTAGAGTTGAAATAGACAAAATCTGATGTAAAATTAATTCGCTATTAAAAAAGTCAATGCTGTAATTGTAAATCTTATGTTGGTCTGACTTTTCGAATAAACTCAGAGTGTGATTCAATATTTCGAACTCCTCAAAAACTATTTCAATGAAAATATATTTTAGATTGGAGTGACAGTATACAAGTTAATATGTTCATTATAAAAATTTATTCCAAATGAATCAATCTATTGCTATCAAAATATTCTTATGTCTACAATGCGAGCTTAATTTTCAATTAAATTTCGAGGAAAAATAGCAATGAAATATTTTCTAAAAATATATAAGTTTAAGCTCTTTATAAATTTATATTCATAGACATTTGAGTTACAACAGCAATTTTTTTCAGTATCTTACGTGACGACTGTTTTTCAACTCAAAATGTTATTAAATTCAACCAAATGTTAATTTTAACTTACCCATTAATTTCATTATAAATCCTTGTAAACAAATCATTAATTTTATTGTTTCTACGAAAATAGTTTGTAGGAAAACATGAAAATGAAAATGCAGATGGCGTTTTTCATTGAAAAATTGGAATATCACTTGAAAAATTACATTGAATTTGATCTTAACACCAACTGCTTTTTGATTGCAAACAGTTTCAACTTTCCGATCATCAGAAGTTGTTCTCGAGATTTAATTCGAAAACATCATCGCTTTTATCAGACATTTCATTTTGTATAAAAGTGATATTGGCCTGTTATTCAGCAGCAAAAAATTGCCAAAAAATCTCTAAAAATTTAATTATCTGAAAAGCGATTTATACTAGATTTAATGTAATTCCTTTTCCAACATTAATCCAACTAGGGGATAATGAAAGGACGGCTCTCGGCATTACCTCGAAAAGCTCCGATAAACGAGCCTCAGAGAAGCGAAAAATCCATGCGACGTTCTATCGACGCGTATCGTGTACGCAGAAGGAGAGCGAGGCGATGAGCGTTGCGCGACAATTGGGTTCTACTCTGTACCCAAGTGTTGCGTCACTCACGTGGCCTTGCCGCCGCTATTATAGTTGGGAGAGAAAAATAAGGAGGTAATAATACCGTTCTCTGCGGATGATATTTTACGTGCTCGTCATCCGCGAAATCTGGATCGGCTACGCACGCCTTATCCGATCCCCGTTCACCAAGCCTCTTCGCACTAAACCATATTCTCCAAGATTTTAAAAGAAGCTGAGTTTCGCTTTTCTTACTTCTTTATGCACCGACTACTAAGAAACTGTCACCACTGGATTATTAGATCATTAGAATTATTGTTGGTTCTCAAGCGTTTGAGCAGATATTTATTTTAAATGCACGCTTATAAATGTAAACATTCTCTTTTAAGCACTGGTAAATGTTTATTAGTTTCGGATAAACATCTGCTTGGAAAAGTATTACGAGTCACTTTATTCGTCGTGAATTCTGTTGCAACGGTGACGGGTAAGCTGCTTTTGTTGTACGAAAGATGATTTAATGGATCATTCGTGGAAATTCTATTTTTTGCAGTCGCAACTTTTACATGGAGGTGAAAAATAAGGAAAATGCACAACTGAGGCAGAAAGCTAATGCATTAGCAGAGTATAAATTACTTGCATACAAAAAATTGTAAAGAAAATATTTGCGGATGACATCATAATACAAATGATTAATTAAGAAGCGAAAACCATCGTTTTCACAAAGTCTCGGAATGCGCGAGATATGCACTTTGGTAATGAGAATATGAATAAGCCTGATGGGAAAGAGGGAGAACGTCGATTCATATGAAAATGATGTGGTGAGATGCACCGACTCGCGAGTTGTGGATGCATAGAAGATGTAACTTGTACGCGAATAGATTTTAATTATTAAACAGGACAATAACATACCCGCATACGAAGACGAGTATACGTAAGATGAGCGTAAGACTTTCTGGTTAATACCAAAGATCTCGAAACATTATATTTGTATTTTTTCTCTCATTTCTCAATATGCAGAACGTAACAAAATCTTACTGATATTCTAAGAAATTATTCTAAGGAATATGAATAAAAATAAATTATCGTTACAGGTGTCAGGACATAATTGCAAGGCAATCTGAAAATTAAACACTAATAACGGGACAAACTCTTACTGATTTCTAAGAAATCATACTAAGGAATTTGAATAGAAAAAAATTATCGTTACAGGTGTCCGGACATAATCGCAAGCTAATCTGAGAATCAAACACTAATACAAAAGTCTGATCTGGGAAATACATTTTTTCTTCCTTTACTAAAATTTTTTAGTCTTTTTTAAGATATGTATAATTTTTTTGTATTTTTGTTTCTTCAATATCTTCAATAAAGTTCAACGTGAAATTAATGGTAAAGATTAAAGTTTATGCGATA
Source organism: Wiebesia pumilae (assembly GCA_018907045.1). NCBI lineage: Eukaryota > Metazoa > Arthropoda > Insecta > Hymenoptera > Agaonidae > Wiebesia > Wiebesia pumilae. The sequence goes on along the minus strand of JACCHZ010000066.1, from coordinate 902,452 downwards.
TTCATTATTATAAAATTTATTATTACATAATTTATGATATGAATCGTAACAATGAACTGACAAAGATTTTATTTCGCTTGGCAAAATTTTATGTCAATATTGCCTTTTATTAGCAGCTTGGAAATTTTTCTTTCTTAAACGCGGATATCACCAAATACACGTGTTACTTTTAAAATCAATTGTTTAGATCTTCACAAACTACTGGAAGAAAATTCAGGAAAACATTGCTTTGTATAATTTTTGGAAAAAAATCACGTTTTCTGAAGAATAAAAGAACATTGATATCGTTTGTGATTTCCGTAATATGAATTATATAAAAGAAGAAGCGCGTAAAATCTGAAAATTCCACTGAAATACATTCAATGTATTCTCTTGAATTCTAAGCGCTTGAAATAATTTGTGCAGAGGCGAGCACGAATTTGATTCGTGATTCTTCTCCACGTATTATTTTTCTTACGCACTGATTTCGCAAATCAACTATTGTACAATATATTTACTCTTCGCAAGAAATAGATAAAACGCTTTATTTCTCTCAGCTGCAACTATTCATTAAAGTATATCTTTTCTTCTTTCAAGGCCGAGTATTTCTTCGTACATTAAACGTTTTAATGTACACTTATTGTGAGACATCGATTTTCTATCTTGTCACTGAATTATTTTGCAAGTTTTACATTTAATTATTTTATTATCTCTGTATCATTTTTACTATCAATTTTTTCAAAGATCAGTTATTTATCGATTAAAATTCTTTAATTATATTAACGCTAAAATGATTCGTTGGATATTTTATGGAGGATAATCGGTACTTTATTTTGCAGATTAGCTTTCATTTTGTAATTTTTTTAACATTTAAATTTCTTGCGTTTTCATTGATAATTAACGTAATTAATAGAAATAGGTTTATTACGTCATTCATGTTTATGATTATTACATTACACTTATTTTTGCGAATGAGAAAACGGAGTTAAATTATTGCCATTAGAAATGTTTACTTGATCTGACTCAATAATTTGATCGTAAATAAGAGTAGACATATTTGTTTGAAATCTAAAAGCATTTACGAAATTAATAAAAAGGATTTTGTAATTGGTATGAACGATAAATTATCAAAAAATTTTTTTTAAATATAATATAAATTTATTTATTTAAAACCTAATTACATAGGAAGTTGTAGAGAAGAAAGTACTTTTTTGTACGTGCCATATAACAAAAAACTATTTTTTGTTTCATCATTAATGAAACAACTGAAAAGATGAAAAGAAAAAATATATATGTATAATTTCAAATAGATTTTTTTTTAATAATTTTCAAAATAAATATTTAATTACTCCTTTAAGAGAATTTAATCTCGTATAATAATTGTAGAAGGGTATTATATATATATATATATATCTTATAACATATGTTTTCAAATAATAATCCAAAGTTTTTCGATCTTTAAAACAGCAGATCTAATATACTATCTAGAAACACTTAATAATAACAAACACTTTTTCAATAAATGATTAGAAATAATAAAAGAAATATGTAAGTTATTATAGCATGCAAAAAGCATTAATTATCCAAAACTAACATGTTAACAAACAGGTAAAAGATAGGTAATGAGTACTTGTTTTGTTAACTATACAGATTTTAATGAAATCTGTATATTTCTAAAAAAATCCTTTTTCCATTTAAGGCGAGAAAAATCTGCATGCGTTCAAAAAGTAATTTATTATAAAATCTGATGAATCATTATTATGAAACCATTTTTTATAAGAAAATGGACATAATATAATACAGAGTGTACGTAACGTTACTAAATTCTGTATTGTTTTTTGAAAATTAAAAACTTGAATAATTTTTACATAATTTATATTCTATGAATTAGACTCAGGTTTATAATAATATGTAATGAAATGTTAATTGCGCAAATGGGATGACTGTGACTTGGACTGCAAACGTTGAAAGCAGGAATGCTTATCCAATATTCATCAATAACATCTACTTCAGTAAAACACGTGTACTAAGGTCATTGGTGTTCTCGCGTAGATCTTATCAAAGACATTGTATTGGTGAAAAACAAGGGAGCGACATATTGTCCAGTTACCTCCATCGAAGACGATCGCGATGAAAATCGAATTGGTCCAGCGTGTCCATTGCGGCATATCGCGAATGTCGGCAATTAATTCAAGTGTGCGATCGTGAGAAAGTCAAAGGCTTTTGCCACTCGATATTACCGCAATCGAGCGATTAAGCGTCGGAAAAAATTCAAATCCAAGCGCGATTTTCCCAATGTAGCGCTGATGCAGCGACCGGAATAGTTGCGTCCAATTCTTCAATCACGAATCCCCGATGAAGCCACGTGCACACCGACGTTCATCGGCGAATTACGTGACTGTCCTCTGATGTTGTCATTTGACGATTGCACATGAGACAATACTTATTCAATAACGCACAATCGAGGGAAAAAGCATCGGTCGCTTAAGTAACTGAAGGCTCTTTTTAGTTAAGCATGCAATTTAAAGAGTTAACGGCTATATTGTTACAATGCTGGTTGTGTTAAAATGCGTATGCTTCTAAGGGTGGTTCAGGATTTATCGAGCATTCCTTCATTACGATAGTAATTTTTCTTTTACAAATTTCATAACTCGATCATCGATAAGATCGTGCACAGCTGTCTTAATATTTATACCTTCGGTTATTGTATCCGCGGTAGTGCGAATAACTTAAAATTACCCTAGCGTGCAAAAAGCTTAGTTAACTCGACAAACCGAATTGTTTCCATACGATGAAGGACGAGCTAATTCATACCGCGAGTCAAGTTTTTTCATCGTAATTTCTGACCCACTTCAGCAAAATATGTGTATAACCTTGAAACTCACAGCTTAAACGTCGCATTATCTCATTTATAAATGGAGTATTATCTTATTTTTTGTATTACAACCGCAGCAGATGAATGATAAATATGAATTTAATTATTAAAATATGTGCTTGGAGAAATGCTAATTCTATAGTGACTAGGAAATAAATTCACCGCGTTCTCTGTATGTTAAAATTATATCGAGAAATGCAAATTAACCACTGAAGAATGAGAATTTTAAATTAAATGTGCGTTAACAATATCAATCATAATTATTAACTTCATTCGACTACGTTCTATTCTTCATTGCCAATTGTTAAAGTAATATCCTTGATTTACATTGAGCAAGGAAATAAATAAATAGTAGAGCGAGAATGTTTATACGGTAACACTTGCGAATCCAAACGAATTAAATATTTGAAAATGTCTGCCCCTCGAAAAAGTTAATAATAAAATCAGCGAGTAAAATCCTTCATCGTAATCAGAATTAAAACTTGACTTTCCAAAAACAAATTTCGTTTTTCTTTAATTAAAATATAAATAACAATCTCCCGTGTGAACCAATTAGACGAAAACTAACTTAAAATCTGGGGAATCAGCTCAAAGGTAAGGGATCATCGTGCATTTGATTCCCCCTTGGCCTACATTCATTATCAATGTGAAAAAAGCGCTAGAGAAGACTAAAAAAGAAGTGCAAAGCTGCATCACGTCGCTCCGAGGATAACACAAAGATGCCGCTCATGCGGGTGACGAGAAAAGACGGCAGGGGGGTAGAGGGACGAACAAGACATGTAAACGGCGCGTTCGTTGATCCGACTGATCCAATTAACTAATGTACAATCCGCCGAGCGAACGCACGGGCGTACATAAGCGAATCTACACGTCGGGTTATGATCGAGCATTATGGTTATGGCGTCTGAACGTCCTACGAGTCCGTTCGACGTCACTGTGCGCGCCTTCCGTTACGCTTATCTCGCACTTGTTTTAAAGCTAGAAAAAATGGGACAGGGCATCCGCGTGTGTCCTTAAAAAATTATCCCTTAATAGGGCAAGGGGAAGGGAGGAGCTAATTCTCTTTTTGCGAAGATTATGTTTGGGAGATGATGCGCTTTTTGCTTCTCACGGTGCCAATAGCACTCTACTCGCAACTGTATTTTCGAATATCAGAAAAACAGTTAGGAACTTTTATTTTATTTTTATAGTTAAGAATATTGAAGGCCTCTTGCTGCTAAAATTGAAATAAATTTTGACTGCTTGTATTTAAACTTTTATTGCTTACCCAACTACGTATCTAACTGTGATTTTCTCCTTATGTTTCAGGTGAGTTACAGAAATTACGGACATTAGCTAAAGTTGCTTGCCGCCTAAGTGTAAGTTATTATTCTCATACTGTAAAAAGACAATCTTCATGTGGACAAAACTGCATTTACGAGTAGTTGTTAATATTAATATGCTTACGCTGTCTCTGTCTTCAACACTTTTAGAGCGGAAGGGTAAATTTAACCTTCACAGTTCGATAAAGTAGCTTTCTGATTATCTATTCATTCATTTTGCAAAGGTCGAACGATGCATATTAATTATACTATCGTAACTTTTCCTTTCGAAAAGGTAATTGGTTCAACCTCGAGAAGAATGGCGATACCGTATTTTAATTGGGAATTTATGCAAGCACGCAACTGTAATTTTATTATAAAACAAATCAGTAATCCCGAAGCGAGAGAAATTCAATAGATTCATAAAAGCAGCGGAAGCTGGAAAGTAAATAAGAGCGATTTCGTAGGCATTGTGCTTGATAGCAATGGGAATTCCGTATCGATAAAGGTTTCTCCGCGACCGATTTCCAGGCCGAAAACTCGGTAATTCTCAACCCCACGGATTTTATTCCCCGACGCACTTATCGTAACGAACCATTGTTGAGCACGATTATTCGCGTGCTCTATAAACACGAGATTAAAAGTCAAGCGAGCGTTTCTTTCGTTGGGAGTATAAGTAGCGACTGTGGCCGGTGTCGGCGAACGACGGCAAACGAGGCCACGTGGAATACGAAATAAAGTGTGGGGCGTCGGGTGGGACGGTGTCGGGGCTGGACCGGGCGCCACGTATCGCGACGCGACGCGAATGAGCGAATCGACCCCGTCGTCGTCGCCTTGACATTGCACGCAGGTCTTTCCCGATCACCGGCACGACTCCGTGCGTTGACCCTTTTTTTGCGCCGCGACGCTGTTTTCGGCGCACCGAGGGAAAATTACGCGGTCTTCCGCGGAGGACGACCGAGGAACCTTCCTCGAGGCGAGTTGCTTTACGAGGTTCGCGCGAGACTGTATCCGAAGTTCGGCCTTGATCAAGCGATCGTTATGCGATTTGTATCACACGAACCAATTCTCTTTCATTATAACAAAGATAGGCAGCTATTTTGGTGCTTTCGTTTCTTTAGATGCGATTAGATTCGTTGTTAGTAATCATAGTTACAAATTATACATTTGGAAAAGTACAATGTTAGAAGTGGGTGATTATTTTTTACACCAATTTTTGGTTTAGTCGTATTAAAACTGAGGATATAAGTGTTAGGCTAGGACGCAAAAGGTTTCTTACTTTTACACACATTATACAAGTATAGCAGAAAGTTCAAGATTCTATCAATTATGAGTTGAGGAAATTCGTATTTACATTTTTCGAACGTGTAAAGTACTTTCATTACTTTTAATTCATAGGACCAAAGTTTCACTTGCAAGTTAGGTTACGTATGTTCTATTTCAATTCATTTTATTTTTCAAGCGATTCAAAATTTTGCAGTAATTTCGTAAGTTCAAAGTTTTTGACACTTGCTTCGTGTCCAACTTAATATAACACTTTTTATGACATGCTTGTTCGCAGAAAACGTAACTGAGCTAACATTCTGTACTTGATCGTCTGTAATGAAGGTGTAATGAAGGTTATATTAAGCAATCGTGCTTACGTTAACACTAAACATATACTTAACTGCTTTAAACAACGTTGCTGATACCTTACCTCATAAATCCGATAAATCTAACGATTGTATCGACAAGAAAGCTCAAAAGTTACGAGAGTACAATACGATCATTGCCGTTAATATTTACGTTAATTATTTTACTGTTAATTGAAAATAAGCATGGGTTATACGACTACTGGAGTTAAGTTTTCCTTGCACAAAGTCAACGTTTCTTCGTAAGTACTGCCATATTTTATTTGTTTAATTATCCGGCAGTCGCATCCTAAATCAACAGTCTCTAGAATAATAAATCTACATACTGAAATCTCTCACAACTGCAACGTCCCACAAATTAACCTTATATAAACGGCACTTCCCAACGATTTACTTTTCATTTTTAATGCATTACTTATTAGTCACGCGAATAATTTCATTCTCGTCATACTTTTTGAAATGTTCTTTCAACATATAAATAAGTATACCTGTGAGAAAATTATGTGCTCTAGATAGACGAAACCTTAACAAAGGTACGTCGAGGTCCTCGGACATTGAAAATCGCAATACCCGCGTAATCCCATAGCATAATAACGATCCACGCTTCTTTAATTGCACGACAACATTTAAAGTAGACGAGTGCCCTTATTGGCATCAACATTATTTCCTCTTTCCGCAAAAAGTAATCGTAGCGTTTGCAGAAGAGGCTCTCTTGAATCAAACGAAGCTTTCTCTGAATGTACGCTGCTGCAAAATTCACGCGCTCTCTCTCTCTCTCTCTCTCTCTCTCTCTCTCTCTCTCTCTCTCTCTATCCCTCTCGGCGTTCCGAGGAGATTACGAGACTCCGGACACAGGTCGGCAACTAGTCGCGAATGAACAATTTCCGCTTTTTGTTACGTTGCTATGTAAGCGTTCACTTGGTATTTGGCCAGAGTTCGCAATTTCGTTTGATTACTCGGACATTTTGACGATCTTCTGACAAGTCCCGACGAAAATGAATGAAACTTTTTTTAATCGATATTGAGTCAGATTCGTGAGCTAAAAATATGTCAGACGCGCCGTAACGCTCGGCTAAAAATCGTTCAATGATAAATCCTGACGATGTAACGACAGCGAGTCTTTTTGAGGCTGTGCGCGATCGGAAGCTTAAGTGAAAAGCGACAATTTATTTGAAACAATCATGTCAATCGCAAAACCTAACCGTTCCGTTTTATCATCGACTGCGTCTGTACATAATGGAATTTATCGAATTTTCGAAATATTTACGATGTTTCGGCTGTAGTAAATAATTGGTCTTCGTAGTCTTACGAGCCTGGGTTATAATTTTCATAATGTCATAATTTTCCGTTAATACTAGCTACAAAATTATCAGTTACGATATTCATTAATGATGTAATTATCGCAGAGGACTAAAATTTAAAATTAGAATGAACACTTGCAGAGTCCCTTACCAAAAAATTTCGAATGAATACGCTGAATTTCATCTCCGAAGTTTGTGCTTCCATCTATTCGATGCTCTCGCTTAGTACTTTGAAACTTTGAAATATTTTAAAATTCAATTTTTGCCACACAGAGTTGTATTAGAGCTCGTATTTTATAATATCAAACTCAGCTAGTTTCTAACAGGCTTGTCGATAAAAAAAAACCCCATACTTTTAAATGAAACATAAGTGAGTCAGTTCGTGAACGACTGGTTAAGAAGTGAGTAAAAACTCGACAATGTTTTTACCGATGGTAGTCATATACGGTACTATTAATTTGTTAGGTGCTATTTTCTACTGATTCTTTGAGAACGCTAAAATTCCTTCTTTTTTCCCAGTGTTTGGCTAACGTCAACGAGAAAGTCAATTACTGGAGAATTCCGTTGATTATTCACGAACATTATGCGGTAAAATTGATTTGTCGATCGTAATTTTCTACTCATTTCTCTCTTTTGTAATCACAATTTTTCCGAGTTATATTGAATTACGAAAAAAATATTTCTAATTTTCTCAAATGTGCGCGAAATTGGATTTATAAGTGAAAAACTGAACTTCCAATGAAGCAAGACGTGTTTTTTAAACACAAAATTACAGAGATTCATTGAGTAAGAAGACTGTTAAAAAATCGTTGTGGACGTTCATAGTAGAAACAATTTAATGAACACAATTTTAAGAACGTACTATCTTAAATAAATCAAGAAATTGTATAAGAGAAATTAATCGAGTAACAAATTCGGTCGATAAGTAAAAGAAATTCAAGCGAATTACTTGCTTGTTGATTTTTATGAGCTTTTATTAATTTATGTTTTACTTATCTTTTTACTTGAACATGTATTCATTATAATTAAAATACATTTATCTATTTTCTAAACAATTTCTATTTATTTAGACATACGGATGTAGAATAAAATATAATATTGTAGGATTAATCACTCAACTACAAAATAAAATGATTGTTTTCCTCATTAGATTGAGACAAAAATTCCTTGCATTAATTTGTATTTAATGGTATTCTTTGACCATTAATAATTCTTCGTAGTTAGTCGATTACCTTAATAATCTACGGGTATCGTTTCATGTAAGGAATCTTTTTTATTGATGTGAAACGTTCTTAGAATACGGCAATCCATCTGTAAATGCTCACACGTGCAGAATAGCACGTACAATATGAAAAAATAGGTATTTTAACGTATATTTTTGAACGGAAATTATCGTCCAACCTGTACGTTTTACGTTAGACGCGCGAAGAAGTTCAAAAAATGTTCTCTTTATTTGTAATTAATTTTTATTTCATTTGTAAAAACTACTCGCTATGCAAAACGAAAATTATATATCACGAATGAAATTCGTATAATTAACTTTTTATTAAAGAGTATATTTACAAATGAGTAAATAGTTATAAAGATAACGTCGAATCAAACAAGTGAGAGATTTTATTCGTTTTTCCCATCCACTTCCTTCTTGAAAGCTTGGAAAAAATAGAAAAGAAATAAAGGTAATTCGGGGGTACATCGCAATTGCAATTAAGATTCACTTACATAGTTCATCAATAAGTTGAGTATGGAGTTCTCTCATACCGTGTGAGACTGACATCTTGGTGATGTCTTTGCGATTATCAAGGCTCGTTAATCTTTGACGAGCCAATCACGCGAAAGGCCGCATCGTTACCTTCTTCTTTTTTCGTCACTCGTCGCAATGTTATTCAGTCAAATAAATGACGCCAACGTCCTTTGGATGCTCGAGCTCTTATTATCGACTATTCGATTATATATTGCAATTGCTCCTTGTTCTTGGTTATTATTCCCTATCTCATGTATCAGTCACCATTAGCACTAGATCTATTGCACAATGGTGTTCCTCAAGAAATATTAAAATTAATTTTCTATTATTACAATTGATCTGGGAATATCTTCAATGAGTTAAAAAGAAAAAGGAAAGTATCCGATGAGCCGTAAACAATGAGAGATTTCGATTACTTCAGATTACTTTGAAAGCATTCAAAATTTCTATCCGAAGTTTTAAACGAAGGTGATTTTCTTTGTGCAATGTTCTGTATTCTTCTTGCAATGAGATGAAACATTATATCATTAGATTCAGTTTGTTATCGAATATAAATTTCGAATGATTAAATGTTACGTATGTAGTATTTTTTCATGATTTTATTGGTTTGCATTGTGTTTTTTTAAACGATAAATTTAAGCTTATTTTATGCTGGTTATACGATTTGAAAAAAAGCTGTATTTATTCCTTATAAATTTAATTTTAAATTCATACACTTAACGTAAGTCTCGTATTAAAAATGAAAAATGCGTTACTAAATTTTACTGCCTTTAAATTTTTTAATTCTATTGATTTACATTGTCTATGAAATGCAACGCGTTAAAATGCACTTAATCTTATCTTGTTAAAGTGTTTTGAATGTCTATATAACTTACACGTGGAAAAGAACTTGAAAGCAAAAGCTTAAGTATATTGCTAAAACGATAAGGCAAATTCTTTATCGTCATTTTCACATATTTTAGTAAATATCTTTATTTCTAAATTAATACCTCTTTCAAGGTTTTTTCTTCTAATTTTCTACTTAATCACATTACGTACAACTTTAAGTGGCATTTTATTCAATTTACCTTTTTATACTCTGATTCGTTAAGAATATTAAATTGTAATATTTCAAAATTACATTTGAAAGTTAATACTTATGCATTAGTAAAATATCAGTCTAGAAACTAATTAGTAACATGAGAAATGCACCAGAAGATGAGTTATCGAGGACAAGAGTCTCTTTCACTTGGTCCTAACTGTATATATCGGAAGGAATATGTATCGTCTGAGAGTATACAGATTGCCTCTACTCTTTAAGATCCTAACAATTTTGATATTATATTGACCGGTCATGCTGCAATCTCATTTTCAGTCTTGAGAACTGCGTTTAACGGGGAAACATGCGAGTAGTGAGGCATCGACATTAAAACCTCCTTTCTCTTTAAGGCCTTGCAAATCTATACGTGTATACAATACAAGACACCCCATGAAGGCGACTTATTTGGGCAGATAAAATTACAAGGAATAGTAGGGAGAATCAAATCAGCATTTTCATTTAACAATGTATATTCCCCTTAAGGAGATACATTAAATTTAAAAATAAAATCAGTTTTCAATGAATATTCCATGCCCAAAAACATTAATATTTAATAAGCGTGATTAATTTGATATGAAATTGTATCATAACAATATTAAAATAGTCCACATAAATATTTCAATGAAAGAAAGATAGTACGTATCGTGTTTCATTATGTATTTTTATGTTTCCAATAATTTTCGATTGAAGTGACTTTTGTTTAGAAATTTTTTACATTTTTCTTTTTTCTCTTACGACTCTTAGTAATTTCATATACCGACCAATAGAGCAAGATATTATTTTTATAACTTCGCTTAGGAGCGCATTTTGAAAGACTTTCAGTACGTTTACATCTTTTCGTGGGTCAGATGTTTCCGTAAAGCTCGCGAACTTTGTATCCATGAATGCTCGAATACTATCTCCTCGATTTAATTATTTATTTCTCAGGTTAGGATTCACGTGGCTGAAGGATTTATCTCCAAAATCAAACTAATGCGAGATCACGAATTCTCGTCTTCTATGCGCGCTTTATACATTTTGGGAAAAGCGCGAAGACAATCGCGATCCAGATAGAGAAGATTTACTTTCAATGTATACGCGCCTACGCAGATAATACGGGTATACTTAAAAAAGTAAATAAAAAAGACTATTAACTTGTTTTGAAAAAACTTAAGTAAAAAACGAAAGATCGTCTATCGTTAATTTTATCATTATTAATAGACTTATTCGACATCAAAGGCTAAAGGTACTATGTATAATCACGAATGATGCGCGTGATTGAAAAACAAAAGGATCTTGTAGCAAAAAATCGATACAACTTGATAATAATAACAACAATGCTTGAAATTGTCAATAATTTTCAACAGAGAGATTTTCGTTTTATAAAAGAGAATAAGTTCTTATTCCTTCTTATATTTAATTTATAGCTACAGTGACTATTAATTTTTTTAAATCTAATAGAATTATGTGTTTCATGCCGTAGATCAAATTATCATCAAATTAACATAATATAGTAAGTAATTTAGGCCATTAATAATTTTCCTAAATTTATTGCGCGCTTTAATTTGTAATTTGATTGATTTTAAATTAAAATGGAATTAATACATGACATTTTGGAAACGGTACAAAAGAGTATTCATTAAAATACTTGTTTAATAACTTAGAATTATGATTGAATTCTTAGACGAGTAGAAATACGTATAAATACGTTATATTTTACAACATTTAAAGTATATGATATCAATTTGAATATATAAATAATTTAAAAGTTGACAAACAGTCATTAGCGTACCTTAACGCACACTCGCAAACACGCACTGCGCAGGCGCGCATACACACACAAACAAACAAACAAACAAACAGACAAACACCATACTCATGCACAAAAGAAAGTAAATACGTATCGAGTATATTAATATATTGTACTAGATTAACCGAGTATCAATCTACACTTTTGTGCATGCATGCAGTTCGCACTGTCTCGTGAATTTTTAATAGGTTTTCGCCAACTTTCTCATAGCTTACGTAGGTCACTTATTAATTAAAAGCCATTCAAGCTCTAAAAGAAACAGCACATTTATCACGAGTATCATCCGATGACTAAATCTATTCAAATCATGAATATTTCTCATAGCTGTATATTCTAGAAATAGAATGCAATACAATTGGTTTTATTGATGGCGTAGATGGCGTACTCTGAGCATAAATTTCAATTTAATAAAATATTGGTATCACAATCACGATTTTCAAAAATGTTGCTCCATGACTCGAACGGCACACGGTTGTAGCGATAAGTCCAATCAAAAGTTGTGATTTAATCGTGGGACCTTTTTTCAATCCTTGGTAGGATTAAAAAAGCCATCAAAGGCAGAAAGGAAAATAATTGAAAATTTCTATTTTGAAAGAGAGACACGCACAGACGGTATACGTAAATGTAAAGGGAACTAGCGTTGTAATAGACCAGTGTTACAATGTCGAGCCTCGACGCCTCGTAACTAAACCGGTATCCTCTTGATTCCGGAAAGACAGCACTTAAACAGATACGTAATTATTGCTAGTAACCAGATTAGGTAAAAATTAGAAAAATTAGCGACTTATAAAAGTAGAGCAATTAAACGGAATTTTACTATTTCGAAAAATAGTTTACGAGTAAGAGGCGTTTCGTTGTGCATACGCGAATGTTGAAATAAAGACGCACGGTCCAATCATTTTTCACGCGCTACTATAAATATTTGAGGACTGTAATTTTAATCGAGTACCCTCTCATCACTCTTCTGGATAATCGTTACCTCGAAACATTTAAGATCTCGTGTTAAATCACCGAGTTAATCATCGACGCCGCAGTTATATTTTAAGACTCGGAAAGATAAAAAATGTTTCTTATTTATTATTAAAATAGCTGTTCGATCACAGTCGGAGTGAGAAGTCCGACTTAACAATTCCCGATCCAGCTCAGCAGCGATCCTTGACATCCAGGTACTCGGAGAGAGGAGAAGCGCAAGGAGACGCTGCAGCAGCCACTCGCGACTCTCCCATCCTGCGTTCTCTCCCGTGTTTTGCGCTGCTCGACGCGGTGGCGGCTGGCACAGCCTGGCACGAGGAACGGTGCACTTCGTAGAGCGCCGACCTCCCAATCCGCTGCCACCTTCTCTCTCTCTCTCTCTCTCTCTCTCTCTCTCTCTCTCTCTCTCTCTTTCACTCCTCTTTCCGTGCGCGCTGATTCACGTCGTCAGGTCGGGGCCTTTTCTTCTCTAGTCGCTTCTCTCCCGCGCCTCTTTTGTGGATTCGTTTTTGGCGTGCCCTCTTGCCATCTTCTTTTACGCTGGGCTTCGTCAACGGCTCCCTTATCCGGCCTCCGTAAATTGCCCCTTCGGGCGGTTGTTCGGATCAGTGCAAGGATTTAGACCGCTAGGAGGATTCTATACACTTTTCGACCTGTTGCACGTCGCTTTATAATCGACCTGATTCATATTATAATTCCTAGCATCTGGTGCAAATCGTATTTGACGATGCGTAGTTTTAAATCTGGTGAGATATTTCCGTTGAATTTTCCAATGGTTAAGTACTCGTGGATCGAGTTTATATGATTTACATACCGCTCCTTGAGGCTTGGGTCCTATTAATACGAATATTTGATAGTGATCTCCTACGGATCGCGGCGAAGTCTATTTAAAGCAGGTAATGCATTCGATAAGTCGACGTGTATATTCAGAGAATGAAATCTAGACTGACCCTTCGTAATGTATACTATGATGCGTTTGAAAATGATGTCAATCAAAGGCTCTTTTCGTAGTTTGTGCGATTGCATTGAGTAGACTCGTTTATTACATCTTTATTTGACTAGCCGCTATTAAGCTCGAGCGTTTCAAAATATATTTTCCGATGTTTGTCGTTGCCTAGTGAAAATGCCTTCGATACACGTTTGTTCTTTTTTCATTTAATCCGTTATGGTAAAAGAGCTAACGATATCATTACGGTACATTAGAGAAATATTATGTATAAGCTCGTTTATCATAAAAATGCTATACGTTCTTTAGAATGTGCATTTTTTATATTTAGTACAGATTCACGTTTGACATTACCGTTTTTAGCGAAGTAGTGAATAGTTAAGAAACTTAGATTTCAATTGAAAATAATTTTGAACAGTTTAGATTAATGTGCAGGTATTACCTAATTATTTGACATTATACAACAGTCACATCAACGTATATATATATCTAGTAAAATAGTAATTATTCCTTCATTGAAATCGGCTTTCTTCTTTGTACTTCTTTCAATAAGTTGCCTACGATGATAATGAAACCATTTAATCATGGAAAAAACTATTTCTAATTTCTCTCTTATTTCTTGAGGTTTATTATTTATTATTTACTTATTATTTATTAATTCACTCCTTTTTTCATCTCCATTCTCTTCTTACTAATGGTATATTAACGAATAATTTTGAATTATTAATTATTTTTGCTTTGCTTACTGCTATCTTCAGAGTAGAAAACTTGTAATTCACATGTAATTAATGTAAAAATATTCCTACGTTATTTTAATATTACGTATCTAAGTTTTATATGAGTTTGGACGACAAAAAGTATGCCATATTGCGTAGTTTTCCATATTTTCCAACTTCAATTATTTGATCAACAAACATAAGTTAATGTTTGCAATAAATACTTATCTTTCGCATAAAAATGAAGATAAAACGGAGAACAGCTGCTAAGAATAAAGCCCACATATTCACATAAAGACCAGACGATTTTAGGTCAGTGCTTGTCAGAAATGTGAATCCCATTAAAGCAACGGATCGCAAAATCAGCTCTCGAATGTGAAACTACGTTTGTCATCGCGATAAAAATAAAGTAACTACAAACTGTCAATGTTGCGGTCGGTGTCGAAAAAAGGCCGATAAAGCGGCGTTTATACGCGAAAAAGTGTCGGCCGGCAAAAGAAAGAAATGTTAAGGCAGTGAAACTTGAGCGAATTGGAGCAAGCACCGACTGCTCTAATTCACACTGTGTTCATCCACTCATCCACTGACGCCTATCGCGCTTCTTACGATTCATTTTCTTTTCCACTTATTAGTCCTAATTGTAGAGCTTCTCGTTTCACCTGAAAATCTACGCACGAAATAATGGAATTTCATAATATAATTACTCGTCTATCCATTGTCCATTGTTACTAGATAATAGCGGGGATTTAAGCGTTGAAAAGTAGCTTTAAAGTACTTTAAAATCTAAGCGACGAGCCATTGAATCGTAAAAATACGAACGCACGAGCAGAGTCGATAAAAGTAATTCGACCGGCGACATTTCGTATTAATATTAATCATTATCGTACGCGCTCGATGGAATGTAAAAGTAGCGCTATTTAAATGAAAATTTCAATCTAACAATATAATGGCTTGTTTGCGTGGCTTGAATAATTCGTGCCTCGCTAGCGTTTAAATCGATTCCGAATATGAAATCGGAATGATCCGCGCAGCGCCAGAAGAAACGCCTCCAACGAAATGTAAACGTGTCCTCCTAATTCGATTATACAATTCGCGTTCTACCTGAGCGAGGTGGTCCTCGTCTCCCGGGATGCACAAAGGAGTCCCAGTGACGTCCGGGGCGCGAGAAGGAGTTCCCTTCTCTCGGCAGCATAATTATGTGGCGCAACGCGAGTAGCGCTAGATACTCCCGAGGCGATTCTTTTCTCCTTCACGGCGCTGTATTACATACTCCGCTCGAGGATGAACACGCCATTCTCTTTCGACATGCCGCCGGCGCTCCTGCACTTTGCGTTTTCGCGCGCACCTTCCGTGAACTTCGACATACCGCTTAGTAAAAGGCGCCGGCTTTCATTAGCGCTATCTGCGGGGCATCTGCGCGAACTGTAAAGAAAGGAAAAATCGATCGTTATGCAAGTCCCTCGAATTTGGAGAATGAGAAGGACGTAAGTACTTGGGAACACGAACGAAGTAATTGGACATTGGCGTAAGTGTGCGTTAACTGTCGTTTAAAGTAGATCACTCTGTGTTCTTAGCGGTGGCGTTAAATCTGATCATAGTAATCGCTTACGGAACATGTAAATTCTATATCATTAACGATTTTACTTATTTAGCTTATCTCGTAGATTTTAGCGGGGGGCATTTTATATGTAAGATAACGCCATCATTAGTGGCATAAGCAAATACAGGGATCCATTTGATTACTGGAAAAAATCATTAATTTATTGTAATTAATGATTAACATCCATTGTTTGAGCAGTGGAAACAGGAATCGACGTTCTGTTAGACCCTATTATATTGTCTAGTTTGACGTTTGGCTTTTTTCTCTCTGTTTTCCGAGTTTATAAAAGTGCTTACTACACTGCCAATTCCGAAAGAGGAATTTAAACTTGTCCTTTGTCCCTAAATTCACTTAATCGTACAGCGTTACGTTCGGGAAACAAATGCAGTAAACAAATTTACTTATAATACTTTCCTGATCGTCATAATTTTAAGGACACTCCTATTATTTTAACGCCTGTCGAATGTTCGCATTTAGATAGCTGACAAAATCGTAATCGTATGAACGGAATGCCGAGGTTACGAGTAATCTACATGTTTCGAATGTCATATCGTAAACGCGCAGATTAATAATTCGATATATCTACATAAGAAAGATGCTTCACGAAATCTCTATGCTACGTACACGAGATCTTAAAATACTTTATATAAACCTTAAAGATTTTAAATGCAGGGAAAGTTGAGAAAATTTCCTTGAAACTCCCTAAATAACACGGATGATATATCCATATTTAAGAGCAGAGTTCGGGGAGATTTCGTGTCCAACTAGACATAACACACATCTACGTGCATATGCCGCTGTATTGCTCGTTATCTCTCTAACTTAAATCCTACTTCTCTCGACTTTCTCCGTATTTAAGTGCATTTTTACGACAGTTTTAAACATACTGCAATTTACAAAAATTCACCTTTTACAAAAGAATATTTTCAAACTTAGAACCTGAATACTTTAAATCATATTTAACAATAATATACGTCTAAAGATCGGTAGTTAAGTATCAACTTACTTGTTCTTTACAAGTAAAAAAAACAGTGTCTCGAAATTTCATCTGTTATTGATCATTAGGGTTTCTACTTCATATTCAAACTCTTATTCTTTGAATTTACCCTGAATATTACTTCTAGTACATTGCAGAAAATTCGGTTACGGCTAGCGTAAAATGTGCATATCTTGACTTGGTAAAGTTGCGATCTATTTTGTCACGTGCATAATAAACAATTCACAAGCGTTTGACAAAGGAATAAGAAAGCGTAAAATAATTATTATAATACCGTTGCGATACATGCGATATTGTTTCAGTTACCGTTTCAGTTTCAGTTTCAGTTAAAAATTTATTTTTGATTAATGTCAATTAATGTTAATACGATTACGAAAATTCGAAGAAATAAATGTTATTATATTAATACTCTTAGCATAAATCATGAATTCTTTCTTAAAGAAATAGCAAGATGATCTTTCCTGCTTTATAACTCTTTAATACGTCATTTAATATTGAGCTCAACCACCAATTCTAACGTATCGATTGTACATTAATAAGTATTTCAAATTTCAGAAATCTTTTATTACCTAGTTTTTAGACTCGTAATATTTCATTGTACAAAGTTTTAAATTAATATATCAAAGGAACTATTAAAGGCATTTAAAAAACAATAACTAATCTGTTGATAAATAAATTGTAAATAAGAATAACACGTTATTCGTATTTACAAACAATGTTTGCTAAAAATTTCAATCGTAACAATTGTTGAACTAGAATCGTGTATTGTTGTAAATATTTTTAATAAGTATTATTGAATATCGCGTAGTCAATCGAAAATTTACCAATATAATTTTACAACCAGTTAATTGACTTTTCTCAAGAATATTGTTTTCATAATATTTCTCAGCAATGTCGTCTTGTTCTAAGACTACAATTTATTCTTTTATTTGGCATTTCTAATCCTTTTTTCTTTTTCTTGCCACACACCCACACACCCACACACACACACACACACACACACACATTTGCATGCCAGCATAGAATAAAAGACAGTAATGCCTGTTGCTTGTCGCGCGGGTTCGTTTGAAAATCGTTATATAACGAAAAGTCGACTTTAGCGAGCATCGATATTTACGAGATGTGCGCCTTTAGAAATCCAATAATAATATTCTTCAGCACGTTTTCACCTGTATATACAATACCGTCGTCTACCTCTGTACATGTATGCAAACGAGTGAAAGAGAAGGAAAGGGAGGGGAATAACCTCCTCTTATTTGCCCCTTTGTGATCTCGCGTGAGTTGAGAGGTTGCATTACGCCTCTCGACTGTGTCTGATGTACTTCGACGAGGTACTATTATTCTAGAACATCTTTATACACAATGAGCGGATCGGTTTTCTGCCTACGTAAGCCGATTTATCGACATTTCATAATTTCTTCTGGAGTGGGTGGCACCGACGGAGCACCTGCGAACTTAGGCAGATCGTAAATTTGTAGAAACGTTCAAGTCAGAGAGCAATGGCCTGGCATCTGAAAAATGTTAAGAATCTCGAATGACTAGGAGTGAGTTTTTCTGGATTTTTATTTCAATTAGTGTCCGCTTTCCTTCGATCTATACTTGTCATTTCTTATTGCGTCTGGCGTATTTTTTAAGATTGATTTTAACTATTGTTTTTTAAAAGACGCTTTTCATAATTTATGATCGCGTAATTAGGTTCGTTACGTAATGTGATACCATGCGATATATTAAATGAATAATAATAAGGTTATAAAATCAATCCTAGTTTAGAACATGTAATCAAGCGTTGATTGAGTGTATAGGTGTCATAATACTTTTAATTTTGTTAGTCATTAATGAGTCGTGTAAATCTTTCTCACAGGACTTATAACTTAGTTCTAAGTAAAATAGTAAAATATATTTTGATTAATAATTTCTCAGAGAAAAATTAGTCAGTAATTTTTAAATTCAACCGTATGTTTATTCATTGACATATCGATTAGTTTAATATACGGCAGATAGAAAAATATACGCTTATAAATATTTCTCTATAAGACTTGAATAGATGATATTTTGGAATGATATGCATTCCAAACCATCGGAATAAGTAGTTTCTACTTAGAATACATTAAAGAGGCTTGTCTCTAATCTTTAGATTGATTAAAAATTATCCTTACTCTAAGAAACACTATTCTATTTCAATTCCTCCAGACTCAAAAGATATCTTAAGCTTTCCACAGATATAATTGAATAAGCGTATTTAAGAGATTGAATTTTTAACACCATATTATAACGGCGATGTTTTTTGCGGTTCAACTCCATTCGACGTACCCATTATAATTCGATAAGGATCGAGCCTTGCTAAGATGCGAAAAAACAGGAATGAATGAAAAAGTTAGTGAGTAAGTGGTTCACTCATTTCCGGGGATGTGAAAAAAAAGAAGAAAAAAACGTTATCGTGAAAGAAAAAGGAAACCGTGCACATGCGGGAAGATTGGAAGCCGTAAGAAAATTTTGTGACCAAAACCAATGGAAGCCGCGACCACTCTCGCATGTAGTTGTACAGATTGTACAACTGCGTTGACCGACGAGGTTGACGTAATTCTTTACTCTTGGACCTTCCGAGCTCGGAGATTCGGGTTTTATTTTCTTTTCCATTGTTTACGAGCTCTACGGATTATAATGGCTCTGCTAGTGTGTGTATTTATCAGTATGGGTGCGGAAGTACGTTACGAACGAGAAAAATGTCTTTTAAATTATAACGATGTCATTGTGGACAATTATGATTCAAGTATTTGCCATCGTTTTTCTAGCGTATTTATCTTATGGCATCAAAAAACCAGCGTTGTACAATCAGTGTAAAAATCTAGACTAAACTAAAAGCGATTATTTGATTAGAAAGTTAGTTGAGTTGCATAAACGAACATTTATTACCAAAGCAAGTAACACAATTATACAATTTTACAATTATTCTTTCAGAAGGTTTTAATGTTAAATCCGCGCCACACGTGCACACAAATATTACTTTCTTTTGAAAGAATAAATATCCCTTTAGCAAATTTCGAATCATTTTCACTATATTCATGCGACTTTTAATACTATCTAACAATGAAGTCTGTTTCTGAGGGACTTTATGAATGTCCATTAAATATTTTTAATGAAAAAATTGGCACCGCAAAAATTCAGAGTTTAGGTTTAATTTCTTACATATTAAAAAGAAAAATTTGACTTAGAAAGTAAGTACAAATTATAAATAAAAATTATGCTTAGTGAGTTGGAAATTAAAATAGCAATAACGAAGAATATTAAATAAGTAAAAAAATTTTGAAGTAAATTAAATTAATAATTATACGTTTTATATATATATATATATATATATATATATATAATATATTTTATATTATGTACAATTGCATACGTATTGTGTATTATATTTTATACTTAAGCGAAGGATAGTCTTACACTAATATTAAAGTAGCAGTAACTTATTTGTACAACTTATTTATACGAATACGAGATTAAGAATAGATAACTGTAGGCTTTTTTACGAAGTTTCAATATTCATACGCTGATTTATATAAATCGTAATTTATAAAAATTTTAATTTTATAGTAAAATGTGATTCTTATCGATGAGAAGTAAATTGATGAAGATAATACAAAGGTTTGCGTGTAAAAGGATGAAATCGAAGCCATTTCTAGCCAATTTCCAGGTTATTTGCGAAACTGTTTTGGGTACTTAGTTAAATGGTAAAAACTTCGTTTTATCGCGTTAATTAATTCAAAGCATTTGTAATGCTCACATCTCTCGGGTCTCTTTGTCCTCAAGGTGCATCTCAGCTCACCTTCCGTATACAACGAGGAGGAATCGAAAAGCGCAGGCGTTATACATCGATCGAATTAACGGTCGAGTGAGCGCAACCGTCGATGTTACTCCTTGGGCTTTTTTCCGTTGCGACTTATCAAAGTTTCGGCGCTCGATTGGTACGTGACGTTGCGTCGGAAACAAATACGGAATAATAAATGCCGCGAAATCGAACTTGATTTACGGGGTGCATGATTGTCTCGATTGATCACGTAGGTCATGACGATGGGATGTAACGCGGAAATGATGCCGTGCTCGATGTTAGCCATGAAATTGTAATCATGATTGGAATTCAGTTCGTAGCCACACATGGAAATCGACGTCGCGACAAGTTTGTTCCTCAATTTTCAAATTAATCATATGTCGCGAGGGAATGTAATATCCGCCTACGCTTGATTCGATTATCGATTGCTCATGCGAATCCTATTTTACTTAATTGTAGATGGAAAGTGAAGAATTATATAGATCGCCGGCTTATTGTTCTTGAAAATATTTTACATATAATCGTTCAAGTTGCTTCTATCCCAATGATTACACGTAAGGAGTTTCATCTGTTCAAAACATAGGATGCAAGCATGGCTAACAGCTTTTCCAACAATCAAGATAGAATTTCCACTGCACTTTTCCGTTTCTTTCTCTTTAGCGCTCGCGATCCCCTTGGCAAAAAAGCGTCTGTCCTCTCTTGGATCAAAAGCTCTCGCTCACCTTTCACTGCATTTGTGTTTCAGGCGGCGTCGGCGGCGTCATCGGCAGCGTCGGCGGCGATGGCCCCGACTGCGCCACGGGAATGTTTAAGTGCGCTGAAGGCAAGTGCATCCCTGCCAGTTGGGTCTGTAATTATCAGCGGGATTGCGAGAACGCCGAGGATGAATTCCAGTCGTGCCGTAAGTATGATTTAGAGATGGCCCTTACTCCTGATCCGCCTTCGTCAACGGATAAAAGCTCCGGGGCTGCTCGAGAGAGAGAGAGAGAGAGAGAGAGAGAGAGAGAGAGAGAGAGAGAGAGAGATTTCGCGGAAAATTCGATGAAAAGTATTTGCATTTTTTTAGATTAATTATTGATGGATATAGCTATAAGTCAGTATGCGTTTTTTGTTCACTCAAGGGTATAAAAATTATTGCTTTAAAAATCCTTAACGATATGTACTTTGCTTATTTATTATTGTGCCCATAAACTGTAAGGGATACTCAAATATAACTGATATTGCCTTCGTTTGACATAAAATATGTCACTATCTAGTTACCTATACATTGGTCCATCAATTTGCTAAATAATAAATCGGATATCTTTTTAGATTTACGCTGAATCGGCAGCTCAATGTGTGTTTGGTTTTACATTACGAAAGGAAGGTTATAAAACTAAGCTGCAGTAGGTCGAGTTTGTTTTATGTACATGTTAATTAATATTAACATTTAATTTTTCCAAAATATAGACGTCAGACGATAACAATGAATAGTCGATCAAAGATTGCCATGAATTATAAACATAATGATAAATATCGTCTTACGGTCATAAATTCTTACCTGTTTAAAGGATGTTCAAACGATATTAATGACCAGCATTTCGTTAATTATTATTGTTCATAATTCAATATGTTTATTAACCTATTGAGTATATAACGAGATTCTATAAAAAGGACTGCGATATTAACCAGCAAAATTCTTTAAAAGTAACCATTTTATTACGTTCTGAAGAGTAATGTATAATGTAACCAAATAGATTGCCTTTCAAACGAGCACTTGTCTTTCTACGTCTAGATCAAACAAATGTCAACTTGATCGAAGAGTTAAAAAATTTATTGTCCTTATTCGTTATTCGCTAACGATCGTATCTTCCATAACGAAAGTTACTTTTGTTTGCTCATGTCAGTCCTACGTACAGGCACAAGCAAGATAAATAAGCAAAGAAAGTTCAAGCGTTCAGCACAAGCGGTTAATGTAAGCGCACGTTGTTTTCATTGAGACAATCATCAGCAACTCAACCAGATGATACCCATGCTTTGTCTTTGCTTCAGCACCACCGGAATGCGAAACCGGGCAGCTGACGTGCGGCCAGTACGTGTTCAATAAGCCCTACTGTGTGCCCCAGTACCAGCGCTGCGACATGAGCGTGGACTGCGTCGACGGCACCGATGAAGCTGGCTGCAGTAAGTATGGACAACGCCCCCGTTGGACTTTCCTTTTCCAAGCAAGCGATCGCGTCTGATCCGTCGATCGGACTGAAGCCTCGCCTCTTTGAATTCCAGCCGCTCGTCCTTCTCCTTCTTCTTCTTGTCCTCTCCTCCCGATAGCTGCACGCTCACGTTGGCATCCCATTTGTCCGAGTTACACCTTAATTTTAGCAAAGACTTGGTTCGTTATTCTGGACTTGCGAAACGGCTCTTTAGTCGCAACGCGTCCCAAGGAGAGACTTATACGAATTACGAATTAAAATCGGCGATTATTTTCGAAAAAAGCGCGCCTTCTTGAGCACTGATAATAAATACGGTTTAAAGGTTATCGGTTTTTATTTTTCATTAAGTTTCCTTCTCGTTCTGGTACCGGTTACTTTTCTTATTCTCAGGATATTTTTGTCGCGAGCTAGTGGCAACGGAAGCAACACACTAAGATGAGAATAGATTCGACGAACGAAAGTTCTCGCGAAAATGGAAAATGGCGAGGTGACGAAAAGGGCCGCAATTTTTCACACGCGATTTCTGCAATTTCCGCGCCTTCTGCATGCACGAGTGCACGCATTACAGGTGCCAATACGACTTTAAGACTTTCGTACAGTTGTGAGCATTTAGACGTCTACATAGCAAGACTTGTTTCTTTTCGACCTTACACAATCTCACATGCGCGGGCTCGTGCTTTTTCGCAAATTTAAAATTTAGAAATTCAGATTCACATGTACACGATTCGTGGAGAACGTTTCCCGTTGGTATATAATTCAGTCATTATGCCTTTATTTTCGCTCTTTAATAACGGATCCACATATTTTGAAATTTCGAGGAATGTGCGGATACGAAATTGTACGTTATTTAAAACATTGTGCTTTTAATTAGAAAAATAATTAAGTTCAAGGAAACGAAAATTTTAAAGCATATTACATTTTTATTGCGTAGAATAATTGTGACGACTGTAATTATAAAAATAACGATAAAAATAAAAGAAAATTATAGGAACTTAAAAATGTACCAACTGGTTAATCTGAAAACGATGGAAAAATTTCAAGCCGATTTACTTAATAAACATATAGATGACTTTTAATATTTCAGAAGACATGTTTCTGATGATTGTTTTCTTCGAAAAATGTAATATAATCTTAATGCCGCAATAATTAAAATAAGCAAATATTTATGGACTTGAAGTATCACAATAACATTTTAAAACTCAATAAAACGATTCTTGTTGTAAACTCTGGAAATCGTGTTACTAGACTAAATATGAAATTACAATTATCCCTTTGATCGCGTGATTTTTTTTTAACAAGTACTTGATTTAAAACAAATAAAATTATACGAGTAAAGAGCATGGAGTAAGAAAATCCGATGTTAAAAGAGTTCGCACAGCAATTCCCATTTTCTCGGAGCTACGTTCATATAAACGTACACATAGAGTGTGCGCGCATTTCTAGGTTACTTTCTACGGCTCGGTGCGTCCTTTTCCATCCTTGTACGAGCGAGGCAATAAAAAAATTAAAATTATAACGAAGAAGAAAGAAGGAAGAGAATAAACGGCCTCAGGATTCTTTTCTTGCTTTTTCTCCGCGTTCGTTTTCCCCACTAACAGACATTTCTCTTCTTCCCATACATTCTTATCTACTGCCAGCCATCTTTATTTCTTTATTCTGGGCTGCCTTAGTAAATCCTTGAACCTTGATTTGTATTTTTCTGAAAAAATAAATCACTTAATTTTTCACTATGCCGTAATACCTATATGATATGGAAATATACGTCATTTGAGGGAGATTTTCTATTTGTCGATTATTTAACTCAATTAAAAGTAACAATTGATAATTGTTTTTAAAATAATTTTCTTGTAAAAGAATAATAATCTCTAATGAGGAATAATTGGCTCTGATTTAAGAATACTTCAATACGTGCAAATCTGTTTTGGATTTAAATTACATGAAATTTCATCAGCGTATAACAAACAACATCCGGAAGAATACCGATCGCTCATTGTGAACAAGAAAACATCGTATCCCTTACGTAAAAATACTCGAGCTGATCACGTACTCTCAGTTTAAAATTAATTTTAAGTTATAATAGTTACAAGTTATATCGAAATACTGTGATATCTACTTTTTGTTAAATATAAAATAATTCCTCTCGTGCACAAAGTAAAATACGGTTTTACGGCGTGTCAAACGTACGATAAAATCAATGTTTCGTCTATAAGGTATTTGCTGTGTCATGTTACGTACAGCCGAGCAGAATTTATACGGTAATATTCTCGAAAGTCTTCGATTTCAAGTAAATTTTAACGTCACAAATTTCAATTAATTGGATAAATAAATCACCGTTCAAGAGATGGAACAGTTCTTCGTCTACGTTGTATACTTGTGCAGTATAAAAAGTAGTGTACAATGCATTTTTTCCATTGGCATCCATTGAGTGTACAAATTCAGGACATACTTTTTGTTGTTCTTTTTTTACACTTAATACTACTTTATTCGTTATACTAGTTCACGCATCAATGTAATTGACGTCGACGTAAATAGAGTGCTTTTTAGTTAAAATGACTTTTCAATTGTTCCTGGAGTTTCCATAGCTTGTAATAAGAAGTACATTTTCTTATTTTCTCGCACATTATGATTATTTATCAATGAAGTATTTTCCTGTATTGTTTCACGACAAACAGTTTCAAGTTCGAAAACACTGTAGATATTTGAAACGTCTGTTTTTATTTAAGGCGCAATGAAAAAAAGTATCCAGTTTAACAAATGTCTTTTTACATAACAAAAAGCCAGTAAAGTAATCAAAGTGAGCGCACTTTTGTACTTGAAAATGATGTCGGAAAGCAGTCGTACTTCTCCGACATAGTTATCATCAATTTTCTCATTCGTCATAATTTATATTTCTCCGTTTTATTTTTCGTATGTACACACACACGTACGCCACGTTACATCTCCTTTATGCTCGGATTGCCGCGTTCTTTTCACTCCTCATCACCCGACACAATCACCTGTTGCTGTCTTTCCTCCTCTCTCTTTCGTTCTTTCGGCATCTACACTCCTAAACTAAGACTCAGTTCTCTTTATTTCTCTTACCCCCCCCCCAAGCCATTTCCATTATGCGTGTCGAGAAAATTTTAATTGAATCTTTCTTTGAAGTTTTTTGTTTCTTAATTGTGAATAATTTTAGTACTCTTTTGTCAATTTTATTCTTATGAGATATTATATGTAAGAGGATATATTGTTATTAGATTTATCCGAAAATTGGCTCGCTGTATACGTTATTCTTATTTCATTTTAATATTTCGAACACGTGAACAAAGTTTCTCGACCTCATTTAGTAAGATTTTGTATTTTTTTCTTATTTATTTTGAAGACTATTTTAATTTAATCCTATCGATAACGATGACATGAATTAAATAAAGCCTAACTAAAATACGTGTTCAAGGAACAATAGAAGGTCAGACGTGTAATAAAATATTTGAAAAGCGTTAGCGTAGATTCTTTAATAAATAACAAGTTTAACTTTCATACTTTATTGTTATAATCATACAAGAATGTTTAATTTTTTTCTATTACTTTATTCATGTTTAAACGTATAATACAATTTTGTAAGTAAGCTGCGTAATATTTATTTTTCATAAATACCAATAGATACCAGAAAAAACTGAATAAGTCAGTTTTTCCAAATAATTAAAATTCAAATAATGATATTCCAAAAACTTGTTGGACATAGACAAATACAAATGCTCGCTCAAGCCAAAATCACGTCAATCATCGACAGCGAAAAAAAAATGTCTTTTTAGATGTCAGGATGTTCTCCACTGTAGTTAGTTGCAGTAGCGCTTTAGACTTGGGTTCACTCAGTTCCTGGAAAGCGGACACCTACCACTTGGTGGGGGTCGGCAGTCGTGGCCGTTTGCCATCTAGTTCTTCCCGATGGCAAGTTTTCTGCCCCATCGAACTTGCCGGTCACGACTTCGAGAAACTACTTCTCGCGCCGGTAGGAAGCTAATACTCGTAAATAACAGTCTCGCGAGAGGCACTCGAGAGCCAGAACAGTTCTAAATGTCGTCACGTGAATGCGCGCCGGGACTGTTGGATTTGGAGCAGAGCTTCTTCTTGGATTATCCGTTTAGGAAAAAGCGATGGAAAGTATTAGGCGCCTGCGACTCGCGATCGGAATCACTGGCCACCCCATTATGGGTGGTGGGGGCGTAAGCTCGATAAAAGCAGACGGTGGTACTTGCGAACAAAGACTGTTGATTTATGGAAACACTTTTTTATCAATGAACAAAAAGATTACCTCCGAGGTTACCTCCGAGGATTCTACTCTATTTACGCACGATTCCGAAGGGACGACATAGACCATCTTGACCACCGGTTACTTCCCTCGATCGTTTTTGTGTTTCTCGGAGTACGTTCTCTCGTGTTGCTTTTATAAAGAAGCGACAACCATTGTAGGAGCTACCGTTTTGAATCTTATCGGAATGAAGATACGGTTGATTACGAATTTGAACTATTTAGAGTTCAAAAAATCTCGACACCTTGTGTTCCCTTTTATATTTAAACGATCAATTAAAAATACTTCTTTTAACGAAACATTGGGAATACTAGGTTGTTATTTTTTTATTTTCAATATATTTTTAATTTATCTAGCATACTACCGAGAACTAACGAAAAAAGCCTAAATTTTTAAGTACTCGAAGATTCTTGTTCTTTTTTTACAAGCACGAGTATTTGGGTTAAAGAAGAGAGAAGATCGTGGAGTCTAAATAAGATTCTTCTCGATGAAGCGCCAACTATGCTCAGTTTGCCTGTATTCCAGAAATTCTAGACTTTCCTAACTCTGAAATTTCGAATAGTTTAAATTGTTCTGTCGGACAAAGTCAGTGCAGAAATCAATGCTGCGGATAGTAAATATGAAAATCACGAAAGAGCCAGTCTAATCTCTGCACAATGATAAAAACTTTCAAGACTCATGATATTGGACACGCCGAAGAGAAGAGCCAATTTCTGTATTGCTTTCGTAATAAAAATAAATAAAGCACATAAGAATACCGTTTCTCGAATGTGAAATGAGAATATAAACGAGAATATAAACCAAGTCCGAATGAATCGCGGAGCGTAACGCGTAGACATCAAAGGGGCGAAAGGACGATGACTCAAGAATATGTGTGCGCGCATCATCTGGTCTATAGTCGAATGTTTTTGCGCTCGGTAAATTAGAGAGGTGAGAGCTCGCGCGCAAATACGCAAAAGAACGAGAGGGGCAACGGAGGGTGGGAGGAAGACAATCGCGAAGACAGATCGATTGGGCGGGGGAAGGGGGAAATTATCCGCGCATCGGGGAAAGATGATACGACAACGGAGGAGAGGACAACAAAAGAGATAGAGCGTATATTATTTTGTGGCTCGCTTCAATGTTGAACAGATGCAATCTATTAATAACAATGTATTTTATTCGTTCTATTGAGAAATGTACTCGATTGAAAGCTAGTGCAAAGTAATCTCCACTTCGTAATACTCCAGCATTGTTTTAAAATTTCACTCGAATGAGATAAGCATGTGCAGATTCTTACCGACTTCATATTCTTACCACCCGCTATCGCAACATTGAATTAACTTGATTTACTTTGACTTTTTGTTCTTAGTTTTTTTAACATTGTAATTTTGCACTACTTTTCCGCTGGTGCTCGAACTGCTTATACAAGCGCGCATCTGACCCGCTGTTCCTTCATTTAAGCCTCTAAACAAAGGAATATCTCAGTTCTTCTTTTATCAGTCACGAAGTTATCAAAAAGGAAATGGAGAATCATCTCGCGTCTTTTATTATTTTCAAGTAAGAGCCGTTGTTTATATTTATAAGTTCATCGATTTTTAACAGTTTGTTAATTTATAAATGTTAATTATTTGTAATAAAAATGTGGATTAGAAGTTTTATTTAACTGCTAAATACAAAAAGAATTAAGATATAATAAACTGAATGTATTCCATCGTTTTGTTAAGGAACATAGCATACATAGTAAAAATAATTTATATCCATTTATCTTATTTAGTACTGTTGTAGGAAAACATTATCATGGTCAGAAAATTGCTCGCTAAATCATATATTCAGATAAAGCGTAAATCATAATAATTAAGCGTAAAATAGATTTTACAGGTATCCAGAATCAAAGTTGTCGAAACTAATATCAGATAATTGTAGATATTTACCGTAATTAATACCTGTTATTGCTGTCTTATAAAAAGCCTTCAAGGTTTTAGATGAGAAAATTTTTTGCTCAATGTTTACTTTTATGAACATGCGACTACACCATTGTAATTATAATATGTTCTCAAGTAATTTCGAAATTTGATAAACTTTTTAATTTATTGAAATTTAAGATATTTGACCAATTATGACAAATAAAAATCTCAAAAGTTGTTAATATTTCGAGAATGCGCACATTAAAATATTTTGAATTCTATTAGAATTTATTCTTAAAATTTGTTATAAAATTTTAAATATACTGATCTAATGAGTTTTGTTTAAAACTGAAATTTGGTGCCGTTCTTTAAAACGTTGAATATTCAGTTTACAATAGAGTAAAAATACAATATTGAATTTTTATTATGAATCTTGTAATCTAATTAAGGTAAAATACGTTTGCAACTATAATGTAATTAAAAAATTTCAAAGAAAAACACATGTTACTATTTATATTACACTCTTAATAATAAAAATATAAGCATTTTTACTCTCACTTTAATATATAAAATATTATGGATTAGTAACGGAAATTGCAGACTAATTAGAAAATTGTCATGAATAAATAAAATAATTAGTTTGAGAAAATATCAATAGTACGTTGAACTTATAAGTATATCAAATATCTTAAAAAAATATGTAAGCGCAAACGTCTCCGCTTCGACGTTTTGAATAAAATAATTTAATTTTTATTCTTAAAATTCCTTTCTTGACATAAATTACCTCACTCGCACAATTCCAAAACCATTTAAATTATTAATTTTCTTATTTTTCAAATCGGTATTTCAAATCGTAATTATCAATAAAAGTGATTTCCTATTTTGCACTTCTTATCGTGATTACATTTCTGAAAGTATTGAAAATAGTTTGTCAATACAATGTATTTGCATAAAAGAAAATCATATATCAGAGTATAATTTTGTTTCATTCATCCATATAAGATTAAATTACATTGCTCGTGCAGTAATTAATATTAGAATACGTAATAAGAAATGTACTATGCATGCCTCTTCTTATAACATGTGAATAATTGGTAGAAAGTTCAAATTCATTATTTCGAATTCGATACTTATTTAAAAAACGTATATTGAGCTATACTTATAGAAAGTTTCAAGAGGACTTTGCACGTTCTCTCGTTGAATCACCAAACGGTATCATTAGCCTAAAAGTTCATTTTAAATTTAGATTTTTGAAATAAGATTACAAAGTAATATTATAATATAATGATGTCCTTCGTTATGGGAACGAATAAAAACATTTATAATTCGTGCGCTAACGTTGAATTCGGTAATACTAGGTAAGTCACTATTCTTAACTTTCTCACGATTTTTCTTAAAAAAATTAATTTGCTTGAATAGAAAAATATTTAGATTAGGAAATAGTATAATTTAAAAAACATAATATTACAACTAAATGAAAGACGTGAAAAAGAATCACTGATAAATATTTTAAATTAAAAACCGAATTCTTGTTGAAGGTACAATTGAATTTTGCTTTGCAACATCTGCTATGATATAAAGCCAAACATTTTCTAGTCAGTTTCTAGCTAAAACAATGAAACTAACTTATGTAAGCACACGGTTACTCTGTATGCCTATTGTCGATAAATTATATATATATATATACATTAAAATGTACACAAAAATAATGAAATAAACAATACACTAGTTGATTATGATTTAAGGCCCAATTTTAAAATACGATTATAGCTGCAATCGTAAAAAGTGAAATTAAAGGTTGAACATTATTCAGAAATATTAAAGTTTATGGAATATCAAAAATGCATTACGTTCGGAAAGTTCAAGGATGTAAGAATGCCAGAGAACAGCGTATAAAATACGTTGAAACGTTAGAGTAATTTCGAGAAGTTAAGGAAGAATCAGAATCTACCTGGAATTCCGCGGATGCTAAAGCGACTAGTACTCCTTTCTAAAAATAACCCGATAAATACACCGGGAATTCGTGGTCGAAGCGACAAAACAAAAAGCGTCGGGTAGTCCGCGAGTTTGTCATCTCGTGCGTTTGTAATCGAGTAACAACAGCGAGCAACCGTATGATGAATGGCTTCTCGGAATGAATGTCTCATTCGACACGTTTAAGGCCTGGAGATAAGAGTGAAAACGTCTTCTCGCAGCGAAATTTTCCTACCGCGCGCACCGAATGAAAACGATCATGGCGTTTGGAGAAGGACAGAGCGAGAAGGACAGAAGAAGATGGCACCGCTTGGTACAAATTCCGGCTCACTCGCGCACCTCCAGCTCTCATCTTTTGCCTTCTTCCCCCACCCACATTTTAGCTATACGCAAGCGCTTGAAGAGAAAGAAATCTACCAGCCTATATCTGTTCATATATCTATGTGTATATAAATATATATATATGTTTCGCGACCTCGCGTCTTTCTATAATGATGGTTAAGCGCGCATCTTTTCGACTTGAGTTATTTGCCGAGTCGCGCGATTAAGTATTGCCCAGTTGAGTATCTCTGGAAAATTCGCTCGCGATAGTTTCACATGAAATTGGTATGAAAGCCAACGAAAACATGTGTTCATTACGTGAGTTCAGTCGGATTGGAAAACTTGAAGATGGAAAATTTGCGACACGAGCTATTTTATTTTACTATATAATAGTTATTTTACTTCGCTTCAACATTCTTTTCTCAATATACGTGTATTTTTATACTAAAAACGCATAAAGATAGTGTAGCGAATAGTTTTCTTTATAAATATAAAGAAATAATGTCTACAACTCTACTTATTCTGACGGATTTGCTTATCTAATCATTAATTACAGTTTAGAAAATAAACTGTTTAAAACTATTAAATTATTGTACGTCTTACTTAAAGTAATTAGTCACCACCTTGAATCAAGTCTACTATAGTTCTCAATGTGTACTATAGTTTAATTGTACTACTGTTTCGAAGATTAAAAGTTATATCTATTTCAATTATTCTAAATATAAGCAGATGTGCCTTTTTTAGAAAATGGTAGAACAATGATTGAAAAATATTTCCATTGTTTCATTTGTTTCTCAAAATCAAAAAATTAAAAGAATCCCGAAATAAAGACATTCTGCCTCAAAATGTGTGGTATTTATCGAAAAAGCGTAGTTAAGAAAGAAATGTTTTGACTTCTCTTTTCTGGATGATGAAATATGAAAATGAATAATGCAGTCGATGTCACTTCTAGTATTTAAATTATTTATTAGAAAAACACGTACAAATATGTAAATTGTTATCATATGTTCGCCTACAGTTTCTTCTTAATCATTATAGAAATACGTAGCCGATCAGTTTATTTTACTAAGAGTATGTAACAGACATTATAATTAACGATTACACTTAAATCTTTGCATATTTTCTAATGTTTAAAAGACCATTTCATACCTCATTTTCATTCTCTCTGAATACGTACTTTTTTAATTATACGTACTTTCACCCATGCAAATTACAAGTAAAAAATAACATTGCAACGTTAATGTTAAATTATCGGGATTTTTAAGTAGAATAAAAAGTAAATTAAAAGTAAAAAAAATCAAAAGTAAATTATATCAAGTAAAATACACCAATGCCAAGGTTGCAAATAATCCCATGGGATCAAATCCTTGACGCTGTCTTGGAAACGATTCCGGGTTGTATGAACTTTCACACCGCTCAGTAATTAGTATATTCACTAGTTTGCCATTGTTAAATAGTCTGACAGTAGTAACTCATGTAGACACCTACATTATCTGATAGTAAATTACAATGGAATTTTTTTTATAAATCCTAGTAATTTTGTTTTAAATAGTGATGATTCAGTATTTTTTTCTTATTCGATGCAGAGATATCTTGCATAATATTTTCTTAAATTATGTACATCTTACCGGTGGTACACAATTATTTGCTACCATTAAAAAAAAAATACTTTTACTGAGTAAAAAATATTTACTGAGAGTTAGTTGGGCTATTTATATTTATAAATAATTTATCGCAAAAGGGAATGAATTCTGGTAGTAATATAAATCAATCTTATTATATCCTTAATAAAATCTTGATAAAATGGAAATTTTTATACATTTGTAGCAAGTAGGCAATTTCCTGTGAAAATGTTTTAAATTAGACTTTAAGACTGATAAAAGTTAAATAATAACCATCTAATAACTGAATATATGCAGATTTAAAATATTCTTTATGTAGTCTTAGGCAAGATTACGCATGTCATTTCAATCTCAGTTTAATATCGCAGAATATAAATTAAATGACATGCAACGAAAATTATAATATTACAGATAACAATAGGAAAGTCGATATTATCATTACTATTGCAAGTATTCACGTTGTTTGCTCTTCATTCGGTGTTGATTAAGTACTAGTTTCTTTCATGCTTGTGGAATAATATTATCATACAAGATAATTAAAAATGTTATTATAATTGAATTTTTTCTATGCGTACGTAATCGTAAAGAATACATATGAAGTCGCTATGCTATACAAGTGTCACATAAGTGCACTTATATACATTTATGTACGTAAACATGATAGAAATCGCTACTAATAAAACCTTGTATTATTTAGCAGCTTTGCTTGCAATGAAATATAAATTTTGAAAATTATCGTACTTGTACGTGATATTAGATTCTAAGTATCATATTTGCTAATAAAGAAAATTTAAGCAATATTTAGAAAACGTATATTTGTATACATATTTTTGACTAATCGAATAAGTTTTTAGTGAAATTTAGTACGTTTATCCGGATGTCCTTACTTTGAATTCAAATCATCCTTCTCAGCATATAATAGTATATATTAAAAAACAACTTTACATTAAATTATTAAAAAATTGAAAAGCAGGTTTAAATTTAATTACATAAATAACGTAAAATGTAAAGTAACAGTAGAAGTAGCCATTTGTGCTCAGGCATAACATGCACAGATATACGTTTTGTCTTGCTTTACATCATTTTTTTACTTTTCAATATTTCACATGTAGTTGCATGAAAAATCGTCATCTCTTTTGTCTATAAATTTATAGGGAAAAAATCACTACACACATACGCATGATTAATAATTAGTAACGTTGATAATTAATATAACTTTGATTAGCACTATTTTTTTATTAAATATGCCTTGCTATTGCCATTTATATTTTCTAATCCTACGATTAAATATGTGGTAGTCAAAATAACTTTATTTTAAAATATTAATAAAATATTACGGGATGAATCATGTAATGGACTACATATGCGTATAACATAGTTGTAAGATATCATTTTCATCATACGAATCATAGATAAATTAAATAGTCAATAAATATAAGCTTAGATCTGCATATTTAAATATCATTAGGTAATCATTAAGTAACCATTCTGAAGAATAAATAAGTAAATTTACAGACTTAGTCATTCATGTGCAAGGGTATAAAAAAAATTAAATTATGCAGAAAATACAGCAAAGTAATGTAGCTTTCAAATTATTTTAAACAAATCGATTTTAATATTTTTCTTATGATATTTTAGCGACTTCTTAAATATATTTTTAATAAGATTCAAAATATATTTTAAGAGAATTATTTTTCAGATGACTGTATAAATAAGAAACGAGTTATTCTATTAATTATAAAATATTATAAAAACAAGACAATATTTTTTACTTAATAAAAAATGTGTTACAATATTTTATTATATAATTTAGAATGTTTTCTACATATAAGTACGGAGAAAATTTATATTGTAAAATAAAATAAAGAACTTAAAATTGCTCTAGATAGAGATATCCACGGATTTTTAAATTTTGTGAGTTAAGGCACGTATAATTATTTAATCAACGTTGTTTATTTTAGTCAATACAGAAGATTATAAAGTGTTATTCTGTTAACTAAGATGGTATGTTGACTTTTTGCTTAAAATAAAATAAAATGTTTTTTCAAATATTAAGAGTTGTAAAAATCTTCTATATATATAATTTTTATGCCTATTGATTTTCTTTGTTCCTTTATTAAAAATTATTTTGTACTATCAATAATCAGTGAGTAAAAATAAAGTCCAGTAAAATTTGTTTCTTAAATATGATTTTTATGAAGATTATCAACTGAAAACGCAATGCACACACGCGAAATTTAGTTTAGCCTACTAACTAACAACAAAACAAACAAACAAAGTAACAACAAATGACACGAAAGTTTCTCAAGTGAAATTTGGTTTACAGCAATATGTATCGGTACATTTAAATCAATGTATTTAAATTTAAAAACATTTAAATGGGCATATCTGACAAAATTTCTCTCACAGCACCCTTACACGTAAACGGAAAGTTGGCTTGTTCCAGCAAGTGCTCGATTTTCCAAGTTGAAAGCTCGACTTAATCTCGCGTTCCGTCTTTCTCCGCAGATTACCGCAAGTGCCAGGCGGACGACTTCCGGTGCGGCAACTCAACGTTGGAGCATTGCCTACCAAAGGAGAAGCGCTGCGACGGTTACCTCGACTGCCGGAACGGCCGGGACGAGGAGGGCTGTCCAAGTTCGAGGGTGGCTTGTCGACTCGATCAGTTCCGCTGCAACGTCACGCAGCGTTGCGTCGACCAAGCGATGCGCTGCAACCACAAGGATGACTGCGGCGACAACAGTGACGAGGAGCACTGCAGTACGCCTCTCGTATTCATCTTTGTCTCTTCGCGATTTGCTCGTACTCCGCGGACAAGGAAGCGGTGCTTTTTCCCCCCGTTTTTCGTGATTTGAATTTTACGCGCCTCTTTTCCGCTTCGATACTCAACAGCTTGCTTTTACATCCGTTCGTTTCTCGAGTTACTTTTATGCCAACTCGTTGCCTACGCTATACAAGTACGAAAGGACCTTTGAGTAAAAATGGGATTTTCATTATAAAAATTTGGTGGGCATCAGCGTGATTATGTAATACAGAGACGAACTGTGCTGCATATTTTCGAAACATTCTGAATTTTGATATATTATTACTTTAATTCGAACTATTTTATCGAATTCAGTAATCAAGAAAAGTTGTAATAAATTTACAATAGCAATTCTCTCATGTTTAGATAAAGCGTGTTATTAATATACGAGGCCATTGACATTTCTACCTCATTTTTAAACGAACTTTAAAATAAATGAACCTTAAAGAAAATGTTATTAATAGGTTAAAACTTGATTCTATTGTGTGCAAAGAAATTGCAAAGAAATCAATTAGATAGGGAGAGCGAAAATGAATATTGAAATTACATTTATATCGAATTATAAAAAGAAGCCAATCTGTTACGTCATTTTTACGGATAATAAAACGTACTAAATTAACAATATTGATTGCAATTTCTTTGAAAAAGATTCCGAATTTACCAAGCATTTTAATAAAATGCTACGAATTATTTTCTATGCTAATAAAATTCAGAGATAAAACTAATAAAAATAGTGATTGTATTTAAAGCAAAATCAAGACTTTGTTTCTACAGTTAATATGACTTTTAGCTTTTCGTGATATTTTTTTATAGGTATACTTTGTGCATTATGAATTCATATTATGAATGGAAAAATACATGGAATCAGTATTATTAATTTATGCTCTTTAATCACTGAGAAACCTGTTCTCTATTTTCAAAACTATCTTCTGGTATGTCATACAAAATCTTTAAATTTCTTTTCTTTGAAAAAACATTCAATAACGTAACTACATTGTGTTTTATATTATTTTTTCTCTAGATAAAATGTTTACTATTTTTTCAATAGCTATAATTAATATTCTTTGAAATTAATGAAATTTTTAAAGAATTGCTTGGATTTTGATTATTTGTACTTGAAATTCATTACGGAGTAAAAATACATAGTAAAAGAGTTTCATAAATGTACAAATAAAGTAGTGATTTCAACGCGTTAAAATGTAGAATATTTCACGTTTCTTTTACTAAATACTAAAAAACTTTTTATTCAATGTAAATATGTCTTTTTTACATAAGTTAAATGAACTTTGA
This sequence comes from Wiebesia pumilae, assembly GCA_018907045.1. Classification (NCBI taxonomy): domain Eukaryota; kingdom Metazoa; phylum Arthropoda; class Insecta; order Hymenoptera; family Agaonidae; genus Wiebesia; species Wiebesia pumilae. Next base: position 865,327 of record JACCHZ010000066.1, on the reverse strand, counting down.
TATTAAAAGGAAAATAGACATTCTTTATATGAATTGTTAATTGAAATATCAAACAGGTATTTTATTATAGGCGCTTACCTTTAAAAACCAGTATGAAATATTTTAAATACTTCTTTAAAAATTCTATATTATACTATATTTTAGTATGTAAATCCAAAATTTATTGTGTAAAATTTAAAAATCAAACGTTGAATATAAATTTCTTTTTATACTAGGAAAACTTACCGTCGTTTCTTTCAAGAAAACGAGTTTCAAATGTCAATTTTCTGTTCAGTTTTGAAAAGACGCATTACCAATTTTTCAAACAAAAATCTCAAATGTAAATAGCGAAAAGAAAATAGGACATCGCTATTGCAATGTTAAACGTAAGGTACAAAATTCGCTAAAAATCAATCAAATTTAGAATTCGCTCCTTCTCAAATATCACACGACGCGCCGAGTTTCTTCCAAAGCTCCAACCTTCGGAAGTGAAAACGTCCGATTGCGGCGAAGACAAAAAAGGGAAACTAAGGAAAAAACTGCTTTCCGGTAGGCTTCCCAGCGTGCACGGCCGACCAGTTCCGCTGTGCAAACGCCCTTTGCATTCCGATGAGTTACCAGTGCGACGGCTACAAGGACTGCGAAGACGGCTCGGATGAAAAGAGCTGCACAGCGATCGTGTGCCCGGACAACAAGTACCTCTGCCCCAAAGGTTCGGCTGGCAAGCCCCTCTGCATTAACAGGTCGCAGCTCTGCGATGGCAAGAAGGACTGCGATGACGGTAGCGACGAGGAAGCCGCGTGTTGTAAGCATTACTCTAGACGCTCTCCGATTTTTATTAAACGGACATTCGGCATTTTCCTCACGTGCCTGACAAATTTGAATGTTGAATTTTTTTCTGTCTGCACGGGTGCGTTTACACGTATTTGTGTCTGGGATTATACATTGGTCGGATTTGCTTCCGACTTTTTATTAATTTTTATTAATGATTCGTGATGGATCTATTAACTGTTCCAACGTCTTAATTTTACTAATCATAAAGTCGTAAAACTAGAACAATCTTTTACCGAGTGCTACATTAAACTTACGAGTATTTAGTATACGAATATTTCAAGAGATTACAATTTTTATCGTGGGAAATTAAAATGATAATAAGACACTCATTTTTAAAGTAATTTTTCGTTCAATTCTGAATGTATTTTACTTGGTTTAATAACAATTAATTTATGCTTTATTTCAGTAAGGTGCTTTGATATTTTAAATAATTATTCATATTATTTTATTTCTTCACTACAGCTGTACACATGTGCAAAACACTTGGTTGTCAATTTCAATGTCGAGCATCTCCCACCGGAGGTGTTTGCTACTGCCCTGAGGGACGGATACTCGCTAATGACTCTAAAACTTGTATAGGTAATATACGTTTTTGTGGTAGCTGAACAGTAGGCTATGAATATGCTATTCTAATTGAAAAAAGTCTACAATCCTCACAGTTGTAGTGTCATGATATTGTAATAAATGGTTTACTTTTTGAATTAATTTTTGATATGTAATTCAAAGTATGCAATTCAAAGTACGAAAAGAATATTCTTAAATAATGAAACGTTTCATTATAAGTGTATTTAAATTGAATATTAATACGTTACATAACTTATAACTTTATACAACAAACAAAAGAAATAAGAAAAGAATTAATATCTTGAAAGGATTAATCACAAGTAATCATAATTTAAATTCTGACATTGTTTAAAACTGTAATTGTTAAACTTAAACATTCGTGTTTAATTAAGTTGTTCTTTAAATTTAATATTTAATTTGGTAAATATTTATTCTGGCACTATATAAAACTCAATCAGACTCGCATACTTGGATCCTTTTAGTTCTCTTGAGATAAGAATGCATTTAATATTTTACCGGTAAAGCAACTGATTGGCCAGGTGCACTAACTCAATCAAGAATTATACTTATATATGTAATTTAAATGAAGCTATCTTATGAACGGCCGCTCCCTCGTCCGTGCGTTCAATGATGTAAAACGCAAACGAAATACCTTGCCTTGTCCAGATCGCAACGAGTGCTTGGAGTGGGGCTTCTGTGAGCAACTGTGCACCAACACAGAGTTTTCGTACATGTGCAACTGCGCGCCAGGTTACGTGCACGTGACAGTGGCGCGATGTCGAGCAATGTACTCGGAGTCGATGGAGCTGCTTGTTGCCCAGGAACGGGCGATTTGGCGTGTGCTACCCAACAGCAGGAACGACGAACGCCACCTTGTGGCCAACACCACCGGTGCCAGTGGACTCGACTATCACCTCAGACGGAATCTGCTGTTTTGGAGCGATGTCAAGACACGCAAGATACACTCGCAGTCGCTCAAAGGTAACTTTAGCCTTTTTCTGAAAACCAAATTAAAAATGTCTTTGGTTCTAAATATCGAGTGGTAGGATCTTACGATTCGAGAAAATACACGTTATGTTGTATAACAGTCATTTTCGAATCGAATAAATGTACAAATCAAAAAAACAACTTATGCCTATGATTTAGGTACAATGGAACACATAGACGCAGACATATCACAACCAGGCTCATGGGCACCCGTCGCCCTAGCCGTCGATTTCGTGGGTGACAAACTGTACGTGGTAGATTCGATCGTCCAGAAGATCGACGTATTCGAGCTGGATGGTCGACACCACGGTATCGCCCTTGGCTCGAATCTTAGCAGCCCGGCGGACATTGCCCTCGACCCCCTCGTGGGTCTTATGTTCATCGCCGATAGTAAACAGGTTCTCAGAGCCAACATGGATGGAACCAACGCCTTCCCGATCGTCTCCGAAGCGGCCTACAAGGTCTCTGGAGTCGCCACCGATCTCATTGCCAAGAGGGTGTACTGGTGCGATCTGCTATTGGATTACATCGAGACAGCCGATTACATGGGACGTAATCGTGTTATGATCCTAAGAGGAAGTCAGGTATAATATTGAAATTTATTGATCTTTTTCTAAACTTTCCCGTGGCATGAGAAACGTTGTAATATTTCGCTTGTAACCAATGACTTCCGTAATGAATTTCGCCTCGAAGTATAGTAAGTAAAAATAATAAAACAAGTGGCTTTGTGATGTTATAGACTGAGTTACGTAAAGTATTTATTTCTTGCTAATTTTCTTTTGCAATACCATTATCATTTATTGTCAGTAACATCTTTATGCTTGTACTGTATAAGTATTGTGGAACTTAATTTGTAACATTACGTAGATGACCGTTCCCACGGGAAACTCTACCGTATGTCAATAAGATTTAAGATTAAATAAATATTGATTGATGAAAGTGATTATAATTTGACATTTAGTGAAATAAAATCATTGTTATTATCAACGATATGTATAATGCGAGATTTTCACGTTATGCAATTGCTCTCCGTTCAATAAAGCTTATACATCTCATATAATATAAGTATGTCATTAGTTTTTAGGTTAAAAAAATCCACATAAATTTATTACAATTCTACGTGTCAGCCAAGGCTGTTAAAAATTGGTAGATTGTTTGAAGCGAAACATTTTCACAAAGGAAAATAAACAGGCTTGATTAAAAACGCTCTTACAATGTATATCAAAAGACTGATCGTACCGTTCAAGTGTAGAACAGATGAGCAACACAGTCTTCGTTCGAATGATTTTAATACAAAGACAAGAAGTAAATACACCTCGCGAATATCGTTTTAACGCGATTCCATCGACAGGTTCCCTCGCCAATGCGCTTGACGTTATTCGAGAACAAGGTTTATTGGACGGACAGTTCGAAGCAGGCAGTTCTAAGTGTAGAGAAGACGCACTTTGAGAATACAGTGAAAAGCGTGACCAAGTTGCGCGATGCCAAGGCCATAAAGGCGTTCCACGCGGTCCTGCAATCGGAGCCTACGGAGAATCCCTGTGGCAACAATAACGGTGGCTGTCAACAAATGTGCATTGTCACGGCCGCGAGTAGCGCAGAGACGATGGGACTTGGCTATCGATGCGCTTGTGACATTGGTAAGTTTGATTCGACCACGATTTCTTTGGTTTTTTTTTATCTTTTTTTTCTTTTTCTTTGATGGTATTCGTTGTTGTGTGTAATTTATGTATATTTATTAACACTTTTTTATAATAATTTTTAAATTCATTGTATGTTTTTCTTTTTCTTTCTGTAAGTGGATATTCTAGATAATGATGATTGCAAATTGTATTGAATCAGTTTAACTTGGTGAATCCTCTATGAAAGTTAAAAGAAAAAAGAAGTGTGTTCTTGAAAGCAGGTCAGGATTATAGAATTGCCAGGTCCGTGGTGGCGAGAGAATCATAAAATAAACCTCTTTAGAAGTCATGAATTTAAATTGAGACAGTAACAAAAAGATATTCTGTGTGAATAAATTATCATTCATCTTTGTGAACAAATTTTTTCTCGAAGTATAATTTCAAAATGCGTTATTTTTTAAAATCTCATTTCAAGATGATGTAATTTTACATTTATATGACACTGACTTTAGAAAGGTAATGCTTTTAAATAAAGTTATTTCAAATTATATAGAATTTAGTGGTAATAAATTCAACATAATTCAAATATTCGATATTTAGAGCTTAAAAATCATCAAAATAATTTTTAATTAATTTTTTATTTAGACAGTATCCTTTGCAACGTGAAAATCTGTCAAATTTACTTCCATTTTCATTCTATATTTAAAGTTTTATCTAATAATTTTACCCCTAAGCTTTAGTTTTGTAGATAAAAATTATGTTTAATTTTTTAAAATATTTTGATAATTGGTTTGATAAATAATTTAAAAACTTAATGAAATACAGGTTATTCTAATCTTTACATATTTAGTTTTAAGAAGCTAACGATTTATTTCACGGAAAACTTACATAATGTCATCAGTTATTTTTATCTCAGTCAAAATTTCTAATTTTAATTAGAATTTATGTATCTGAAGAAACTTACATTATAGTTACAGTGTTAATTAGTCTTCTTTTACATTACATTTCTCATGTTGAGCTTAAAAATAATCTGAATCTAAATTTTTACGTAAACTTGTAAATAGGTTGGAGACTACTATCAGATCTACATAATTGTGTGGCTGTCAAAGAATTTCTCATGTACTCGCAGCAGAGGTTCATCAAAGGTAGAGTACTGAATCCAGTGATCGAAAGTTTTAGCGACGCAATTCTACCAGTCGTATCAAGAAGAGCGAGATTTGTAGGCTTGGATTATGATGCTCAGGAAGAGTACATATACTATAGCGACGTTTTACAAGACGTTATTTATCGGGTTAGTTTTCAAAATAATTTTTACTGAATTTTTTTTTAAATTTATTTTTAAATGTAATATAGTTACAATAGGCAATAATTAAAGTGCTTGCAATAATTAGCGTTTAACAAATTAATCACATCACCTTCTTAAAATATTAAAGAAACTAATTAATGAAGAATAATGCATTTCAATTAAGTGAAACGTAATTTCAAAGTATAACGAATACACTAGAAACATAATAAACGTAATTTAGCTTTAGCTTTTACTATTTTTTTGACGTTCGAAATTTATGATGATATTTGAAGATCTTTCTTTTGCTTAACAAGGATATTTTGAATAAGAATAAATTACATTTTATTATAAAATATGACATAGCATTAAAAGATATTTACACATTAAATATAATTTAGTAGTAAGAGTCAGGCTTGTTAAAATAATTACATTGATTTACGTTGAGGTTTATAAAAAAGATCGAGATAAATATTTTAACAATATAATATAAGCATGACAGTATGTATTAATTAATCATTATTTTTATTAATTATATAATTTATGGATATAAACAGTATTATTCATAAACTTTAGATCACTTTGTACAATATTTAATTAAAATACACAATTGTACATAAATTTTTTATTTATTTTTTAAGAAATAATAAGTATTTCAATATTACTATCACATGTATGGCTTTTTATTTAAAATTTCTTTAACTTTAAAAACATTGCTTTTGTGAATATTTAAAATTTATTTTAAAGGATGTTCATTTTTTTAAATATTTTGTTTATAATGGTACTTTTTAAAATATTTTTTTCAGCTTCTTTATTTTTTGTATTTATTTTTTTAGATTAAAAACTGCAAGATAATTTTTTAATTATTACTTAAGATATGTAATTATAACACGATTAATAGTAACACGAAAAGAAATGTTCTTCAATTAACTCATATGTTATATGTTACAGTAATGGCAAATGAATAATTACCATATTATAATAATATTTATAAGAAGCCATTATTATTTGAATAACTACCAGTTTAGGTGAATAAAAAATTGGGTAATTTAATATTTTTAGTGAAAGATGGGAATCAGAGAGAAGACTATCGAAATATCAACTATGTACCATTAAATAGTGTATTCATTTACTTTTAAATATAATTTTACGAGATGTTTCTATATTTTTGTTGTTTCTGTTGAAACCAAGAAGTTTTTGCACAAGAAATGAATGCATTAATCTAGAATAAATACATGTAGATCTTTTTCATTTATTTCCATACAATCGTTTTTTTTCTGATTGTAAACTTTTCGTAGTATTATGGAAACTCTCTTTTACTCTTTCCTTGCATAAATTAACTTTTTTTCTTAATTATTCAAATTTTTTTCTCTCTTATTTAAGTGTGTATACGTAAATATTATGTAACATTCGAAACAATAAAATGAAGGTGTTAAGTAATGATTTTTTAGTATCATTGTCTCAATTAAGTAACATTCCGTGCAACGAAAGTGTTTAATATTACTAGTATAAAACAAATAATTACTCAAGTTATCAATAGTTCTTATGCAATTATCTACTAATTATCTTTTTATTATAAATAAAAGAGAAGAAAATAAAAAATATTCACTGTAATTGTATAGAAACCATTAAATACACGTGTTAACCTCGTTGCTCAAAAATAGGCAATCAGGCGTGAATTATAAGTAGTTTTCATCAACTCTACAATAAATTAAAATACCATCGATCTGTCTTGGCACTTTAGGTGCACCAAAATGGCACGGGGCGCGAAATCGTGTTGGCTAGTCAAAATGAGGGCGTGGAGGGTCTGGCGGTGGATTGGGCTGCCAAGAATCTCTACTACATAGACTCGCGCAAGGGCACTCTTAACGTCCTTAGTACTCGCAACGTTACGTACCGTCGAACCCTCCTTAAGAACCTCAAGCGACCCCGCGCCATCGTCATACATCCGAACCATGGTTACATCTTCTTTTCCGAATGGGACCGACCGGCGAACATCAGCCGTGCGCATGCCGATGGCTCCAACCTTGTCGTCTTCAAAAACCTTACCTTGGGCTGGCCTAATGGACTAGCCATCGATTTTACCCAAGATCGACTCTACTGGTACAATATTTTATTTTTAAAGATTTTATAGATTAAGAAAGATTTTTGCAATGTTTAAGAGGAAATTTGATACAAGCGTCTACTCGTTATATTTAATCACACGTCGTCTTGTAAATAGGTTTAAGTGAAAAAGACGAAACGTCTCCACGAATTTATATAATTCGAATTTTTAAATAACTAATCATTAACCTAATAACTATCATTGGTCAGTACATACTTTCTCAGGTGATCAATCAATCTACATTAAGAGCGTATTGTGTGCAAAACAAATTCGAGCACAATAAATTTTCGTCGTCAAGAATAGCGAATTCATGCACAACAAATTCCAATGTTTGAAAAAACTCACTTCGTTTAATTTAAAAGTTTTTACGGTAGCTCGAGTGGTTTTAGTTTCCGCATGATCGTAAGCTATAATACGAGATTGTCACGGACATATCTGCTCGTCGCAGGTGCGATGCTCTGTTGGACCACGTGCAGCACTCGGAGCTCGACGGGTCGGATGTGCGCAATGTGAACTCCCGACTGATACGACATCCATTCTCCATCGCAATACACGAGCAGTGGATGTACATAACCGACTGGCGGCTCGACGCTATTATACGCATGCATAAGCAGACGGGCGAACAGGAGTCGATCCTCGTGCGGGAACCCGCGACTAACCGTCTCTACGGGGTCAAGGTCTTCAGTGGACACGTGCAGAGGCCCAACCATGAACATCCATGCTCCATTGCCAACGGTGGATGCGAAAAGCTGTGCTTCGCCGTACCCAGAAACCAGACCACCAGATTCGGTTTGCTCAGACTTACGAGGCTCTGTGGTTGTCCGTACGGCGAGAAACTTCAAGAGGACGGTAAGATGATTTTTAAATCGAAGTGTAGAATATTGAAAATTGTGCTTAAAACGCTTGACATTTTAAATGCATTTCTATTCAGAATTCAGAATTCTTATTTGAAGAAATTAAGCTGTCAAAATTTTATTTATCCACTTTCATTTTTTTAAAAAACTATCCCTTTGATAACTCTGTAATCAAAGTTTGCCATCTAGAGCAAAGTGCAAATACATACATTTGCTTCAGAATTTTTTTTATTCACCTTTATACGCGTGATCGAATAATTACTTTTCTATTAAATGATAATAATTTTCTCTAAAGAAAGAATAACTTTTATTACTCATTTGTTCACATATTTAGAAAGGTTAATTTTCTCGTAAAAGTATATCACAATATTTATCGTCAATATTTTTTCGTACCTAAATTAACGAAATATTATTATTACAAATGATTTATGAACGGATAAAATATCGGAGTCAATTTCATAAAGTCAAAGAACGTTAGAAAAAAACAAGGCCACTTTCCTCAGGTAAAACATGTGTGGAAGACCGAGAGGCCGAGCCACCACTACTCGCATGCCCGAACGCCTGGGATTTCACCTGCGCGAACCAGCGCTGCGTTCCCCAGTCATGGGTTTGCGATGGCGACGACGACTGTCTCGATAATAGTGACGAGATGCAGAACTGCACGAAGCCGACCTGTAGCAGCAATGAGTTCCAATGTAAAGCTGGACGCTGTATACCACTGAGTTTCCGCTGTGATTCCGAGAATGACTGCGGCGACTTCAGCGACGAGACTGGATGCGCGAATATCACCTGTACATCCAATCAATTCACCTGCGATAATAATAGGCGAGCACTCATCTTACTGTATACCAAGTTTTTAATCAAACTTTTCTAATGGATGGATTTTTTAATGTTTTAATGTTTTAATATTTCAGTGAATTGTAAACGGATTGATGAATCGGGGTCAATTAAGCCTTAATGATGAAAATATTAATATAATGAATATAATAAAAATTTCTCTCGTAGATTAATACAGTTATGATTTGTACACAATTTTCTTTTAATTTATGCTTGGAACTCACATTTTCGTGTATTATGCTAATTCATCAATATTAATTGTACACGCGCTCTACTTCTCGTTTAATTTAGTATATTCACCTTGTCTTCGTTCCGTTCTATCCAACTCTTGTACTTACTTTTTCATTATAATTTCGACCATTACTTTCTTATTTTATATTCTAGCTATATCCTTTACGCATCTATTAAATTCTATATAAAGATTTTCATTCTACATTCTTTGTTATTTTATTATCAAAAACTTAAATTTGATTTATTTTGTAAGTAAGTTTGTATATTTGCATTCAAATGAATGCTAAATTTATTTTATAAATCCTTAATAAAAGTACTGTTATATGCACCCTCGGTAAATTGAAACACTAGTATCGTATTAAAACGATTTATATAAATTTCACTTACGTCTTGAAATTTTTGCAAAATAAAAATTTTTAATATTCGAACTTAAATATATAATGAATATTTAAACATTCAATTCAGTCGGCACATTGATTTCCTTTAACTTCTCGATGCTTATAAAAACTGATTCTTTCATTTCTTCCATAGAATTAATTAATCTGTGAACATTTGCTTCTCACATTCTTCTCATATTCTAGTGCACATGTTTAATAGGCAATATCCCTTTGTGATTATAGATGCATTCCCGCCACATGGAAGTGCGATTTGGAGAACGATTGTGGCGATAGCTCAGATGAAGGTGAGTTCTGTGCGGCCAAGACTTGCTCCTTCTTCCAGTTCACGTGTCCGCGATCGGGTCACTGTATACCACAGTCGTGGGTCTGCGATGGCGACAACGACTGCTTCGACCATCAGGACGAAATGGACTGTCCACCCGTTACGTGTCTCAGTACCCAGTTTACCTGTACCGACCAGAAGATGTGCGTTCTAGAATCTTACAAATGCGACGGTATATCTGACTGTAACGATGGCTCCGACGAGGTAGGTATTTCCTCTTTACGTTTCGATGAATGTAATAAATTAAAATCTTCTTGTAAAATGGCATTTTCCATTTTTAATGTTAATTAAATCAATGCACAATATATTCCTTTAGATTGAATAAGTGAGTTTTTAAGTAAATAACTCTTGCTTTCGATTTTTTATTCTTTAGTAATTAGGTCAGAAGTGAAAAGCAAGAATATAATATGTATGATGGAAAAGTATTTATAATCTTAATTTTTTGAACGTACTAGCTCGTTATTATTTGATTAAAATTTGATATAATAAGTACTTTCGCTTTTAAAGCAAAAGCCCAATTTAAAGTATGAAAAATGTATTTAAATTTTTTCCTGATCAGGGGAATAGGCTTTTATATTAGTCATGAATGTATTATTAATTATTATCCTCAGGTTGGATGTCCTTCCCTGGCACCTGACCAGTGTAACGCTGACAAGCAATTCCAGTGTGGTAGTTCGGGCATTTGCATACCTAAAAGTTGGTATTGCGACGGCACACCTGATTGCCACGATAAGTCGGACGAACCAGCAACTTGCGGTAATGTCGTTTGCCAACCTGGTTATTTCAAGTGCCGTAACTCCCATTGCATATTCAAAGCTTATATATGTGACGGCAAAGACGATTGTGGCGACGGTTCTGACGAAGACGCCAAGGTACACGCCTGCGCGCCTCCACCATTCAAGTGCGATTCCCAACAGTGGCAGTGTCCCAACGTCACCAATCAATGTGTTAACCTGACCAACGTGTGCGACGGTAAGTTTATTATCTTTTCGAAAAGACATTCAATTACCGCTTGTCCATATTTATAAAAATGTACGGACATTTTGCAAATGTTAGCAATATTTAAATTATCTTTCATGTTCATGATTAATTTTTTTAGGTTTTAGTTACATCTTAAAAAGTAAAATAAGGTCGTTCTAACTAAAAGTATCTTTTTGCATATTTATATTTATTAATTGAGTAATATTTATCAATAAAAAATGGTATGAAACAAATAAAAGATGAATCATCTCACATATACTTAATGAAAGCAAAAGTAATAAGGATTTATAGATAAAATTAATTAACTGAATTTTCTGTAATTTCTCAAAATAATTATATTTTTTCGCTTTTACTTATAAAGGTAGTCTCTATAATTTTTTCGATCACAATCGATATCTTCAAAAATATTTAGAAAATGCAATAACAAACGAATCGAAAAAAGAAGTTTCACTCGCAATTAAATTAGCTTGAGAAATTTAATTTCGGCTTATTACAGGTAAGATCGATTGCCCGCATGGCGGCGATGAAGGTCCGGGTTGCGACTTACCCGAGTGTTCAAACGTACACCACTTTGGTTTATGCAGCAATAACTGCACACAAACGCCGTTAGGTTCGTTGTGCACATGTCCGCCAGGTGAGGAATTGACCGACGACAGCTTTACCTGTCGGGATGTGAACGAGTGCGAGCCTCCAGGTCGCTGTTCTCAGGGTTGTGTGAACACTAAACGCAGCTACTTTTGCGAATGCGTTGACGGCTATGTCCTCGACGTGGACAAGCACACGTGCAAAGCCTTCAACCACAGCGCGGCATTCCTCATCATTAGCAACCGACATACCATCCTCGTTGCCGACCTTCAGGATCAGGCTCTGGAACGCGTACCGACGAGCGTCGAGAACGTTGTAGCCACCGCGAGTAACATGCATACCGGTACGATATTCTGGTCCGACATGAAGCTCAAAAAGATCTCCAGATTGGACAAGGGCAGCTATCCACAGGTAGACATCATAATACCGCTCTCATTATTGGTTACACATAGTATATTAAATACATAGTATTTAATATATAATATAGCACATAATATTGTTAATACTGATTATAAGGATATTATTAAGTTATTCCACATCAGATTTAGATTTCGGATTAGTTATTACGTAATTGTACGATACATGTCGTAATTTAAGATATTTAATACATGTATTGCTTGCTTATTCTTTAATATTTTTTGTATAAATATTTTTATTTTCTACGGAAATTATTTAATTGAATTTTAATACAAAAATTAATTTCAAATTTTAAAATAAAAAATTCAAAGAAGATATACTTTGTAATATATGCGTATATTATATATTTACATTAAAAAAATGAGTCTAATTTGTGAAAAGATTTAGTAAAAAATCTTAGACTTGTAATATTCAAAAGATGTTACAATTGTCCAATAGGCAAAACATAAAATATATCTTTTACCAAATTTCAATTTTACCAAATTTGATTTCTCTAATTAATGTAACGAAATATATATATTTATCTGTCAGAAAAATCGATTTTGAAATGATTTATATTTTCATAGGACGTCATATCGAGCGGATTGGATCTCGTGGAAGGCTTAGCGTATGACTGGATAGGACAAAATCTTTACTGGCTTGATTCAAAATTAAACACAATTGAAGTAGCAAAGGAAAATGGAATGAATCGAATGGTTCTCGTTAAAGAAAACATTACGCAACCTCGTGGAATGTGTTTGGATCCAAGTCCTGGAGCGCGTTGGCTGTTCTGGACTGATTGGGGTGAGTCGCTTTAACTTTTTTCTATCAAACTGTAAAAAATGTAAAAAAATACAATTGAAACAAAACTTTATTATTTTTGTAAAGAAGAAAAATGATTGGAAGTTGTTCATTCATCGAATTTGTTATTTTTGTTATTGTTGATTTTTGTTATTTACAATTATCTAGATCATTATAAATAGAAATACAATAAAATACTCAATTAGTGCAAGTAAAATCTGAACTACAATTTCACATAAAAAATTTGTCGAGTAGGTGAGAATCCCCGAGTGGAGCGCGTCGGTATGGATGGAACTATGCGTATGGCGATCATTACGACCAAGATCTACTGGCCAAATGGTCTGGCTCTGGACATCGCAACGAAACGTGTCTATTTTGCAGACAGTAAACTCGACTTCATTGACACATGCCTGTATGATGGTACGCAGCGTCTGCAGGTGCTCGCGAGCTCGCACTACCTTCTACATCCTCACTCGCTTACCCTCTTTGAGGACACAATGTACTGGACGGACCGACAACTCAACCGTGTCCTTTCCGCTCACAAGTTCAAGGGCGTGAACCAGACGGTCGTCTCACACGTTATCTCGCAACCGCTCTCCATTCACGTTCATCACCCAGTGCTCCAACCTATTACGCTCAACCCCTGCAACAATGCTTCCTGCACGCACCTCTGCCTCCTCTCACCCAGCAGCTCTCAGGGTTACACGTGCAAGTGTCTCGTCGGCTTCAAGCAGCTCAGCGACGGAAGGTGCATCGAGGAGGATACGCCCTTCCTTATGGTTCTCAGAGGATCTCAGGTAGTGGCGCCGGACATTTTTCTACTTAGCTGTCATGAAATTTCTTGTTATTTACACTAAAATTAGTAGTTGGTTGTTAGATATTTAAATCCCTCTTAATTGAACATAACGGCGAGATTCATATTATTATTTCAAAATATAAGAAAACATAAAATAATAAATTGAACATTCTTTACTTATTATTTTGATCAAATTTTATTTTTACTAAAACAATGAGCTATTATTACTTATTGTTTGTTATTTTTGTTCTTTAATTATTTATCCTTTTCAATACAAAACACAGAGAATGACAAAATAAGAATAAGATTTCCTAAAATATCATTCTTTTTACAATGTTCATTATTTAGTTATTAAAATAATTCGCTTTTAAAACATTATCTTTTTAGAAAAAATAAATAATTAATGTTAAATCAACGCATGCTTATTCTAAATAATGTTCCTTATATATATATTTTGTAATTTATGAAATTAATTTCATATAATTTTAATATAATTTATAATAGATATGACAGTATGTAATTTCTAAACATGTACAATCCAAATAATTAATCATTTTTTATATTATTTATTTTAATTAATAGATTGTTGATGTATCGTTGACTCCTGGAGATATCAAGAGTGGATACATAACACCAGTTGTTGGCGTTGAAGGTGGACGATTTATTGATTACGACAGACGAGATCACACAGTTTATTGGTTGCAAGCCAAAGATAATGATGAAAACAGTGAAAATGGAACGTTATACTCTATGCCATATACTGGTGGAAATCGTACTGAGTTCCCCAATCCATTAGGTAATTATTATCCTGATAATAAGAACAAAAATTAAATTTCGGATTAATTTATCAATTAAACGAATTTCTGGTGACAGGTGATTCAGGAATAGTTGGCTCACCATCAACATTCGCCTTAGACTGGCTCGGACGCAACATTTTTATAGGTAATAAGGTCGCATCTAACATCGAAGTCATAAAGATCGACGGTGAGACAAAGTATCGGACAATTGTTCTTGCAAACGACGGTAATAAAACTTCCGTTGCGAAGCCTAAATCTATGTGCCTTGATCCGTTGGAGGGTCACGTATTCTGGATTGACGAGGGCGGTTTCGGCGTGCCAATAAAAATTAGTCGCGTCAACATGGATGGCAGCAATCCGCTCATTTTGGTCGAGTACGAGCAGTGGCTCGAGGCCATTACTATCGATATACCGAATAAAATGCTGTACTTTAGTACACAACATCCGGGATACATTAAATCAATGAGTACGGATGGTAGTGACGTTCATAACATTCTTTCAAATGTTAATAATATTGCGATTCCTAAAGCATTAGCTGTACACGGACAAAGGTTTGATATTCTTATTTTTTATGATAAAAGATTTTAATCGATAAATACAACGTTTTTCATTAGGCATTAGTACATTTAATCATTATTGAAAATAATGAAGACAATAATATACGAAAATAAAAATTTAAAATTTTTTTACTAACTGATTCTATGTTTACTTCTTATTAGAAAATAATGTTTTCGCTACAATAAATATTTATTTTACAATGGACTATTAAATAATTATTTAATCATACTTAATTATTTATTTATTTATTATTATAAAAAATGGAAAACATGATTAAATGTTATTAACAAATTTTCAATATTAACAAGTTTAAATCTTTTCTTAATAAGGATATAAAATTGTTTATACAAATTCATATGAACATTTTTCTTCAGATTGTACTATTTGGATCCAGCATATGAGAAGATCGAAAGAGTCGACTTACCCGATGGTGACAATCCAATTATGATTGTACATAACGACGCTGATTTGAAGACACTCACTATTTATAAAAAACGACTGACGGATACGTCTCATCCATGTTTCAATAATAATGGAGGATGTGAACAAATTTGCTTACCAGCTACTGCTGGAACTAGAGTTTGCGCCTGTGGCATGCAGTACAGAAAAGTGGGAGAGACGAGTTGTGAATCATATAAAACTTTCTTAGTAGTCACGCAGCTTGACGTCGCTCGAGGTTACAGTTTTAAGGTATCATTTTTTTTCTATATGTGTTCTATAGATAATGTAAAATAATGTAAAAAAATGTACGTAACGATCCAATTTCAATTTGAATTTTATTACTAACAAAAATTAATAATTGTTAATTTCGTTATTTATGGAAAAAGTGTATTACTGTACCACTCAATAGTATAAAAATAATTTTAGATTAAATTAAAAAAAAAATTCAAATTATCTGTAGTTCTTCAAAACTAAAAATAAATCAAATTTTAGTGCTATTTACTTTTTTAATAAATGTAACAAATGCATATTTCAACTTTACATAAGTAATGAGATTACATATGTTGAAACTTAAAATGTATTGATCTCTTTTTCAGGATGCGAAGGAGGCGATGGTACCAATTGCTGGACCAGGTCATCATATACTTCACGTAGATGTACACTATGCACAAAATTGGATTTACTGGGTAGAGTTCAATCGAGGCAGTTGGAACGGTATTTTCCGGATTCGGCCGAATGGTACCGAGCTCCAACACATTATCAAATCCGGCATTGGTTCAAATGGTATTCGCGGACTGACAATTGACTGGATTGCAGGAAACCTCTACTTCTCTAATGTTTTCCCGCATGACAATTATGTTGAGGTAAATAAACTGGAGACATAAGTACTTTGTCTGACATAATTAAAGACTGTCTTTCCACATGATCGAATCAACAATAAATCTTTTAGAATTTCACATCATTTTTAAAAAACATGATTATGTATAATGAAATTAAGATTATATAAAACATTTTTTGAAGAGAAAATAAAAATGAAATCCGTAGGTTTGCCGATTAGACGGCAGTCACCGCAAAGTCATAGTTAAGACGACAATCGATACTCCACGCGAGCTCGCTGTTAACCCAATTCGTCGCATGCTTTACTGGATCGACTATGGCCAGTACCCGCGTATAGGTAAGGCTTTCCTCGATGGTAGCAACTGGAAACCAATTGTTACATCGGGTATCAGCACTCCGCGCGATCTCACGATAGACTTCGCAACACACGATGTGTATTGGGTCGACTCGAAACTCGACACTATACAGAAGGTCTCGTACTCGGGAAGCAATCGTCAGGTCATCAGGCGCAATCTCCCTAATCCTATGGGTGTGGCTGTCTTTGGTGGTAAGTTCAAATTACTGTCAAATTTAATTCCATTTCAACTTATTGTAAATTCTTGGGTTAAATTCTTAATCCACAGAAATGTTACAAAATTGTTTTCTTAATTTTATCTTTTAAAAATCACTCATACAGTTACATATTTTACTACCTGTAACCATATATTTTAATTATGTAAAATTTCATGGTTCATTAATACTAGATTTTTTGTAATATTTAATGTCGTGCATGTACGAAATTCAGTTGCTCGTAAATTACTAATTTATTTGACTTTAGAAAAATCATTACTAAAACCAGAGTAAAGAAAAAGCCATCGTTCTGTGTTCCAGGCGACGTATATTGGGTCGACCGGAACTTGGCTAGCGTCTTTCGAGCGAGCAAGTTGACGGGTAACATGAGCCTACCGATGGCAATGCGCACGAATCTGCCAAAACTTCGCGATATCGCCATCTACGATAAGAGCGCCCAGCCACTGGATGATAGCAACCCCTGTGGACGTTCAACTAACGGCGACTGCAATCAATTATGCTTTGCTTTCCCTCGTGACAATACCCAACAGATGCGATGTGACTGCGCCATTGGTAAACTCTCCAGCGATCAAAAGAACTGCGAAAACGTCAACGAGTATCTCGTCTTTGCTACTCGCACGGAAATCAGGTGAGATACTTGATGAATGATGAATTACATGAAAATTACTATGAATTAGAGTTTATTTTATAACTGATCTTATATATGGTTATTATTAGTACATGAGTTGTGTGTAGATAATGAATTATTAGACTAATAAATATAGTAACAAACGCATTTAATTTTATGATTTATATTTTTAAAAAAGTTCTTTAAAAAGTTCACAACTTAATGTACTAGAAAGTTTTATAACGTATAAGAAATGAAGTTGTAAAAATCACTTTTTAATCATGAGTACTAAAATCGTAGCATGATAAAAAAGAAATTTTATCTTTTTCAGAGCTATAAATTTGGAACCACGCGACACGTCGTTACCCTTCAAACCGATTGGCAATTTGACGAACGTAGTAGGCGTAGATTTTGATTACGACGACAACCGCATATTCTTTACACAGATTCGACCTTGGGCGAAGATAGCCTGGTTAGACTCGAGTAATCCAGCAAACGGACAAATCACCACTGTTCTCGCTAAGAACATCAACCCCGAAGGTATTTCATACGATTGGACACAAAAGAAAATTTACTGGACGGACTCATCGAACAATAGCATTTATGCAATGAATACTGACGGCACAAGCCTCGTCATGATTGCGAGAGTGGATAGACCAAGAGCTATAGTCGTGGACCCTTGCAATGGGTCCTTGTATTTTACCGACTGGGGACGATTTAGCACGTCTGGAAAGATTTTTAGGTAAATAATATTTTTTTTATTACAAATGAATATATTTATGAATCTACTTTTAATATGATTTAATGATAAAAATAATATTTATATAAAAATTATTAATTTTTATTAATAAATAAATATTAGATAATAAAATTAATAAATATTAGAAATTTTATAAAATATCAAATACACTTCTACAGTATTTTAAAAATTTCTTACGTAAAAATAATGTTTAATACTTTAAAATCGTTTCTGACACTCTTTACAATATGTTTTCCATTTCTTCTTTAGAACGACAATGGCCGGTTCACTTAAAAAGGCCATAATTGAGAAGGACCTGGCACAGCCCAGTGGCTTGGCTATTGATTATGAAGAACGAATGTTATATTGGACAGATGCTGTCAAAGAAAAGATCGAGAGGTCCGATCTCGATGGTAACAATCGCATGATTCTTATCCCAGCTTCGATCTATCCTTTTGCTATTACTGTATTCCGTGACCACATCTATTGGACGGATCTACAGTTACGTGGCGTCTACAGAGCTGACAAATACACTGGAGGTGATCGAATCGAATTAGGTACGAAAACTTTTAAAACAAACAATTAACGTTAAAGATTTTTTATTTTGTATCCTATTTCGATATTTCAATTATACGGTTTAAGATATATAGAAAATTTTTAAAAATCCGAAAATATTTAATAATGATTTTACTAAATATTTATATATTTCATTTTTTCAAATATCAAATATTTTTTGAATAATATATCATAAATAATTAACCTTAATTTAGTTAAAAAAAAATTTAGTTTTTATTCTATTCTATGAAAATAAATATAAAAATAGAATTATTGAGTACATTATATGTATAATTGTATTATTAAGCAAATAATTAAGTTATATTTGATAATAATCTTCATAGTAATAATAAGGATAACATGATCCCTAATATTTTAAATTAAAAACATAGTAAATTAAATTTTAAACTTTTCTATGTCAAAGATTTTATTTTATTGTAATTTTCATTTATTTTAACGCGAAAAATATGTCTCCTTAGTAAAACGACTAGAAGACTCACCACGCGACCTGCATATTTACTCAACTGGCAGACAGCAGTGTAAGGTGAATCCATGTAACATAATGAATGGTGGCTGCGACCAGTCATGCCATCCGGGACCCAATGGCACCGTTGAGTGCAAGTGCGATGACAACAGTCGACTTGTGAACGAGAACCGCATGTGCGTCTCGAAGAACGTGACCTGTGATGCCAGTAAATTCGCCTGTCGCAACGGCAAATGCATTTCCAAGATGTGGGCTTGCGATGGCGATAGCGACTGCGGTGACGGATCTGATGAAGATCCTAACTATTGCGGTAAGTTGCTTTTTATCGTACTCGAAATAATTTCTTACGTTACACAAGAGAGTTTTCTTTACTCTTACATTATGAAACAAGATAAACGACATCAATGTATTTCAATGGACAAAGAATAAAAATTGTAACTTGAAGTTGTAAATACTCATTCATCGGGAAAAAATTCACATGCGCTCGAAAAAACAAAAGCAAAAGATAGTTGCGTAACAACTTTATAGTATAAAACATATTAGTATAAATCTAATTCTTGTGATCATTGTAGTTTTCAAATATATTTAATGCGTATTTAATACATATTTAATGCATATTTAATGCGTAGGACTCTGAAAACAAGAGTAATTCTAATTATAATCATACGTAAAAGTATTCACGTTGAGTAATACGCTGAATGTATCATCTATGTAAAAATGTTCCATCATATTTTATCAATTTCATAATTTTATAAAATATATTATAACACTTGCTAAACAAATAAAGTAATAATCTGAAACCACCTTTCACAGCATACCACTCGTGCAGCACAAACGAGTTCCGCTGCAACAACGGTCGATGCATCTTTAAATCGTGGAAATGTGATCATGAGGATGACTGTCAGGATGGTTCAGATGAGGAGGGCTGCGTGTATAGACCTTGTGCAGCGGGTGAATTTACCTGTGCCAATCAACGTTGCATACCTCAAGCACAGGTTTGCAATGGCGTTAACGACTGCAAGGACAACGTAACCAGCGATGAAACGCACGAGCGTTGTCCAAGAAATACCACCTGTCCAGCCAATCACCTCAAATGTGAAAAAACCAACATTTGCGTGGAACCATACTGGCTGTGCGATGGCGATAACGATTGCGGCGATAACAGCGATGAGAATCCGCTCCACTGCTCGCAAAGAACTTGTCCTCAGAACAGTTTTAGGTGTCCAAATCACAGATGCATACCTGCCACTTGGTATGTTGAATTTTTCTTTTAGTTTCTTAAAGATATTCATATATTATTTTTCTACATTTTTGATTGAATTAAAAAGATTTGTTAGTATTATTTCAAATAAATTAGTTATTTGAATCTATTTAATACAAATATATTCGAAATAATTTTTCTGCTTATAATAATATTAATTTTTTGAACATACAAATTATGTAAATAGGTATTGTGACGGAGATGACGACTGTCTTGATGGAAGTGACGAACCGCCAGAATATTGTCATTCTGAAGGAAGAACTTGTTTTGGCGATCTCTTTACATGCGATAATGGACATTGTATTCCTAGAATTTATATCTGTGATGGTGATAACGATTGCCTTGATAATTCCGACGAAGACGAACGTCATCAGTGTAGTAAGCATTTTTCACTACCACTACTATCAAATATTTAAATGAATAAGTTTTTTAATTGAAACCATAAATTTTTAACTGGACTGAAAAATAATTTTATACGAATTTCGTTACTTTACATTTTGTTAAAATTTTAAAAATATTATAAAAGTAATTGTAACTAATGTCCCAGAAAATTATAGAAGAAAACTCGTAATGTATTCCATTGATTCAATATCCAAAGATATCTTATTTCTGATCATTATTATTCTTTTCTTATCGTTTTACAGAATAACTGAACTATAATTTTAATTAATTCTTACCGATATACCTAGACGCAAGTCTAGGTATATATAGTTATATATATATAAGTCTAAGTATATATAAGTTATACCATTCAAAACATAAGTAATTCAATATAACAACATTGTATAGATGACCGCAAGTGTGATGAAGAAACGGAATTTACGTGTGTGGCGAACAAAGCCTGGAATCGAGCTCAGTGCATACCACAAAAATGGTTGTGTGACAATGATCCCGATTGCGTCGATGGAGCCGACGAGAACGTGACACTGCACCACTGTCCTGAGCCAGTGCCCTGTTCTGATAACCAGTTTACCTGCAACAACGGCAGGTGTCTGAATCGAAGCTGGCTCTGTGATCATGACAATGATTGTGGCGATGGCTCCGATGAAGGAAAGTTTTGTAATTCTAGGTACAAACAATGTGCTGAAAACGAGTTTACGTGTCAGAACTTCAAGTGCATTAGAAAGCAATTTCACTGCGACGGTCAAGATGATTGTGGCGATCACTCAGATGAAGTTGGATGTGGTAAGTTCTGTATTCAAGATGTAAAATATACTAATCTAATGAAACACCCCTTTTTTAACAACGAGATTCTTATTTTACTTTGGGCACATGGATTTAGAACTAAAAAGAACCAAATATTATATTTGGTTTTTATTATATTCACCATTGTCAATATTATAGATTCAGAAATGTCACTTAATAATGTCATAGACCGCTTGATATTTTTTAAACCAGAAATTCTATGAATTAATAATAAACCTTGATTGACAAGAAAAGAAATAGTTTTGTTTGATTAGTGTTGAAATGAATGAAAACTAATCATAATATGTAAAAACAAAACGACTTGATTCACAGCTCCAAAAGGCAAAAATGTGACATGTCCGAACCCGCAAGACTTCCGCTGCAACTCAGGGCAGTGTATCGATCAGCAATTGGTTTGTAACAAAGTCCTAGACTGTAACGATAGGAGCGATGAACCCGCGCACTGCAACGTCGATGAGTGCGCCCGCGTTGAGCTTAACCAGTGCGGCCATCGATGCGTCGATACACCCACCTCATACTATTGTGAGTGCAATCCAGGCTATAAGCTCCTTGAGGATGGCAAAGCTTGCGCCGATATCGACGAGTGCTCCGAAACTCCCTGGGTTTGCAGTCAACAGTGCGAGAACACACCTGGAAAGTTAGTATTTTTCAGTTGTATAGCTTTCTAAGATGACTTGATTAGTGACTTCTAAGGCTTCTTTTCTAAGTTTTCAAGAACACATTGAAAAAAATGTCTAATACCCAAATATAAGTTTTATATAAAATTCACATTTAACTTGTAATTATGGCTTTTAGGTATTACTGTAAATGCAATGAAAAATGGTACGATAGAGCGGCAGACGAACATACGTGCAAAAGAAGGGACAATATTCAGCCCTGGATCGTATTTACAAATAAATATTACGTTAGAAATATGTCCACCGACGCGTCCCAATACAACATCGTTCATCAAGATCTTATTAATGTCGTTGCATTGGATGCTGATTATTCGCATGAAATGCTTTACTTTTGCGACGTTACCGCTAAGGCTATTTATAGGTAAAGTGATACATCTTTTCATTTCTCGTCACTTCTGATCAAGTAGTAAATACTGAAATTTATTGAAAAACCTTTAATTTTTTAAATTTAGTTTCTAAAAATAAATATACATTTTTTGAAGATGAAGTCTGATTTGTTTAATTATACAACTGTTAATTTTAATTTCGGAAAATTATAATAAATAAATAAATAACGCGCTTAATCAATTATTTTTGTTCGTAGGGCTCCGATAGCAGGAGGTGACAAGGAGGCAATCATTCGTCACAACAGTTTGGGTCTCGAAGGTATTTCTGTCGATTGGATCGGTAGAAAACTTTACTGGCTAGACAGGCACGCAAAACATTTAGATGTCTCAGAATTGGACGGTACGAACAGAAAGACTTTACAAAGCGGAATCGCTGATCCTCGAGCGATTGTCGTTCATCCAGGAACTGGATATCTTTACTTTACGTCATGGCATCTTCAGGTACAGTATTTGTTATAATGATAAATATTATTAGAAGAAATGTCTAAATTTCACTTGTTAATTGTTACATTATCTAATAAAAAATTTCAAAGTATTTAATGTTTATTACATATACACATATTAAGAAAATGTTGACGATTAAGACTCGATTGTGGTACACGATACATAATGAACACGCACACGTTTTTTCTTTTTAGAAAACATTTCTTTTTATCACAAATAAATAATATTTAATATCGATGAAAATCTTAAAAAATGCTATTTCATTGTTTATTTATAAGTGAATAACTTGGTATTAATTAAAACATAAATGTTGTTTAATGTACGAACCGACGTTTTGACAACAGGCTTACATAGGAAAAATGGGTATGGATGGTAGTAACTTAACGCGCATCCTCACTTGGAACGATGATATAGCCTGGCCAAACGCCCTTACCATCGATTACATAACTGACCGACTGTTTTTCGCCGATGCTCATCTCGATTACATCGCATTCACAGACCTGGAGGGTCATCAGCGACGTATTGTTTTATCGGGAGCCTCGGTTCCCCATGTCTTCGCTATCACAGTATTTGATGACCACATCTACTGGACCGACTGGAACCTTAAGACTATTAGCCGAGCAGATAAGTTCTCAGGTACAAACCTCACCGTGTTGAGGAATACAACTCACAGACCGTACGACATCCACGCTTACCACCCACTGCGACAGTTGCCCTATAACAACCCCTGTGCAAACAATAACGGAGGCTGTTCACATCTGTGCCTCATCGCACCACCCGCTAGTTCGTATCTTTTAGAGGGTTATGGACAGCCCGGCGTCACATCTTACAAATGTGATTGTCCGAACCAATTCGTTCTCGGCACTGATGGCAAGAGTTGCATTGCCATCTGCACTAATGGGCAACATCGCTGTGGTCCTCCCGATGAAAAATGTATTCCTTGGTTCTGGAAGTGAGTTTACATTTGCAATTATATCATTAGCTAATATGTTATGGTTACGATGCCAATATTATCTCTATTCGTGACATATGCAAAGATCTTTATGAATCTTGAACAAGTTCTATTTTTCGATAGCAAGGTAAAATAAAATTGATTATTACATACTAGAACGTTTGAGACGTTTATAAATTCTTACATAAATAATTTTAAGGATCTATTTTAGAGCACATAATTTTTCTTGAAATTAGATCGACAATTTTAAATAAAGTATAAACAATTGTTCTTAGATTAATAAGCGATTAGAGTATATTTTGAAGCACATATCTGATACTCAAAAAACTAATATATACGAAATATTTGAAGGTGTGACGGTGAAAAGGACTGTAAAGACGGCTCAGATGAACTGACTAATTGCTCATCTACTCGAATCTGCCGTCCCGGCGTGTTCCAGTGCGCGAACAAAAACTGCGTGCCAACGATCACGGTGTGCGATGGTACAGATGATTGTGGCGACAAGAGTGATGAGGCTAATTGCTCCCTTGATTGTCCCAAGCTTGAGTTCAAGTGTAAGAGTACCGGTCGCTGTATCCACGACTCGTGGAAATGCGACAATGACGCTGATTGCAAAGATGGTAGTGATGAAGATTCTGCCATTTGTCGTGAGTATACACACAATCAGGAACTTTAAATATTTTTACTTGTTATAAATTATTTGGAAAAGATACTTTTCTTCGAAAAAAGAGCTGTTATTTAACTATTAATAAAAGTAATGCTTAAAATCTGAAACTTTAGTTGATAAATTTGAAATTTACCATCTGAAATTTATAAATTGAAGTTAATTAATCAGCATGAAGAGTAATTTAGTACATTGAACAAAATACAATTTTAAAACATTATGAAGACCTAATACCAAAATAATCCAAACGTAAAGAGAACAAATATATAAATTAGATGTACATACCTTGAAAAATCTCTATAATTCAAACGACTAACCTCCATGATTGACTATCTCGTTTTGCAGATAACCGTACCTGCGATCCTGACACGGAGTTTAGCTGCAAGAATGGCAAATGTATTCCGAAGCTGTGGATGTGTGATTTCGATAACGATTGCGGTGATGACAGCGACGAACCAGCATTCATGTGCCGACAGCGTAACTGTACAACTGGATGGCAGCGGTGCCCAGGTCACGCTAATTACCGCTGCATACCCAAATGGTTGTTCTGCGATGGCAAGGACGATTGTAGGGATGGCTCGGATGAGCGCCCGGAGGGCTGCCCCAAGTGTGACCCAGTTAGCGAGTTCAAGTGCTCCAACAGTAGGTGCGTGCCGAAGCAGTGGCTCTGTGACTTTGCCGATGATTGTGGCGACGGTAGTGATGAGTCTAAGGAAACCTGCACCGGCAGGTACAGAGATTGTACTGAAAGCGAGTTCAAGTGCGTCAATGGCAAGTGCATTGCATCTAGGTGGAGGTGTGACAATGAGGACGACTGTGGGGATAGAAGTGACGAAATCAACTGTCAAGAATTCAAGTGCAAGGTTAGAAAATGATAGTAGGCCTTCTTTGAGAATTATTAGCATATTTTCGAAGAATGTTTTTATTTACGAGTACAAATTTTGAATATACGAAATTATTTACTTAACCTCTTTATAAAAAGTTATCAAATATAGAACAGTTAAATAAATATAAATCGTAAAGACTGACCCAATAAAATGTTTTACTACAGACTAACTCAGCTAATACTTTTGATATTTTTAGCAAAATATTAACTATTGTAATTAATTGAGTGTACTAAAAATTACTTAATTATTTTATTTTAATTCCAAGTATAAATATTATTGAGAGAGTTAAACCCGAAGTTCCGTAGATGAAACAACTATCTGTATAAACACGCTTTAATAGACAAAATTCGTTCCAAATTCAAGGATGTTTTTTGTGCAGAACGATACGTTCCAATGTGCAAGCGGTCACTGCATTCCAGCTGCACTACGTTGCGATGGAGCGCGCGACTGCCAAGATGTAAGCGACGAACTCGGCTGCATACCTAAGTATCCGGGTGGTCGGTTCTGCCCGCAGACGCAGTTCCAGTGCGACAACAACATTTGCGTCTCGTTATCGGACAGATGCGATGGCAGCGACGATTGCACCGACGGTTCGGACGAAAATCCCGTCATGTGTGGTGAGTTATCTGTTTTGTCTCTTGCTTTGAATAAATTGTGAATAAATCTTTCACCTTAAATGAAGTAAGTGTTTCGATTAACTAACATTTTTCTTTATAAGAAACAAAAATTTTAATTAACTCAGGCATTATTGTATGTAATTTTCGCGTACATAGGAAGATAATAATTTCTAAGAACTAAGTCTCCAGATATACGTACATGTTTAAATTTGTTTATAGTAATTATAAATTCGTATTACTTTTAAGGAACGAAGATAATTGTCGTTTCAGGTATTCTTATGAAAAAATACTCTTCACTCGTTAAATATAGTTAAATATAGTTAAAAGATGATCATTTACGAGCCCCTGAATTATTAATTAATTATTAATTAAAAAAGAATTAATTAATGTAAAAAGACTGCTTCATTGTATTGATAATATAAAAATCGCTCTTTCCTGTGTTTTTTCAGCCACCTTTAAGTGCGACACAACTCGTCGCTTCCAGTGCGCGAATCATCGCTGCATTGCCAAGTACCAAATGTGTGATGGCATCGACAATTGCGGCGATGGCAGTGACGAGAACAACATGACTCTTTGTTCACGCAACATCATCCCGTGCAATCCGGTTGCCGAATACCTGTGCTCTAACAAGAATTGCATCGATCGACTCAAGCTTTGTGATTTCGCTAATGACTGTGGTGACTTTTCTGACGAATTGGGTTGCCGTGAGTATACAATTTCTATTCATTTTTTAATTACTATATCTTTTTTTTAATTTTAATTTTAATTTTTAATTACTCTTAAGTATTATTGTATTTGTAAGTTCTATATTTTTATTTTATCATAATGAAAAATTTAAAAGCTATTCGTTTGTTTTTTCGTACTGATTTAATGTCAATAATAATATACTTAAGTATCTTCAATTGTATTTTATACCAGTAAAGAAAAAACTTTATAAAGAAAAAAAGAGAATATTTTATAAACTCTCCAATTGCCTGGTGTATGAAAGTCAGTGTAAAAGACTAATTTATTTATAAAATCAAAAAGACTTACATTTTTTAAATCACAACATTTAGATCACAACAAAGTGTGTAATGACGCAAACAAGGGTGGCTGCTCGCACTACTGCCAGAATGTGACGGACACTGGATCACTAGCTGTTAACGCGAATCCGCGGGGCTACATATGCGCCTGCTACCCTGGCTACATAATTTCCGAGGAGAACCACAAGCACTGCGAAGATATCAACGAGTGCACCAAGGGTCAACACTTCTGCTCGCAGCTGTGTACGAATCTAAACGGTTCATATGCCTGTTCTTGTCGCGAAGGATTCAAGCTCTCTGACAATCTCAGCGGTGTGTGCAAAGCCGAGGATGATAAAGTATGTATTTCTCATAACGCTATAAATTCATTTTGTTCGATTTTTGCGTTTCGTTTAATGTTTTCGTCTATAAACAGTAAAGGAAAATTCAAAGTGTACAATGTATATTGAATGCATTATGCATATTTAATAGAATATATATGTTTATAATATAGCAGATATTATATTACAATAACTTTTGAATAAATAAAATAATCTATTTTCGTTTAACATCAAGAAAATAAAATATCTTTCTCAGTAAAGAATAAAAGAACAAAAAACAATTTTTGTTCTAACTATCTAATTCTGAACTTATCATTTCTATCATAATTATAATTGAATTATAACATAATTGAATCTTTTTAGATAAAAAATGTTGCTTTGTTGTACTTTTTATTATTCTAATATTCTATTTACGAATTCTATTACAGTGGGTAATAATATAACTAAACTACAATTGCTTTATTATATAATTGTTGAGATCAGTGTTATTTATATTTTATTAAAAACTATAACAATCACATATTATTTTTTAAGTAATTTATATTATAAATTTTTAGGTTATGATTGTCTTTGGAAGCGGACAAGAAATTAGATCACTCAGTTTATATAAAAATGAAGAAATAGATGTTATTGTCAATGAAAAGCGAGTGAATGCGATTGATTTTGATCCTAAAAACGAATATGTTTATTGGATAGATGGTCATGATACAGCCATTAGACGTTCGGCTATGGTGGACGGCAAGATGGTTCAAATTGGTTTTGCGCAAGATCTTAGCACTAACAGTGAGTGTAACTTAAATATTTTGTATACGTTTAATAATATATAAAATCAAAGTCAACAAATTAACAAATATATTTTGTTTGCGGCATTACCATGTACTGGTCTGTCTTTTTAATCTACACAGTTATATTTAATTTTTAATATTAATATAAGTAAATTTAGAACTAAGTACGTACTTGAATGAATTAAAAAAATTTTTGTCTAATACGGTTGAGTAATATTGAAATAAGGTTAGAAAAGCAAGCATAAAATAAATTAGTAATTTCAGTATACTCAATTACATTATTTTAAACTGTGAAAAATATTATGTTCAAACAAAAATTTGAATTCGTTTGATTCAACAAATACAAATAGTATATAAAAAATGGATAAAACATTCATAATGTTCGTTTCCGAGTCTTAAACAACAAAACTTTTCACTAGAGATGATAAACGAAATTGTTAAAAACAATGTAACAAACAATGCACTTTTTTCACTATAGGCAACTCAATACCAACGAGCTTATCAGTAGACTGGGTGTCGGGCAACTTATACTGGACGGAGATCGAAAACAGTCTACCTCGTAACATTGGTCGTTTGTTGGTCTCAAAGGCTGACGGACGGTATAAACGAAGCCTTATCACACAGAACCTAGAACAACCGACGTCAGTGGTAGTCGATCCTCAACTTGGTCGCGTTTACTGGGCGGATGGTGGCAATCAGCCGAAGATCGAAGTCGCCTGGATGGATGGTAGCCGACGTAAGACTCTTGTGCTCAGCCGTCTGGGTAAGCCCTCTGCTCTAGCCCTGGATCATGCCATGGAACACACGCTCTACTGGGCAGATATCAAACTTAACACAATCGAGTCCATACAGAAGGACGGTAGCAACAGGAAGGTTATCATCAGCGGTGACCATATGAGACATCCAGTAAGTCTAGTGCTTGTTCTTGTATCGTTTTTGTTCATTTGAATTATATTTTAGGCTTAAGTTTTAAAAACTGGTTGATAGGGGTTTTTTAATTCAAAATTTCATGAATTGTTTAAATACTTATCCGTTTGAATAACTGAAACTCTTGATTCTTTTCTTTTAAAAATGTTAAATAAAATAAATTCGTTCTTAAAAACTTTATAGTTTCCCTTTCATTTTATTCATTTGTGAATAATTAACGTTAAAAATAAAAAGAACAAATTTTACTTGACCTTCGAAAATAATAGAAAACAAAAACTCTTCATCATCTGAAATCTTCTAAAAAGATTTTCCTGAACACTAAGCTAAACAGAATGCACTCCGTTCACATTTGACTTCAACATTTTGGTGTCCTTTAGGTCTCATTGGACGTGTTCGAGAGTAACGTATACTGGACGACACGGGCGAATGAACTCGTCCGCCAAGACAAGTTCGGTCGTGGGGTGCCCCAGATCCTGGAGCGCGATCTTGGAAGCCCCGGTGGTGTACGCGTGTACCACCAGCTGCGTTATAACACAACGTTGCGGGATCCCTGTCACTCGGTCGACTGCTCACACTTGTGTGTCGCGGTACCACGGGGTCATCGATGTCTTTGTCCGGACCGCAATGGACCGCTTAGCCCACTTGTCATTAACGACGTCGTCTGTGACGCCAGCATCGAGAGGGAGAAGCCCGCGCCTAAGGTACTCTTCATTATTTCTACCATTTGTTTCAGATGTATGTAAATTTTTATCTTTTTTTATTGTATGTTGATTAGAAATGGAAGCATACAATAGCTAAAGTTTGGATAAACAATAAGATAGCAGAAGTCTTTTATTCTGTTATATTTAAACTTCTTAAAACTTAATATAACAAAAGTATACAAGTCATTACTAATAAAATTCTCATTTTTGAAGATCTGTACTTGTCGAAATGGTGGATTTTGCAAGGAGAACGAAGCAGGCAAGCTGACATGTATTTGCCCGACGGACTTCCACGGTGACACTTGCGAAGTCGGTCTTGCATCCACGAGGTCGAATAGTTCGACCGCCTCTATCATCGTCCCTATTGTCGTTGCGATACTTGTGCTTTTAGCCGCTGCCGCGGTCTTTATGGTTCTCAAGAAACGACCATTGTACGTTTCGCATAATATTAATGAGTTTTTACAACTGTCTTCTTTGTATTCTTTATGTTCTTTGTTTTCATAGATATTTAAGATACTGGATTTTAGATACCTGATTATCTTTTGCGAAAATAGAAAAACAAATTAATATACTATTAACGAAGTTCTATATAATTTTAAATAATTTATTTGAACTGTATATTCTAAGCTTAAGATTTAAATTAAGAATAATTAATTTTTTAACACTACGTTGTGTAAAGACAATGTAATCTATAGTATATGCATCCGATTTTTATAGTTTTATTGATATGAATAAATTATTTAAATGAATTAAATTGAATAATATTATAATATCATCCAGAGAAGCTATGATATTTCTGTTTAAAATTTTGCAAAAACAATACAATTTTATTAAATCTTGAATATGTAAGATAATGATTTCTGCTTTAATTTTGCGCTCAAACATGGTTTACTTACCTTTTACAGTGGCAAACCTGGACTTGGTGGTTTAACTGGTGCTCAGAGTGTCTCGTTTCGACAAGGTAGTAACGTTGAATTTGGTGGATCAACACAGGAACGAATGGTATGAAATCAATTTTTTATTTCAAACCAAACATTAATTAATTACAAAAAGTAATAATGTAATATTGAAAATTTAAATAGGAACTTGAAAAGAGTACAATTTTTTTTAAAAATGAGCTTAACTCACAATTTGATTTATTAAATATAAAACGAATCAATTTGTCACAAAATTACATTACAATTTTTCATTGCAGTGATTAGATTTTGCTTTATCAATTAAGTGATTGATAAAACTTCTTGCTCGAGTAATTTCGTTCTTCTATATTCGCGTTTAGCTTCTTTAGATCACGACTTAAGAATACGGAGTTTAGCTTTTTCTCAATTTCAATATATTGGGTTGATGTAATAGTTCGACCTCTTTTTAGTACTAGATGTCATTGTATTGCAAAATCATTGGAAAAAATGTTTCAATCATTATTTAATTAATTAATTATTATTTTATAATTTAACGAATATTACTACGTAGTGCTCTGCGCTCAATAAAAAATTTCCTCCCCCTTTCCCAGCTGATGCCTTCTTCAAACTTTTAAAGACGAAGCGTTGATTACAGGAACCTCTGGACGTCGAGTACAACCTTGGCGAGGTGAGCAACAAGAACAGAGACTTCAGCAACCCTATGTACGATGCGGTGAACATGGAGTCGGGGGGTCCGGGCATCGGTAACACGACGACGAACGGTACGAGCACAGCGAACAATAGCGCTAGTATTTACGAGATACCCGCGGAGATGAAACCCTCGAGCATCCAACACAAGGAACCACCCCAACTACATTTGAAGAGGCGCGAGCTTGACCCTACGGCCGTCGACACCGGCAAGGACACTCAGCAGCTTGTCGAGGAGGACAAATCTGAGTGCTAAAGGCCGAGCACCTCTTTCGCCTTTTACCTCCAACGGTGCATATTGAAGGGTATTAAATAAAATAAATGAGTTTCCTCTTCCTCCCTTCATTGCGAACTCTCTTATCACTGGTTGTAAAGCGAAAAAGGCTAGGTTTCAACTGATAATGCAGGGTTCCTTGCTTTCTCAGTAAACGACCAACACATAAATTCGACAGACGAAACTGCATTGTAAATGGTCTTTTTTTAAAAAGCATTTTAGGCTTTCCGCTATTACATCGAGAAACTATTGTACGTCAAAAGTCTCATACTGTTTTAAAGTGTTATGTTTGTACTATTATGAAAGTATACTTTAACTGAGATAAAGATTATAATTTGCACAGGGACAATGAAACGTTGTACCATCTTATTTATTGGGCAAATATTTGTGTTTGTAAAATAAATATGAGTATAAAACGTACGGATGTTTTTCTTTGCAGTTTAGGAAATAATTTTTATAACAGATATAAGAAACTTGAATAGTATAAGTAGTATTATTAAAATATCAAATAGTATTAGATTTTTTAACAATATTTTCGAGTGTAATAC
This sequence comes from Wiebesia pumilae, assembly GCA_018907045.1. NCBI lineage: Eukaryota > Metazoa > Arthropoda > Insecta > Hymenoptera > Agaonidae > Wiebesia > Wiebesia pumilae. Next base: position 832,891 of record JACCHZ010000066.1, on the reverse strand, counting down.
GTAGGGTTTTGTTTGTTGAGGTTGTGAAATATAATTCGACGTACGTATTAAAGCTGTTTTCACGTTCTATTGCGTTTTGTTTTTCATATTTTTCTTTAAATAGTGAATCTCTGTTTTCATATATTTCCGATGCCCTGCGACTGACAAGAATATCTAAGGATGGTTGTAACAATTTATTCTTTTGACTAAATGTATGTGTACATATATAAATATGAAAATTTTACAATTTTTACAGACGAAATAAGAGACAATAAATTTTACACGTGATAAGTTTTTGGTTATTTTTAAGAAATCTTTTTTATAAATACTGACTTCGTCTTCCATGTCAAACGATCGATAAAATTTTATGCTATTCGCTAAGAAGGGAAGTGTTTTGTAACAAAACTAATGAGATCCGATTGAGCGAGTGATAATTTCTACCTGATGCTTTTAATACTCCGTCTTTTGAAACTATAGTGAGTGCAAAGGAAAAACAAGAGCTAAGATTATTCTTTTCTTGTTACGTTAAAGGACGCAGGCGAGATTTAATAATTTCGAAATCAAATTGCAATAGACAAACGATTGTGTCATTTTCTTTTCTTCTTAGATTGAGAAATGTAAAATTTTACCATAGTTTTAAAATAAAAAAGGTCGATGGACTGTCGAATATGTTTTCCCTTTCGATCAAAGTTCAAGCGATCGAAAACCTTACATCTCCTACATAGATGTGATTTGTAAGTTTTGTAAATATAATTATTTGCTATGAGATATTTTAAAAATCATTCTATTAATTCGTGTATAATAAAGGCGTGAACAAACTGAAATAAAATGAAATGAAATGAACGAGAAAAGCACTACACATTCCATTGTCAACTGAAGACCATTTAGGGAAAAATTATTATGTAGTGATAGACGAGATATTTTTAATGTGTATGGGTGTCAAAACAAAGTTATCGCATGGAGCGTCGCGTGATAGTTTAGTTTGTGATTGAAATTTATAAGAGAAGCTGAAAAAAGCTGAACATTCTTTATACAGATTTTATTTTGCGCATTGCGGCGCTGTGAATTCGAGTTGAAACTGGAATTGTAACTTTTATATTTTAATGATTAAGATATAATATTTTTGTAGAAAAGAAAAAGGAGTGCGGCGATCGCTCAAAAGGGCACGTTGCAAACTTTTTTCTACGATGGTGAATGGTCTTTTACGAGACAAAATAAGAAGTATAAAACTATAGAATGACAATTTATAAGAAAACTCGTAAACTTCGTTAAGCATTATTAACTACTACTATTATTAAACAATCAAGCGTAGATGTTACGAAGGCCAATCGATTTATATTCTATAAATAAATGTTTTTGTTTTCCTTATTCCTCAAGCATAAAATGCTCAGAAAGCTTAGTCTAGCCGCGACAATGTTGTTGTACATTTTTTCTTCTTGTAAGTTACGCGCGAGACGCGTCGAGGCGTCGACCTTTTTCACCTATATTTTGTTATTGCGATTGATTTTATAACTATGTGAAATCGAAGTTTAAAGCTTAAGGAAAATTCGTCGATGGGGTCGATCGGAGGGGGGCTGAAAAGCACCGACGGCTCCTGGGGGCGACTTTCTTTTTGCGAGCTCCGATTAAATTTGTGTAATGTGAAAAAAGTGAGTGAAAACTGGCGCGTCGAAGCGCCTCGCTCGCGCGAAATAATTATACATACAATTATTATAAATAAACAAATATATATATTTTGTTGCAATTGACTTCGATCTGGGCAGGGCTCCAGCGTGTGTCCTATAAATGATGTTTATAATTATAACATATCAGTATTTTGTGTATTTTTTTATTCAGTTGATGAAATAATAATTGTTAATATATTGTGCAAATATCAAACTGATACCGTCCAATAATAAACTCTAAGGCTAAGAACTCAACTTTTCTTGTCCCCGATTAAAACATCTTTGAAGAAGAGAGTGCATTTGTAAAGTAATCGTTTTTAGCCTACTTTAATCATATCGGATCAAAATGGATTTTTTATATACGGAACAAAAATTCTCTTCCCTATTCGGATACATTTTTTATTCGGATAAGTTTGCTTTATAATTAACGTCTAGTTCTGTTGAAATATTATGTTTTATAAACTTAAAAAAATGATACATGTTTCTATTATTATTATTATTATTATTATTATTATTATTATTATTATATTTATACTACTAATGATACTAATATTATGACAACAACTACTGTAATTATTCTATTACCACTACTATTACTACTTCTACTACTACTGCCACTATTTCTACTATTCTACTACTCCTACTACTTTTACTAGTAATCTACACTGCTGCTGCTGCTGCTGCTGCTGCTGCTGCTGCTGCTGCTGCTGCTACTGCTGCTGCTGCTACTGCTGCTGCTGCTGCTGCTGCCACTACCACTGCCACTATCATTGAGAACTTATTATTATGATATAAATATACAAAATTTTTTGGGAATTTTATGTACAATTATCAATTTACTTCCCCTTTAAGCATAAAAAATATTAATCATTTATTTTTTCATTATAATTATGAGCATTTTTGGGTTAGCTTTTTTCTGAAAATGAGATTTAATTCAAACTAAATAATGAACTCTGCATGTAACTAAAATAAATAACCATTCTTTAATAATCCTATTCTTTTGAAAAAAACCAGATGATATTGATACGTAGCCTTTTTCATAGTCAAAAATTCTTTTTAGAAGAACATAAAGATTTAAAAACATATTAGAATAGTTTTGAAAATTTTTTAAAACCAACACATTTAAAGACCCTATTTTAAATTCGTAGCTAATATTTATTTCAAAATTATTGAACAGTTTCCAAATAAAATAATTCCCACTGCATCGTGTCAATTATTAATTTTTCTATATTAAAATAAAATAATATAAATTATACACTAATTGATATTAAGTGATAAAAATAAAATAACAAGGAAGGTAAAATATCTATTTACGAATGTATATATGTACATTCATACATATAAAATAGTACGGGGATAAATTAGTAGAATTATAAAATAATTTTACATAATAACCTTCGTAGATAACTTTCATTGCACATGATTTATTAATTATAAATGATTGTTAAAACACAAAAATTTACTTTATAGAATATAATAAATATTTTAAGAACACTTCTATCTATGGAAATTTTAGAAGTAAAAAATTGTATGGCACTTAAAATCATTCTTAATATTTAAATTTAGAAGTTTGTAGAATAATATAGTAATGTACGAAAAATTAATTTTTTGTTAAAATTAATAGAAATATAGTTATAATTGCAGTTAATTATAAATTTATGGGTCGGTAAAATAGACCAGTATAAAAAAATATAAATTTTATTTTAAATAGAACTCAGTATAAAGTAATTAATATAAATGCATTGGTGTATAATATATTTTAATATGTCTAATGTACTTAGCATTTATTTGCATTTCTACCACTTACAATTTCATATAAATATTATAGAAATTATAGTTTCTTAACAGCTATTGTAATAAAGTGAAAAAATCGTTTTGCTATTATTTTGACGTTCAGGGTATTAAAAAGAACATTAAGCAGATCAAGAAATAGCAAGATTCGCTTTGGTATAATTTATAAAAACAAATTATCAAGCATTTATGAAATAAATTTGTTACGAATATTTGTAAATTTATTTTTATATAAAAGTTTATATGTGATATTTTTAGTTAATTAAACGTAATTTTTCCAGTTACATTTAGCCTCTACGAATACTATTTCTATAGATTAAATTTTCGCAATACTTTAATATATTTTTCTTTTATAATTTTTTCCATTTAAAACATTCAAAGACGATATATTAAAGCAATAAATGTTCCGAAATCGTTTAAATATGTGCATAAACTTTGGTAGATATTGTAAAAATTTAGTTTAACAATTAATCGAGTTTAAGTTATATGCGTTAATGGCTCGATATATTAAAGAATTCAAAAATTTAAATATTTATATTTTTGCAAATAAATATTTTAAATCGTGATTTTATTTTCTAAATATACTCTGATAGAAAATGCAATATGCAGCAAGATTTTTATTATTTCTGATTATCAATACGTCATGTAAAAATTGTTACTCAGTTGAGATGAGTAATAATTTGAAAATAATAAAAAATAACTAGCACCAATCCCAAATTAGTTAATACACTGCCTTTGAAAGAAGTATTTATGTTTACATAAATAGCGAGATATCGATATTTTATCATAGACATTCTTCAAGTACTATAACAATATTGAATATTTTTCCTAAATTACTCTTAGAATGTTAACTTTATTGCACAAGTGCGACACAAAAGAAATATAAATAATAGAATTTTACAATTAAATTAAGACTTAATAAAATCCCAACGTTTCGTATAAAATATATTATAAGCTTTAACCTATTTAAAATACCGAACATCGACGTCATAAAGAAATCATTCCAAAAATGTCTCGAAATCTGTAAGCGATTGGTGTACAGTAGATGCTCATTTGGAAGAGTCTTGCTCTTTAAATGACATTTTTGAAGGGGTTAAATTTGATTTTCACGAAACTAATAAGCCGCAATAAAATTCATCGATTATTATATATCCACGCTTACTTTCGCAGCTCGGGTTTGAGAAAACGAACGCTTTCTCAATGAACAAAACCGAATTTTACACGCATTGCATCGTGACAGAGAATAAACTGTATTATCGCAAGACCAAGAGGCCACTCCATCGGGGCGATAAAAGCTTGTCGGTCGCTCGTCATCCGCGAAGACACGTTATCGGCACATGAGTCGAAAACTCGCGCAATAGCGCCGATAACTCCGTTCTAAACCAAGAGCATCTCCGCGGCGAAAAATCACAGAGGCCGCTGATCCTCGTCCCTGGGGCGTTTCGCAACAACCGCAACGGGGTGGCCGACGAAAATAAAACAGAAGTCACAGAGGAAGAGGGGAAGTGCCGCGTCGGCAGTGGACGCATCCCAAGGCAAAGCGCGACGAGCGCCGCGACGCTGGTAGTGACCGACCGAGCTCGGACGTAATTATAAGCATAATTAAGAGCGCTTCTCTCGCGTAAGTGTTCCGAGGTGCGCGCCGCGAACTGCTTCTTGCTTTTCCCCTTTTCTCCAATCCGGTACGTTGCGTCCCTCACAATTTTCCGAGTGTGCCCCTTCGCCTTTCACTGTATGCCTGTCGATGGATTTCCACAAATATGTGCAATGTGTTGTTCGCTCTATATCGCTAATAGCTGTTTACGGTTTTTGTGGGTTCGTTGATTCGGTAAGCGAAGATGCAGTAGGGACAAAAATGTAGTTACCGCATAGCTGTTCTACTCTAATTTTAAGGAGGTCATTATCGCAATTCGGCTTCTGTACACTGTCATACCTCGTACTCTCTTGATTTATACGATCGAAACCTAAATGGGGTTACTAAAGTATGTAGTTGTAATTTCGTATTTTTAAATAGTATTTTCAAATTTTTATGTTTAAAAATGTTTTTACTTTGATGTAAGCCACTTCTCTGGCTATATTCTAAAACTGTGCTTTGATTGTACGTTGTAATGTAATTGAAGAAAATTGTGAACTGCAGCTTAAAACATTTAATTTGCTTTTTTAGAAACACAAATTTCTAAAATATTTGACATACGCGTATATTCTTGTATGAATGCGATATTAAAAATTTGAATAGCCAAAAATTAGTTCGAAATTGTGGTTATATAGTTTTAAATAAAGTTTTAGGTTAATCAATGCGTGCATATTATGCGATCAGTTGCAATCACATAAGCGCTCATAAATAAACATTAAAGTTTCAATTACAACTTATCGTACTGTATGTTATCTTGAGTTCAAAGATCAAATTAAGGGCCAAAAATATAATTTTCCTCGAAAGTTTAATTTTCTTAATATTAGTACATGGTTAATGTTATTTTATTGCAATTGACTTTAATCGATAGAGTTCAAAAGTTTTTAAAAATTAACGAGTAGTGTAAAATGATATAACTAGTATTGCTCAATTTATCTTTAAAAATATTCAAAAAATGTCCCTGAAGCTATCGGGACAAGTTAAGAATTTTTATTAATAGACATAACGTTATATCACTGTAAAAGTTATAACTTATCTTGAAAATGATCTTACATTAATTTAAATATTATAGTAGTCGCAGATTAGTTTTTCATGTATATAATTTTACCTTAAAAGTAAGTTAAAAAAGTAAGTTTACCTTAAGTAGCTATTGTACGAATTTCAATTCGCAATGAATAAATATTTCAAGATCTTGATTATTATCAATTCGATGGTCTATTGAAAGACCGATACAAATTCCTTGGATCTATCATTTTTTGCGTAGTTTTTTTTGTTCTTGATTTGCTTCATTTTAATTATATAATCCGACGTGATAAAATAATGTTATAACTGACTGAAATTAAATAAAGTGATCGAAAAATTATTTTATAACCTTGTCTCAATTATTACATTATACGCTAATTAAATATTATTTATTTCAGAGTATAAGCATTTATAAACGTTTATAAATACATATAAATAATTACATATTCATAAAGTAAAAATTAATTCATTGCGGTATCATAAACAACTTAAATTATCCACGATAATTTACGAAATTTAATTGCCAGATAATGTTCTGAAAAAATAATAAATTATATTCGTAACATTTTACTTAATTATCTTTCTGAGATTATTGAAGAATCAAACAACATTTGATTCCAAAATTGAACTCTTATAACTAATAATCGATTAGATTTTAAAATAAAAGGTTATTTAATGTTATTTAATAATTTAATTCATCTAATGTGTCTTACTAGATGAGTAGATATTCGCCATTATGTATTACAATTCGCATAACCTTACTTTTAAACCATATTTCCAAAGAATTTTTATTATTACGGAGAGCCAATGTAAAAATTTAAAGATTGAGTTTTACTTTCATAATTCCATAGATTTTATTCGTTTTCTTTAAATCTTTAACTAAATCAATATCTAACTACAAAATTCACACAATAGGTTCAATAACATAAAATTAATTCTAATCGATAAAAGTAATGATAGCACCGTATGTAAGGAAAGTCTGATAAATAAGATATTTGAAACCTTAATCTTTTAAAGTAGTACTAAGAGTAATTTAGTTAGAGTACTACTGTAAGCGACAATAACGATAAGTTTACTAGAATAAGACCAGAAAACGTTAAGAGGCAGAAAAGAAATTCATTTTTTTTTCTATTAACCCGATGTTATGTGAGATCGAAATTTTTAATTATTTTTCTGCGCCATTACTAAAGATAAAAAATATGATACATACGTGAGCAATAATTAAATAGCCCTGATCGGATTTGATCGGAAATAAAAGTAAAACATCGACTTTAATATCAATTCATAGAATTACATAACACGTTGGGTTTCATGTCAGGGACGCCTCCGAACTTCCAACTTACGTGTATTCACAACTCACTTCGCGCTCAAGCTAATTCTATGAGCATCCGTATATTCCATTATCCCAAAGATATCTCGTTCATTTCATACTGATTCTGATTAAAAGCGCGTCATAGCTACAATTTCTCCCTCTTTTTCCTATTCTATAATTCTAAGAATCAGGTACATCATTTCTTTCGTAACGTATATTGTCAAACATTCGAGAGTCGAATTTTAAAAGAGCATTTATCAGTCAAATGCTCTACTTTTCATTTCTAACTTATTATTTTACATAAACTCTATTTTGTATTTATTTAAAATGTTTTATGTGCAATTTTTATTCTGTCGAGTTACTCACGAGTGCATACACGTGTTTTTAATCAATTTCCTTTCTCGTTTATTTATTGTGTCACGAATAAATCGGAAAAAGGTTGAAAGAAAAACACAGAGGAACGGGGATTTTAGAATCTCGGGATACGATACACATAAAGTTACGAATTTCTTCTTGACCATTAATTTAAATTTTTTTCAACCTTTGATGTCCACCGTTTTGAAAAAAAACCGTTACGAATATCAAGATCGATACTTCAGCTTAATTTTTGAACTATGCACCCTGGTTTAATTACGATTACTCATTTCAGTATATAAATAGTTACACATATCTCTTGTTGCAGGTGGACTGTTTAATCAAGTTTTAGATTCCCGATTGTCTAGAACAAACTCTCCCTTGTTGATTAATCTGTGTTTATTTCTTTTGTTCCACTCGAACAAACCGATAAAACCACACGAAAATTGTGCGAACTTATCACATGAGCAAAGTATAAATACTATTATGTTTTAACTCACTTTTCGTATTTCGAGTAAAGTTGAATGCGAAACAACCTACTGAATTAGTGGAATTTTTAAACTCTGCGTCCGTGTAACCCTCACCCAACTTATGCGTTACTAACACATTAACACCAAGTAAAACTTTTATTTTCTTTTTCTCATCCTGCATTTGTTAAGTTGAATTTTTATAAAATACTTTTAATATAATATATGCGTGATTTTCTAGACACAAATACGCTTATTTAGAGGAATCAAGTTCATCAGCAATTATACGTTATATGAGTATTTTGGTTTGTGATATGTGACGAGTAACGCAAAATTAGTTCTTAAAATTCGATTGAAAATACCATTCAATGAGTATAATTTTGATTTATTCGAGTTTATATTTGAAAGTTAGATAAAATATATGATTTCTGGAAATGTCTAGTATTTCATAACATAGATTTTTCTATTTTTTTAGAATGTAAATCATTACACTGGGATAAACATAATGAACTGGATGAAATATAAAAACCAAAGGAAAAATAATTCAAAGGAAATAGTTCAGTCGAAAAAATGAAATAAGTTTTAATAAATTGAAATTGGTCGAATTATTCTTCAAATGTTAAAACTAAAAATTTCTTTTAGTAATATAAAATCAAATAGCTTTGAAATTAATTCAATTATCTACATAACGATTTTGTTAATATAATACAATATAATACAAAACATAATATAGATGGTTTGGATTGAATTTTCAATAGGACAAGACGAAGAAGCTAGATTGATCATTATATGTATTCTTTATAAAATAATTTATTAAATAAAATTAAAATAATAATTTTCAAATTCAAGTAAATATTAGTAAGTATTGCATATGTAATTTTTAAACATAATATACTAAATATTTTGACAAAGAATATTCGAATCTTGATAAATAATTTCGCTTACTCTAACAGGTGAAAGAGAGATAAAGTTAATTAAAAATTTTGAAAACCGAATTCAAAAAGTATAAACACAGCCGACTGTCCTGAACAAGAGTGTAAATTTTAAAATTTCAACAGGTTATAAAATATATTAAAATAATTTTAAAAAACCCAAAAGAAAATAACTGTTGCAAATCAAAGTAAAACACTCGACTGTGAGCATAAATAATTTAAATTTGTTAACTGTAATAATAATTAAGCGTAAAAAAAATTATAAATAGTTTTATAATGTACTCAGTTGGTGACAGACACTGAATAATTAAATTAAATTTCAAGCCTTTGAAACTTAAAGTCATGTATAATGATATAATAATGTATTATTATATATTATATAATAATATATAATGTATCTTGCCTAATTATACATAAATATACAAGAATAGATTATTATATAAATATTTCTTATTTGTTATAAAATATTTTTCTTTTATTATTTCTTAACTTTTTGTTATCGTATGGGAAGAGGGTAAATAATGAATACAAATTGATTGTTGTAAAACCTTATGCATATTTCTTTATACGGTTCAAAGATAGTTTCTCATAGAATAATGCATTAAATAAATACAGTTAATATTTTTCTAATAAATATTCAAAACAATCTAAAATTGTTGTTATTTCATAACTGTCAATAGTCTTGTGGAATATGTTGACTAAAAATGTTCGTTTCTCTTACTTCATGGTCTTTTACATTATCTTGTTTAAATTTTAGAATCATATTTTTTCAAGAATTTCCTTGCTAATCTTATGAAAGCCATTTTCATTTTAACAATATGATCTAATCTCTTTGAGAGAAAATACATGGAAACTGGTATTCGTATCGTCATTTTGGATTGAATTAAATATACAAATTCGTACTAAACAATTTTCCAAAATATTTTTTACAGCTTTTTCTTTAAACACTACTGCAGCATTTGTTTACGTGTATTATTTCAATACTTATATATAAATTAATTGTTAACTTATAGTTAACTTATAGTTAACAATTCAGTTAACTTGAAAATTGTTTTATATTTATTTATAAAAATTTTTCGAATAAATTACAAATATAACTAGTACAATTAAGTAAGTCTTATAATGTTTTATCTCAAATTGTTGATTAAAAAGATTTACTATACGGAATTAGAAGACAAATACGATTAAAACAACTTTTTCTATATGTGAAAACTTTTTCTCTATAAAATCGACCTCAATTTCTTTCATTTTCATACTAGTTAACATTAGAGGATTTACATTTAGCAATAGCAAGAACTAAGTAGAGTAAAAAATTTTTAAAAGTGAATTTTGTTTGATAATTAATTAAAATAAACGACTTCATTTATATTGAATCTAATAAATATAATTTTACTGATATTTTATGCCGAAATATTTTAGTAAAAAATTAATTTATTGCAATTAATGAAGAAAAATTTAATTTTTCATAAATGAAAAAATGAATAAAATTAAATGTTGTCATGAAGAAAAGGAATACATGAATGTACAGTTATTGCAATGAAGTGTTTGATTTGCAGTCACTCTATTTATACTTATTATGAAAATGCATAAAATTCGTAAGCTAAATTCTCGCATTGATGAACACACACATATTAAGCGAATTACTAAGCTGTTTCAAATTTTCAATCGCAAATGTTGCTTATATCTCTACGTATTTCTATGACCAATAAAATCTGTTGACTTCTCATTGAACGACTAAAATTTTACATATTTCATAACGTTCTCTTTTCCTTAATTAGATATATTGTTAATAAATTATTATTCCTTTAATATTAAAAAACGTCTAATTTCAAATTGTGGAAGAAATTATTCATCATTTAATATATATTATAATATAGAGCGAGAATTCGTGTTTGAATAGATGGATTAGAACAAGTTAATCAATGGATTAATTAAATTCGCAATTAGAGCAATATCTAGTTTTGTACAACGGAAATCGATACTCTTATGTTTTAATTGTTACTATATATTTGCTATTGTATTTTTAATATTGGGTATATTAGACAAATATGTCAAAAAATAATTTATATAGGTTAGTTGTATTTAGTTTAAGTATAGGATTGTATTAATTAGTAACTCACGTTTTTTATGTGCATTTCGTTTTCATATTTGGAAGTTAGTTAGCTTATGAACCTACTGGTTCTATGATATTAATCTTTATTGAGTTTCATGAAAATCTGGAACTAAAAGATTGTTTTTGTGGGGAAAAATAATATTTCTTTGCCAGTAATTTGATTCGAAAAGTCGTCCATTAATTGAAATAAGGATAAAGACCCACATCTAAATTTTTATGTAAGTTTGCATCATAAAAATTGTTATTCGCAATATTCGTTCGAGTACAAATAAGTTTGTAAATATTTACTGAATCGATCTAGATCTCAATTTTATATATAAATTACTAACACCTTTATAAATAAACAAAAGCGTATTATGTAAAGTTAATACTTAGTATTGCGTATATTGAAAATTCATTATCATAAACTGATAAAGTTCATATGTAAAGATTAGACCAAAGCTTTAGTAGAATACTTGGTTGTATATTTTTCTTGTGATAGATATTTTATGCATAAGAATAATAAATTTACATTACCTGCTTGAGCTTCAAATATTGTTGGTTTACAAATTACAAGAAAATAAATCTATTTATTCTATTAGAAAAACTCAAATAATATATGGCTATTATATCTTAGAGATTTAGTTGTTTTTTCATTTTAAGGCTTCAACTATATGGTATTTTTGAAGCTAAATTATATGTGCGTTACTGATCCCAAAGAAAAATATAAAATGTAAATAAAAGAACATAACATCTAAGTATTAATTTAAATACAATACGGAGGTTTCACATTTTTAAGTACGCGTTTAGCATTTGCCTTTCAATTGTGTCCTAACGATTGATTTTCATAATTGGATTAATATGTTCATTGTGATATATCACATATCTTGATAAATACTCAATTATTTTTTATCGTTAAAATTAAAATCGTATTCGTATTTTAATTTTATTTTGTTTGCAAAATATTTCGGGTTATTGAAATTTTTCGACCCTTTGCAAACGAACCAATATTTTCTTTATAATACATCGATTTATTTTTATAAGTAGAATTATATTAACTCGTAGTTTTTTAATTAAGGTAGTTTTTAAAGTATGATTATTACTTTTTAGTTATATTGAATTGAAAATATTTTTTGACAATCTTAAACCTTTTCTTTCGCAAAAATATATTCAAACATTAATTTTTAAGTACTACTAATTAAATGAAATAATTAATTTTAAATTTGAGAATCCAATTCTAACTTTAGAATTTATTTTACAGTTCCATTTTAAATTAATCAACAGATGAATTTTTTAAAATAATTAATACCATTATGACATCTAATAAAAAAATTCTTGATAATCTTGAAACGTAATGTAGGTGTCGTAAAATAGAATTACGTATTTTACGTATCATTTATATATTAGATATAAAATAAGAAAATATATTACATAACATAAATAAAAAAATGATTTATATATAACATAAAGATCACGCTAAAAATATTTCGAATGAAATGTATTATTATATCATTACTGTTAAGTTATTTTTTATGCATTTGTCTTAATATTTAATTTATAATTATATAATATTTTTCGAATTATTCAAAAAAATTAATAATACGAAATAAAAATTGTTTTTATTCACCTTGATCAATTATTTATTTATTTAATTTTAAGTATAAAATATAAATTTTCTCAATTTTCTTATTAAGTGCAACATTTAATACAAATTTTGAAAGAAAATGATAGGGGGTACAAATTGCTTAAACATAACTAATTATAATATTATTTCTAATCTAATTTTATCTATTATAATCTAATTTGAACTTAGATTTTCATCGATAAGTTAGTAATTAGTTATACCAGCAGTGGGTATATAAAAGAAACAAATTATCGCGATATAGGATCGTATCAATATTTGCGCTGTTGTCTAATCATATAATATTAAGAGTATATGAACGGTTTAAAATATTTTAAACTATTTAAGCTATAAAAGTTGAGACATTTCTGTAATTTGTTTCTTTTATTTAAACAATTAGATTATTTATACGATTTCTTTACATAAAACAACTATTTAGTAATGACATTTTATTACAATAATTCGAAGGTGAAAATTCATGTAATTTAATTTTTATATTTGTATTTGGTAACCTTTACATTATTATTCCAATTTTTATGAATATATGTAACATTATGTTAATTGCGAGTACTTTATGAGTGATCAGGAGTATGATTCTTGTTAAACGAGTGCATGAATACACAATTTCATTCATTTCACTAATGAAAATTGCTCTCCATAGATTTGTATATCTTTCTTATGAAATCGTAAAAAAGTAAAATTATATTACTAATTACTTTAGTACATGTTAATTTTATTTAATTTCACTTTTATATTTTGCAGGACTGAGCACAGTATCGCCCTCTCGAACTTTCGAATTTCCCGCGCATCCGAGAAAGATTATCCCGCAAGTACATCGTGAAACGCCGGCGCTACACGAACTAGGAGAACAAGCTCAGAGAAATAAAAACAAGGAATTTTTGAAAGGAACCTTTGGCTACTTCAAAGAAAATCGCATTTGTAAAAACTTATAGTTCCGGTCAATTCGAACGACGACTTGCGAATGAACGAAAATATCGAATAACTGTTGTAACCTCAAATTTCAATTTACTCACTTCTACAAGCGCGTGAAATCCAAAAATACAAAAAGCGCGAACTCCGTATCATAGAAGAAAAGAGAACGAGATAGAGAGAGAGAGAGATTGAGAGACACACGAGGTGTTGCGTGCGCTTCTCCTATACCTTCCACTATCCGCAAGCCCCATTTCAGCTCGATAATTGTCCCAAATACTCGGAGTTCGTAGTTCACCGCCGAGCGAACATCAGTTCCTCGTGCTTCTTATAACCCTCACTCGAAAATCCCAGACATCAAAGCCTTGACAAAAGGGCATAACAACGACAAAAAGGGAAGAGAAAAGGCACGATGTCGACACGCTCGTGTCTCCTTTTGCGCGGTGGCGGGGGTCAAGTGTTCGGCCGTTGCGCCGCTGGCGGCGTCGTTAGTACGTCATCAGCGGTGGCACGTTTCGGTCTTTTGGCAGAAATGACGGGCTCCAGCAGTACAAACCGCATCGTCGGCATGGCCGGGACCAGGGATAAGACCACCTACCAGTCCATTCTTACCGAGGACAATGTCTTCGAGAACCTCGTCAAAATGGAATATGCGGTGCGCGGACCCTTGCTGTTGCGCGCCATCGAAATCGAGAAAGAGCTGCAAAAGGTTCGACGGCGATTTATCACCAACACCTTATCATCCTAGTCTTGTGGCCAATCTGCCCTCGCAATCCTCACCCTTTCGCCCCGTGAACTCGCAAGCCGCGAGTTCAACTACGCTGGGGTTTGTGCATAATTGATGCCTTTACCTGCCGATAAGACTAGAACGAACGCGTCCCTATTTGACATTTCTTATATGCATGTGCTGCTGTGAAACTTGGATACAAACTGCGGAAGTCGTTTTACTTTGTTTTTTGTATCGAAAGTTTATCGAAGTACAACAAATTAACCTTGTAAAGAGAAACAGCAAAGCTCCCTGCAACTCCTTTACACCGATTATTTTTAACACAGTAGAATACGATCATTTGAATTGTCTTTTTATATTGTGATTAATCGATCAAAATTTTAAGCGTTCATTACGTTGATATGAAAATTCATAATGTGTAAACAATTTTAAAGCTTATATTTTGAACGGCTGTGATGGAAGATTCTTTTCTCTGAGTAAACTGTACATTTACATATCTATTAATACAAAATCGTCAGGGTTATTGCTCTGATTTTTAGAGAAATATATAAACGTAGTAATTTTCTTATTACAAATTTGGATCTAGTTCGGTTAAATTTATCATAGAAAGAGAAACATTAATTGCTTCTTTTTTCATACTATTTTGATGTGTGTGCTGGATTTTGATGTTTGATAATATCTTGCTTATTAAGATAAAAATTTAACGAGTATTACAATAGTAAAAATTACTTACGTACAAAAGAACAATGATGGCGGTAAAAAATTATATCTAAAAAGATGCATCACTTTCTATAATCAGTAACTATGGCCTTACTTTATTTTCGCACGCAATAAAATATATTAGTAATTTATTACATTATTATACGAAAAATGTATGTTTGTTTACTTAAGAAATACAGTTTAACTCGATACGTATATAAAATAATTTAAAACTACGTAAGGTTATGGAAATTAATATAGAAGGTACTAACATTTTTCACACTCCAAAAAATATATACTCCACAAGATCTTAAACTTAATTTATTCATTGCCACAAACTGAAATGATGGAAATGAAATGCTACTTTTCCCGCGAAAAAAGGAAGTGGATTTTTTTTAGGACGAAAACTGAACATAACCTATCTACATGTGTGAATTTCTCCTTGGGTTAATGCGAAATATTATATTTAAGTGAGTATTTTGTTTTCATGGGATAACTATTATGCTTCGACTCAATTCTTTGATCATAACTTTATATAAATAATAAAATGTTTCGAATTTGTCTTAATTATTTTTTAATAGAAAATTTGCTAAGCGAAAAATTAAAGGTGTAGGTAATTACAAGAACAATCAAAAATATATATTTTATAAATATATAAATATATATTTATACATATATTTATATATTTATAAATATAAATTTTATAAATATATATTTTTTAAAAATATTTTTAAATATACATAGTAAGTTATTCATAAGCACACGTAGTTGATACAGAATTATACTTACAGGTTTTAGTATTCTTATTTTTAACGGAAAATATTTTCAATATCAATAAAAAAGAGTTTTTAAAATCTTATAATTATGTAAATTTTCAATAAATATTGAAGTATAGTTTATAAGTTATTTATCGAATTGAGCAAGATTTATTGGTTATACTATTACACGAATTTTAATTATGTAAACAAGTACGAATATACTACATATTTTATTACAATCAATTATTATAAAATATATACTCTTTAATAAATTTCAATTTGAACAAAATCTTACGTACTGTTAAAAGAAAAAATGAATGATTTATATATATGTATACACACATTGGAATATTCAAGAAATCTATGATTTCTGAAATGCTACGCGTATAGAAGTTTAAATTTTAATTGAAAACATTTTTGTTCTTTTCAAAAATAAATTTCAAAATAACTACTATTTTCGAGTCATTATAACAATAATAGATTTCGTTAGTCCATAGAAACATTATTTATTGCAGACTGTTGTAAATGCCGGAAAAAAACATAGAATACTATTTATTATGCACATAGTTGAAATTAGCTTTTAAAAATATGTATTCGCTCGGTTTGTGAAAAAATTTTTACCTTGCAAAAAATTCTTGGCAAAAAACAATGTTTAAACTTACTAACATATTATACATAAATTAAAATTTAGAATAACGTTCGAAAAAACTGAATACCGTCCTTTCTTTGGCAATGATTATCATAGGTAAATTATTTATATAATATTCTTTATAGTAAATGGTAACAAATGAATTTGAATCTTATAGTTTTCAATTAATCTGAAAAATAGATTAATTTATTTGTTCATACGTGACACTACGTGACTGTCCTAAGAGTTATGGAACGCATAACCGTAACTTGAGAAATACTAATTTCCGTCTCACTTTCATATTAATTTACTAGACTGAATTTGGTATATGTATCGCCGCATCTACGTTCACTAGTCATTAAAATATAAGTTGATTTATGTTTCCGCTCAATTAGGTAATTTGCACAAACATCCCGTAATACATCTAAGCTGCATACATTGTTTGCATCAGCTTTTTGGCAACAAAAAAAAGGTAGCAAGAATCATATACATAGATATAATGACAATATTTATTAATATATACATATATAATACTATTATTCACAGTAGCAATTATTGGCAAATTATACTAGCCCCATAATAAGTAATTATTTTTCTATTTTTTCAATTATCTTATTCTGTAGGACGTAACAAATTAATCAGACTTTCAAGTTTTTTATTCGTATTATTGGTATTTTTTATTTCGCAGATTTTATTCGTATTAATTTGGTACAAATTTTAAAGAATATATTTTTTCATTAACACCAAATAAATAAATTCATCATTAAGAAGCTTATTTTCATTTTATTGGACATCTAGGATTTATATGAATATTAGATTAACTTACAAAAACTCTTAATATACAACTTTTTTACGGACATAAAAAAAATTTGTGAACATTGTTATTAAAAATTAAAATTCTTTTAATTAACTTCATATAATTGATTGAAAAACTTTTATTAAAATGTCAATTAAATGTATTTATACTTCAAAGGAAAAAAAGTATCGTTATTTTAAAATTGACGTAAATTATATTTACATTAAAATATTCCAATACACGTATAGAATTATATTTCTGTGCATATCTAAATTTTTCACCTATTACATTTTATCTTTTAATATTTATTACTTTGGCAACATGAAATAGAAAATATATTTCATTAAACATAAACTGTTGTTTAAATGATTGACAATAATTCACTTACATTTACTAATTATTTTATTTAAATTTTATATTTTTAAATATAATTGATTCTTAAAAATCATAGAGAAAATCTAAACATTTTTTTAATGTCTGATATAATATCCTAAATTATTGTAAAGATAAGATTATTGGAATTGAATAATCGCCTTTTAAAAATTTTTTCCATTACATCAACGTAAAGCGTTTAAAAGAATTTGTTTTGTTATAAGTACATCATTTTTAGAATTTGTTCATATATATATATTTATATTGACGGATTTGAACGTGGGTATGCAGTACAAATACAGTATATATTTATACGAAATAATTTAGTTTGCTACGCACTCTTAACAAATATATAACAAATATCATTTAACTTAAATATTCTTTAATTATTGAACAGGTAACTGAAAATAAATGTTTTTTTTAAATATAAAATATTCTAACGCAATGTACAGCATTTTTTGCTATGTGTATTGTTACAGTACAAAAGTGACCTATTTAAAAAACTAAAATAATAAAATTAAGTTATCTATAGAATCGTAATAGTTTTTAATGAAATATTTTAGGAATAAAAAATAAATTTATTTAACAATATATAAGAAAATTGAAATATTAAAAAATTTCTACTTAAGGGACTTAAGATCTGTAAAAGCAATATTCACAATTTCGTGGACAGATGAGTTTCTTCACAGTCTAAGTTATAATTAAAATATGCTCCTAAGTTTTTTTTTATTTAATTATTAACATTCGCATATATTTTTTCAACAGTTAATAGCTTATTACATAATAAAATATTTAAAATTTTTAACTATTATATTACATTTAAATAGATTCCAGAAGAAAAAAAACGAAAATTAATAGACGCTTTTATGTCTTTATTATTGCTACAATTTAAAATATAATTTAACTATTTCTAATTTATGATATTTAACATACAATTGATTAATATAAATTTTAATATACAATTTTTATTTAGCTAATTGTTATGTTATATTATTTTAACTATCTAGTGCACATAATTAAGGATAGAAACTAAATATTTATTGAAAATTTTTATAAGTTCTACATTAATTTTAGAAAGAGAAAGTAATTTTATGGCATAAAATATTAAAACACTTTTCTTTATGCATTATAGTTATATATTCACTAGTGTATTTGTCATTACGTCAATTTTTTTTTGCCCTTGAGAATATTCACATATTTTATCTCGCTTTACTTCTACAGCGGAAGGAAAATAAATATTACATATCATCTTTGTTTACTAGTGCAATTATGAGTTGTGGAGAATTTTGCTATTAAATTTTTAAAATTTGAAATGTTTTTACTTTTTCATCGTGTCCGTTGCAGTAAATATCACTTGTTATAATTATTTTATACTTTTATCAATTTTTCATCAATTGATTATGTGATGCGATATTCGCTTTATAATTGTAATAGCTTTTTTGGTACTTACGCGCAATAAATTCCTAATAAAATTTTATTATTTTATCAATAAACGAAAGGCGACGATTTGTATTATATTTGAATTGGATACTTTTAAAGAAGTTGTTCTTTACATTAATCGTATATCTAATAGTTTTGTTGGACTGTTTTACATAAAAGCAAACAGTTCAAAAAGATTGAATAAATGTATTTTTAGACGTCAATAGTATTTTTTTATATTAAACTTATAATAATTCTTGTATTATATTAAAAGTTTTTTTTTTTTTTTAAAGGAGATAATAAGGATTTGCAAAAACTACGTTTTGATATATTTTATGGCAATAAAGATTGCAAAAATGTGAATTCAAATTTCAATTATAAGATAGTCCGCGAAGATGCAGGGACAAATTATTTAATTTATGGCAGAATTTTTCAATCTGCAATTACGCGTGACTATCTGCAATCCGATCTTGTGTTTTCTTGTTTCTTTACGGTTAACGCTATCAATGACAACTATTTTATCGGAATATTTCATTGACTGTCAATTATACTCGTAGCACATGTACCTAAATATTTGTGATATTTTAAATTCTCAACTCAATTGCACAATAATTGTTTTTTTATTAAAGTAATTTTATATTTACGAATACGGTCTTAAGTCGTGACGAAGTGGACGTTAGGTTATTGAACAATTACAAATGCACGAGTGGAAATTCGCTATTTTTGCCAATCATATGGATATTTTTGATATATACATATATATAAAGAAAAATACTTAAATTAATTTTTTTATTTATAATTTATTTTCATCTGAACTAACACTTATCTTTGAAATATAAATTTTCATTTACTATTGGTATTAATATCAGTTTAACGAAAAATAAAAAAATAAAAACATAAAAAATCAGCTTCAGAGTCGGTGCGCTTATTAACTACACAGCAGCACACAGCAAACAAAATACAAAATTATTTACGTACGGAAATCCTTAACTTGTTGCTATTTATCAGACGACCGTGAAAACAAATACACCCCGTAGGTATCTAATTCTATATTACGTTTTTTCTCGTGCTCTACAGGGAGCCAAGAAGCCATTCAAGGAGGTAATAAAGGCGAACGTCGGCGATGCACATGCCATGGGACAAAAGCCCATCACTTTCCTCAGACAAGTGTTGGCCATCGCTCTATATCCCAAACTGCTGGATGATCCCAAGTAAATTTAATATTTTCTTACAGAAAAATCGGGATACTTGTAATGCTAACTCTGTACGCTTTCGCAATTATGGACCAGGTGATTGTTTTATTAGAACCATGTTTAGTAACAATTTTAGCGAATGTAATTATTCTTGCGTATGTATTAGAATGAAGGTACGTGACGTGTAGCACGTTAACATTTATTTTGGACGAGCATGTGTCCCAAATCTTTTTCGGTATGCCTAAGCTTTGACACACGTAAAAAGAGAAATCATTAGCCTTGAGAAGTTGACTCATCGTCGACTTATCAGTGTGAAGACTGCGCCTTCTTTCCTTCTTTTTGGCTTATCTACAATTTAGAAAAATTTCGTAAATTTCTTTTTAATATGCAAAATAATTTAACGCATAACAATCGAAATTAGTGTTACTTAACATACTTTCGTTCAGAATTATTTGAAACTTATTCGTTGATATTTTTATATGTCATGCTTGTTAAATACAAGGTTTAAAAAATCTCTGCAAATTCTATTGTTCAGTAATTTTGTTTTTATATAAAAGTAACAATTATCAATTGTAAAGTTGTGTTTCAATATTATAATTTTTTAATGTAACAGTAATATACCGAAACAAAGACTAGAAAAAGGTAATCTATCATTATCTGATTCGCAAAAGACGTTTCGAAACGGTATAATATATACTGTCTTGTCACATTAGTCGACGTTGCGACTGCAATGCTGAAGGACATCGGCTTTTACAAAAAAGGGAGAACCACTATCTTAGAGAAATTACATGCTGCATAAAATGTATGGTGCAGGAGTTATAATTATTGGAGCAGCTGTTCTCTCAGATATTTTTACGCGTGTTACATATTTTTGTACACTATTTTGTGAGCCAATATTTTAGCACTTGAGTTGCGCTATCGATATATCCTTGAAAGACTTCTCGTTGCATTAAAACTATTACCTAAAACTTTGTAGAAGGAATTTGTTTTTAATGTGGTAATAAAAACGAAAGATTTAGTCTTTCTATCGACTTGTTTTATGATTCATAAATTGAAACGGTAATACGTAACTTTATATTATTTATAGAGAGCAATATATTTGAGAGATGTACTGATTTATAAAAATTTTACATCATTGTATATTTCATTTTACTTTCGTTATTTAGACACTTTAAATAAAAATGATAAAAATGATCTTAATTTAATATTTTATTTCAACAAGAATTCTCGCTTTTATTCAATTACACAGAGGAAGATGAAAATATATTACCTCGTTCATCAACAACCTTAGAAAAGCGTTTCTTTTCTTTTTTGTGTTAAATTTATCATCAAATACATATATAAATCTTTTTTTAAGCCTAATTTAATATCTTCTCGTTTTTTATCTTCTTTATCTAAAACTCTTTTGTTTTCTATTTTGCCTGCTAAAATTCTAAACTGTTATCTTATTTCAAATTTTAATTACATGACGCATCCAACTTACTTTATATGATTTAATAACCTTTAAAATAGTAGCTAAAGTATGTATTCCTTTTATTTTAAGATTATGTAATATTTCATATTGCTTTTTTTCTTTTCTCATTTTGTTCCAATATATGCGGAAAAAATTATTTATTACATTTGAAATATTTGTTAATCATGCATTGTATTAGAATTTATTTTGTCGGTGTTTTGATGATATTTTCTTATTCATAAAAAATAATTAATATGTTCATATATATTTTTCATTAAAATTTAGAGTTTTTAATTGCTCAAATTCAGAGTTGACATTCTAAGTATTAAAGTATTAATCCCTTTCTTTTTTGGATAATAATATTATTTCAGTAGGTAATATTCATTTAAAATACAAATTCTACAAAAATATGATTATACATATGTGAAAGCCGAAAACTAATTTTTGTAAATATATTCAGTAAACATATAATGAGATTTTTTTCTAAGATTTCCTAAGATTCTTTTGAGCTAATAATTGTCTTTGGATAAAAATTTAGTTTTTGAATTATTTTTGTTATGATTCTTAAAATGTTGTAATAATAATTATGATAAATTATTTTTTTCTAGCTAAAAACCTTATTTTTTATCTATTTTATTGCATTACTTATTCCTCCAAAAAATAAATACATATTACCTCATTTGAAAGTAACTATTTTAGTTTAGCTCAACTTTTAAAGAACTGAATGAATTGAAGAAATTTGATGAACCGTCGTATCGTACTTAAGTCAGAATTATCGGAACTATCACATATTGAATAACCTCTATGATGACCTTACAAATTGAAAAGATGCAGATGAAAATTTGTTGTCAGGTATCCAAACGATGCTAAGGAACGTGCGAGAACGATACTCAATGGTTGTAAGGGATCCAGTTTGGGATCGTATTCGGAATCTGCTGGAATCGAAATCATCAGGAGACATGCAGCCAAGTATATCGAGGAACGTGACGGTGGAATTCCCAGTAATTACAATCATATTATCTTATCGAATGGAGCCTCGGACGGTATTAAGGTCTGTATTCTATACGAAATTAAGTATGAAGTCATTATATAGCAAGTCGACAATTGTACTGAAAATTAAATCTTTATATTTTTTCTTATGGTGTATATCCAAGTTTGTGCTGAGCAAATATTCGTAAACTTAAAAATAATTGATTATTTAAAAACAAATTGATTTCTAAGCTTGATTTAAGTTCAAATATTACTCAATATTGATGTTGTCTGAAATTGAATTTTTT
Source organism: Wiebesia pumilae (assembly GCA_018907045.1). Classification (NCBI taxonomy): domain Eukaryota; kingdom Metazoa; phylum Arthropoda; class Insecta; order Hymenoptera; family Agaonidae; genus Wiebesia; species Wiebesia pumilae. The sequence continues at coordinate 809,774 of JACCHZ010000066.1, read as the reverse complement.
ATCTAACTTTTCTTTACTATCTTTTTTTACGGTATTTTCATTCTTTGATATTTTCGATGAACCTTTTTTAAAATATCGATTCCCTCGACATTTATTTTCTGAATATGAATACAAAAAGAGGTTTATCTTTATTCGATGATTTTTATTTATACTTGGTTTTAAACCTATTAGTATCACCTATACTTATCGGTATTATTCATGATCTTAATAAATAGGTAAAATTATACAAAGAATGTAGGTTTGAGTAAAAAACAAATAAGTTTTTAGCTTCTAAAGGGAATAATTTAATAATTATTATCCTAATATTTTATTTTATTGTTGTTTTCAAGAAAAGTAATTTTTTAATCAAATCCTTTCAATTGCTTTATGACGATGAAATAAGCAATGCCACAGTTTTATAATTGTAAAGTATTTGTTATTAACTTTCTACTGATTCAGATATATGTTGCAAATAAAAAAAATTATTCTTTTTTTCTTTTATATTTTATTTATCCTACCCGGAAATGTCAAAATGTACATTAGAGATAATGCCTAATTTTTAAATAAACAAGTAAATAATTGGTATTTTCTCAGGAAGATAATGTTCAAATGGAATTGCAGCAACTTTAGCTCTTTTCCGGCTTAAGATACGCTTTTACGTTGGATACACATTCGCTGTCTATGTAGATTTTAAGTAATTAATTTTAATTTTAATCATGAATTCACTGGATTGTTCGTTATATATTTACACATGCAATTAAACGAACTTTTATCGCCCACTTATGCAATAATACTATCGTGACAAAATTTCAAAGAAGTACGCATATTTATATGCCGAACAGAAATAATAAATGTTTGAAATCTGTGTTTCATATTATTCTAGTCATTTTTGAAGTTGTTCAACGAGAAAATTAACGGCAAACCATCGGGTGTTCTAATTCCCATCCCCCAGTACCCGTTGTATTCGGCAACCCTTGCCGAGTTCGGCCTCGCACAGTGTGGCTACTTCCTCAACGAGGATAACAACTGGGGCTTGGACATAAGTGAGCTTGAACGCACCCTCGCGGCGTCTCGTGCTAAATGCAACCCCCGCGTCCTCGTCGTTATCAACCCCGGTAATCCTACTGGACAGGTGTTAACGCGCGAAAACATTGAGAGCATCATTCAATTCGCTCATAAAAACAGGCTGTTCCTGTTAGCTGATGAGGTTTACCAGGATAACATCTATCACAAGGATTGCTGCTTTCATGCTTTCAAGAAGGTCATGATTGAGATGGGCGAGCCCTACTCTAAGATGGAGCTCGCATCTTTCATGTCTATATCCAAAGGTAAGTTTTTGAGAGACGATCGGAGTCTTTCAAAAAAATAAAAAATTACTTCAAGTATTAAATACCTTGTGAAATATTTTTAAAACGCTTCATCTAATAATGTAAATTTAAAAAACGTTCTTTGAATAGTTTTTGAATTTTTCTGAAACGTCTTATACTTTTCCTTCGCATTCGACATTTACATCGACGATATTAGAATTTCTTTCTCGATGAAAATTTATGCAATATATATGAGTGTTTTAACTAGATAAAGAAAATAAAAATTTAAAATACAATGTAAATATTTTTTATTAACAAGAAAATTGAAGGTATAATTAGGAACGTGTTGAATAATCCAATAAGATATACATTTAAAGTGATACTTATTAATTTTTAGACATTTCACGTACTTCTATAGGCATAACATTTCTTTTATTAAAGATTTGGTTATTTAAGTAAGCATCATAAATTTTTCACAAAAACGAAATATTTTTTATATATTCGCTTTTATTTGTTTTAAATTAAACCTTATCTCAAGGACTGTATTTGCATTATCTAATAATTTCCCTATGGAAGAAAAGATATTCAAAGAAATTTTACGAATATACCAAGAAAGATTCTCATTCAGTTTTAAAATGCTCCTTTTTGAATAAAGCAATAAAACATGAAACGTTAAATGAATACTTTTAGAACTTATATTCAAAGCTATTTTTTGATATTGTTAAATTGTAAATAATAATTACAGGTGAAAGAGTATAAAAATACAACCTCTCATATTATTACGTTCTTTGAGTCTAGAAATACATTTTTTCCATTTTTACGTTCACTTAATACGCATTTCCACATTATCAATTACCCAAGAATTTCGAATTCTGTACTTTTTTGATATTTTGTCGGTGTACAAAATATTTCATCAACAATCTAAATTGTTATTATTGAAAAACTTTACCTCTACAAAAAATTATATATGAATATTGATTTTATTAAAACAATTATACTAGAAATAGTTATAATTTGAGGTTATAATTTAAAAATTTTTAAAATTTTAATAACCTTCAATAGCCTTTAAAAATTATCTTCTGAATTAGAATTGTGAGAGTCTAATAGGCAAATTCTGTATTCAATTTGCTCAAAATGATTTGATTAAATAGCACGTAATTGATTTAGCAAAGTTATCTTATCTAATCCTAATTATTCGCGTCTACTACACAATCGAGTATTGGCTCCACATATAACACAATTTACTTCGAGCTTTGATTACTATTATAAATATATGTAGCGTTTTTATAAAAAAAAATATCTAACTTACAATGCAAACATCCCTCATGATAAAAAACATATCTTTTTCTATCTAAGGTTACATGGGTGAGTGCGGTCTTCGTGGTGGCTACGGTGAAATAGTGAACATGGATCCCAAAGTCATGGCCATCTTGATGAAGTCAATTTCGGCGACACTATGTCCAACGGTCGTCGGTCAAGCAGCCATGGACGTGGTGGTGAATCCTCCAAGGCCAGGTGAACCTTCCTTCGAGCAATTTAATAAAGAGAAAGAAGAAACTCTTAGCTCACTAGCCGAGAGATCGCGTATCGTAGTTGATACTCTCAACGGCATTCCTGGATTCCATGTGAGTGAAGTTTTTCGTTTTTTTTCGTGATATTATTCAAGATATACGATACGTCATTTTTATCGGAATTAAAATGAAAAAACGAAAATCTCTGTTTAATTCTGATACGGAATACAGTTATAAAGTTTGAGGATGGCGTTCGTTGAAAATCTGCTTAATAACAAAATTGAGACTTATCTGAGTAGAAGTGATAAGCAGTACAATTATCGCTGTAGCATTTTTACTCTGAATACGGCCTATTCATTAATAGAATTGAAATTTACAACAGAAGCGTGAGATGATGAATAATTACATTATCGAATTTGAAATTAATTTAGCTAAACGTGAAAAAGCTTTTAAAAATAAAATTGATGTAAATAGTTTAATTATGATATATTTTCAAGATGGTAAAACTCTGATTATGTTGAAATTATCTTCAATAGTCGAAAGAATATTTTTCAAAGTAATTATCAATTTAAGTTAAGCTTTTAACGAAATAAAGAGTACTGAATAAATATTTGCAAGCAATTTAAAACAAAAATTTTTTTGTCAACAACAAACCTATTCTAACATACCATATTATGTAAAAATATTACTTTAGCAAATTGGAACTTCATTTATTATATTTATTAAGATAAAAAATGTACATACAGTATTTTATAAATATGTGAAATAATGGAATGATTGTTTTTGCATTAGTATATAAAAGGTTTATATTAGGTACGTTAAATTTTTCTTAACAATTTCTGACTGATAAATATTTATATTTATTTAAGAAATTATAAAACGGATTGTATTATAGATCTGTATAAGTTCGTTTAATTTTGATTTCAATATGTAACGATGTTTCAAATCACCATCAGTGAATTTAAAATATTGATATTTTCAAACTTCAATTAATTAATTGCTTTGACATTAGTTTTTCACAGTTTTAACATTATATTTTAATCCCATATTAAGTAGATATTTATTATCAAGTTAAGATGGATGTATTAAGCCTTCGTGCCACGAGATTCAATACTGTAAATATTTATAGTTATCGTTTATACATTGATAACTTATTTCTGTGTGAGATTCGTTTTAAAATTTTTTGCTTTTGTAATTGATGCAAAAAATCATCAATATTGTCTACAAGAAATTAACTTAGTTTATGCAAATAATCTGAATACGTGAAAAGAATATATTGAGAAAATCAGTAAATGATAATACTTTTAAAATTCTGAAAGAACACTTTCAGTTTTCAACGGTCATAGTGCACTGGCTCCCATTCTGTATATCTTGTATTTAATTTCGTTGAAAGTTAAAATTCTAACTTTATAGGGCTTTTCATGAAATACAGGAACATAGATCTCATAAAGATTTCTTTGCCTTTGGTTCTTTGGTTCTTATTTGTTATATCTTATTCTCATTTATTTCACTTCTTACATGAAAATATTACTGGCTAATAAATATTTCAAATTTAATTTTGATTTACCACTTCATTGAGCAGATTTTCATCAGCATTTTCTAAACCTTTGTATAAAAATTTTAAAGTTCTCACGCTGAAACCATTATTATACTTAAATTTTCGTGATCCAAGAAAAAATGCAATTTTCCTTTTGTTACGATGTAGGCCAATCCAGCTATGGGGGCGATGTATAGTTTCCCAAGGGTTGAGCTGCCAGAAAAGGCGATAAAAGCAGCAAAGGCTGCCGGTCAGGCACCGGATGTCTTTTACGCGTTCAAGCTTCTGGAAACCACCGGTATTTGTGTGATTCCGGGTTCAGGCTTTGGCCAGAAGGCCGGAACTTTCCACTTCAGGACAACGATATTGCCACAGAAGGATAAGATCAACGCGATGCTGGGCAGCCTTAAGGAATTTCATCTGAAGTTCCTCAAAGAATTTAGTTAAACTGGATCGCGAAGGCTGCGTACCCCCTTTTTAGTGCGTAAAATGTAACTATGAAAGGATATAAAAGCGATCGAATAAAAAACCGATGATAATTCTTGATTTTATAAGGTGCACCTTTCTATGTCCTATAATATACTTATATTGTTCTCTACGGATGATTTTTCATACACGGTTTTTTATAGATCGCTAATATAACTTATTTATAATTGTTAATATTAATTAATTTGTAAATAATTAAAAAAATTGTCTCTGAATTATTATCATTATTCATGTATGTATATCCTTCTGAACTGTAAAAAATAAATTTTTTCAACGAAATCTAATGAGCACTATTTACTAGCGTTATCCAAGGTTATTTTTAAACGCATATACAAATGTAATTTATATTAAAATATGCCAGAATCTTCAATAAATGTACGAATTACTTAATAAAATAGGAGGTGTAAATGGTTTTTTAAATTGTTTAATTATGTGACTATGACTATAAATTCAAACTAGATGAATTTTGTTTTTAAAAATTGCAAAATGTTTTCAACTCAGTTAATGCTTATTTATTAAGTGATTAATTTCAATTTTGTAGAATAGATTTATACAAATTGAATAAAGTAATAACTTAAAACGCTACATTACTTTTTCATTAAATAATACTAGCCGCTGAAAAATGTATTTACAATATGAAGTATCACGAAATAGTTCACAGTGTGGAAAAGCACTCGTTCAATAGTAAAAGTATTACGTGAGAGTAGATAATAAATGCTTGAATATGTATGATAAAGTAAATTCGTTACATACCAGGGTGAATATAATATCATGAAAAAAAATTTAATGGACAAAGTAATTTATTCTACAAATTAGATATAATTTAAGTAGTATTTAAGTTCTTTGATACATTATTGGTTTATACTGAGGAATTGAACAATATTTATTAACGAAATTTATAGTCTAATAAAATGACGAGATGTCAAGTTTCTATTTTTCTTTATTTTTTCATTATGTCGTGTAAGAAATGCATAGTACAATAACAACATAACAAATTGACCAAAAATATTCAATATTTATATAACTTCTTAAAATAAATACTCAAAGGACTCAATATTACTAAAAACCAACTGAAGTCTTCGTAAAGCTTTAAAGAATACTTCCTAACATGTTCATAAATCACACGAGTTCATCGTATTCTTATCACAACAGCAATCATAAAATCTCTTATTATTAGTACGAATAAAAATTTATCAGTTCTCGTTATAAATCATTCGACAACCTCTCGATCTCCTCGACGAAAAATCGCATGTCTGACTCAGTGAGTCCCGAATTCTGCAACACTAGCCTAAAGAAGTTCGGCTGTCCTCGGAGTGGCTGATAAGTGATGAGCATCGAGCCCTTCTTTACCATTCTACTTTTGACTATTGGTGCCACGTTGTGCAACACCTTTGATAACTCCTCACCTTCTAAATGTATTTTCGAAGGTGGCACGTACCTGTGGATAGAGATAAATTATAAATGAAGTTGTCTAGATAATGTTGACGGATAAAAAGTAGATAGCCTAGATTCGGTTTTATTATTCAATAATAATTCGCATAAAAAAATGTGCATTATGTTCACTCAGTGAACATAATGCGATCAATAACTTTTCTGATTGATAAATTATTTTTTAGAATATTCCATAATGAATATTTATACAGAATACAAGGTCTAAAGAAATAAAATCAGAATAAATTCATAAAAGAATTATTGAAGGACTTTTGCCAAATTAAAATCACTTTACAAACTATTATCAGAATAACACCCATAAATTCAGAAACATTTTTTTTTATTTAAAATGAGTATGAACATTTTCAAATTGTCAATCAAGTGTGTTTGAATTCAAATTTGTTATATACAAATAAATATCTCGGATCACGAACACAAAATTAAGTTTAAAATTTTTCAAAAAATTATGAATAATGAAAGGAAATTCAATATCGTACAAAAATACCGATAGTTGTATTTGATGAAAATGAAGAGATAGAGAGTTTAATAAAATGCAAATTTACTTATTTTGTTATACAACTACGAGTAAAATATTAATTTTATCATAATATTTATCTTATAATATCACAGTTTGAAATATTTCAAATGCGAAGTGATTAAAGTATTTTGTACAGTTAAAATTCAAGTAAGAAACAATGTGTTTTTAATTATTGTTAGAACTATCTTTATCACTATTTATCACCATCATCACCGTGCTCCAAATATACTATAGACACGCGTCAAATAATTTTTATACAATAAATTTCTTATTAATAATCGATTCTTCGCTAATCAAGAAATCCAGAGTGTAGCCAAGCCCGTACGAAAGCAACGAGCTCAAAGCACACACGGCAATATTACGCAAAAGAGCCCGATACCTGTGTACAAACAACCCAGTCTCGAAAGGTAAATTGAAAAATGTATTTATAGGGTAATAATGGCGACCTTAAAAACGAGGTCCTTAAAAAACAACTAACCTGAAGCACACGTTGGTGCACTCGGGCTCGAGGAGGAGCTTCCATCCGGGTCTGTGTCTGATCAGCCCGACGAAGTACCTCGAGAGCTCGAACAGCCTGTCCACGTGCTTCTCGAGGCCGTCCGTGCCCTTGGCCTTCCACATGAGCCAGAACTTCAGAACGTCCGCCCGACGACCGCACTGCACGTGCTTGTCCCCGGAGTCGTAGCTCGTGTCGTAGAACTTGTCCTGCTGGAACAAGTACGTCGCCTGCGAGCCGTGCGCCGCCTGTAGCAGCCCCTTGTGTCTAAGGGGTCGAAACGTAGTTTTTATAATTTACGGTTGTTCTCTTAAATTCGGTAAGAAAGCCTTACATACATTGAGATAGTAATTGGTAAATATTTTTAAGAAATGAAAATTATTCCTCGAATTCTTCGAAAAATTAATGACAATTAATTTGCAATCAACATTTTCTTGAATGATATATTTAAAACGATGTATTCTTATGAACTCGAATTAAGAACAACATGAAAAATTGTTAACGTACGACATTATTTAAAAGAAATAAAATCGGTTTTAAATGATTTTACACATGAATAATCTTGTAGGAAGCTTCAATGCAGAACAATAAATATGTTTGTATAAAAAGTTTTGATAAAAATTTTTCTCCTAGGGAAGGGATAATCCACTTTCCTATGAAGTTCTTGTCTTTGCGGAAGTAGTTTCGAATCTTCGAAACTGTAAGGGTAAACTTAACTGACCTCGTGAGCAGAGTGGAGCACTGCTGAGGAGCGGCGAGTAGCTTGTGGGGGTTCCAGGTGACGCTGTCCGCGAGCTGGATACCGTCGAGTAGGCGCCGGTGTCTCGCTGACAAGAGGGCGCCGCCTCCCCAGGCCGCGTCCACGTGGAACCAGAGGCCGCGGGCCCGGCAAAAGTCCGCAAGGTCGCGCAGTGGATCGAAGGCCCCGAGGACGGTCGTGCCCGCGGTCGCGGACACCATCATCGGACGACCGCCCTCCGCCTTCGCCTCGGCCACCGCGTGATCCAACTCGTCCAGACGCATCTTCCCACGCTCGTCCACTTTCACGCCGCGTACGTTCTCTGAAACATCAGCCAGGAAGGTATTGAGGTGCCCTTGCAGGCACAAGAAGAACTCGAAAAAGTGGAAATTTGATTTTTATTTTTATATTTGAAAAATTGAAGCTGAATTATTAGCGCATTAGTCGCACGTTGTACTTTACGAGTTCTGGTGTCTAATTATGCACGTAAAATATATAAATTTACACGTACTTTTACACGGGTTAAATTTTTTGTAGTAGTGATCCCCTGATCGTAACAAAATGCATATACGTAAATTTAGATAAAATAGCTATTGTATAAATTTGAATAATTTACATCACGCTTAATATTTTCAATTACGCTCTATTATAAAGATCCTAGATAATTTAATCGATCTGCATTATAGAGCAACATTATGTCGTGGAATAAATCATAATTATCGTTAAAGAAAATTGGAAAATTTTTAAATTATCTTAAACTAAATAAATCAATGACAAATTCAGGATTTGACAGATGATTATCATAATGTAACTTCATTCTACAAAAAAATTGTGATAAGTGAATAAATGATAACTGACAGAGCAACAAAGAACTAAAATTGAGAAGGAAAAATAATGTCAGGACTTACCGTTCCCGATACCGAGAAAGGCCGCGAGCTTCTTCACGGAGTAATGGGCGTCTTCGGAGGTGAAGATGACGAGTCTCGGCACGGCGGTCAGTCCTTTCTCCTTGACGATGGGGAACATCCAGTGTCTCGCCAAATTGATGGCGTAGCCATTCGCCATCGAACCGCCCGGGCAGAAGATCCCGTCGCCCTCGCCGTTCTGGAGAATAGCATCGATTACGAAGGGACTCAAATGAGACAAGGGAATCGCGCGTGTAGGGATTTTTTATTCAGATATGAAAAGCTTCCAATTTCTACCAAATTTCAAATTTCATAGCCTATGAAATAGAATAATTCATGTTTACCGTGACAATTAAACGAATAATTACAATATAAAGTAGTTTTACGCGATAATTGTAAAAAGTGGAACTTGTAGTTTTAAAACTTAAGCAGAGATTATCATGAAATATATTGAGTAATTTTAATGGCGTGTAAATTACGTTAACGTACTTTCTTGTGCAGTGACTTCGCACAAGTCCAAATATTTAAGATAATTATCGCAGGCTTTAAGCTTGTGCCTGTCGAAAAAATTTTCTTCGATAAATAAATCTATATATTACAAAATATATCAGAATAGATGAAAATATCATCTTTCTTCTTTTTCAAAGGATATTTATAAATGATAGAACATCACGGGAAACAAATTATTGACGTTTATAAATTTTCACTTTAATTACAAGAAGCTATCAACAATAATTAATGTTAAAAAATTTATTTTTATTCTGTTTAAAATATTTTGTCATAAAAATAAACATTTCTAAGAAATTCATGTACTCTGAATTATTGAAACATTAGGATTTCATGATAATTATCTATGCCCATTGTAGAGTCCGTTGTAATAAATAAAAGTACGAATAATTTTGAAATATGTGTTTTACGAATATATTTTAATATTAATAAAAAAAATCATTAAGCCATTAATGATCATTCAAAGGATTTAATAATTCAGTTTTGAAATTTGCGTGCTCTCCACGCAAAAACCAAGTTTGAAAACTCACGACGGAATATTAATTTGTCGATCCGAGGGTTTATTATGTTTATTGAAAAGAGAAAGGAGAAAAAAAAACGTTCTCGCAATTTGAATGTACATTCTTATTCGCTGTTTTGTAATGAAAATAAAGACCCGTTGGCCGTTTCAGCAAAGCAAATTAGCGCTTGTGTTAACAACTATGTAATGGGTACGATAATGATCCTCGGACACGTAGAAGGAGTAAATCGCAAGACATTAGGTATATTCCGAGGACGCGAAAAATCGGTCAACCGAATAGCGATCTCCTTGTATCCTGCGCTTTATCCTCCAACATGTACTCAAGGCTAAAGGTCTTGTACTCCATACCTGCCAGCCGAGGATGGCTCGCATGTCCCTGAGCACGGCCTCTTCCATGAGGGAGAACACGGGCGAGACCTCGTAGGTGTAAACCGATGGGTTGAGGGCATCGGTAAGCCACTGGCCGACGAGTCCGTAGGGGTCGACGCTCGAGTACAGCTGATTGACGAAGTGCGGATGGCCAGTCTTGACGCTGTAGCGAATAACCGCGGCTACGTGGCGCAGCAGCGACTCGTGGCATTCCCCAGACCTGCGCGCGGAGAAGTCGATCTTGGACGACAACGCCGTCGGCTCGACCCACTCCACCACGCGGCTCTTCCGCGACGTGCCCTAAGCGCCGAGGAACTCTCTTACTCACCATTCGTCGAGTGTCGCATCCGTCCGCGTCATTGACGTCGGCCTGACCACACAACCATGGAACCCCGACCGCGATATTACCGATCAACACATCCACGGCCGAAAGTCCGACGAGCGCAAGCGCGTGAATGGCGAGATATGCAAGATTTACTATTCAATGGTAAAAGTACTGAAATCGATTCGTTTCACGAGCTTCGATCACATTCAACTTTGCTAACTAACCAAGACTTTTTTGCCCGATGCATTTTAGATCGTATTACTTCTATCTACTTTTAAAAACAGCTTTTCCGACTCTTGATATGGTTCACACATCAACTCTAGTTATAGATTTATGGATGTTGTTAGAAGTTTTCTTATGGATTGAAGTGATATAACCGTTGATTGCAATGGTCTACATCGAAAGAACCAAAGCAAATGAGGTCGAATCACAGGTAGGAAATTTCACGTATAAATATGTATCAAGATACAACTACCAATAACTGATTACTATACATTATTCGAAGGCCAAAATTCTTCTTTATTGTGGCACGCTTTAAAGGTTTTTGTTAATGATATAAAATATTATAATATTATACATTTGTTGAGAAATTGATTTGAGAAAAATTTTCAAGTTGATTCAATTATTGTATGCTTCGATTTTTTCGTATTTTATGAATATTTGTGCGGCATCTATCGCTGATTTTTAATTTATCTCGTCAAAACCAATGTGAAAGTAAAGAGCAGATGTAATAATTGTATGATAAGTTCTTAATTGTTGTTAATGTTTAAATTTATATTATTTAATGTATCGACTGTAAAATGTTATTGGTCGAAATATAAAGTGAAATGTACTTTATATTTAAGAAAAAATTTTCAAATTATTTAGCTTCGCAATTTACCTTATCATATTGAAAACGTTATACAACTTTTTCATAATAAGAATATAAAGTAATTTTACTAAATATATAATTACGGGCTAAGTACAATTTCAACAATTTCAGTAAAAACTTTTTATAATATTATGCGATTAAAGTTGATTTATCGAAACGTTTTAACTCATAGTAAAATTATTATTTAAATAGCATTTTAAATTAAATGTAGACGTTGATGATTGTAAAATAGTACTTTTCTTTCTTCATACTTTATTTATGTGAAATTTTCTCCTTTCTTCTTCACATCTTCAAATTTTTTTACAATTAATATTTTTATACATTAAATTTAAGACGGAACCAACGCTTTCTTCATACATCTGCCGCTTTTAGAAAACTTAATAGTTTTAAGCAGATGCTTTTATGCGTTCGGTATTCAAGTAATAAAAATTTATAGCTTTTTTTCATTAAAGATCAAAGTTTTATAAAAAAAGTATATTGATCATCGAGATTTTAGAAAATATTTAAAATCTTATCAGTGTATAAAAAATTGAAAAGAAATGTCTTCTTATACCATAAGGTAAATATAGTAAAAATCCTAAAAAAATAGTTATCGATCAACTTAAGTGAAAAATAATTATCATATTAGGACTTACGAATGTTATAATCACATACTATATTTTTCTACTTTCAAATATACTTTTACATTCTACAAACTTTTTTCATTTTCCATATATGAAAACCTTCTTTTTATAATTCAATATGAATTATAATAAATTTATACAGATCATAAGTTCAGATAAATAATATTTTTGTATAAATTAATTAATGACAAATGATGAAGGATCAACCAGTATCTCGAAGCACATATTAAATATGTCTATGTTATATATAAGATATATAATTTTTCGTGTCAAAATCCTAAAACTTCATACATTAAATATGTATTATAAAATTATATATGGATTGAAGTGATATTCAATAAAGTTGCAGCATATAACGAAGGAATTAAAATTAAGGATAAGCAATGTACAAAAATATTCCAAACATAGCCTTCAAAGCATGTTTTCATTATCAAAGTGATTGAATTATTTCGTAATTCACTTGATGATCTAAACTCAAACAGTTACAATGAAAATGTTACTCAAATGTAATAAGTTCATCCGGCAGTATCGGAGTTTATTTAATCAGTATTTAAAAAAGCGCCGCCCCGTCAATCAACCTGACGCACTTGAAAGGGAAATTGAAAAAATGCAAGCGGTTAAGCGAGGGACGCAAATTTATAAATTGAAAAATTAAATCGGGGAATTAAATAATCACGTTGTGTTCAGGTGCGCAATTTAACGGTGAATGACAAATAGCCACGTGCGCGCGCGTCTTGTACATTTGAACACAGGCTCGCGCGTAATTAGTTCATTGCGTATATACTTGACTTTCCGACTCAATCATTCGTGCATTTGATTTTACGTTCCTTCGCTGGCAAATTATTCACATTTTATTAATTACTTTGTTTTTTTTACTTCCTTCTTTTAATAATATTCCAATCTTTTTACTTTCATTTCAGTACGTATAGAATAGAAAACATTTCAGTAAAGAATAGAAATAGAAATAAGAGCGCACATTTTTGACTCGCGTTTTTTATACTGATTTTTCGAGAAGGAAAGAAAAATATTATCTCAAACTGGCATTTATAGATATTTAACGAAACTATTGAAACATCGTGTGTTTATTTTTCGTTTTTTGTGTAAAAAGTTTATGGTACACTGATTACCGTGTGAGCTTCATTTTTTCCATTATTCGTTCGTCGGTAATTATTTACCTGAGTTTCAAAACTGTCATAAATTAGAAAATAGTACCGATTTCTCGTTATGTTGTAAGCCTTTTATACTAGCTACTTCAATAAAAATAAATTTTCTTCCAACATAATCATTTTCCATTAAAAAAAAGTGATTGTCGAGTAAACGAAGCATATATGCGAAAAGTTGAATGCGCGGCTGATCTCTTTAATTACATATTAACGTTCGGCATAAAAAATGTGACACGTTAATGTATCGCAAATGTTACCGTCTCGATTCACGGAATCTCTTGCAATTAGATTTTCTAAATTTCACGTGCATCATGGACACATAAACTTCCTCTTTTTAAGGAAAGAATCATCTCACAGAATTGACTAAACCTATGCCCTAATTACAATCGTATATTTTCTGTAGGCCTTTTACTCGTTTTAATCACTAATATTTTCCCGAAGCGATATATTCGTTTGATCCTTTTATTATAATGAATTTGTGCGCACTTGAATTACTTTCGAAAAGTAATTCAAATCATATAAGTATCGACAAACAAATGAAATTCGAAAACGCTAGAAAGAAGATCAGAGGATTAACCTCGAAAACTGCCTCCTTGAGGATGATCTCGAGCGCATCTCTGATGAACTTCTCGTGGCTATTCCTATTAGGAAGGCTGGTGAAGTTGGTTGCGAGGCCAACATCCGAGCTCCCGCCGTCCTCGTCATTCTCATCGGCGGGTTCGTCGGGATAGCAACCAAGGGGCGAGTGGGACTTGGGCGAGTCGCTCTGGTCCCCAGATTGTTCGGACCTCAGCTGCTGCTGGTCCGTCTCTTCGTGTGCTGGCATCCTCTCGATTTTCCCACGTGGATCGAGGATAAGGGATTCTTGGACTCACGGCAAGGATACAAGGACTCGCTCGGACGTTTCGCCTTCGCTCCCAGCGACGATCTGGGCGTCTGCGCGCAGCCTCGGCTTCCTTTATACGGAGTATCCCGTCGCGAAAGTGCAAGGACGCGACACCACCGCAGCTGCATGTCGCGCGTTTCCTGTTCTTGGATAAACAGGCGCGCGCACAGTACCAATTGCCGACGCCGCTTCTAATCGACTGCTTTTATCCTGTTTCTTTTCGTTCATTCATTTTAGAGAGATGAATCGTTTATAAGAATTTGACCTTTGCTTTTTCTACCCTCTCCAAAACTAACAGGGACTTTTTTGGGAATTTCTTAAGATTGATATCTATTGGAAATTTTTTTCTGTGTTCGCTTCTTTGTCAAGATAATTTTACAATTTTAGTTTTAGTCCTTTAGGGACTTGATGATACGAAGTTATATCAAACTATTTTTGTTTAGTTTGTGTTTTTCAAATATTGAAATTTTCGAAATGTATATGCGTTCAAAAGCTTTTATTATAAAGGTTATAGAGAAATTTTACTTCTATAGCTAAGTAACAAGATAAAAGAAATTTTATTTAACACTTGTTCTCTCTTCGAGCTTATTAATTGAATGTTAAAAGGGCTTCATTAGAATACGTACTTTATGAACTTTTAATATGAATATTTTTAAAGAAATATCAATTAAATTTTTGCGAAACTATAAAAAAGATATCATAATTTGTGATACAAAAGATGATGTTAAAAAAATCGTTTAAAATGTATTTATAAATTAAAAATTAAAAATATCCAAATCCAGTTTTATATAAAAATTTTTTAAAATATTTTAGTTACTTTAACAAGCATATACTTTGAAGTTATGGTCTATTCTATTCTAAAGTTAGACTAATATTTAAATGAATAATAATTATTAGAAAGTATTTTGAGATAGTCTGATAGTGTAGGTTTAATACTAACAAGTAATTATTTAATATTTGTCACTTGATTCTATATTAAAAAATAGTTTTGTAGTTGATGAATTTTTCATCAAAATTGAAAACTAATTATGTTAAGCATGATATTGTCGTGTAATTACTTAAACAGAAAAATGTATTTTGCAAAAATATTCAGATTTTTAATACTCCAGAAAATTCTCAGCTTGATATGAATTTAAAAATGACGGGAATAGTTGAAGTTGATAAAGTATTATTCAATTTTGTATAAAATTCTTTTATTTAAGAATCAGTATTTCTAGAAGAATCTTTATAGTTTTAGGAATTACTTTCGAATATGTATTTTTAACATCAGTTTGCATTTTAATTGTATGTTAAAAGACATAAAGATGAAAAATTCACAGAGTAAAAGTATAAGTACCCATTGTCCTTGACAAGTTGTTTAACCATTTGAAATACAATATTACCTTGACGATCTTCAACGTACACTTTTATTTACATAATAACTATAAATAAATGTATAGCTCAATTTTTGTATTTGATGGATAAAATGTGGTGTGAATTTCGGGCAATGATAAAAAATTACTGTAGAATAATATTTTTCTAAAATGCTTAATTTTATTAAATTAGTATCTATTTTTAATTATTTTATTTCAAAATATCAAGTTACTAGAACTAATTCATAATTATTTCACTTATTATTAATATATATAAAAGAGATATATATGTTAATATACCATATATATTTAAAAAGGCGTTGAATCATATTAATTTAAAAACTATTAATAGTTATTCAAGTTATGAATTTATTTGCCTTCTTATTTGTTATATAAACTACAATTATTATATATAAACTATGAATCTGTTAGCACATTTATTATTACTTGTATCACATTTATATGTGTGTGGACAAACTATACATAGAAAACTATAGATTGGATATGTATGAACTATACGTAGTTCATATAGTTCATACATATCCAATTTATTTAATTTAATAAAAGTTTCTTACTTCAATTTTTATCTTCTAAACAGATCTGCGTTCTTATTTCATTTTTTAAAATAAATTATCTTTGTAATTTGCAGAATACGTTTAAATCTGGTAAATGTTAAAATATAAATATTTCATGAAAAAGCTGTTATTTTTGTACATATATATCGTTTTTGTAATAATATTGTTTATTTAGTTCGAGTTTCGCGCTTCCAAAAATTTCTATATTTGTTTCAGAATTACAAAAAAATTCTACTATATTTGATTTGCTAAAAAAAATTAGTTCGAAATATTTAATTCTCAAAGTTAATCTACTCTTCAATTTATAATAAACTTTTTTCAATTATTACTTTCAATTGCCAGCTTTTGTTTTAAAGTATGCTGAATTTAAAAAATTGTATAACAATAACTCACTTTTTTGTTTCATAAGTCAGAATTAATTTCCATCATTTCATAATTTTCAATTAAT
The DNA here is from genome assembly GCA_018907045.1 of Wiebesia pumilae. Lineage (NCBI taxonomy): Eukaryota > Metazoa > Arthropoda > Insecta > Hymenoptera > Agaonidae > Wiebesia > Wiebesia pumilae. The sequence goes on along the minus strand of JACCHZ010000066.1, from coordinate 793,206 downwards.
ATTATAATTACATCTTAGATATAAATGGTTATAAGAATCTATAAAACATACGATAATTGTAATAAAAACTTATATGCGTTCCTCGATACTTCAGAAATTCCTATATGGGAAATCGAATTTAAAATTATCTATAAAAAATTATATAGGTCAATCTACTTCTATTCATAGAATTTACAGTGATTAAGGTAAAAAAACATAAGTTAATATATAAAATTTAGCATGAAAAAGATAGGACTGTTGTTATGTTAGCAACTACATTATATCTAGGTATCTGATTTAAGTGGAACAAATCCTTTATTCGTTTTTAATACAAAAAAGATGCGTCAATATCTATCAGAGACAATAGTCTAGTCAAATATTTCGTAAAATCTTGTTATAGGTGAAAAATTATTAATTTAAGATAACATAGATTTAATATTTCTGAATTTCCCTAGATTATTATTAAAAGTACGTTTCATATTTTTGAAGAAAGCGAAAAAAAATACCAATTTCTTAAAAATGGTTTGCAAGAATATTCTTTCGAAAAGTATTCAAGTTACTGAAATTTATAAAATAATTTAAATTTATTGCTTTGCCGACTAGTTAATAATATGATTAGGTAAGTCTTGAAGCAAATGATATTATATAACTTCAGATTATAAGGTGAAACAAAATTTTCAATAAAATAATGTAATTAAAAAAACCCCAGAATTTCTCTTCCAACGGTATAATATTTTTATCGTATACTATATTGAAGAAAAGGTTACACGTACGTTTTTACCTTGAAATGCTTAATAGATTTGAAGCAACGCAAGAGTGGTATTACATTTGCAGTGTAAGAACTACGATTGTTGTAAGTTTTGGTTATTCTTACGTCAGAATGTTGTAATTACTAAAAACTGTTTAAGTCATTTGAAAAAAGAATATGTAAATTATTAACTTCGAAAAACTTTATTTAAAAGTATCTTAAATAAGTTTTTAAATTAATAGCATATAAAAATATCGATGGAACTTAACAAATTCATCTAATTCTTTAAACTTATTAAAATGTTCGTTAAATATTCTGAATTTCGTAATATACTCTGTAAAGAAAGTAAATTTTTATTTACTTTCTAATATAACTTTCTAATAAAAAACTCTGTAATTCAGATATAATTAGATATATAACATTGATTTATCAATATTCCAATAATCGATCAGAGTATAAAATTTTATAAATAAAACACGATAATGTAATAATAATAATAATGTATGAAGAAATAACATCAACAATTAATATAATGTGTATTCATTGTAAAAACCATTCATAAATTAATTATATTACTTATATATTAATTGAAATTATTTTTGAAGTTTAACATAAAGTAGAATAGATCAAGGTACGACTGAATAACCTCGAAGGAATTAATAGAGAAGTCACTTAATCTGTATCAAAATTATGCGCATATTCTCTTGGGCTTCTCAATTTCTTTTTCCAACAAATTCGTCCTTACATTTTTCGTTTAACCTTCATTCTCCCCTTGTTGACATAATTAACTTCCCTTTGGTCTTATCTGTAGTCTTTCTTTTGATTTGGGTGATGTTCGTATTTTGAAATTATATCTTATAACTACGGTACCATTACAAAATTCGTCAGAAATATATATAATTTAATTAGTCAATTAAATGTCTGTAATGTATTTTTCTTGCTAATTTTTCAGATTTATTCCTAATAAATTGGATATTATTTCTACTTTTATTCATAAGTCAATTGCATTCTTCCGTTATTTATTGTTTAATATATATCTAGAATTTTTATTAGTAATTTAATTCTTATGCATCTTTTTTATAACTAAAGATATGGAATTTGATTTTTACGATTTAATTGTGTTGAGATCTTTTATAGGAAACTCTTGTTATTGAAATAGTATTTTCATATTGGTATTTATATTGGTATTAAGTATTAAAATTTGAAAAACACCTTTTTACAGTTAATAAGTTGTTAATTTTATTGATAATTAAAGTTAATTTTTCTAAACATCCTTGCTATTATTTTTAATAAATTTATTTTAATTTTTAATAACAATGAAACAATATTATTATGTTGCTTACATTTTAATAAAAAAAACTATTTATTAGAAAGTATTGATTATGTATCAAACTTCTACTCATTAGTATTATATGAAAACTAATAATTCTAGGATAAGAAAAAAGTATTGGATAATAATAAAAGTACTTGAAAATATTTTTTGTAGTTACATTAAGCGCAAGTAATGAGTTGAAGAGAGTTTTATAGAAATGAAACTTTACGTGTAGTGTTTTTGTCTTACAAGATGAATATTTTATGGATTACAAATTGAAAATAAAAATATAATTTATTAGTCAGATAATTAATTGATTCACGCCAGTTAAATAATAAAATAAAGCTTTTAGCTAATGAGAATTAACGTGCTATCTTTATCAAAATGCAATATTAATTTTGTGACTCATTCTTGTGCACAAGATAAATCTAGAAATAAGTAATGCTATATTATGTTATTGCCGAGTTAAAAAATACAGTATTCAATAATTAAAAGGAAATAGATACTATTGTTCTAAAAATTTAAATTTTATGTTAAAATTATGAAGATGTTTACATTTATTGAAAAAATTTAACGGTGTCCATATGAACTCTGAAAATTTCTATTTATTTGAATTTGAAAGTAATTCTTAACTGTAGATGTGTGGTTAATTCTTAATTTGAAAAATATTTTCGTAGGAATTTTTTCCTTATGTCAAATTCAATATACACATATGTATATGTGCGTGTAAATTTAAGCGCAAACACTATTCTAATTTAATTTTTTTATGAAAACTATATGTATTACTCATTTTTTATTTCATCTGAACATTTTATAGTTTGAAAGCTCTTACAACATTAAATAAGGTAAAAAATTTTCAAGCGTATCACGGATAACGTATTATTCAATAATGGCTAATTGGAATTTTTTTTAAAATGAAGACTGAAGTTTTTTTGGTTCACTTGATAGATTATTATTTATAATGTTACATTATCCCAAGGTTAAGAAGAATTGTGCACGATTATTAGATAAAATGAGATATAAAAATTCTTCTTGTGGGTTATATTAAATTCGTTTGTTAAATGCAATGATAATAATCTTACAAAATTAAAAATTTATACTTCTAAAATTAATCAAAATGGTAATTTCGTTTTATCTTAACTTTAAAAATAAAATTACTTCTCCCTTTCTCACTCTACATTTATATATATATATAATATTTCAACTACACGAAACAGTGTAATGTACTATTAATTTATTTTTTTAATTGGCTAAAATATAGAATCGAAGAGATATTTCTATAAAAGTATTTTAATGTCCACTGGAAAGAAGTTACAAAATTAAAACATTGTAGAATATATTTTTCATTAAAACTGGTTACTTATTTATTTTAACTAACAAATAATATTATGGAAACAATTAATTTGTAATAATTTCAATGAGTAAGCACAACACATTAACTCTTATTTTAGTAGGTATTAACGTTATACTGTCAGTTATCAAATATTTGAAGTCTTATCTTTACCGGCCATTATCTGTCTATTACATTCATATTTATTACCACTACTTATCTTTTCATTTCTAGTTATGACCTCTTTTTTGTTATATCAACTTTCCATCTATATTACTTTAACGGATAGTTTCTTTAAGCCATGGAGTTGTACCTTTTCTTAAGAAAATATAAATCTGTATACTACTGCATTTAGAATAGTAAGTCTACAGTAAAATGTATAAACAATTATTAATTTATACTTTCACTGCTATAAATATTTTCTGTTATTATTAAGTACATTTTATTATACATTTTATTTATTATTATGCTTTTAATCAAGTCATGATTAATTTGTCGATACTACCAACATTCTTCGTACCTATATTCCTATTAATTTTAAGGTACTTATTTATATCTTCTATATTTTAAATGGCGATTCATCTCTATGAGTTACATATTTAATTTGTCTCTTTAAACTTTGTCGAATTTTATTAATACTAACTATGATATAACTAAGTATTTTCTACCATGCAGTTAAACCTTACGTAACACTACAAGTAGAAGTTTAACAGAAAACAACGTTTTTATAATTTTACATACTTCATTTATTTTATGAAGATGGTGTTATAGACCGATAAAAAATGTTATTATCTTATCTAGAAATTCAAAAAAAAAATCATGCCCTACAGTGATACACATACAAGATCGCAGCAATATTAAGAAAATACTTAAGAGATTCTAGAAATGCTGGCATTTCAATCATTGCCATAAAGCATGGCCTTGCCTTCGATACATTTTCATTGACTTGCTTATGTTACTGATTTTTTATATCTATTATGCGTTTATTTCCTTTGTGTTCTTCCTGTTCGACGAATTCTTTTGTTTTCTTCCTTCATTTTTTTAAGCTACACAGATATTTTGCAAATAATCAGATAAAAGTCAAATGACGACTTATGACTTTAGGAATGTTTCATAGCATTATAAAATTTTCTTTACACAAATTATTCAACGAGTAGAATATACAATGTAGATACATTATTCATTATTTCAAATAATTAGTTAATAAATGTGCCCTTTAAAAATATTTATTGATTTTTGTACGTAAGTAAATTCCAATAATTAATAATTAATTTTAAACTTTTCACTGTTCACTGATATTAAAATAAATATTAAGATTGTCAAGGTAAATAAAAAAAGAAATTAAGAACAACTTTTTAATATTTGTGAAAGAGCTAATTTATTATTTTGTTTCAAAATTTAATGTTAAACACGATAAAAGTTTTTTATTGAAAAAATACAAATACAATAATTACGATAGAAATAATTTATTGTAATTTTTATTGAAGAGAAACGTTGAATTTTTTTTTATAAATTTTGTTTATTTGAAAAACCATAATGCTCTGGTTATAATAAACAAATCATAAGATTTAAAGTAGATATCTTTTAAAAAATATTACGCAATTCATTTTTTTTTATTAATATGATACTTGTAATAAATGTATATATTATGTTCGTGGAATGATGTTGAAGTGCATAAAAAAAGGTATTCAAATACTGAAATGTATAAATAATAATTTGTTATAAAATATTAAATGTTTAATTCGTAAATATAGCATATATAATTTCTGTATTTCGATAAACAGTGTGAAACTTTAAAGATTATACTAGACTGTTTGTAAACATTTATATAACAAAAAGTGTGTCATTTGATCGATTAGTAATGAAGATCTATAATATAAAAAAGTGATACATATAAGAAACAAACTGTTGTACGTATTTGAATAAAAGTAAATCTTAAATTTAAGTAAAAGTTTAATTTCATGGTAATTTGTTCAAAAATTTTCCAATATGAATATTTATTTGAAACAAATTTTAAGAGGCAATTACTATTATTATTTTTATTATTCAAGTATAACTATTTCGTTGTAAAAATGAACAATTCTTTTTTAATTCATTACAATTGGTAAAATTTATTACAAACAGTAAATATAACTCAATAAAATATTTATACTTTATACGTTTTTAAAATTTTTATAAATAAATGATTTAATTTATTTAACAATATTGAGTTTATCTGCAAAAATGAAAATAATATTAAAATCATGGAACAATTTTTAAATACTGTATTTTAAAACTTAAACGAAACGTTTATTAAAAATATTGGAGTTCTACTTTAAATATTGAAATAAAATTAAAAAATTATTAAACTATGAGTCAAATAATGAAGCAAAGATACGATATCAATTTTAAGAAGAAATAAGTAGAGTGTAACAATAAGTTTCATATGCTTGTATGTAATATTTATAAAACAGAAAATGTAAGTTAAACCTTTACCCGAACAAAATAATTACATAGATTTAGGGGATAAAACCACTTATATTATTTCTGTTTAGTGCTTTTTTTATTTTAAAATAATAAATTTTAATATCATAGGAATAATAATACATGGATCACTATGTTTAAAACATAGACTTCAAACACAAATGGTGGATACTTATCTATTATTTAAAAAACATTTTTTAATTTAAAATACAAAATGTTAATGATTATTAATGATAACAATTTAAGAATATATTTTCAACTATATACAAGTAAAATTAATTAAAAATTTATTATATAACTATTTGCAATTTAAAATTTTTAATTTTTTTACTTGTTTAGAAATAAATGCAAAATATTTATACATAAATAAAAAATAAGATATCTCATTATAACACAATGATTAAGTAAGTGTCATTGAAACAGTGGTAAACTAACTTTATGATGACCTACAGAGTTTGCAAGCAAGAAAAGTTTAACTGTCCAATATAATAGAAAATATGTAACTTTCTCTTTACTCAGCTTTTTTTTTTTTTTTTTTTTCCATTAAATAAGCTTCTGGATTGATATTGCTTTCATTAAATAATCTTGAAGGATCTTTTTTCATAAATTAAATTTTTGCTCAATTCAATTCTATTTTTGCAAACATTCATTATTACTATACAGTTAATAGTATTTCCTGTATAAAAGTATAATTTTAAATATTACTAATTTGCTTGAATGTATCAATAATATTGTTTTTGCATTTTTTAGCAGATTAAATTTTTTTGTAATATAAATATGTAAGGTGCGTGTGACTGATATAAAAAAAAATTTTATTACTATAAACATCAAATTATTCCTTCTTCATAAATTTCTCAATATGTCTTTATAAAATTTTCTTCAAAAATAGTAGAAATTATATAACAAAATATTTGCAAGTGATTAAAAATAAAATAATTTTATTATGGTATGATATCATTACTTGCCAACTAATTAACTATTTAAAATAGTTATTAGTTTAGTATTGTCAAAACATAGTTTATTTGTTTTGATGATTTTTAGTTTAATTGTATTATTTTTCCGCAATTACAGATATTTTTTGAAAAAATCTTAAATTTTTTTATTAATTACAAAAGTGATTAAGATTGAAGTCTTTTTATTGTCATATACTGTATTTTCAAAAATTATGTAAACATTTCTTATAAATAATATTTTTATGAAATTGTATATAATGTCTTACGTATATACTGTAACTTCAACAATTTAACATCATATATTGTAACCTTAAAGAATTAGTTAATAAATTTAACATGTTAATTAATTTTTATTGCGTACATTAAAGAAAATTATTTTGTTAACAATATAAAGAATATTTAAAAATTTGAATATAATTTAATAATTTATAAATTTAATTATATAAATATAATAGAAATACTATTTTTAATATAAATTCTAAATTAAAAAATCAAGTGATTTTATGTTGTCACATCTGCAATTTGTCTAATTTCTCTTGAATTTTTTTTTATAATATTCTTAGGATGCAAATGTTTGAATGATAAATTGAACTCTAAAATTAAAATATAATGAAATATGTAAGTTTAGTTTTTATCATAACAAAGAATGACAAAAAAGACAGAACTAACATTCAGTATGAATTTAAAATGTTCTCTTTTTTAAATTATATAACATAAGAATAAACTATAAATAATTATTATTCAATTCTTATTCTATGTACTCTATTCAAAAGTAATGTATTAATTAATTTGTTCTTAAAGATTTACAAAAATACCTTACGCAGTGGAATACTCATTCTAAAATATAATATTTCATATGGAAAGTTTCATCAATTCATAATTTCGTTTAGTAATTACAACATTTTATGTTAATCAATGAGAACAAATAAATAAAAAAAAATTATTTCCTCTTAATAAATCTATGCATAGGAAAGCAAACACAAAATTATAATACAAATTTACAAGCAGTATGTAATTGATTACTTACTGAACTAATTGATATAGTCATTCCATATTCTTAAAAACGATTTACAATAGAATGGAATTTTTTTTAAATATGAGAAATTTTCTAAAACACTTGTCAGAAAATTTTTTAAATCTTCTTCACTAGATTTTTTTTTATAAAATGTATTAAACTTAGTCTTTGTATATAAACACCTCTTGAGAATGTTTTGATTATTCTTTCTTTTTTGAATTTCTTTGAAATAGTAATTCTAGAAGGCTTTTTCATTGAAATTTGATTCTTAAATTCTGCATTAGCCAAAATAGGCGCCACAGTTGGAGCAACGTCGATTTCTTAGAAGTAAGCAGCACAAAATTCCTAGCGGAAAAAAGAATATTGCACAGAAAATACCTAAACAACTATAATCATCCTCCAAAAATCCGACCTAAAATAAAAATATTGTATTAAAACTCATTTTACATCATTCATTACTTTACTAGTGTGACGTACATATTAGATTCTTTTTCAAAAAATATGTGTTCAATTTGTCTACTATGAGCTTATATGCAAGGGTGTGTTTTAACTATTTTATTAAAATTTAAGGCGATGAATTAACGTACAATTGTCGATTACTTGAGAATAAGTTGATTTATAAAGGAGATAATTTATAAAAAATGAGGTACTTGCAAATGGTACATACTTAACAATAGCGAACAAAAGCATAAATAAAAGTTACTTGCATTTTAGCTGCAAAACATAGAATTGTGGTTTTGCATGTTGGAAACATATGTTACGACTGTGCATCACAAAGAAGGAATTAAATTTACTATTATTTGAGAGAATAATAATTTAAGGCTTATGCCGCACTTAATTATCAAATTATGTCTTATTTAAAATAATATAATAAATAATAAGGTAATAATATCCAAGAACTTACTCGACATGCTGGACAAGCCCCAACAAGAATGATTTCTGGAACAATGACTGTTGTGGAATGTATCGCTCCATAACTATTTGGGTGATAAGTTGAGAATTGTGTGTCTGAATTTGGATAATATCCAGGTGGTGGCTGCCATGACGCGCTTCCTAAAAATTTGAATTGAAAAGTAATAGATATAAAATGAACATTGCCAAAGTTAATAAGGACTTAAAGTGTAAAATGTTTTTAATAATAAGTAAAATTTAGTTTCATGTGTATACTAACTTATTTTACATTAACTATCAATTTTTCAATTAACTATTGAAATTGCTTCTAGTACCATCTGGTATTACACAGTTGTGTTAAAACAAGGCTAAATATAAAGTAGATTATTTTGAATTAGTGACATGTAAGAAAAGCCATTTTAATATGAAAACTATAGTAGAATTTGAAATATTTTACTTTTAAATGTAATTTTGATTTTTATGTAAAAATATCTTAGAACATTAATTTATATATTTTTTATTTATTTAAGAGTTGAGATACAAGAATGAATATGAAATAAAAATTTTACACTCTTGATCAATAAAAACGCAATGTACTTATATATTTTTATGAATCACTCAAATGAATCAATAATAGCCACAATTGTCTACAATTACATCGAAATTCAAAGAACAACTGTTTCAAAATTGAATACTTTGTAAAAACTCAAGAAGCTGTATTACATAAAAAATTAAATAATACTTTTCACATAAAGTACATTATTTATGTTGCTTTTTTTAACTTAATACAGCAATATTTATTTACATTATTAATAATTATTAATAACGATTATGTCAGTATCTTAAAAACTGTTTTAAATGTGTATAAGTCTGTATGCCCACACGCAAAAGAATAAAACCATATTTAAAAGACCACAATATATATCGCTAAAGTTATTCAATAATAAAAACTAGAACAGAAATTAAACAAATTACTTACGATGCACGATCTTTCAAATCTAACCTCACTTTATTCATAACTAACCTTGGGAAGTCGTCGATGTCTGTGAATAGGGTGGCGGTTTATCCTCTTTTTGACCAAGCAGCGTATTCTTCTCCATGTTATTCAGCAATTTGAGATCGTTGAATTCAGTACAAAAACGAGAATCTTCTTATCCCCTTTTGTGATACGCTATCAACTTCAGCAGCGCAGTTAATGTCTTCTTACGTCTTAAACAGCTGATTCGCGGCTGATAGTATAGCTATAGTTATAGGAAGCCCCCGTTGCAACTGCCTTGATTAGTTCGTTCTTCTCTATCTCAGTCTTGCACCCATAATGGCCGTGATATTGTACATTTTGTGACGTTCACGATTCAAACATATAATTGATTATTATTTACATATTCCATATGCATAGTGAGACATGTTTGCAATTATCCAAGTAATATTTTATGGCAATATCGATGAGTCATGGATCGTAACGTGTACAAAGGCCTTTAGAACATACTATATTGATAAAAGCGACAAAAACCTACTAAATACAATTCAAACAGATCCGTGTTAAGTTTCTTCACACTCGTTTTGATAAATAAATATCTGTACAAGAAAAAAAGAATAAAAGAATTCTCTAGAAGTAAATCCTTATAAAATAAATTGTTCCAACTTCGAATTATATTTCAGACAGACACATTATCCTGTAATTATAACTAGTATGCTTTATTTTGTTATATTCTTACATAAATTGGTCTTATTAAATAATATTTATTCATTCTCTATCTTGATAAGCGGAGCATTAATGAATAACAGTGTACCATTAGTACCATATTCAATATTGAATCGACCGGTTTGATTACGGGATGACGAATAATTGTTTTATCTTTTTATACATGTAAGTCAGCGCCACCAAACGGAGCTTATTTTCTTTATTACACTTTCGTAGATCCAAGATTTCTCTTCTAATCTTTAACCTCGCTAGTTTTCCTTTACTATCGATCAAAAATACGTTAATTAAACCTATGCGACAGAATATTGTAATACAGAACAATTGTTTATAACTAAGAACTCATTAGTTTATTTTGAAAGTTTATATTAGTCCACTACAAGCCGAGTGGGTCTTTACAAATACAATAATGCTAATAATGATTATACTATGTATAATGTATATTAACAGTATACAAAAGGTTTTCTTTTCTTTTCTCACTTATTCTTAAGTGCAGTCAAGTACTTTATAAAAGGCCGATTATCTTTACAATCCATTCACTAATTTTGAAGGATAAGCGAATTAAACGTTTGCACCCGGAAATAAATCTTAGAAAATTATATAATTTATTATATTGAAAAAATCAATTTAATTTCGAATAAGATAATATTTTATTTTCAATATTTTCTGAAGAAGTTATAAAATGTCAAAATTGTTTTCTTTATTTAATAAGCATTAAATTAGATATAAAATTAAATATATGATCTTTTGTACAAAACTTGAATTTAAATAAAAAGAGAATAAAATATGAGAGCATTAACTTCGACAATAAATCATTTCATCTTTGTAAATTATTCATTTATTTACCGATTCTTGAGAGAATCCCGTACTCTTTATTAGTTGACAGATTCTGTAAAAAGCATTACTTACTTGTTTTAATAAATAATTGAAAGAAAAAATATTTAAATTATATTACATTGTATTTTCAGACGGAATTAAACACGTTCAGTTGAAATTGAGTATCATGTATTTGCTAACATCTGCTTTCATTTCTTATTAATTAATCTAATATAACTGATTCCTTATTTTTCACTTCAATTTCTGTCAAATTATAATTTGTAATTTGACAAATAAAAAATGCTTCGATTGAACATTCACTTACATATAACAAATTAAAAAATTATAAATTCTGATAAATTTTCACAAAACTGAAGTAATTTTATACGCTTTTGTCATATTTATCTCTTCTCTTAAATATTTTGTTACTTTAATCCATTAACAGTTGTTAAAAGCCTATTTTGTGCGTTGCATCGTAGCTTTCTTATCTCTTGTTTATGATACATCTCATATTCTCCATGTTACCTCAGTATCAAAGTTTGTAATATTGTCAATGTTTTATATTTTGGTTACTGCATGAATCATCCAATTTATTTTCTCTTGATTGAATTGGTTCCGCGCGCTCAAATTTTATATGTTAAGCTTTTTTATTTGATTCTTAGTAATAAATTTAATAGATTAATTTAAAGCTAAGTATAGTTTTATATTAAAATATAATTTATATCTCTTTATATAATTCTTAAAATACTTTTCTTAAGAGCATTTGAAAAATATACTACCAATATCTTGACCTTTTCCTGTCATGAATCTTATTAATTATTCTAAAAGAAATTTTAAAACAATTCTAATTTTAGTCGCGACAATAAATATATTAATTTAAAATTACATAAACAGACCTTAAACATTTTTAAGCATACTAAAGTATATGGTATATTTGGCCTTTAACAAATCATAACATCATTTCTAATAGTCCAAATAACTAATTGAAAAATTACTAAATGTTTTCATTCCGATACAAGGCATATTTTATGTACTTTTCAAAAATCATATCGTTATGCTATTTTATTAAATATTTTAAGGAATTGATTTATCAGAGTATTATTGAACTAGACACTGAAAGCAAATTTATAAAATATACATAGTATTTATTTTCATATCAGTTTATAATATATTAAAAACTATATCTAATAACAATTCAAACGTATAGAATTCAACTATTGTTCTATTTCTTTCATTTTGTTATAGAATTGCTTTCAATAACCTTCTCCTTGTTATATTCGTCTGAATTCTAAACAACTGTATTTTCTTATGTAAATTTTTTAAGTTGAATTTTATTTTTGAACCTTACTTTATACTATAGAAAATAAGTAGGATTAGAAGACTAAACCCTGGATCTGCGAAACATGTCCTCTAGAAATCAGGACTTTTCTTATATTTATTCCAAAAAAATTATTTTATCTGACAGATAAAAAAATCAGTTCATTATTACAAATTATTTTTATTACTTATGTTTGTTTATATTTAAGAAACAGACTTAATTATTTTGAATATTTTATTAAAAATATTAATTTATAGTAAAAAATCTTGAATCACTAGTAAAATCAAGACTGCAATTTTATTTAAATTCGAATAACTGTCTACATAAATTATCAATTTACATTGTCAATTAATAACAATTGAATAACATTTAGTTTTTAATAAAAATTTCTTTAGTTGTGTTTGCCTCGATATTTGAATATGTAATGAACTCTCAAAGTACTGGATTTCATTTGTTAAACTATTTTATGGTTATAATATTTTCTGAATGATGCAGCAATAAAAATTGATCTTAAATTTACAGAACTTAGGTAAATAAATGTATAATTAGTGACACTTAAAAGCAACGCTCGTGGACCACTGAGGAAATATAATCTTTTTAGAAAAATATTCTACATCAAAATTAGCTGTATTCGGTATTAATTTTAAGCTATAAACGTAGAAACAAAAAATTAATTGCTAACTTTTCATAATAGACAGATTAAATTAAAAAGTTAGTTTATATAATTTGATTTTTATTATACTGTTATCTGCTATTCTAATTGTCGTGTAATTTTCAGAAGAATATTACAAAGGAGCATATTTTATTTTCGTAAATCCGATCGCCAGCTTTCATTTAATTTTTGAGAATTTATATATCTGAGTATTTTTTTAGTCTGTAAATGTAAATAATTGCTAAGCCGCAAAAAATAGCATTATATTAATATCTAGTTAAATTTTTTTGGAGAGTTTTATAGAAAACTAGAAAAATACGTGGAGTTATTTATTTACTTAGAAACCAAAAAATAAATAAAACAATATTAATAATAATGATGATGTATATATATATATATATATATATTTTATTATGATTTCAGAAATTAATTACAATAAAGTAAATAAATTTATGTAAGTTTTTTTTTATTACTTAATTAGTGATGCATCTATTATTAGCTTATTATATAACATATATATATCGAAGTCAGTTTAAATAATATTTACGTACTTAATATAAATATTCTTATAATTCATTATACAAAGTTTTTCAAACTTCTTTTACATTATTTACTGTAATTTAAAATTTTATAAAAATTAAGAATTTATGATTTATCGTACAACTCGATGTTAGTAAAAGTTAAAAGTTGTATTAAGTTGCTTACACTTTTTTTCCCTTTTTAAAATATTTTGAAAAATTATTTTCGAAACTGTTTGATATGTTAACTTAAATAATATTTCAAGAATGTATAATTATTGACACAAAAGAACTTTTTTACAAATATTGAAATATTAAAAGAAAAATAAATTTAATCAATTATTAAACTTTTATATAGTGCCAATACAAGGAGGAAGTATTAATTTAATGCTAATATATATCGTACAAAATTTTTTAGATATAATCTTAAGAATTTCTCGAGAAAAAAACTTTTATTATTCCTAGAAACCATTTTTTTAACATATTCGATAAAATATTTTATAAAAATGTTATAACGTATATTAATAATAAAAATTAGTAATAAAAGTTATTATTTATTACAATGAATTTTGCCAATTATTATTTACCGACATATATTATAAATAAATTTAAATATAATTAAAATTTAATATAACAATTAAGTAAATAACATTCTAAGTTTTAAAGCTTTCTTACCTTGTTATTTTAATAAATTTACCTTTTTATCGATTGCAAATACAACCACCAGAGAATAAGAATTTTCTTTCGCTTGTAAAACATAAATTCTGTATTTATATACAGTTAAAAATATATAATTTGTTTTATTTACTGTAATTAATAACATATGTATCTACGTACTTTATTTTATCATGAAATTCTTGTTATAATTATACATCGTGCAAATTTTAATATGCAATCAGACATAAGTACGCCTCAAATATTATTGAACTTTCAATTCATATTTATATTTCTCGTTAACAAATTTTTTTTGTTTCTTCAAATTTAAATAAAGATTTAATGTTATTTTGGAAATAAATTTTATCATCATTTTATTAGTTATATACATTTTTATTAATTTATATTCTTTTATTAGAATATATTAAGATATTGACATTGTCAAAAAAATGTATCAAATATGTGATTATTATGTCTTTATTATATATGTTTATTAAATTATTATCAATTGAAATTGTCAAGAATCATTGAAATGAGAAATTACGAGAAACTGAAATGCGAAATTTATTTAGAATATTGTACATACATTAATTTATAACTTTAAAGTGAAAACATTTTAATTTCTTTAAAATACCTTAATCATAAATATAATGCTTTTAAGAATGTAATTTAATGTACATTTCTTATATTTCATACTTTTTCTAGAATGTATCGAAGTACGCGTATCTTCCACTTCTGCTATTTATTCATTGTAATTAAAAAAAATCCATTAATGTGGATATATAAAAATTACAATATTAATGAATTCATCTGTATTATACATTTATTTGTTGCATATTTTCAATTTTTATCGTAGTCTAAAATATTCTTGATATAGTTTATGATTTTAAGAATCGTTACGTATTACAAACACTTTGTACAATTAAATTAACTTTGTATAAATTAAATATATTTAATTTTCGTTAAAATATATATTTGTTTTCTTTCATAAAAATTTGTTATAAATACCTCTTAAACACGTAAAATAATCTGGAAAAGGAAAGATAGGTATTGATATGTTTCAAAATTTTTGTTTTTTGCTTTATAAAGTTTTTATTATGACTCTGTAACAATGAAATTAGTAATTAATTAGAAACATAACATTTTATAATATATATTAAGATTCATCGAAATTACTTATTTATAGATGTACTTGCTAAGTTGTATGCATTTGTCATCTTTTGGTAAATCTTAGCTCCTTCTAAAAAAGTTGCATTTCATGTTAAGTTAATAATTTATTTATATTAAAAGCGTATGTAGTACCAGGAAGGTAAGGAACAATCAATAAGAATTGGTCACTCACAGATCACCTGGATATATTGCTTAAAATTAAAAATTGAAATAAAATTTTTAGTATTTTCAAGCCACTGTATGTTGCAAGTTTTAGTAGTTAACATAAGGGCAAATGGAAAATTTTAATGTACACATGATACATTATGAAGCTGAGACAAGCATTCTGAAAATATTTTTCTGTGTTTCGTATTACTAGCCGGTTATGGAAGAAATAATTACAAAATTTATTTGTTTCAAAAGAACATACTGCAAAGTATTTCAAAATCACTAATAAATACAGATATTTTACACATTAATACTAATACTTTAAAGCAAATTAGCTGGTTAAAATTAGTAAAGTTGCGGATAATGTAATATTTTTTTAATTATAATTATCAGTTGATTATAATTGCTATCATAAATAATTTTTTTTCTCTAAAGCATAATAAAATATTCTTAAGTGCATCTTTTCTATTAAAGAGAATAATTCTTTTTCGTATAAAACGATGCAAAGGCGGCATATTGCATGTGCCCGTAACAAATTAAATAAAACTATTGGAAAGCAGTATTGTAAACAAAAATATTTACGTTTTTATATTAATATCTACAACAAATCTACAACAATATTAATATCAACAAATATCGACAACATAACTTTTTTTATTTTTCAGTCATATTTGAAACAATTTTTTATTACCGCTGTTCCAAAATTTTTCAGCTAGAAAAATCTGTAAATTTCTGTGTATTATGTTTAAGTACATTTCTTGTACGGTTGAAAACTTGCTCTCTTTATAAAATAAAATCAATAGTTTAATCATGAATATTATGTACCTTTCGTTTTTCATACAAAAATTATTTGGACTTAATTATTGAAGCTGCTGTAAGATAAGCAAGTTAATAATTAACTTAATAAATTATTTTCATATTTAGAAAATACTAAAAAATATGCTTCGCTCCTTTTTTAATAGAATCTTTTTTTGTTTATATTTGCATTGCTTTAACAAGCGAAATATTAATCATCCTGTTACCACTCACTTCTTCTTTTACGAGTATCAATATTGTTTCTACTATCGTTTACGCATTCTTGAACAAATCGCTAGTTTATTCGTTATTCTTCGTATTCCTACTTATTAACACCCGAAGCTGTGATATTTTGCTCGTATTATCTCGATGATTTATTATGACGCGCGGGTGATCGATGCCGCTACAATGCACTTAATTGCACGCGCGCCCGAACAATTGATTTCTCGTGTTTTCTTTTGTCGATATTTTTTCCTCTCACAGAAATAAACGAGAACCTGAGGGATAAATAACCGCGAAAAATCGCCCGCATGGTGAATAGTATCAGCAACTCGCGATTCTCTCCCTTGACACAGTTTTCAACGAGTCGCTTGTCCCCGAGTCATTGCACTCGTTATTCCATGACTTTTTCTTTTTCGGGAAATCTTTTGGAATTCTTATAGCATGATTTCCTCGAGAAAGATCCGCGATGTTCCATTTGTGGAGACTCTAGCGTCCTTCTGAGATACTTTTAAAATATAAACATAAGTAAACATTTTAACATGTGACGAACTACAAACATTAGTGCAAAACTTATCTATATCTTCGCACTTTCAATTACTTGAACTATTAGTTTAAAATTGTATACACAAAGTACGTGATGTAGGTTCAGACAAGACGTTTTTTATTATTATATTATTTTCATAATTTAAAAGTTTCTTTAAATTGCGCTACACGTAGCAGTAGCTTCTGCCTGAATGATCATTTATTTTTTATCAATCGTATATTTTTTATTGCAAATATAGTCACAGCTGGTATACAAAGTAAAGAAGGCATTTTTAGTTTAAAAAGTGAGTAATGGATTTATCATTGATAGTTTAATTTAATTTAACATAAAGTTTCTACATTGTTACGCAGTAAATCATAAATGTAATTACAATACTTTTTTGTGAAATATTTTTGTTGGCT
The DNA here is from genome assembly GCA_018907045.1 of Wiebesia pumilae. Taxonomy (NCBI): domain Eukaryota; kingdom Metazoa; phylum Arthropoda; class Insecta; order Hymenoptera; family Agaonidae; genus Wiebesia; species Wiebesia pumilae. The sequence goes on along the minus strand of JACCHZ010000066.1, from coordinate 775,579 downwards.
AATCTAAAATACTTGTGAATTTTGTTATTACTTAGATAACAGCACTATGTCTCTGTTGATTCGTGCATTATTTAACTTAAGACCGTAACATGCATATTATTACTTACGAATTATTATTTTATATTAATAACATTCTGATACGAGAAGAATTTTAATATTTAAATGCCACGTTGGAATATGCAATTCGTAAAACAAAATACCATTATTCCGTGACACATACCTCTATGATTGATAATTACCTTTACTCTAATCGTACAAAATAGTAACACTTTAAATTGGAGTCTAGCCGGGGTAATCTTAACAATATTGTAGGGACGGTTAAAATATTTTATCCAGAGAGACGTAAGAATATTTCAAAAATATCCCAAGAAAAATGACAAAATGCGCGCTCGATCTATTTTCTAAGATCGAGCGCAGAAACGAATCAACCCACGAGCTTTATGAGCCGACGTAAAAGTGGTTTTCTCTCGCGGGGCTTGAAAATCGAAATTCAGATCCCGCATTCGTTATGCTCTTACGAAAAGCAAACGCTGATCACTGAATTTTAACTCGATCGCGGAGTTTGCGCATTTCAAAACAGCAGCGCGCCCGTGCGATTGTGCACCTGATGTGAATGCAATTGCCGCTGTCACGCGAAATCCACGCTTGCATGTACGCGCATACGTTGTGCAACCGCTCGTCACTGTCACGATTCTCTAGTGACATTCTCTTTCTCACTATTATTGCTATTTTACCACGATTTTTATTTTTGCTCTCCTAATGGCTTCTGGCGCCTTCCCATGCACTGTCCGCTGAATTTTCGTTTTACTTTGATTTCCAACATTGGACGATCATTAGCGTCACTTTTATTTTCTTTTCGTCAATTTCTTTTTACTTTTTAATTTCTTACTATAGAAATGGTGTCTACTTTTTGTCAATTTATGTGCATCGTGTTCGGAATAACTTGGATTGCTCTCTCGGCTCTGAGAAATTATACTATTTTATTTTATTTTAGCTTTTAAACGTCTTGTGAAATTACGTCATTGCAAATAAAAAACTTTCATTTAAAATATGAATAAATTAATAAAATCATTTTTGTGCTTTATTCTTTTTATTTGTGATAGAATGAAATTTTTTATATTCATATATAAATATAGGATTCTCACAATATTTTCAACGTACCTCGTTATTGCGATCTTCTTTTATTTTTTTATTATAAACAAAATACCACATTTTATTTACCTACTGCTTGACTATCTATATATAATAATTTACTAATTCTTTTTTATTTTACTTTATGTAAAAAGTTTTGTATCGTTTTAATGTATTCCTCCAATCTTTCCTGTTTTTAAATTTTTCTCATTGACTTCTGCTCATTCATCATTTTCTCTACATTTCGCCTTATCTCACCCTCGTTATCTGGTCTTCACTCTCTATTTAGATTTCTCTTTCTTTTAACATTAATCATTCGATCTGTTTTTTTACCTTTCTATTTTATCATGCATATTTTTTAAATATTTAATATTAAAATGCGTAATGTAATCTTTGTTTGAGTTTCATCTAATTCTTGGTCTTGCAGAGTTTGTTTCTTCTGTTTCTTTAAAAAAATACTTGCCTCGCTTTTACTTCGAAATTATTTTTCCTTTCTACGTTTAATCTATATATACATATATTATGTACGAACTTTGTACACGAATAAAAAAAGCGTGTCTGTTTGCAACTTTCTTCGATTATGCAAAATATCCTAGTTATACGAAATTATAGCTGCATCTATGTAAATAAATATTTCTAAATTAAGAACTGGCTATTATTGTATACATATTCCTTATTCATCGATTAAAAAACAAAAATAAGTTTAATATACGTCTATTTTAGTTTCTCTGATTTCGTCATATGACGAATATACAATTTACCATTCTGTATGTATTTATTGTATATTTGATTGATATTACGACTGCAATTAAGTTTTATGAAAACTTTTCTATAAGTGGTTAGTTCTTAATAAGAAAAATATATAATTCTGTTTAACGCTTATATGGAAATAAAATGGAAGTTTATCTTACGTGTTATTGTATAATTAGTATCATTTTATATTTCATAATTGTTTCCTCTTTATTTAAGCTCGAGAGTTTTCTAACCCTTAAAGATAACTATCTTTATATGTAATATATACTTATATGTAAGTATGTATTTATGTAAGTATCAATATATGGAGTAGCTCATCTTTTTAGAAATAGATATCTTGATCATTTAATGAAATAATTTATTTAGAAATATAAAGATTACCTAACCTTCAAGAATTTCAAACAAAGATAGAAATATATTTTTTCTGAAAATGAAATCACACCAATTATAAAACGACGTAAAAACTTTGCAAAAGGTGTCAACAAAACGTCAACTTCGAAGTTTTTTTGTCTCTTTTCTGCTCAATCAATGCCCCTTTCATTTAGTTCTGTCCTACTTTACCTTTTTAAAAATTGTTCTTTTACTTTAATTTATTTATTCAGCATCATCGCGCGCAGAAACATCACTTATTTATCCTCAATTTATTAATTACGACATAATTAATTACATCATACAATCGCTACTCGCATCTGTCGCCATTGTTGATTATACTTTTCTCTATCAGTCAATGCCTAATCACTACCATTAACCCAACATCGACCGTTATTTTTTCCATCATTATTTAGTCTCCGGTTAACGCTACCAATTAACTTCTAGTTATTAACTTTTATTTACTTCTAACTATATATTTTCTCGCTCTTTTAATTCCGTCCTCCCCACATGCCAAGGAAACAACGTCTCGAGGAATTCAGCGTGGATTTACGATAGGTGTTTTCTATTAAACAACGCTTTAATCGCTCTCAATTTTGAATTTTTAGTAGCTAACTTACACAACCACTCGTCTCGATGGAATTCGTTTTTTGCGCTCTTGTGACGTTAGCCACATTTAGATGTTGTTTACATTATACCCACGAGGTTTATAAATTATAATTCCAACCTACGATCCTCGAGATGGTACACGAAAATCGCCGCTTACTCAGAAAGATGCATCGCGCTCGCCTGGGGCTTTGCGCACACATACGCATTCTCTCTCTCTCTCTCTCTCTCTCTAATCAAGGCGTCCGCTCGCGCCGTAAAACGCAATCTCCTGGCAGCAGGACAGGCAGTTGGTGTAAAAAGTCTCCGGCGCGATGACACTTGCGCGGTGAGTAAAAAGAAGGGAAGGACTTGCGCGGCACGAAAATCGGTAGGTGCGCGCGACATTGACTTTCGTGCGTTCGCGGGACATTTACTCGCACTGTTAGGTGCGCGACGCCGAGGCGTTTTATAAACGAACCGGCGATTGCATTGCACTCTGTGAATTACGCGTAGTCGTGCGGTGAACTGTGAAATATCGTGGAGATCGAAAGATGATCGCAATGACAAAATAAGCCATATAAGTACATAAAAAGATGTGGAAAGAGAGTGAATAAGGCATAGGCGATTCGTGAAATGATCGACAGTGAATGGAAGCGAAAAAAGTGAAACAGGTACTTAACAATGTTACATGTACGATCTGCTAGTAAATTCATTACTTTTCTAATATAGAAATATATTTCATGACTCTTGTATACCAAATTTAGTGAGCATGGGGCATATCCTCGAATTCGAAAGAAATTGTGCTAATAATTATTGGGTTTGTTGTATAAAGAATTTTTGTAACGATGCTATTTCATGGCCTGTTATGACCTCTGACATCGATCTGTTTTCAATTAGGCATTTTTAAATTGTACTTCAAGAGAAAAATATTGATTCTAGAAGTATGTTGTTTCGCAATAGCATGGAATTCACTTGGCTATCCATTGGGCAAAGAGGCTGATAAAAAAATGTAATAGTTATTCTCGAAAGTTCTCTATACCTTTATTTTGTTAAATAATTTTTCATTCGTAACTTCGTTTTACACATATCAGTTTAGCGTGTCTGTATAGATATTATATGTATTATATTTTAAATTAGAAATTCAATTGTATATAATATTTTAAAAAGTTGAACATGAAAAAATTATACTTGATGTTGTAAAAGTTTTGCATAAATTTCTAGTCATAATATTTACGTGAAGTAAAGGTACGAGGACCTTTACTTTAAGAATTTCTACTCAAATTCTTATATATAATATGCAAGACTTTATATCAGTTTAACAAGGAAGTTCTGATCTTTGGATGATACATTTTAATGAGATACTTTACGTTATCTTAAAATGGTATACAGGAACGATTAACTTATCTGATAAGTTATAATTCTAAAGATGAAATATATTTATTGATAACATTTCTTTCTTAAACTGAAAGTCGAGATTTTACTTATAATCACAAATCTATAAGTACCAAACTTTTCAAAAAAAGTATACATAATATTTAAAAATTTAAGTTTATTACTATTTTAAAATTTTAGTTTACAATTTGTTTAGAACTCTATCACATACAAATTTAAAATTAATATTTATTATTTCTACTTTCATCTTATTATTATTAATGTTCTCATTATAAATATTTACAATATAAATAGATGTTAAATTTTTTACTCAAGATCACAAGTTTGTACGAAGATAGATCACATATCAAATGCAAAAGCACATAAGATCAAATAATGCGCAATAAATTTTATCTTTATATTTGACAAATTATTTTTTATTTTTCTAGTGCACTATAAGATCCATAATTCGAAGACTGAAAATGATTCTCATTCCTAAATATCAGTACTATGTCGGAAGTTTTTTTGGATAAATATTGTTAAAGAATTATACACTTAAAAAAAATTAATGATTTTTAAAACAATTTGTCTTAATAATAAAGTTATAAAAAAATTCAAATAAAGTTTGCAAGAAAATTTTTCAAGAATTTACATTAATTAATTTGAAAGCAATTTTTTCAAAATACAAAGAAGTATTTTTGGACTGTTTATATTCTTCGCACAAGCTATTTATAGTTATAAAAATGCTGAAATTATATAGTGTCTTGTAAGATGAATAAAATATGCTCAATAAATGTCGTGGATAGATCATAAATAATAATTCAGACTCAATATTTAAAAAGGAATTTCTTTTTATTATTGTACATGTTTTTATTTAAGAGCAATTTTTTATAAACTTTAATCTGAGATGTTTTACTAAAAATATAAGAAATTTTGAATATATAGAATATCCATGTTTACAAGGCAGTGTATATTGCAACAATTTATTATATATTTAGAATATTAAGGACAAAAGAATAGTTATTATATAAAAATTATTATATTTTCTATCAAAGTATCGATTCTGAAAGTATTTACATCACTTTTGTGTTGCTTTTTATCAAAATATTAATTTACAATAACTAGGAGTATTAGTAAAAATTTTAACGTATTCTTTTTTTCAATATTTTGCATATAATTTTGTAAATTTTCTTTTATAAATCTTTTATAAGGATGATTGGTTCATAAATTGAAAACATATCTCTTAATTAATTTTAATGATATAATATTGAATCGTTATAGGAAAAAAAAACAGAAAGAAATATAACGTAAGGTGGAAATAATTTTTCAGCCTTTGTCATTTTTATTTATAGTTTATCATTTACAATATAAATATAACAGAATTATAAGTGACTTTGTTAATACCGAAATCAAGAATGATTTATATTTCGTGTTTATTTCGGTAGCATTAATTTCCTTAAAAACTATTTTATTAACTATTAACTATTAAAAAAAAAATTCTACGCATCGTAAAAGGATTTTTTTCCCAACGCGTGGCGCACTTTTAAGTAGAACAGGGAATGAAAGTAGTAACGAGCAGAGTAAGGAAAGACGAGTAGATAAAGAAAGTCACAGTAAGACAAGTGAACAGCTAAGGAAGGAGGCATACGTGACTCTCCAGCGACTAAGAAAATGCAGAAACGTAAAAATAAAATGCGCGACGAAATGACGATATCTAGCCTTCGATACAAAAAATGAAAAAAGTTCTACTAATATGTCAACATACCTGAATTATATAATAATTTTTTTCTATTTATTTTCGTATGACAATATTATTCCATAGCAGCTTCATGTATTACTTATTAATAAATTTGTAAAAATATACGTTCTAATTGCAATTTATTATACGCAATTTTATAGCACAATAAACAAGAATTAAGTATATTTAATTTCAAATGCTGGATTAATTAGAAGAATAAAAAATATCTGCTAAGGGACATAGAAATAAGTAAATAAACATAAAAACTCATTTATTTGAAAACATTTGGGAATGAAATATACTACAATATATTTCTAACTTTAATCTTTCGATTAAAGTTAATGGAAAAATAACTTCGTAACTCGAATCTTTCTATTAGTTTCGTAAACATAAATATTAAACCAATGTATTTCAAACTGTTTAAGATATTTATTAAAATGAAAGTATGAGAAATTCGTTAGTACTTCTAATTTAAAACGATATAAATCTATGAAACAAAATCAATTTCATACACTGACTTAAAAAAATATCTTCATGATAAGCTAACGTAAAAACTCAGCAAAAATCATCGCCATTAAAGTGATTATAAATTGTATATAAAAAGAAAGAAAATAAATATCACAGTTCACTTCAATATTTTTTTTCCACATCAATGTTCCATTTTTGTCTGTTTTTTTTATAGTAATCATGTTTAATTACTATTTACGAAGACGATTGAATAGTACGTATTTATTTAAAACTCACATTGCAAGAAAAAAATAGTCAAGTGACAATGCATTATTGTAATAACGAATATAGAATTATATTTACATATAAATAAATTATTATTATTTAAGAAATTTTATTTCAGAAAATAAGTAGAACGACGTAATACAAAAAGATGAATATATAAGTTCTTATGTTATTAATATATTTTATTAATATATCTGTTTTTATTTTCCTTACACCGATTATAAACGCACTCTTAATAAAGGAAAAATTTAATTAATTTTAATATTTAAGACATTACAGAAGTATATTAACAATATGACGAAACTATTCTTCTATTGTAATTTTAGATTCAGAAATATTTTCGTCTTAAAAATTATATTTATATTCTGTTTAATTATCTTTGAGCTAATAGTGGTATTATTATGAGTGTAATAATTTATATTACAAATATAAATTGTGGCTCATTTAAAAGCCGAATCATTCCAAAGATTATTATACTAAATATTTTTTTATATTTAAATGAATACGTTATAGCTAAAAAAAAACTATAAAGAGATAACATTTTTTACTTCTTCTCATTTTTAAATATTTTTTATGAGTATTTCATTATGATTTTTCTTTATAACAACATATGTATAATTAAATGCAACAATAAACAATAATAGAACATTTCATTTATTTAGGCGCAAAAACTTTTTTTATTTAAATACTTAGTACATAATTAATATTTTTCTAAAACAAAAAGCTGCAAACACTTTGAATAATTTTATTCGAATAATCTTATTCTTCTAAAATCATAGCAAAATATGATTTTAAGTTCGAAAAAAATAATTATTTATAAATTTGAATTGTGAATATTTCTTAAAATTTAAAACTTACATAAGTTCTTATCCTTATTCTTATCCTTACAATAATTTTCAGCTTAACATTTGTTTCCTCAGATAAGATAAAAAACACCGCTTACTAAGTTAAGTATTTACAAGAGGAAAAATAATAGAATATTTATGATCTATTTGAAAATTAAAAATTCACATTATGCTCTAAATAAAAATAAAAATAAAAATTTAATTGCAACTTGTAAATTATGGCTATAGCGGTCTACCTATATTTATATAATCTTATATAATTTTTATAAAAATCTAATTATTACTTTCCCGAAAATTGGTGGGGAAAGATAGAAGGACATTAAAACACTACTATTAACTAGTTATTATGCGAAATGTTAAAATATATCATTTCTAGTTCATTAGAAGCGTAATAAATTTAGCAGAATTAAAATTCAAAAAACATTGTTTTAAAAATTTAATAATAAATAAATTATTCAAAAATCTCCTGATTTATAATAATCTTATGAGTATATTGAATAAATTTTTGTCGAATATACATAATAAACATAACATTGTCACTTATGAAATCATAACAAACATCCCTTGCCAAATTATTTGGATGCACGTGGATTTTTTCTTTTTCATTAATTCACATATAATAAAAAATGTAATATCACACGCAGTAATATCAAGTCAAATAGCAGCACTAATACCATGGAAGGAAATTTTTCTACTCTTATATCATTCGTCGCAGTGCTAATTTGTCAATGTAGACAGATCGAGTGAAGGAATGTTTTAATTTATATTGATATTCTAAAATAATTGCAGACATATTATAAATTTACAACACCCTTAGATATTATTACATGCCGTAATAATAAATCAAGTTATTGATTTATTTAGAGTAATTAATTATGGTTGTTACAATGAATCATATTGTGAAAAAATCAAAATTAAAATATTTATTTAAAATATACATAAAAATATTTTTCAAATAAATTATAAAGCCCTCCAATAATTTTGCCATAGTAAAATTTCGTGAATTTTTAATCATTCGAAAGTAAAGCATATTTAAAATTTGGACCTATAATAATATGAATTCGATATTGGCTGAGGACTATAATATAAATTTTAACGGCAGAAAATCGATAAATAAAGCAGATTTCAAAACAAAATAAGTTTGACATGCAATCCAATTTCAATATTTTTCTTAATTACTTTCTCTCTATCACGTTTTCTTCTTCTCACTTCATTTCTCGGTATTTTTTCTCGCAAGAAATAATTCAATAATAAGCCTGATGTTTAAAAAGTATAGCACGTATAACGAGGTAAAAATGAAAAGTAAGAATTAACTCTCAATCATATTCTTCTCTACTGTTTTATTTATTTTGTGTTTTAAGGGACCGAGTACTAAAAATATTTTTTCTTTTTCAGAGTCAAATTTGGAAATAAAAAACGTGAAGAATGCACGGAAATGAGAAAACGATCTAAGGAATATATCAAGCTGAAATAGCGGTTCAATTTAGTTATTAACCAATTTTGAACCAATTAAAACATTATTATTATAGGATTTATTTATAATTATTTTGTTTATAAATTTAATGAAGAAAAATTTCAGAATTTTCGTAATTCTGTAAATGATTTAATTCTTTCTTAAAATTTTATAAATTTTATAAATTTTATCTCGATATTTCCATTTCAATAAATCTGTATTAGCATGAAGATTAAATAAGTATCAAAAAATTATCGTTTATTACGTAGAATCAACTTTGGAATATTTAATTAGACTATTTGTATACATTTGCAAAATAGTGAAATATATATATATATATATATAATACACAAAATTACTTGGGAAAATACAGATACAAGTTGGGAGCCTCGGAAATCGTGAAAATAAATCAAGTGAAAGCGTTTTTCCCGACTTTGGACATACGGGGAATGCAAGTCAATTACAAGCGAATGATAGTAAGCGATAATCGTCGAAACTAATGGAAAATCCATGTCATCCGCCAGGAGCAGATTTAGTTTCTCAAATGATGATGGAGACGAGCTGCAGTCTAGTCTACTCTCCTTATTTAACGGCAAGTTTTTTTTCCAAAATGCATGTTATTATAGATTTTCATATGTTGTTTAAAGAAGAACTTATTGTTTGTATCATGTTTTTATACTTACATATTTAAATAATTAGCATACACTTTTTATTAAGAGAATTTAAACAATCAATCAGCAAATGTTGTTTCTTTCGAAATATCTGATAAGTCATTTTATTTCAGGATATTGTAACCAATCTATTACTCTCATTATATAGACGTCACTTAAAAATGTTAATTAAAAAATAACATTCGTGTTATTTCACACAACTTCTGTTTGAATAAGGTACCTTTCCCTTACCGGGAAAACTTCTTAAATGTGCCTTTAATTAACATTTTTAATTAACGTCTGTTTAATGAGAGAAACGTGTTTATTACATTTCCTCGAGTAAAATATCAAATTACGTATGTTAGAAAAAGCAGAGGTTACGAATTGATCGTTTAGAATCATATAGTTTATTATTACAATATGTGAATAAATTTTTCCGGAAAAACTAAAAATTATCTTACATATTTTATTCTGAATAAAACTGAATTAGTAAATTTTATAACCAATGATAAGAATCCTAATTGTTAACATATATAAAAAATTAATAATATACAAAATAGAAAAACGGCAATAAAATTTGAAAAATCTTGATATACGATAAATATTGTATAAATCGAGATCATCTTTTTAGTTCATCAATTATCATCACTGGTCTTTCTTGAAGATATTATACTTTAAATAATCAAAGATTACATTGTGAGATAATTTATCTGTATACCTTTACAATTATAAAATATAAAGACAACTAAATAAATGTTAATATTATCCATAAAAATAATCACGACATAAAATCACTAAAATGCAATGATATTACGAAAATATACTAATAGATATGTACAGAAGTGTTAACGAGGTTATCAAACCGACCTTACGATCCTTCTCTGTTCACCTTTCGCGTCAGTGTCGAGGTTGTTTATATAAAACAGTCATCGACTGTTCTCTCGAATTAAAATTAATAATTTTTTACGTACATTGCATCTATTGTCAAAAAATTTGTATTTGTCCTCGCACACATAAGTTTATCGATGTGAGTATTCGAACTTTACTTCGATAGTCGCATACACCCATCGTAGTGAATTGTCAGTTTCTCTCCCGATATACATGAATAATAAATGACTCTAAACTTGATACAAATTATTCGATTACTGGGAATACTATTTCATAAAAAATTATAAATTCATGTTGTGTTTGCGTAAATATTTTTGTAGATACTTCTAAATTTTTTGTAAATGGTCTACGATTAGAATAGTAGAGCACAGTTACGTTAAAGTAGATTTTATACTGTATACACAGATAAGTTATTATATTTGAACAATATATTTTCGTTTTTAATTGTAGGGACATGTGTAATTTATTTATTTATTTAGCACTTAATTTTCTTACCACTTGGCTCTTTAATAATTTCTTCATTTCCTAGATTATACGCAATAAGAGAAATCATTTTAATTTACGTATTTATCATTTTAACAATTTTTTATGCTATTTATATCAACTTTTTTACTTCCTTATTTTTGTGGTATTATCAACACAGTTTTAATTTTTATCAATGACAATTTTTCTACTAATTTTTTAAAATATTAACTTGATATTTAGTCACTTTTAAGTATATACAGATAATTTCATAATAAGTTAAATGCTGCAATTAAAATACATTTTCGTATACAACATAATTTTGAGTAATTTCCCAATTATTTAATATAAATTATTTTATATTTTTTTTATTTTTAAATAGTTATGCCATTAAATATTCAATAAAAATATTCATCTACATATCGTTGCATTTATCTATATTTATAATTATCTATATTTCAGTGGTTTATGTATTCATATTTTTTATTTGTTTCATGTTCATTTGAATTAAAAGAATCCCCTTAATCGATTCTCTACACAGTTCTCACATTAATATTCATATATACTATTACAATACTTTTTATTACATATATACGTACACAATTGTAGATACATATTTGTCTTTACTTTAAAGCTGCAAAAATTATGCATGAATTTATATTGGCAGAAATAGTAGCAGATTAAAAGCCTGTTACTGTTAAGTAAACAGATTTTAATTACAATATTTTTAAAATTAAATTGTACAATTTTACAATGATTCTTTATTAATATTACGAATTACTAATGACTACTATTCCGTATGTAATAATTTGAAAATATCCTGATTATAATGAGCGTAAAATTTAATTGATTGGAGTATTAAAGACTTTTTGGCTAAGAATAACATTTCCCGTTTCAAATGAGTTAGAGATTCTTTAAATGTTGATACTTCAAAGAGCATTTAATATTTAAGAAAATTCAATCAACTGAATAAAAAATAAATTACATTATTGGTTCCTAATGATAGAACTAACGGAGTTTTAATAATAAAATCATTTAACTAACTAAATGAGTTTTAACATAAAACAAAATTTTGTTTATTATACATAATAAAATTATTTTTAAATAATGATTAATAACAGAATCAGCGGTCCTAAAAATTATCAATATTATCGCAATTGTTTACAACATTTATTACTTCCGCATCTTAAATGAAAGAATTTAGTAATAGAGGGGCCCCAACCATCGCCCCTCTTTAGTGAGATATCATCCAGTTTCAATCGTTGGTAGTAAGATGACTAAATTAAACACTGGCTGGTTTATTTTAGTACAACGAACTACCAACTCGTATATCTCTCCTTTTTTTACTTTCTTTTAGAGATGAAATGAAGCTGGTAATCTTTGATATTTAAAATTAAAAATTTGCTTAATTTCAATCTATTTTCAAACTAATGACATATCTTTCGTATTTTAATATAAAAACTTATTATCTTTTCTCGCTTTTACAAATTTATTTATAGTGTTGATTGGTTACATTTTTGTCACCTAATTCGATATTTAATATGACTATGTTAGTAAATACTCGATTCGTTCAAATATATTCTATTTTTTTTCGTTCTGTAAATTTTTTTCATTAATTTCGTTTTATTAATTAATTGCCGAGTATTCGATTTATTTTCAGTCACTTATAAAATTAAACTAAAAGCAAGTTTATTATTTTGATTGTACGTCATAAAGATGATTTTATTATTTTCTATTTGATATTAATAAAAATTTAAAATTCGATTGAACACTAGAGAATCAATGAAAAAAAAATTCATTAATTTTAATCACACATCCAATTAAAATTCAATGCATCAATCTTACGTACGTTTGAAGAAAAGACAAATAGCTTACGAAAAAATTTAGATAAGTACTTTATTACACAAATCCAGAAAGTTGGCTACGAGCATTTCTATCACAAGAGTTAATTTCTAAAAGAATTTGACAAATTAGAATTTTTGCATATCCGTGCAAAAGTCGAAATATTTACGCTTGTTATATTTAATAAAACAATTAGTATACCTGATCTTTATTCTCTTAGATTATGCTTTATTGGATTTTACTTATTTTTGTATCATTAATTATATAAATTTTAAATAAATTAATAAATAAATGTATAAAAGTTAAAAATTTTACATCCATGACGTAAAATTATCCATTCAATCTGTTTATATCCAAAAGCATTATGTTCATTTTTATAATACTTTCTATGTTAATTCAATTTTATATCTTGTTACAAAGGATTTTTAATATCTTATAATATATTTTCAATAAATATGTGTAGTTAAAAGGAGGCTCCAATACCGCAACAATTCAATATATCTTTAATATTAAAATGATTAAGAGTCTTTTTCTAGTTATTCCTTTATTTTCATTTTCTATGTTTATTTTATTTTCATTATTTTATTATTTGGCTTGTATTCTTTTAACTTAAAAGCACTTTGGTTATATGTGCACAAAGTTAACTGCGCAAAATTGAACGGTTTTTTAAGCTTATGAAATTGTAAAATTAAGATACACAAGACTACGGAGTTAATTTGTTGGAATGAGTCACGGTATTCAATGCGCGCAGCTAAAAATACCGATTGAAAATCACTTTTCTACGCAGATTTTTCACGTGCAAAAACATCCCATTTTGTTCACGACGGATTGCGCAACGCGCAGAAAATTTCAAATCAAATTGCGACGCGTTCGCGCGCATACGACAGAACATCGTGAATGGAATTGGGACATCGCAGCGACAGCGTCAATGTGACTTACATTAAAGACCTTTTTTATTATCGCTTCCAAATGCCAACGAATGTGGCACATGGTTTATATGTGCTCCAGCGGCTTCGGCGCGATCGAAAAATCCATATACCCATTGAATTGCGACTATTTTTATGTTTATACTTGCTTATATACATGAGAGCGTTTATTGACAATTCATAAAATCTCGGCTTTTTTCTGCTGTTACAAAATTTAGGCTCTTGCAAAACATTGGATGCTTTATTTTTAACCTTTAGAGATGTCCGAAATGTTTTTTTTTAACTTACACGAGATTATATTACTAATGCACATTGCGAATACCTGGATCAATAGATCTTGTTAGATTAATATTATTCTATGAAGCTTATTTATGTTCCTAATATACATACTGTTTATTACTCGGTAGGTAACTCTTTCTTTTTTTCAATTGTAATAATATGAACATGAAATCCTATTTTTAGTTCTTATTTTATTAAAACACTACGAATTTCTTGTATATTTTATGCCTCATTGTGCATGATCTTTTCTTGCTAATAATAATGACATTTCGTAATTAATATTTTCACTTAATATTTAATACAGATTGTTAAACAATCTCACATAAGTAATAACTGGTGTAAAGTGCAAAGAACTGATATTCCTCATAAGATATAAATAATTCAAAAAGCTTGAAATTTTCCTTTATTAAAACTTTATTATTAGTTTATAGCTAAGATATTTTTATTTTAACTTATAAATTAAATCTAGTTTAATATATTTTCTGTCTCTACCCTACAATTCAATAAGAGTTCAAATTTCTTTTACATTCCTTTCATCATATAACTCTAGTTTCATTTATTATCGAGAAGATTTTCAAATATTTTATTACGTTTTTTTATTAATGTGACAATACCTAATAAGTTCTATGCTTAATTAATAGTATTTTCTTTTAAGAAATTGAAAATACGTGAAAAACTTATTTAAATTTATTTTTAAGGTATATAATCATTTTAATAAATAAAGAATAAAACATATTATTATATAATTTTTAATTAACTAATATTAAATACAACGTTTAAAACAATTATATATTTACACTACTAATTCACTTAACGTTTCATTTATGGAGTCCAAAGTAAAATTATTTTTGTGTAAAGAAAATGTATATGATTGTGAGACATCTTGGTAGTTTACTTGATATTTTTTATACAAGACAATGTATATAGACATATAATTTTTGATAAGTTTATCTACTTTTAATTTTACATTTAAAATATAATATAATTATGAAGTTTTGATCATTAATGAAAATTGATAAAAGTGGAAAAAAGAGCACATTGCCTTATTATATTTCAGGTTTAAATTATCTTAGTCTTAAATATTCATTACCTCAAAAAAATGTATTTAATCCTACATACTTAAGTGCTTATCAATGGAATTTTAATGATATTCATTTTGTGATCATATATTTACCTCTCTTTATGTTTATTTACAATTCTACCTTTATCACTCAAAATCTTTGAAAAATATGTACTACATTAATGAGGAAACTTAATTCGAATAATTAATTATTTAACTCATTTGGTTAACAATAATAACACGTCTTTCCTATTCATGACAGAAGCAAACCTACTTAACTTTGACCTATGTAATATTTATTTATATTAAAATATGTAGAACTATAACTTCTTAATTATTATAATAAACACATTTTATTTTTACGAAAAACATGTAAAAATTTTTTAACATTTACTTCCCGGTTAATTGCAGTATTTAAATAATAAATACGAATATACATATATCGTTACCAACTTCCACGAGTGGGATACTTGTTTTTTGACATTTGAAAGTATAATGATTTATTATTTTGTGTAGTGATCCTTAATTACTAATCTCAGTCATTTTTATATTACATGCTTAATGAAAATATACAAACAATTCATAGAAAAAATTAATTTTATCTGTTACTTTATTTTTTTATAACTTAAATTTATTAAATTTCAATTCTTCAATAAATTTCTTTACTTCATTTTACATATAAAACTAATAAATATATGAATAATTACTAAATTATTATTTAATAATTATTTAAATTTGACAATTTTTATAGTAGTTTTAAGTTTTTGAATAATACTAGATGCAATAATTCAATTTAATGTTTTCAACATTTTTTAATTCGTAATAAAATATTTATTTATAAAATATTTTTATTATCAATATTCTTATTTCTCTCTATTAAACGACAATAATTTATTATTCATTCCGAAAAAATATATTTTTTGGAAACAGATTTTATTTTAATTGTGTGGTATACTCTAGTTCAACAACATAATACCAAAACATAAATTTGACTATAAAAATTTTAAATTTTATATCGTTTTTTATTTATTAAACTGTTTGTTCTTTTTAATAATTTGTACTTTTCTAAATAAATTGATGATTAAAAATTGTAGTTTTTAGATAGTAATATCGGAGTAATAATATCTAAAGGGCGATATTATTGTTTATTTCAGCTATTAAATTAAATAATTAAATATTTCAATAATACGTATAAAAGAAACACCAAGTCGGTATTATCCTACTTTATTCGAGCTTCTAATGTATTGCATATACTAATCAATGTCTTTTATCATTTGATGCTCTTGAATTATTTTAATAACATAATTAAATATATCATTAGATACTTTAAAGTTAATGTACTTTTAATATAATTATAAACGGCTTTGATTCTTAATCTTTTATGCTCATTCTAAATATATAAATGGATATAGGAGATAAGAATATTATGTGTATGAAAGCCTGAAGGGATTAATGTTCGTCACGTAGTTTTAAAATCCAATGTTTTATTCATATATTTGTGAACAGTTTAATATAACATTATTTCTTTAATTAAATAATTAACGTTTCAATTTATTCAACACGCTAGGTTTTTTCAATCTTGAAGGTATTCAATATAACTCTTCTCATGGATTTTTGGCTAAATTAGTTTCCTTATTATGTATTTCACATATTTTGCTTACACTAATTCAGTACATTATTTAGTTTGTATTTATTTAGTATTTATTTTGTATTTACACAGATTCAATATATCTGAAACGTATTGTATGAAATATATTTTTTAGAAGCCTTAAGTAAATAAGGTTTTTTCACTTGATTAAATGAATTAGTTTACATTTTTGCAAAATCATTAATTACAAAAATGTTATTTTTATAGATAAAATAATTTTTTTTAAAGTCGATTGACATTTTATTTGTTGTACTTACCTATCTCTGTCAGTGAAAGTTATTTTAATTAAATGCTTGATATTTTTTATTTTTGTTTGTTTGTTGTATATGTTTAAGCATATGTGAGGGTCAGAATCTAAAGTTTCAAATTTAAGTAGAATAATTTCTTATTCATAATTTAATTCTTTAACTATATCCTTCAAACTGTATGCTTGAAAAAATATAAAGTAGTAATTATTTTTTATAATTTCGTTTTTTATATTTGAAATTTCTTTATAATAATTAAACTTTTTATTTCTAAACAAATTACTTCTTAGTTAGTCGACATGAAATTGGATATTATATCTATAATAAATTAATTATCCTCTAAATTGGATACTTAATTTCAATTTTCTTCATACAACTGATGAGTGTAAAAAATATAATTTATCATTAATTGCAAAGTTCTTTTTATGTAAATATCGAATATGCAAAAAATATATTAGAGTGACATACTTTATTTTCCATAATTTATCAATTTTTAGTATTTTTATGTATGGTTTATAGTCATCAATCTGCTTCTAACTTACAACAGTTATCTAGAATCGATACACTATAATTAGTAAATTCATTATACTTTTAGTGCATTTTAATTATATGTTTTTTTCTTGCTTCTACTACTAAATACATTTGACAATGAGCAACTGAATATTTACGATACTGTGAAAGAAAACTAATTACAATTATTAATCATATTTTAATAATATTAAAATATTATTATTTTAATATAAATAATAAAAATTTAATTAAATTCAATATAAATCATAAAAATGCATTTTAATAATACTTATGATAAGCACCACTTGATTGGTGTATCTGTTTCTTTCATACTATCAATTTTTATTTTCTGTTCTTATTCATTATTTCATTCGAGTAATTTAGTTATAATTAATAAATGTATTTCTAACGCACTATTGAGATTACTATTTAAATTGTATATATGGGTATAGAATGATATTTATTATTTTAGTTTTATTAATATAATGAAATATCTATCTAATAAAGAAGAATGAACTGATTATAGATCAAACTGAAAAATCATCGAATTCGGTTATCCGATTATGAAACGCAGTATTTACTTCATGTCTTCAGAAGAAAAAAATATTAATATTATTTTGGTTTGAAATTAGTTTACTTCATATTATTTATTTCAAATTAATTGATATAATTTTCAACTGGTTTCTTAAAAAATTATGAAGCTTACAAAATTCATTTTGTATTATAACATAATTTTAATATCATTGCAAAATTTCATTTTAGTTTGTCATCTAATTAAATGAACGTCTAAGAGAAAAATGCAGATTTGTAAAAAAATCTTTACAATTTTTTACTTTTTAATTTATTACTTATATTTTATATCTAAAAAATAAAATTCATACTCACTGAATGAAAGAAGGCTATCTGAAATTCTATTCTTAGTAATTATTTATTTTAATATTCCAAAATTTAAACTTAGTATTTTATTGTCACGTTACTCATATCTTTTTGAGTAACATTATTTACCAATAATGCTTCAATTAGATAGTTTCAGGTTATTTATTATTTGTTAAAGGTTATTACTTAAAAGTTAAAATGATTTATTTTCCATAACAAATAAAAAGTACATTTTGTAGTACTATAGTATCACTATTATATTAAAAATACTCTTGTTTATGGTTAATAAATACTTTGCTTTTTGTTCCTTAACAAAAACAAAGTTAATTACATATCATATAATATTATTTAAAATTTAAAATTAATAAATTTAAATGTAAATATGTTAATAATTTAAATTTAAATAATTATATATTTTTCACGGAATTTTTTTTGTAGTTATTGCGTGGCTTGTCATATTAAGAGTGTTAAAATAGGAATTTTTTTCTCATGTTTCATTATTTATTGTTCGACAATAATTTGATTGTGATTGTATAATATACATTTCATATTTTTGTAAATAACGAATTAGAATATCCTTTTTAATTATAGCTATCAAAAAAGATATGAGCATAAATTTTATTGAGAAATATTTTAAATTTGATTTTTTTTATTTCAATAAAATGATTAGTCATAATAATAACAGAAAAAATTTCTGTTTATAGTATTTGATGGTGAATATAATATGATTATTTAAACTACAAAAAATAAGAAATCTTATATTTTTGCCGTAGATCGTGAGGATTTCAACTTTATGATTAATGCTAAATAATATTTACTAGCATTTAGATTTATCTTTGTACTTACTGTATGGAGAAAATAAAGTTTTCGCTTTGCTACAACTTGTGAAGAACTATTAAAATAATAAAATATGTGTAAACATGTTCATATGATTTATTATTTCTTAGATTATTGGTATTAAGTGGCAAATTCTTTACTTTACCAATAGAGGATCACTTTTTCCGATCTTCCTTTAAATAAATTTAAGATACTTAGTTACATTTTGATTCTTTTAACACGAAATTCGTTGATTACTTTTTTAACGATGTATTCACTTTTGGATTGTTGTGTTAAAATGTTATGGATAATTTTCTTTTTTTTCAATTTTGCCTATTTATTGAACTAATCTTAACCTAAGTAATTTAATTACGTTAACAACATTCGGTAAAGTTTCGAATTTTTCTGTGGTATCGTATAATTCACTGCATTCTCTCGTTACTTTACCTTAGTCTATTTTAAATTATATTCCAAGCATCTTCTCTTCATATCTATAAAATTCATACATTATCACTTATAATGGTATTGTTAAATAAATTATAAGTATTAAATATCTATCAATAAACAAGACAATAATTGTTGTAATTTACTCTTTTATCTTACTTTTAGTATTTTTTTATTTAATATTAAGCTTATATGGTTTTTGAAATTAAAAGCTTCATAATCGAATTTTAATATTTCAGGGATCATGTCTTATTGTTTCTTCTTACTTGTAATTTACTTCTTCGTTTCATCTTAATAGAAATTAAGTTCATATATCTGTACATTTTCAATTAACTTCTTTCTTTACTTCTTGTGCTGAATAGAATTTTTATAAAACTAATGGAAATCATTGCTACGATATAGTTTGATTTTATTTGTGTTTATAAGAATTTTTAAACGATATTTATTGTATTTTACAACTCACTAGCTATCACGATTGCTTTAAATTTATTCACATTAATAATTCTAAATTTTAATACACAATATTTTCCTTTCTTCTTTTTATATATTTTCCTTTTGTTTTTATCTAAAAATTGGTATAGAATTAAATTAAAATCACTTCATACTTATGAAATATTTAATTATAACTCACATGAAATAATGTCTTGTAACCAATTATAACGGTTCCCTTTTATGGTTTACGACAAATTATTATCTAAATATTCTTAAAATATAAGATTATTACGCTTATCTTAAATTTGATATTTACTAATAAATATTAGTAAATTCATTATTTTGTAATATAGGACAAGGAACTAATAGCAATGATCCTGGTTATTCTAGAGAAGAAAAAATATGTATGGGGCACAGGAATTCGATCGAAGAAGTGGAGGTACATCCGATTGTAAGTATACGTAAACATTTATAGTAATCTCTCATAATTCTATCGAAAAATAATACAATGTCACAACTATTTATTAAATGTATGTTTTAATGAAAATCCTTGAAGTAATTTCTATAATCAACGTTTAGAAGATACAGGTTTTTTTTAAATAGGATTATAATATTCAACTAAGGTATATTTATATCAGTATGGATATTTTAACTAAAATGATGTTTGATATATTCTATTAAAACTTATTTATATAAGATTTATTTAATGTTATTTGTATATTTCATCCTTAATCTGCTTAAAGACCTTCCTTTAACAGTAGTTCTAATAAATCTAAATACCTTTTTTTCAATTTTATTTGTTAAACGCCTTAATTGTTATGGTTTATATGTAGATTGATAATATTTCAGTTACTTTAATTTGTTGGCCTGATAATTATGCAATTATTTTGACTTTGAAATCTACATCACTATAATTTTCTTCAACAAAAATTTATAATCGCTAAAAATAATATATTCCTAATTCTGTTAATTTACTTTTTTCAATATTTATCATCAGTGATATTATCGAATAACATTTAAAAATGACCCTTAACAAAAATTTATATGTTATTGTTGATGCTTTGAAAAATGTTATTCTAAAATATATTACATAATTTCTTGAATAAACTTACATTATTGTTTTTAATATTTACTTCGTATTATTTTAATTTATTTTATTTCTATTATTAATTTATGCTATTATATTTCTGACAAAGTTAAAAAAAGAAATATGTTGTTTTTTCTTGTTTTGATCGTTGAAATGAATTTATTCGATACTGAGTTCATTATATATCATTTAATAATTAAAAAATCTTTTTTTAGTTTACTAGTAAATTTTATTATTACGCCAATTTCTCTTCTTGTTACATTATTTATATATCTTAATGTTATTACCTGATTCTGTCTTCTTTTATCTTTATTTTACTTTCAGTCAATCATAACTTTTCTCTCTGCTTTACTCTATCTTATCTTTCTGTTAATCTTTCTTTTACTGTCTCACTGCTTTACTCTATCTTATCTTTGACAAAACTATCTGTTTTTTTGTTTCTTGCTTTACAGTCATATTTTTTGTTTATACCTTACAATTGTTTTCAATTTTACTTTTTATATTTTAATAATGGACGTCGGGGTAGCGCACTACCCTCGAGTGGCCCTTCGAATCCAGTACTTCTCAGAGACATTTTTTTCATTATATTAGTATTCGTTCCTCATCTTTAGTATGAAATTTTCAGATTGTCAAGGAGCAACTCAGTCCATCCTTAAATTTGTGTCCTTTTTCCTTCTCGCTTAAACATCATCTTATGTATTTGATAATTCAAAAAATTAATTTTTCTGTCTTTATTTGCCTTTCTCTCTCAATCTTCCTTACCTTCATTCTTACACTTTCTACTTTTTTATCATTCTTTTTTATTTATATTTTTCGCCTTTCATTGTTCTATTATTTCTATACGTTTTTTCCTTTTGATTTTCTTCTTATCTTTATACTTTTATTTTCTTTCATTTTTTACTTTTTATTCGTATTTCTACATTTTTTCGTATTGCTTTTTCTTTTTCTTCATGAAAATAAATTATTTCAAAAATTCAGTCATTGAAACAAAAATGTTTATAATTTGAATGCGTAGTACTTTTTTTTTAGATTTAAAAATGTTTTCCTAACAATATAATATAATTCATCTATTTTTGATAAACTTCAATTATTATGTCATGTTCTATTTCCATTGTTTTATATACTTGAGGTATATCATAAGCAACATATTTTTGAACATTTTAAATCAAAAGGATCGTGTTTAAACGAATATTTTATGTTTATATTTACATGGGTAAAACACTATTAGTAATATTTCTTTTTTTTTAATAGATACTTTCATAGTTTGCCGTGAGAGTTAAAATTTTATTACTCAATTGCTAGATTTAAAACTTGTATTTCTGCAATTCCTAATTTCTTTTAGTTCTGTTCTTTTATTTTTATCTAAGTATAACACTTATTATTTAATGTTTGAATACATGAAAAGATAAAATTTTTTTAATAAAATTTCTTATTATCTGCTTTAAATCTTTTTAATATTTACAAGTAATTGGTTTATCGTGTTCTGTAATTTGAATATTGAATAAGAGAATGTATCTTTCGTTTTTTATCGATTATTTGTACCAAATATTTACTGTAAATTATTCTGTCTTACATTTTTTGGATTGTGTATTTTTAATGTAATATATTAAAAGATACTAATTAATACTGATTTATTTTGTACTTTCATAATTTTATATTTTATTTAGCCCTGTTTTTTTATATCAATCTAGTTTGGAATTAATAAAACCAAATATTGTACAAAAATTTTTTTAAAACGATAACTTACATACTAGCTTTTTATGTTAGAATTAAGTAAGAAACGTATATTTAATTTATCAATTTCATTGATTCCAAGCAAGCTTAAAATTCTTACTTATTAATAACTCATTCTTATAATTACTCATCACGAATATACAAATTTTTTCTTCTATTATACAGAAATCTTGTAACTATAATAAAATATAATTTTAATTGAATTTTTAAAATTCATATAATTTAACAGTAAATCGTCCAAAAATAAGTTTCTTTTCAGTTAACTATTTTACATTATTACATGTATATATATATACATTAGTTTGTATATATAAATTAGTTTGTAATATAAAAAAAAATGTATGTATGTTGATTAATGAATTTTTGTTTCGACTTTATTTCTATTGAAGGAATAATAGTTCCTTGGAGTAATCTACATAATGATAAAAATATATTAAACTCTTAAGGTTAATGCAAATTGCATTCAATTTTTCACTGAATCTACCTTTATCTATTTTAAATGAGTATTATAGCTTACTATTTAAAAAACATTTTCTATCATCATAATTCCAGAATTCTACACTTTCATATTGTATTCAAGTTTATTATTAACCATTCATTATATTTATAAATTTTCTATTCATATTTTTTTTATAAATAATATATATTGCATTTTATGCTCATATTTAATATAATCGACGTTTATTAACCCACGAAGGAAATGATGAATTACTATATCTGATTGACTTTCGGCCTTTAATCATCAGTAATTAAATTGAATCATACGATCAATTATGTTCATTTACTGTGTAGAGATTTTACTTTTGAAAGTATATATATAGAACTCTATTTGAGTTATAATTTTGGTGAAGATTTTTTATTTATATCTAACTTCATAATTTAATCACACCGTTAAGGCATAATATTCTATCTTAGATATTTGTATTCAATGTTTTATTATCTCATATTTCATTAAAAACAAATATTCTTTTTGTTTTATATCCACTCCATCGAAAGTTATTATTATTATATAAATATACTTTCATTTAAATTAATTCTATTAAAGAAATATATGGTATATCTGTAAAGCAAAATAATTCTTTTATAGAAAGTAAGAATTAATAATTTTTTCTGAACTTTTATAATTTTAATTTTAGTTATTTTTATACTACTTTCAAACTATTAGTTTTATACTCAAATCATTTTTCCGTTCTTAAATCAACGTCTCTGCCAATTTTTCAATATATTTATATTTATATTGTATTTCTATGAAACGTAATTTTCTTACATTATATTCCATAGCTTTATTAAATAATCTCTAGTTAGATAGAATGACAAATTGTTGTATTTATTACTGATAATAAAGTATAAGCATTTCATATCTGCTTAATAATCTGCTTAAATCTAAATGTTCTTTAAAGCTCGATAATCCGATTTTACTTTAAAATAAAAAATTATAATTCAATACTTACATATTATATAAATTTATGTATATCAATTTGTATTTATTTAATAGTCATATATAATTTATTCAACGCAGCTTTAAATATAATCTGATATTGTATAATGCTTAATTTATTATTCATTTAAATATATGATTTAAGAAAGCTTTAGTATAAAACCCGATTTACTGCATAAGCTTCTATAAAATAAAACTTATTATTAGTGAATCATATAATGGAAATTTACGACATAAAAATTTTTCAATCATTTCTCACAAGAATCTTGATATTGTTGATTTTAAAACATTTTAAATGTTGTAATTTGAATTGATTCTCGATAATGATCATCTTTTAATTAATTAAATCTAAAATTATATTTTTAAATTCAATTATTATATTTTTTATATAATTCTTTACATAATACTTTTAATAAATTATTTAAAACATTCTTTTTATATTTATGTATAGTGATTTATTTAATGTAAAGTATGGAGCAGAATATTTTACTCATTTTTTGTCAAAAAATGTAAAACAACAGAGTTGAATTTTTTTATAATATTTTATTTCCAATTTTCCTATTCATATATTTTTTTAATTGGTCTATTTTAATTCTATAAGAATTATATATGGTTTTTTAAATCAATTAACATTCTACTTCAATATTACTTAAGAATTCGAATATAAGATTTTTCTTTTTTTAGAAAATTGCATTCAACATTTTATTTGACCAACGATACATTCATTAAACTTCCAAGAAATAAAATAAAATAATTTTTTTTCGATTAAGAGTAAATACATAGGGTCTAATTTACTTCCTATTATCACTACTTTATTTTGGCACTCTAAATATATGCAATATTTATATAACAGCTATAAAAAAATATTTATTAAAATTAATTCCGTTACGGTTTAATATACCTGAACAATAATTATCACCTGATAAGAAAATGTAGGGGACAACTTCTTGAATTCTATTCAATAATTGCATAGTTTATTTACAATTAAGATATAACACCCAAAATTGGCATCAGTTGTACTTTATTAAGAAATTCAGTTGTTAAATTATAAATTATTTATTAAATTAGTTTATGAATTTCTTATTTACGAGACCTTACTTAGTAATATGTTTCACTCATACATATAAGTCTTTTAATATGTTAATTTATTGAAATATGTGTTTAAAAATCAATATTTTTTATATAAAATATATTCAATATGTAGTTTTATTAACAAAAACGCAACCATATTACATTGGTTTGAATGCGTTTCATATTTTAACCATATATTCTATAGATCACTTATATATATTTTTATAGAACATTTAATAATATATAAATTTTTAAAGCAGACATATGAAGGTTTTTCTTAACGTTATGTTCTTGTTTTATAGAAGGGACCAAGCGATGTTGGATGCAATTGGCTAATAAGCAGTACAGCTCCTAACGATGTCAAAGTAAGAAATTGAAAAACAAACTAATAGATAAATTTAAAAAAACTTAAGCTTTATTAATATATAACAATTGTTAAGTTAATTCTAACAGTTTTAAACATATCAATACATAGTAAAATAGAAGATATAAAGCTATTTCTTAATGATTTAATTAGAAATTAAACAAATAAGGAAAAAAATCTAAAAAATTGAATCGTTGCAATTTATTTTTTTGAATACTTAAGAAATCAGAAAATAATGCAATTGAATTTCTTTATTTGTGCAATTAAACTAATACGTTGCATACGATGGCTAAGTGTATTAATATACACAGTCAATAGCTTATAGCATAATGATTAGTTTTTCATTTAATGATTGCATTCAAAGAACGAATTGCACATTAAAGTTAAGTATATTAATATATATATATATATATATATATATATATATATATATATATGTATGTATGTGCGTATATGTGTAAACAATAATTTACAGTAAAATAGAATGATTGATTCTTAAATGCCTTTGGATTAAAAAAGTTTTATTGCATATTAAGAATTCGTGTGTTAATATATATAAACAATCTTTAATTAGTATACATTCATGAAAACAAAGTTGTTTACGATTTTCAACAGCTTGTGCTTGATATTGCTTAAGTACAATAAAGTCTAATTTTTGATAACAATTAGATATTTAATTTAAAAATAATTAATTGAGACATGCACATACATATGATGCAAGTATAATACTATATAATGTAAAATTAAGATTCTATCCGATTTCTTAAAGCATATATTTATAAAACTCGAAGCTTTTTATAAGACTTTATTAAAAAACATAATACAATAAATATGAAAAGAATTATTTATTATGGTAATTTTGAAATCAAAATAAAGAAATTAATAAGTATAGAAAATACATATTTACTATAGATAATGTTTAGAAATTGAAATTATTAATCTAGATAATGCTGAAGCTCATAAATCTTTACAAAATACAATAAATATTTAAAATAAACGTAGTAGAAATAAAAAGAAAAGCATAAAATAAATATTTTTTTAGTAGATCAGAGTAAAATTTTATAAGCTGAAACATAAATATATAATTTTTATTATTTCAATTAATTAAAAATTCTTCTTAATGAATATATGATAAAACATTGTTCTAGTCTTGATAAGAAAAATACATTGACAGTTTTAAAAGTTAAATTGCAAGATATTTAAATTAATGGTAAGTATATAATGCATATCAAGTATCAGAACAGTAATAGAGTATTTAATAAAATTAAAAAAATTTCTTTAGTAGAAAAATCTACTTAAGTCTAAATATATATCGAACTGATAACTGAAAATTATGTAAATCTATTATAATTATTTCAATATTGTGCTATATCGGTTTAATATTATTTTAAAATTATCACGACCCTAAATTTTCAATATCTATAATACTTTCACTACTCTCATACATAAATATTACACTATAATACAATACATAATTTTGTTAGTTTGATACAGTTTAATATAATCAAATACTAGATTTCAAACAGAACTTTTTCACAAATTTCACGTAGTATTACTATTAAGATCCATTAACATTTATGATTAATCGTGTATTAACATCAGATTTAAATATTAAGAAATATATATATATATATATATATATATATATATATATATATATACCTATAGTCTACTGTAGTATCTTGTACTTATTTTTAATAAAACATTTATAAAATATTTTGCTAAAAGATTGAAAAAAATGTTATCCAGTGATTTATGAATATTATATAGTTCGTTTTATTTATAAAAAATATAAAAATGAAGAATATTATTAAATATATATTATGTAATAAACAATTAAAAAGATAAATCATAACAATTAAAAATACAATTTATAAAGAACATTGATTGTTTAATGAAAAGTATTTAAAAGGCTCTGTACAGTTGACAAAAGTATAAATTAGTTTCCACAAAAGTAAAAAATGTCAGGGTAAAGTTAAAGCTGAATGTTTAGCTACAATTATATTAAAAGAAACCACGAAAATAAAACATGTCAAAAAACAACATGTAGAAAGTAATAGCAGTTGTACAAAAATATATATTTAGAGAAATTAATAATTAGTTAATAAATTATTTTTAGATGTATGAATATACATATACGTATACGTGAATCATTTAATTAAAGAATAAATAAGAAATCCTGATTTATTTAATAATACTTTGTACCAAAAAATTTAGCTACTGCTTAACAGTTACATCACTTATATTTTTATTTATTCATAAATTTTATCGTCTTTAAAATTCTTTTTTATTCTGAATATATTTTCAATCTATTAATATTTCAACAAAAAATTTTTGTAACTGATATTAATTTTGGTATATTTTAAAATTATATTTTAATTTTTAATAGTATGTGTAATTAATTTTCGATTAATTTAATACTACATCAATCTTTAAAAAAATCTATTTGCATAAATAATTTAAAGAGAAATTTTACATAAATAAATATTTTAGGTTCTTAATAAAAATGGTTACTAGCTAGTATGTTTTGCCTACTCTAATAATAATTCCATAAAGTAAATTTAAAACTCGTGCTTTTAGGAACAAAAAGCAATAATAATATTTCTAATAAGAAATACTCAAAAATTACATTTAAAGTAATAGTTGATATTTACAAATCAACGTTGCAATTGCATCGGTATTGACTTTGAATACCTGACAAATCTGGATTTTATCGCTAATAATAATAGTACAAATTAACCGACTAGTACTTCAACTTTTAGTTTAATCAATTTTAATTTCTTATGAAATTAATGTTATAATTTCAATTAATGTAAATAAGTTAATGAGCAATTATTCAAACGAACGAGAACTTTGTTTGCATAGGCAAGTTTAAATGGAAAAATAAATTTATAAATAAACTTTTCATTCATTGCAAATGTGTACAGACTTACGTAGATATATATTTCTCGATTTAATTTTAGTTCATGATTTTTTATCTTTAGTCCAAGATACAAGATATATTAACAAATTAGATAGATTGTTTATATTAAATACATACACTTACTGAACCTTATCCCATTAAAGATTAAGTTTTGATTGGTTGTGAATAGTTTTTTATAGGAAATATTTAAGGCTATTTTTTCAGAATAAACTCAATATAACTTCAATAAATTATTGAAGTAAACTTTTTCTTAATCTATCAACAATCACCAATTTCAACGTTATATAAATTCATAAATGTTTCCCCAAAAAAATATAAAATCCATGTTTTAAATAAATTATAATCATCGAACATTGATTTAAACAACTTCGTAGATAAAGACAATCAGAAAAATATAACTACACATTAAGATATTATTTACCACTTATTCAAAGTTTCCTATCTAAAGATAACAATCACGAAAAAAGGCCACATTTAACATTCATGACCTATCGTGAATTTCTTGGACGTGATTAAGCGACGCAACTCATATGCAATGTCAAGTAAATGATGTACAACTGTGTTTATGCAATCGAGAATAAGAACTTCGTTTAAGAAACATAAACATGATCATACTAAGCTACAACACCTACCAGCCAATTAATAATTGTTAAGAAAAGAAAAACGATCGACAGGTATTACTGGTCTTTCCGCGAGGTAATAGGCAGTCGGAGATGTTAAGGTTGGCGGGTGAGAAATTGGGATGGTGCGTTACGGAGGCCCATGACACCGAGGAAGCACTCGATTTTTTTCAAGGTCATTGTCATGACATCGTGATGATCGACCGCAGAGGATTACACTGTCAGCAGGCGGACGAGACATGCAGGTTTTTCATTTTGTTTTTGTGATTTATAAAAAATTAATTTCTGTTGACGCTAGAATGCAAAGATACGTTGGACTATATAAGCTGCTGATATCTAATTTTTGGATCTTAAGTTGATTACTAGTTAACCTGGTTTAATTTACTTAACTCCTTTTTGTGATTTATAATGATGTACTTGCTTTATATTTATTGTAATAAAGTGGACAGTTTTATGATTAATTAATTTCATGTCATTATTAGTTATGACTAATTTCTTATTTTACGTGCTTTCCAATCAATTAATTAAAAATTATTTAACGAGTAATTGTATATATTGTTTGAAAGTGAGCTAAGTTATCATAATCCTACAAATTATTTGAATAATCTTAAATTTAATTCATTTTTTATTTAAATATTTCTCTTTTATCGAATGGAAATAATATTCACAGCTTTTTTTCTTATCAAGAAAAATATATTTTCTGAAGACTTAAGTTGACTTGTTAATTAATACTTTTACAATAATATATGTATTAAAAAATCGCTACTTTGTAAATACTAGATACTGGCTTTAATAGGGTTAATAAACTTGGTTTTTAAATAATAAATAACATTTTCTAATTATTAAACAATCAATATTTATTTGAATAATTCAGAATATTTTTTTAATAAAAATGCGCAATTCTTTTATAAAAGTGTGAACATACATGTAACTTCTTTTAAAACTTGAATCACTAAACTTGAGTCCTTAAAAACCAATTATATTAGCTAAATTATAATTCTTTTGTTTTCATTTGATTACTTTTCTATTTTGATTCTCAATCGTAATCTACACTTCATTAGTATGACAAAAGCATTATTATATGTAAAAAAGCATTATTATATGTAAAAAAATATAAAACCTTCATTAGGTTTATCGTTTTTATAAACTAAATTTCCTATCTGTCTTTCATTTATCTGAAATATTTAAATTCTAGTCACAAACTTGTTCTGCATACTCTCCTAACAGCTCATAATTTTTATTATTTTTAGGGCTCTAAGAAATACACATCATTATCATCAGGCATCTGTCATAATAGCAATCGTCAAAAGATCGTAAGTGCGCATATTGCTCGAAATATTTTTTATTCAGGTTGAAATTTCATCATCGATATTCATATTTTAACAATCGAACAATTTATTTGCAGATTTTTTATTGCATCCGACAAAGATAAAATCGCTACTTTACAAATACTAGATACAGGCTTCAATAGGGTGAGTAAATTACGACTATTAATAGCATTTTCTAATTTTTAAACATTCTATATTTATTTGAATAACTTCAAATATTCTTTTATAATCTATCATTTTCTCAGTGCAAATATTATTTATGGATTGAACTACCTTACAATAAGTATATTTAATCTATTTTTATTACTTTTTTAATTACGAATCAATAATTTTTTGAAGGGCATGGTTTGCAATTAAACTGTCCTTCATGTAAAAATTTAATTCTGATTTATTTCCTGCAGTACTAAAAGTATTTCTTCAAAATACGTTATTACATTGGCCTTTGTAAATCAAACATCTTTCATAATATTTTAATATGCTTTCAAATGTTAATATCACACTATTTTGCTTGCAAGGATTTAAATCTAATATTTTAAAATTCATGATATTTTACCAGTTACCATAATTTAATGTTTGCAGTTTTCAAAATTGCATTTTGTTATTATTTTTTAAATTAGTACATTATACTTTCTACTGCTGAAGTCATGCTAAGTGCTTAAACTTATACCTTTCAAATTCAAAAATTAGTAAATTTTTACTAATCCAGCATTTAATATCTATTATTAAGAGCTAGATTAAATCTTGTTCCAATCATTATTATATAGGGATAAACCTTTTAAAACAATAAAGATAGTCTTTCCATTACAATAAAGTACGAAATTTAAGGATTCAAGAATCAATTAATAATTCTAAGTAACTAAAAAATTTTCGCTTTCATTGAAAGTTATTCGAATGTCCCTAAGGCACTTATAGAGTGTTCGAGTACAGAAATCCTAATGAACGAACTCATCGGGATCTACGCTAACGAGGTACAACCGAGACTTCAATTGGCGGCAGCTCATTCCTTATATTTAGCCGTTCACAGGTGCCGAGATATGGTTCACGTGACCAACGATCGACATTTTATTCAGGTACGACTTTTACTCTTCGTCATAGATGGAAAAAAAGAATTAAATTACTGTTTTAAGCCCTGTTTAAAATCGAGATCAACTGTTTCTAATAAAATACGCATTCTTCTTTGATAATGTATTTACGAGAATAACAGAAATCTTACTCAACGCTCTAATGTAAAATTTAAATAGTAATATATAATTACGAGAGGAGGATTTGCGAATTAAATAACAAGCTTTAAAACGAGTTTTTCACATTGAAAAGACTATTTAAAAAATCTTTTCGACATGTGGCATTTTTATGTTTATGAATTCATCAAAGCTATAACTAAACGATACAAATATAGTCAATTGAAATATTATACGTTAATGCGTGTAAATCTAGGAATATGCAATTATGATTCAATACATTAGTAGGTCGTTAAGTTTGCGCACATGCTCCCATGTAAGTTCATATGTTTGAGTGAGTAACTACAATTAACATTTAAATATTTTTTAGAAGTGCAAAAATGAAATTCAAAGAAACATATTGTAAATTTTATTCAGCAATATCATTTAAGGTATAAAAAATTTGCACACAGTTGGTAGTAATTTTTCAGCATAATATTTATATTATTGCTCATTGGTACTTTTCTTCTTAATTAACACAAACTAACGGGTATTTTAATTTATATAAGTAACCATTAAATAACAGTCGAAAGCATCAAAATACTAATAAGGAATAATTTTTTATTATTGCTACATCTATAATTAACTAAATCTTATCCATTGCTTAAAAATGTTCGGATTTCTTTTTCCAAAATATTAAATTCATTAATTTCTGAGAATCAAAAACTTGGTCAGTCTAAATAATTAATTTAATTTTTTTGAGTACGCACCTTTTTAATTATATTTATAGCCTTAATTTCATATTTCTTTAAAATTTATTACTTAAAATTTATTTTCTTTATTTGATTAATTTTTTTATTTGAAATTTATCCAGAAAAATATTTGATACATTTAAAATTTTTCTTTTTTATCTATCAATAGTATAAAATATAAAAATAAAAATAGTAGGAAACATTATAAAATCGATCGAAGTTTAATAAGCAAGACACAAATTTTATTGTAATTTAAATACTATAATAGCAATAAATCACTTTAAAAATGTGAAAAAAATTATTGGATTCAGTTGTCAAATTAATTATTACAAAAACTATTATTATTAACAATCTATATAATTTATAATTATAAAATCTATCGGTTTCTTCATATTTTATTAATTTCGCGCCCCTACTTTGTACCTAACAACATGAAAATGAAATTTAATATAACATATAATATAAAAATTTATCCCTATTTAATTCTCCTCGCATAGTTTAATGTAATAGAAATTTTATCAAAATCCGCAACAAATTTTCCCACATACTTAAATTAAATTTTATTACTTTCATATTACACAGCATTACAATAAACTTTTGACTTCGTGATAATTATCATTGAAACGTTTATCTGAATGCTCTAAATATATCTCATTATTTCTTATTAAATTCATTTTTTCCTTCCATGTATTGGACTGATTTTACGTAATTCTAAAAACTTATCTATTTTCTCTTTATAGAATTGTTAATGATTACTTGTATAAATTTTATTGAGTAAATTAAATTACATAATGTAAGTGATGTAATAAGTGTGCGATATTTAGTGTATTCTTAAATTGAAAAATCAAAAACATTTTACACATGTGCCAAATATAAATATAACAATCTGTAAGTATATCTACATTCAATAACATTCGTCACATGCTTAAGTGTATAGACATCAATTTATGAAAAGTTAACATGAATTATTAATTACAATCAATTATAATTGTTAGAATTATTATATGCTAAATTTTCGTTAATTGAATCCATATTGAAATTTAATAATATAATACAAAAAATGTACAAGAAATTTAATTTTAAAATCAATAAAGAAATTTTTTTGTAATTTGAAAGTTATTTGTATTTCTTTAAATAATTTCATAATTATAACCTTTTATCTATGATATTAAATAATTAACTATTTTATAGTTTTAATTTTCATTAAAAAATAGGTTAATTAAAGAAATATACAAAATTCCTTTAAGAAATTAGATTAATGTAAATAGTTATCAAGGAAGTTGAATAGGTTTAAAAACCTAATTTAAAGGTAATATTGGTGCTAGGAATTTTTTTGATTAATTGTAAGAACAGAAAAATTTGAAGGTAATTTTTTTTATAACTTTCTAAGGTACGTTTTAAATACATTATCAACTGTAATTAGGTGGAAGAAAATCTTATTGAAGCAAACTTTCAAATGAAAATATGGATCCGAAAAGGTTCAATAAAACAATAATAGAAACTAATTATTTTTACTTTGATGAAAAATTATAATCTCAATATAATTAATTGATTTTTTAAATATTAAATTACCTAATATTTTAACTTATATTAAATGTAACAATTGATACAATAAAATCTATAAATAAAAATCATTAAAATAATTTCTTCATAAAATATTAATTAATAAATTTGTATGATTGTATACAAATATTTTTATTTAAAATCATGTCCACTTATCTTCGCCTAACTTTTCAACCAATCTACACTTGCATTATTAATGTCCATAGTTTGCAAATGAGATAAGCGAGAAATTACTGGGTTACAAATTGGAAGAACTACTGAACAAAAATCTCACTGATCTTGTAACATGCGAAAATTTTACGTTGATGAATCAACAATTACAAAAGGGTCGAGAATTCCATGGAAATATGAATTGCAAGAGAAAATCTGATGAAACTATAACGATAAGTTCCAGAATTATTCCATTTTGTGCGCATAGAAGGTAAGAAAATGATCGTAATTCTATACATTTTATAAAGTTATATAAATATTTGATATCTGTTTACTAATTTAGATTTCAAATAAATTTATGTAATTTTATGATAAACTTATCTTACTTATTTCTTTATAAATGATTTTATAAGCTATAACCAAAATATAAACTGAAAACAACACTATTTTACCAACTGAAGAATATTATTTTATGATAACTCGTTTAACATTTTTAATTCTTTTGCTTTTAAATATAGTTTAATATTATTTTATCCAATTTTGCAGTAAAAATTCAAAGTTCCACGAATCTCCAAATACTTAAAAGTTTCTACTTTAATTACCCAGAGAATATAAATTTGTATTGAATATATGAAATTATTTTCTTTTTTGTATTGCAAATTTTGACTAATAAATTTTATAATTTTAGGAAATTTTAATCGAATGGAATAATATATTTCATGAATATAAAATATTGTTTAGATTCTCCTTAACTTGTTTGTTAAAAAAATTTTAACGAGAACTTATCAATTTTTAATGTAGTCTGTCAAATTGTTTATATTTTTGTAGAATTTCTTTTATCTATCATTACTAAATCTGAATCATGTATGATTAACTTTAATACTAACTTAAGCACGGATATTTAAAGTAAATTTATCATTTTATGGACTATAAATCACAAAATATTCTAATGCATTAATAATTGTCTTTTACCAACGTTTTATTTTCGTGAAAACGCTTTTCAAATGATTAATACGTTTTTGAAATAAAAATGATTGATATTTTATTAAAAGCTACTCGTTATCATAGTTAATTAACGTGCACTAATTTTTGTTACAGGAGACCGACTCATTACATTTACATTTATGACACTACTTATTTGTTAGAAAACGTGGAAGTGACGTCAACAACATCAAATCCTGGATCACATTTACATCCTAGAGGAAGCTCGCATTCGTTACGTTCTTTTGACGTTGGATCTGTTGGTAGCGACTGTAAGTCAATCTTGTTTCTCAACTCTTATATTTAGATCATTTACATACACTAAAATTTTATTCATTAATAAAATATCAAAGATAGTGGAATTTGTCTGATTAAGTTAGTGTACTTTATAGATATGTCAATTACATTTTTTATTTTTATTAATTTTTGAATATTAAATGTAGATTTATATCTCTTAATTATACTAATTTTTTTACAACCACTACTAATAGAAATATGTAAGTTAATCCTTTAGACAATAATATTTACTTTTTAATGGGTGAAATAATTTTTATATAAATATTTATCTTGTTTGTTACGGCTAATACTTGTTTCAATTTTTAATATCACTTTATTTAAAGTTCCGGTTGGAATAAAAATATGTAAAATAATGTGACTAGACTATATTCCTTATTTCTACTTTCTCAAAATGTCAATGTATTAAAAAATGCGTTATTTATCATTTTTCTTCGTTTTGCAGTACAAAGGAGAAGTAGTGTGGCAAAATTACACAATTTACCTCTTGAAGCTCCAATTACCAAAGTTATAACATTGTTGACAACCGCAATGACGGATGCTGTTAGTCCGGACGTCGTGACACAAATTGACAAAGTTTGTAAAAATGTTCCATTAATATAGATATTAAGTAGCAAAAAATTATAGAATTGAAATATTTTCAACTTTTGTGAATATTCAGTTTTTTTGAACGGATTGTATTTTTATAGTTGTTGCACATTTTATAACGAACGAAATTAATACAATTAAGTACAAATAATTACGATT
Source organism: Wiebesia pumilae (assembly GCA_018907045.1). Taxonomy (NCBI): domain Eukaryota; kingdom Metazoa; phylum Arthropoda; class Insecta; order Hymenoptera; family Agaonidae; genus Wiebesia; species Wiebesia pumilae. Next base: position 739,312 of record JACCHZ010000066.1, on the reverse strand, counting down.
AATAATTTTATAAATACATATTTAACGTAATTGCTAATTTTAAATAATTATTGCACTTTCAATATCGGAATATTGACAAAGCATTAAAAAATATAGAAAAAGGCCTTGGATACTTAAAAAAAATCCATTTATTCCAATAAAATTAGAATGTAGTGTAAATTTAGATAATTATTGATTTCTATCGGTTTCATTATATTAAAAAATCGCGCTCCTAATAAGTGCCTAACATCTAAAATAAATAATCTAATATAAAATTTTATTTTATCTATAACCTATTCCATATGGTGTCACTTTTAATGGAATAAATCAGTTCTTCGAAGACGCAAAACCTTTTCCCTCTATTTCACAGTGTAATTTGATCAATATGACGTTAATTCTCGTGCAATAATTTTTATTTTAGCTTAAAGTATAATTTATAATAAGTTATATGTAACCAATTCTTTATTTCAGTTTTGAAATTCTATTTTTAAAATAGAATTTTATAAACATATTTTACATTTGCTTCAGTTAAACTTTATATTTGAATAATTTTCTAAGTAAAGAAACTATTTAAGTTTATGCAATTAAAGTTCGCTTTGTTTTCATGTTTAAGAGCTTCAAGAATAATGGTATTATTGTTTTTCTGTTTAGTATGTATTTTAACATTCCTTAAACTGTTAAATAACTGTTAAACCGAGTGAAATTCACGAGTAAATTAATCTTAAACAATTCTATTGCTGATTTCGAAATGCTACCTTTTTTTTAATTTTAGTATTATCAAAGTGAAAACATTATCCGTACAAAAAGGTTAATCATCATATTTCAATAGATCATTGAGAAGTTTAAAAAATCTGTGCAAACTATTTTTATTATTTAAATTATACTTGTGAATTATTTTCGATTAAACAATCGAATTTACCATCAACTACATATATTGTAAGATGTGTTTCGAGATTAGATTTTATAATAATTAGATCAAAAGTAATCAATTCAATGGTTTTCACATTTATATCTGAAAGTAATAAATCTACACTATAAATAGATAAAAACTTATATAATTGGAAAATTTTATAATGATTAAAAATAATTTGTTGCAAATCTGACTATGACTTTCACTTAGAGTATTATTATGACGTTAATATTTCGTAAAAGCACCTTATTAAATAAAAAATGGTAGTACTTGCTTTAAAAGGAAAAAAAATGCAAATTAAATTTTTAAAGAGAAAAATTGGACCGATTGGTATTTTTCGGGATCTTTCTAATTTGTTGTCTTTGACAAATACTACATATCGTATTTATAAGTAAAAGTTTATTTTGCAAATATTTCAATTGCACTCGCATTGTCTTGTAACTGACAGTGTTTAGTTTATAAAAATAAAACAACGAGCACCAATAAAACTTCAAAAGACAAATATAGGACGATATTATCACGTATTATCACAAACGAGCAATTGGCATTCGTTCGTTTTTATGAAAAGAAATTGAAATCGATTGAAATCCATTTGCCATGGCTTTTACTTATCGGGATTCCCCATTCGATAAGGATGACTGTGCGCGCGTCTCCACTTAATACAATTAGCTTCCCTAGCTTATCTTTTCAAGCGAGACGAGCCTCTCTACAATGTCTCGCTCTAGGCCATCGAGATATTGAAGACAACAGAGCTTTACGAGCCTTACGTCAGGGATACCGACGAGATTTTCAACGACCCCGTCACCTCTGATCTCATAGGAGCCCTTATCTCTGTAAGTACGCTCAGTCTTTTACTTATCGTTTTTAGGGGTTAATTATATTTAAAGCGATATATTCATAAGCCTTCAAAGAAAGAAATATGTATTGATACAGATTATTTTAACCTACTAAATCTTATAAACATTTACATGTAATTTTCTTGTTCCGCTCTTAATGGGTTTTGTTTTTTTTAGATTCTTGTTCGAAGAATTTAAATATATCATTTTTTGCAATATTTGTATTTTTAACAAATATTACATATAGAAATAAATAAATTTTAACTCTCTTAGATTAAGAAGGTTCAAAACACGATAATATTAAGAAGAAATTATACTATTACATAAATATAGTTATAAAAATGTAAGAGGGAATTTAGATTTTCATTTGCTACAAGATATTCGTTGTATCTTAAATTTATAGAAGTTTTATTAATGTATTAATTGTATTCATTTATGTAGGACTTTTCTGAAAATTATATTTACTATTATCACTCATTCTTAGTTTGTAAAACTTTGTGACAATTTTACTTCTTTACTTTACACTTTATTTATATCATAATACACATATGATTAAAAAACCATCGTCAAGATCTAGTTTACATAAATGATTCCGAAAAGACTACTTAAGACAATCTTATTAAAAATTCATTTCGCCAATCATCACCCGTGTACTTCTATTTCAGTAATTCAAATGATTTTTAAAGTCTACTTTTTGCATGCCTTGTTTAACATGACATGGCGAATAAATGTAAATATGAACCTTGAACGTTTTACGACATCGATTATTATTTTTACAAAGTCATTCTCTATCGCATTTATGAATATAATCTTATATTCTTACTTATTGCACTATTATATTAACACGTTTCAGAATATTTCGTTTATTTACCGTTACAATAATAAATATTTATTTCGAAAATTATGCGAAGTCAATATCTTAAAAGGAATTTTTCCGTGATGTTAATTTTATACGTTAAAATAATGCTAGAAATTTAATAAAATTGATGAAATCGATCTTTATTTTATTTTCTAATTCAGTTTCATTAAATATGATTTGAAAAATAATATTTTAAATAAACTCAAAAGTTAAAACATTGTGTAACATCAACACCCGTCTAAGCAGTGATTTCTAGATTCCTAATTAAATTTCGTTGTTAAATTAATGAATATTTTGTAATATTTTTATAAGATGAATTAATTTTTAAGTCAATATATAAATCAATTAATAAATCTAGTTAAGCTTATTTTATTATTTATTTAAAACTCCAGATTTATGTACCATATTCTTCGTAAACATTAGCCGAGACAGAATTATAAAAGAAAGTTTATGAATATTATTTTACTATTTACGCAACGTTAGTACTTATTTTTTAGAAATATCCTCTTAGAAATAAGATTGTAATTGCAAATAACTAACATGATAATTATTTTCAAAATAAGCTACGTTACTTATAAAAAATTGAACCTTACATAATGAAATGTTTACACAAAATGTAATAAGATTCAATGAATCTTGAATGATGAATCTTGAAATTCATCCCAAACATTCATAATTAGAAATTTTTTTTTTGAAAGGTTGTTTATTTGAATTATTTATTGGTAAATGAAAAAGAATTCTAAGCGAAAATAAAGTTTCTTTTTCTTAATCCAAACAAATATTTTTCATCTGAAAACGTTGTAGTTCATAAAAATACGTAAATAATTATTAAAAGTTAAAGCACTAAAATGAAGATGTATATTTGAAATATAAAAATGAATAAAAACGTGTTATAGGAATTCTTTATGATACAATTTTTAAGAAAAAGCATTATCACGCAATTATTAAATTTGTAATTGTAATTCAAACTTCCCTATTATAATAATGCGCATTCATTATCAAGGCCCCACAGAACTCGCGGGATTCGCGGAGGTCGTCGAATGACTCGTCAGGGCGCGTTTCCCAGGTCCAAAGGATATTGCACCAGCAACCACCGAAGACGACGTCTAAAAGCCCAAAAGCACCACGGGACATCGAGATGCTCCTCGAGAGCTGCATGAATTGGGACTTTGATATTTTCAGGCTTGAGCTGCTTTCCGGAGGGAGGTGAGAGGCTATTAATATTTGGAATTATTGGGATGCTAATGATAGATGGCTAAGGTTTATACATAGTAACAAAGGTGGTTTAAGTAAATCGAATTAAAAGCGCTAATTATTAATTAACTAAAGAATAAAAACTAGTACCTTTTTGGGAAGCAATTTTACTGAAGTTTCACGACTAATGGAATAAATATCAATTGGATAACATTTTTAAAAGGAAGAGATTTCATCCAAAAATGATTTGAAATATTTATGGGATGAAGATGATAATTTGATATTGTATTGTATTTCAAAAAGGGTACTGAAATAGTTATACAAGGTTATGTATTACAGCTAGTACAAATAAGTAGAAAGTAGGATATCTCTCTTTGTTTTTCTAATGTAATAATATTTTCAAGAATAATTTGTATGAGTTATGAATTAAAAATTCGATTCTTTATTTATTTCTAATTATCTAATCAAAATAAATGAAAAGAATGTGAAAAAAGGTATTAATTTATATTTAGATTATAGAATAATTTAAGAATTTTAATAAATGCAACATTTTACTACTAGAAAACAAGTATTATATTTTTTCTAAGAATTAACGATATCAAGAGAAAATCTGGTTTTCGCCCACCCTCTAATCCCTCAGCAGCTAACTTGTGTGACGTGTACTCCACAGGCCACTATACTATCTAGGTATGAATCTGATGAACCACTACAGCGTTCCGATGCGGCTGAGATGTGACGAACGTACCCTTCAGAATTGGCTAACGGTCATTGAAGTCAACTACAATACGGCCAACAGTTACCACAACTCAACACACGCCGCGGATGTTCTTCAAGCGATTGCACGCTTCATGGAATCCGACAGACTTAAGGTACTACTCGATCCCCTGGACGAGGTCGCCGCCCTCATCGCCGCGGCCGCCCACGACATTGACCATCCCGGCAAGTCCAGGTGCACCTTGTGTATTAACGTTTCTGTTTTATACGGTTTTCATTTAACGAAAAATACGTCTTTTTTGGCTTAGATCTTGGTACGTTGATATTGGGAAGTTGTGCAATTGTTAATTGGGTATCTTTAACAATCTTAATATGTGCTCTTTCGAAGAATATAAATTCAAGATTCAAAATTTTTGTTGTTTTGAGAAGCTTTTAATTTTAATCTTTCATTTTCTTTCTACATATCTAATTTGACAAATACTCAAGTACAAGAAGGAAACACTAAAAAAGGATTAATCTTTTACTATTAAAATTCTTATGCTACATTCAACATGTACAGAATAATAAGTTTTCACAAGTACACTTTGCCAGTTAACGAGCATAAATGCTAAATACTATTTACATTATTCAGTATTTAAAAGAGTTTATTTTTTGAAACTTTAAAAATTGGTACTTCCACTTTTTTCAAAGAATTGTAAATATACAATAAAACAGCTTCTCGAAATCTAATTTAAGTGTACATGTAACAAAGAATTCAAAATATTTAAAAATAAAAATTTATATTAGTATGTCTAAAAACATATTCATAAATTATGAATTTCAGTAACGATATTAATTTTAATTGTTGACTTCGAAATTACTCGAAAGATCAATATTTTTCAAAAGATATTTAATTCTTTTTAAGAATAAAACCAAGTTAATACCAGTAATTCGTATTTATAAAATGTATGTAAACAAAAAAATAGAGAATACAACTCGTTTATATACTTTTTTTATAATAATATACAATCCAATTATAAACAAGTGAAAAAAACTAAAATTTAAAAATTTTTGCTCTGTACTTCATTCACATAAAAAATTTTTGAAAAATGAAAAGCTTTTTACATGCTCAAAGCACATTTAAAACAAATTTAAATTCTCTTATAAATTTAGTAAAATTCATGAAGATTTTACAGAATAGAAATATAATTTCAGAATCTAAAAATAGGAACTTTTCTGTTTCAACTATTTATTTCGTATTTCGTTATGGATTGTTTCATTAAAATTTAAAATGCGACTATTACATTTTTTTTATGAAATTATATTTGACTGAAATTTCTTCGTTTGACTGTAAAGAATTTTTATGCGTTAATCGTGCATCGGTAACTAAATCGATAACTAAAACATTCGGATTCACTTACCCCTAGATGTATTTCAGTAGTTATCAGAGATTCTAATTAAATCAAATTTTTACGCAATAAAAAATGTATATAATTGAAAAAACCAATATAGAATAAATTTACAGAAAAAAATCTGTTTACAATCGTTAATATTTTCAATCATATTTAATCAGATAAAATAGTTATTCTGTTAAAAATTACTCAGTGTTATTAAAATAAATTAATTGAATAAATAAATTTAGAATCAAAGTTTGGTTTTCTTTTAAGAGAAAATTGAATAAATACATTTCCATAGATTATTCTTTCTATCAGTGTTACTAATTTAAATGATATTTTATAAACAAGAACTTAAATCTCATAAATATAAATTGTACGACAAACTTTAAATTAAGAAATTACATTTTTCCAATTTCTACGACAGTTTTAGGTAATTTCAACCTTTCTCTCAATAAAGAAGAAACAAATGTCTAATTTTAATTTATTTATAGGCGAATTATAAAAAGTAAATTATTCATACGAAAATAATGTTTCATCATACATTAGTCAATTTCTCTGTAATGCTGGGAATAAGCTGGCCATTCTATACAATGACGTTTCTGTACTCGAATCTCATCATGCTGCATTAACGTTTAGATTAACGTTATCCGACGACGATGTTAATATTTTTAAGGTAAACTCTTTACATTTACATTGTTTATAAAGCGTAGTTTTTACTCGCTACCTTCATTAATGTTCCTAATATTCATTGCTTAGAACTTGGATGCAGAGACTTATAAGATGATACGATACAATGTCATCGACATGATTTTAGCAACCGAAATGACCAAACATTTTGAACACTTGGCTAAATTTGTCAATGTATGTAGTATACGAACCGAAGAATCTCAATCCGAGGTAAAACTGAAATCAAGCATTTTTCACATTTTAATTTTCATGGTATTAGTTTTACAAATCATAACTGATTAATTAAAAAATTATATGAATTTTGCATTTACTACAAAATAAAACTTGTCTAAGCCTCTGCATCAGCCTTTTTCAGACCCAGTGGACTCGTCAGTGCTTTTACTCCCAGAAAACGTGTCTCTTGTAAAGAGGATGATGATTAAGTGTGCAGATGTCTCGAACCCTACGCGACCCTTGAATTTTTGCATAGAATGGACAAAGCGTATAGCAGAAGAGTATTTCAGACAAGTATTCAGTCTTTCTACGGTTTTTACAAATTCATGTCAAATAAAAATAATGCGCCCGCCTTTTTATTCTAAAAAAAATATTTAATAACAACCGTACGTAAATATATTTTAAAGTACTCCGATTATTTGTCAAGTTAATTATAATTAATGAAATAATTTTACGTAAACTATTAATAATTATATTATTAATAAAATATTTTTAGTTAATTACATGGGGAAAAAATCTATATTTTTACAGACTGACGAAGAAAAAAGGAAAAAGTTGCCTGTTGTAATGCCGATGTTTGACCGATCTACCTGCTCTATCCCAAAATCACAGATCGGCTTTGTTGATTATATCATCAATGATATGATGGAAGCATGGAATGGTACGTTTCTATTTACGTTAAACCAAAGATATGCTCGAAGTTTTTTTTTATCTGTTTTAGCATTTATCGATCTGCCAGAAATGACCAACTATATGAAACAAAACTACGAAAAATGGAAAGAATATAACGTACGTGTAGAAATTGATTAAAAGATTAAGAATTATAATAGCTTAGATAAATAAGTTTTATACTTTTCTGTAGGAACGTGGAATCTCGACACTGCAGGATGTTGAAAGGTTGCAGCAATCAGCAGAATTACAAATACCTCAATCTGCTTGAGTGCTAAACTCACACGGAAGAATCGTTTATAGTTTTAATTATCATATTGCGACTACCGTTGCAGTTTTCATGATTACTCAATGTTATACCTTGTAACGAATTTTTTCATTAATTCAAGCGTAAATAGTGTGAAGATCAAAGTAAATTATAATTGCTACGAACAAGAATAAGAATAAAAATTATTTCTTATACATAGTAAATTAGTATTACAAATTTAAATAGTGTTAAAAATAATATTGTAGGTTTTTAGTGTTTAAATTAACTTAAAAAAAAAAGCATTCGAAAAATACTACAAGAAAATATAAATAAGAAAGATGTCAGAATAAATTTAAAAACATACCGTTTTCATCTGCTAATTGTTTATTTGGCCTGCCTGTATTTAACAAATGATATGTGTTTAATAGAAAAACTCATGTCTTTTGATTGGATTTTTCTTTATTATGATCTTGATTCTTTTCCCATAAAGCAATTCTACAAAATTTTTTTCTCTTTTCGTGTATGTAATACATTCATGTTTATCTCTTTCACATATAATTTATACCAATCTAACAGACTTTATATTAAGAAATAGTAAACAAGACTCTTTGGGTGATTCTTTTTCATTTATTATTCACCATTCTATTACTTTGTTACGATCTTTTGATAAACATTCAGTCACCGATGATATTTTGCAGGTCTACAAAGGTGTTGGTTTTATTTATTTGAACCCACGGTCATACATTAACTTCTCTACGTTATTTTTTCTTTTAGCTTTGCTTTGCTTTGCTTATAATGCGTAGATATTTCATTCCATCTTCAATTAAGCAATCAACCATAGGGTAATTATTTACTACCACAGGAATGCACATGAATTTATAAAGATTCAGTTTAAAAGACATCAAAATGAGCGGATATTTTCATTTCATTGAATCATGCTTTAATCAGCAAATTACCAAGTTACAAACCCTTAATCAGCATCACTTACATCTAAACATCATTATTATTTATTTCTTGGCGCAGTTATAATATGAATTAAAATTAGTTTTTGTCGATTCCTGGCTCTTAAAGCTACTCTTAAGTATTATCAAGAGATTGTAATGCGATCATAGCATATGATAAATAGGCATACATTCTGACATCAAAATTTGATTTGTTTGTTTAAACGTTATTTTTTCTTCGTCGTTGATTGATATAGTGTTGATCAAAAAGTAATTCGGTGTTTTATTTTGCTTTTATTTATGAATTCTTAGACACTCATTACAGGTTGTTACGATTTCTTCATATTACGGTGATAGTAAATTACGCAAATCCTTATGTCCTAAGTTATAATGCCATTCCATGTAAGCATACGTGATGATTCCTACCAAATGTACCACAAAAGTTATAAGCTTTTACTTATATCATAAGCTGTAACTGACTTAATTGTCTAGTCCTAATTTCTATAAGTTCACGGCGTAAACCCCATAATGCTTGGACAACATACAAATATCGGTTTTTCATATCAGGTTTAGCAGGATACAATTATTGTTGACGTTATGATCGTTATTATTTCTTTTCTTTTTTATTATTCGATTTTTCTCAAGTTACTTTTAATTAACTAATATCTATCTCTAACATGATAGTAGAATAAGAAATAGGCATTGATTATAAAGTACAATAAAGAATATACTGATGTAATTTAATCTCGATTATCAAACATGTTAAAGGTATTGATTACATGTGTTTATAAAGAATACGTACAATAAATGAAAGAACATTTCTAAATAAAATAAAAGAAAAACTTAGAAACAAAATAAGAGATTGGCGATTTTCTAATATACTGCATTAATTAAGAACGTAGTAACATTCGTGCTTAGGTAAATTTAAGATTAAAAGCGCTTACATGAAGTTACCTTGATACTACATTTATCAATGTTTTAATTATTTCTTGGTAAGAGAAATCGAGATGTTTTAATTTAGCTGTTATATTTAAATAGGTAACTTTAATAGGCAATTCTATAACATACCTATACGCGATTTAGATTCTCAAAAATTAGCTACGTAATTAATTAGAACAATACTTCAAGATTAAATATATGTGCAAATACAATTTCTCTTAGCGAAAAATTTATCAAGATTTTAATTTTTTATTCGGTGACATTTAATGGTTATCATATATTATTATGTAGTAAAATGCTTGAACTAATGTCTTCTTCAATTATTTAATTTATCAATTGGTGAAAAAGTTTCAAATGTTACTTCATAGTGATTTCTTTTAATTGCTTTAAGATAACAACTCTTAAACAAAGACAAAATTATTCTTTCTGCTTTTTCGTTCATCTAAGCTCATCTATTAGCTGCATTTCAAATAAATTTTTATCAATGTATTTTTTTTTCATTACATGCGACCACGTAATTACACAAATTAGCATATTTTATTATTAAATGAATAAGAGCTACTGCACACCATCAAAGTTTTGTAACCACCCTAAACTTGGGTTTGCTTGTTTCTTTGTTCCCTTTCACCCTACAACCATTATTATCAGTTATGGACGTACCCTTTTCAATCATCATTTTTTTTTCATGCTTTCTAATCTCAGGTTATTATCAAACTCATATATAGTAATTATTCGCAAATCGTAAAACTCGTTTATTCTTAAATCATTACTCTATACGTATCGTTTAAAGATGTCCTTACTCTTACCTAATCTGCTACATTAATACCTTAAGATATAACTACCAAATATTCATTGTAATATCAGTTATACATAATCATTAAATATGATTAGAGATTATACGTAACTTTTATATACTATGAATAACAGTTATTCTTTATCTTAAGACATACGAATGTTAAGCTTTCAATGACTAATAAATGAAGCAGCTATACAGATTTCGAAATTATATGAAAAGTGAAGTGTGCATTTGTAGGAAGTATCTAAGAGATATCAGATTTTATTGACCTCAACTTTTTCCTATAGCCTACATCTAGCACAACGAATTTTATGGGAAAACGTACTTTTTAATTTTCCTTTTCAAAATCAATCGAGAAAAAAATAGACTTGGTTTGCACATTTGTTCAATAATAAGGAAGAATTAAACAAGTAGGATAAAAAAGAATACGAGTGCTTCATTATTAACTGAATTTTCAAAAAATGTTGTCCGTTAATACACTCAGTGGTAGATATTGGATCAAAATTTTTCCGTCAGTGTACGGGAGACAGAGATTGAGTTCGATCCTTTCATCCTAGGACGTGAATTTCACCTGCACACGATGTTGACAAATAATTTCATATATTGGAAAAAATTAATATCAATACCGCGTTTATAAAGTCTTCCACGTCTGTACAATTACAAAGGCAACTGCAAAAGTAGTCCAGCGCACAATGATTGCGCATCCAGGATTTCAAGCATTGAGACCAAACAAAGAATCTTTGTTAGACTAGAACCGACTTCACATCATCAGTCACTCTCAATAGATTTAACAATTCAAACTCAATGGCTGATCGTCGTCGTGTCCAAACTACGACATAGAAATCACAAAATTAATCGCAGTTAGTCTTGGTGCACGATGTAACGATCATAGCCAGGTAGACGCGGATCAGTAATACTGTTCCGCAGTGCCCCCGTACTCGCGGAGAGTCCAAAGAATCTCGTGGTCAGGGAAGAGGCTTCCCTCAAAACCGATAACGCCACGAATCAGCGATTTTGCCGATACCGAAGTTGAGGTCCAAATGAATTAGGAGAATCGAATGCTCCTGGTTGCGTGATGTGCACGTCTGAACAGAACTTTATGGTCATTGAACATCGGTTATCCACGAAGACTATCCGAGTCAGCGTTTGCTCATAGTGTAAATTACGACTCAACTTTATTTTTATCTACTTTACCACACAAGATTATGACACTTTATAAATACTACGAGAATTAAGTTACAATCGGTTCATAAGTTTTGATCGAGATTCGATTTTGTCTTAGATTGATATCAAGATAATATTTCTCGTTAGCATATTGTAAATTTATTCTAGCGATATTTAATTACTTAACTTATTAAGAAGTACAATGAAATAATCGATATGAATGAAACATAGCACTAACTTACGAGATTACGCGCAATTCTCTCTTAATATGAATAATGATATTCACCATCTTAAAAAGAACGCTAAACTTGTGCGGTTTTGCAAATGATATTTTAGAATTTTAAACAAATGTTAAAGAAAAAATTTATTAGTTAATTTAATTCATAGGATATATAACTTACATTAACTAATCTCTAGAAAAAAATTATTGTAATGAAGCAATTAAACAACTGTGCAATATTTAGGATTATTCGAAAATATGTAGATACCAATACAATGCTTTCTAGCAATATACGTATTTATTACCGTAATATGCTTACGTTTTCGAGATATTAATTAATTATAAATATAGCCGCTTTAAATGTGATCAAATTTAGCGACTATGAGATATGCTTTTCATTTTTATCGTAAGATGTTAGTTTACATAGTTTTAAATTTCATTAGCCTTCGTATGTTCAATTATTTTAATTGTTTTTGTTCTTTTTTAATTTTTTTTTAATTTTGTTGATTTTTTAATATTTTTTATTAATTTTTTTATTAATTACTGTTTTAATTAAGATAACTAAGACATTGAAAAATATTTTAATCGAAGAAATATTCGTTAAAAACATGCACCAAACATTACTTTTCACTTCAGTGAATCTTGAAATTGTAATTACTTAATTAAAGAATGAATTTAACTTTTATTATTTCTCACGGTTAACGCACTCATTTACCGATAAAATCTCCGCGAGATATAACGCGAAGTGTTAAATAATTGTAAAATTATTTAACACTTCGCATTATATCTCGCGGAGATGGACCCAAGCAAGTTAGCGACCTATCAAGCTTTTAATTCTGATCGTGATCTCCAATATGTTTTCAAAATTATTTATGATAATGGAGACTGATTTGCTTTAGCAACAATGATCTTAGCTCTACTAAACGATAGATTTTAGTTTTAATAGTACAAATTTCAAAGTTAAATGTTACAAAGACAATGAATAAGTGCAAATTATCTTTATATGAATATAGTACTGAAAATTCTCTCAAGGTGTTTATCTTGGCGTATACAACTATTTTATCTACGCCTCTTTTTAACAATTAAAACTCTTGAAAATCTTATTTTTTTTTTAACTTTTACCTCGCATTACATTCTCTTATTCAATCTCCAAGGTTCTTATTGAGCAATATATCCAATGTTTAAGACAAATTTTAAATTATTTAAACATGAAGGACTGAGCAGTACTCAGAAAGCAACTATCTCATGACTTTTAGGCAATGTAAAAGTCATGGGATAGTTGCAATCCTCGTACTACTCTTCTTTAATAAAGTCAAAAAATGAACGATTCTTATTGATGATTACTGAATTTTTTTATATTAAAGCAATAAAAAGTATTTAACTGATTCACTTGATAAAAATTACAGTACACGAATTTGAAAGTTTAAGATTTTATTAAAGCACTAAAAAATAATAATGAAATTATTCAAGCTTCAAACCAAATACTTTATCAAACACACACACATACACACACACACACACACACACACACACTAAATCTAAGGGTATTTAGAACCTTTAAGTGGTTCTTAAGATTATTTTTAACGTAACTTGGTAATTCACAGGATTGGTTGTTGCTTAATCGTATAGATCTATATAATTAGTACGACAATGTGGTGATTACATACTTTTCAAGTTCGATAATTTATTAAAAGATGCGCAAGTTGCTTCAAGTATAAAAAAAGTTATGTTTTTGAAAAAGTGTGTGAACTCCACAATAATACAAATGGCAAATATATCAAACTCTATTATATCTTGTTTACTTATTAAGGCTCCTAATCACACTATTAAAGGACTTTGTGAAACATTCGGTGTACAAGCATTAGAACCGTATATTTCTAGAGGAATCACAGCTCGACGATCGCTGTTTCGATCAAAATTTAAAACTTATACGCACTCAGACAAAGAATATTAACGGTAATTTTTTTTAACTTTCTGCTTTGTAACTTGCTTTCATACGCTTTTACTTATAAAAAAAGAAAAAGAAGTAGGTTCCTGCGTATGTGTCTATTTCAGTCTTAGCAGGGGCTAAGGAGAAGCAAAATTACGATGGAAGATTTTGCTGAAGTGATTTAAAAAAATCTCTCGGAATGAAATCGAAAATGTTATGTTAATTATTAGCTCTTAGATTTGCTGCTTTTATTTTTTCGACACACGTTGTTTCCTTGCCCGAGGCGCCCCCGCCCCCTTTAGGGGCGCCAACCGTTGAAACCGTTAAGAAGCTATATTCTTGCGTATATATTTAGAAAATAGATGTATTTATATATATATATATATATATATGTGTATATATATATATGTATGTATGTATATATAGTAACGACGTAACAATCACGAATTATAATACTAAATATAATTTAATACTAAGAAGTATCAACCTATTCTTTTGTTCACTCAGCTAAACGTGATAATAGCGTTTTAAATACGTAAAAGAATAGAAGAATATCTAAGTGATTCTAAATTTTACATTTTTTCAAGGAATCTTCACATAAGCCGAATTCATTAATCACCCTTGACGACAAAACTTTTTAAAAAAACTGAAGTAGATCACGAAATAATAAAATAATGTTGTACGACCCACTTGCATGTACGAACTTCTCTCTGCAGAAACAAGCCTCACACAAGCAGGTACACCTAGGAACTACATTTTCCCGGTTAAGACTTTGTACACAGAAAAAAGCAAAATTCAGGCGTTTTGGTTACATGAATTTCGCATAGGAAGTAGTCTTAATCGACGTTAAGATTTGTTTACGCTACGCGACGAATTTCAAGGTACTCAATTATATAAAATTTACATTAAAACGATAGTGTATTGACAGTCGGTAAGTAGAATGACTAAATCATATTCGAAATTTTTAGATGTCGGACCAACAATAGACGGTCGGTAAAAGTTTGATCTAGCACTCTTTGCCCATCTGCCAAATGAACCGATAGACGTGGATGTTTATACTTTTTACTGCTTACACATCCTAAATAAATGTGCTCTTTTTTTCTCCTATAATGATTTTCTGACGAACTTAGTGCTCAAATCAGACGTACAGCCCGATGTGATGTTCTCGTACAATTTTCTTTCCTGAGTATTTAACTAAATTATGCTTAAATCTTTAGCTTTTTGTTCCTGATTATTTATTTTGAAGCCTCGTAGGCCAAGGCGTCTAAAGACGCCTGACCTTAAAAAAATTGCGTAGTTGCCTTTCAATTAGCCCGAGACTCGCTTACCAGTTATATTCATTAGCAGATATAATCAACCAGGTTATTGGGACCTCTTCTCATACTCGATCGTTAGATTTTACGTTTGGTTTGATTTTATTG
The DNA here is from genome assembly GCA_018907045.1 of Wiebesia pumilae. Lineage (NCBI taxonomy): Eukaryota > Metazoa > Arthropoda > Insecta > Hymenoptera > Agaonidae > Wiebesia > Wiebesia pumilae. Next base: position 724,217 of record JACCHZ010000066.1, on the reverse strand, counting down.
TTTAGATATCTTCTATTATAGCGTGACACGGTAGAACTTTAATAGAAGTTGCGATTCCAAGATGACTAATTAATGCAATGCTATATCAAAAACAGAGAAAACATATTTTCAAGTACTGATAACTTAAACATTAGTCTTCTTAATTTTAAATTGGTATAGTAAAATTATGGTAACTTATCAATTAAGTGATTTAATTCTATTAAACAAATTATTAAGAGATAAGAGTGCTGTATGTGATGAAGACATATCAAATCTTTGCCTAAAATGTAAAATCATTTCTTAAATAAACTGTAACACAACCTATAACCAATAAAAATTATCATTGCTTTCTGATATACGTAAAAATAAAAATTACGTTTACTAAAGGAAACTGAAATGCGATCAATTTCGATCAGTACTCGTTTTTTTATTTCTTCGTTTTCACAAATTTTTTTTATAAAAAATTTGTATTATCGGTATAAGCTAAGTATCTTTCCTATTAGTTTTGTTGCATAAAACTGATGCTACATATAATTTCTTTAATAGCAAGTAAAATTTTTCTATTTCAACAATAAATGTTTAGATACATACTAAACATTCAATTAGATTAAGAATGGTCCCATTGAAAATGGTTTATCTTGAAAAGTTTTCTAAAAGAATTAGTGAACTTTAAAATCATGTAGTAATCAATAATGAATTAGTTATTACTACGTAACGCGTATTATACATTTATAATTCGACAAAAATTTCATTACTTCCTCGATTTTCCTAAACAGCACTCATGATTTCTTAGTTTTTTTTGATAATTCTAGAGTTTCATAATAATCATATTTAGCGATTCGTTGTCACGCTTACCTATTTGATTGGTTGGCTGATTCGCTCCCTAACCAATGACATTACATCAACGATGAGCAATGATCAAAGATTTTTGTACCATAAACCCCGTAGGGTGCTCTGAAAATATAAAAATAATTACGATTGGAAGATTTTCCAATTTTTCATAAAATTTGAAAAAAATATTAATTTAAGTTCATTAGATAATTATTTTAATAATAAACTATAATTTGTACAATAACGCTGTTAATTTAAATTTATGACTAATAATATTGTAACTAATTCCAACAACATTGTATTTAGTATACTATTATGCAATGTCTGCTCCTTTAGAAAAACCATGCTTTATAACATTTTTCAAATTTAAGAAACTTTCTAATTTACAGCTTTGACCCTAAGATGTATTCGTTTTAAGATAATAATTCGAAGAGAACGTAAGATTTAAATAGTTGCAGTGAAATTTCTTTCAAGTTACTTATATAGATAAAATTGTTAAGGACGGTATTAATTATTACGTTATATTTATTCATTATTTTAAGATAATACTTCAATTTTTTTTTTAATTAAGTAAATGTTTATCATACTGCGCTAATGTACAATGAAAAATATTAAATTTATTAATTAACAATAAGTACATTAATCTTTCAAATAGATCTCTTTATTATGAAAACGTAGATCACGCTACATCATGAACGTCAATGTCACACGTCTTGCAGACGTAAAATGAAGATTTCTACCTTACCAATGTTTTATATTACCCGACATCTAATATTAAGTAATATGTATATTCACAAATTTGGAAAAAAGCAATTGCGTGTTACATATATACATATGTATACACAAAATAACAATTTTTAATTAATTCTACTCCTAATTATTTTTAAAACATGTCTCATTACAATTTTTATATTAATATATTATTTATATCAGCCCTCTCGATTAATTAGTGTATCCTTAGATCGACATAAAATTATAATCGTTTTAACAAATTTCTACTCGAATGTGAGAATAAAAATATATTAATCTGAAAAATTTAATACTAAGAATACAACATTAGAAACGGATATTTTACTATTATTAAAAAAAGATATTCTTGTACAAAATACTAAATTAAAAAAACGAAATTATTGCACGTCTATTGTGACAGCATATATATATATAAATTGAAAATCAATATTTTAATTAACTTTTATCAAAGTATTAAAGGCATTTATTACATTAATTATTTAACAAAGGTCAAAATATATTGAATGGAAATTTGTAATCATTGTAAATATATATATATATATTATTGGTTCAAATTAATTTCATACATTACTTCATATTTATGAAACGTACTATTTTATCATTGTCATATTTTCACTATTATTATTTATAAACTACTGATTTTTCGAATAAAATTAAGAATAATGAAAATACAATTTCCTAGTTTAAATAACTCAAAATTTATTATTAAATATCATGATTAATTTCTAGATGATTTATTAAAATTAAGAAGTGGAAGCGTAATTAAAAGAAATCAATGTTTTTTAAAACTTTTCCTAAAATAGAATATATTGATAGCAATTTTATCATTTACTTAAGTGAATTAGTAGTAATAAGCATTAGAATAAGAATTATTTTTTCATATATTCCTATAATTTAAAAATACATTGTTTATAGTATTATTTTTGTGTAAATAATTTAAATACATAATAAATGAACTGCCTACGACGAATCTACAGCTCCTACGTATTTGTTAAAACATCAAAAAAATTATTAATTTGATACTTTTTTGTCTAGATTAAATGTTGGCAAAAGTGGATGGTTTTAAAGGAGAATAAATACATGTAAAACTTAAATCGAGTACTAAATTATTCTAAAAAGAATTTCGGGTATGAATTTAATTTATTCGGACAATTACTAATAAATGCTTCATGAAATATCTTTTAAAAAGCCAAATTTTTAAACAAGTAATCGTGGCAATAAATTTTTTCAAGCAAAAATCTAAGTTATCATTGCTAATTAAACAGATTTTTATTTATAAAATAAGACTTACTTTCAATATTTAGTAAAAAAAATAAGTATACAAAGTTTGAAGGTGACTGAATAATAAATGCAGCAATATCGCAACGCCAATGGTGTAATTTTGTTTAGAACGCAAATATAAATAGTTACAAAAATTTTCCAACATTCCAGATGAAAAAGTTATGTTCTTTTAATGTATCAAGTATATTTGTATTAACGTTTAGGGGAAGTATTAAATTTTCGTTTAGGCTAAATAACAGTAAAGTAAAAATAATTAACCTAAACTTTGAACGAGAAAAAGGTAGTTACGTTGCTCATCAGATCGGGGGATTATTTAAGAAATTCGAAGTATTATGTAACTTGTAAATTAACCAATCAATATAACTCCAATTGTGCATTGTTACCTTATTACTATGTAATTCTTATAAATATAAAAGCGCATACATAAATACAGCAATAGCAACAATAAACCTACAATATTTAATACTATTATGCGACATGATTTATTATTCCATCTGTTATTGCGCATCATCTGCGCAACCGCCATTAAAGAACGTCGGGTAGTTGGTCAAGGTTATCGGCGCTTGCGAAGACAAAGGCAAAAAGCGACGCGTATGTTTGCATTAAAATTAAAGCAAATTGAATAACAATTAAAAAATCAAGATGTAACTTACGGTGAAGTCTGCACGCCCCCGCAGTCTCACTTCCTACAGTCTACATTGTACCAGCTTGTGTATGCGACTTCTAGGAAGTAGAAAGAATGTCGTCGAACGACGACAGATCAAGAGGGAGGTTGTCGGTTACAGTGCTGCTCCGTGTTCTCTCGGCTAAGTTCGGTTCACGAATGCGCCGGAACGTCGAGCGCGGCCTGCTTTTATAGCCGCTGGGGCGCCGACGCCTTCGAGAAGCTTCCAGAGCAACGGCCTTTGTGTTTACGTACCGGTGTGCGCGCATCCCGGCTCGAATGCACCATACGCGCATACTTCTCTCTCGGTTTTTCGGCGGCGACTCTTCTCGAAAAAGGCAGTCGAGGTGCGCGCGCCCGGAGTATTGATCGAGGAACGCCGACAACGAGTGTTCTAGCACGTTCGCCCGGGCTTCAACGGGGCGTACGCGCATCGGCGCATGTACGTGTGACCGCGTGTGGGTACCGGCTGCACTTCTCCGTCGTACTTTGTGCGAAAGGGGGGAGGCCAAAACCGGCGAAACAACCGCTGTAGAGGGGCGAAACCCATGGCAAGGTCAAAGAGATGCTGGGAACTACGCAGCGGCGGTTGCCACCGGCCCCAGTGGAACTTTCCAGTGCTGCGAGGATACGCTTTTTACGCCTTGGCATCCTTCCGCCGACATCTGCTCGTACACTTGGCTCGCAATGGTCGATATTGATGAGAAGACGAGCCAGTGTTTCCGATGTGTTGTTTTATTTTGTTATTTTTATTTATTTTTTTTTTTTCTGAAAGACCAACTTGGGATTGTGATGCAATACTCTGCTGCGTAGAACTATAAAGAAGTCGGGAGATGTAGGGCAGTGCGATGTTATTTCTAATCCAACCTGTCTCATTGGGCGGATTTTTCTTTCTTGATTATTCTTTAGGTTGGCCGTGGATCGAGATACGTTTTTCTTTTTCATTTCGCCGATTAAAAACACGTACAATGCTTAATTTCTTTTAAAAATTCCGAATGAAATATAAGCTCGTTTAGTGTCACGTTATATGATGTCAGAGGACGACATTGTGTACGATGCCAAGAATATTCGACTGTGCACGCAAGTTAAATATAAATTCAAGAATTTAAATTATTCGATGTGTAAAGTTTAATATGAAATAAATATCTGCGCAGTTCTCTCAATGTCGTATAAAAACGTATAAAACGTTATTGTGAACAATATTTTACTATCTTGTTCTCTTAAAAAATGACATTCGTTTCTTATATATTTCAGTGAGTAAGCAAGTCAATTTTATGCAAATTGACAGAAACTACCTTATGATATTAAAAACAACGTAAAAAGACATATATTTAATGCAATGCTGAAAAGAGCATTAAAATAATATTTAGAATTCATTAATAATATATTAATTATAGGATGACACAAGGCACTATACTAAAAATATTTTTACAGAAGAGCAATAAATTATACAACCATAAACGACAATTTTCACGTAAACTTATTATAAGACCTTTTAAATATCTACGGAAACAAAGTTTTTCTGTGTCATTGGGTGGTTAGATATTTTTAGTAACTGATATTAAAATTTGTAGTCAGTTTTCAAAAGCAGTGTCATAGGAATATTACCGGTAGTGTATATAATGCACAGTAACCGGAAAAGACTAAAACGTGTAGTGGGGAGAACTACGCCTTACCCCCAACGAGAAATGTACGATTCTCTTTAAAGTGTCCTAACCTGTTTTGAATGTCGACCATCTACTAGACCATTCCATCCAAAACTACGTTTTGATTTTGGAATATTCCATTATTTAGAGCACCATGTTGTAAGCGTAAAATTTAAGGCCTTACCGAATGAGTACTAAAAACAATCACTTAAAAATACTACGAAAAATCAGCTGAGATAATTATTCGATTAATATAATTCATTATTATCTTGATACTACATTTATGTGCGTATAGCATTTGATTTTGTAAAATGATGGTGCCATAGAGATAGCATTTATTGCTCTAAAAAACTATCGTTATATTGTTGTATTAAATTTATTTATAGATGACGAACATCAAGATCTGCACAATGAAAACTACAAGCAATCACTAGGAAACAGTTATCAGAATTTCATTAATATTCGAATTAAAAACTAAAAATTTTTACCTGATATAATGAATAAGATTTAGTCGCCTTGGTTTTGTTTTACAGTATAAGTATAAAATAATGACGATTAGTTAAAAGTTTCTTTTCGCAACTTAATATGATATCACACATCTCCTTTAAGGTCGTTACTTATACAAATAAAATTTCTTTACACACTCTTATACTCAAAATCTTATATTATCCAATATTGTTTTAAATATTATAAAACAGTGAAATTTTGAGGTTTTAATACTTTTAAATCGATGCATAAAAATGTATTAATATCTTTTTATAAAAACTTTCAATAACACGTAGATTCGTTTTTTGACGATGAAAAATAAAGTCTTTTTAAAGTAGATTAAGTTTAACACAAAACTTCTTTAAAAATCGTATTAAATTTAATAAATATATAATATATATTTGGAGTATAACTTTTTTTTAATAATTCTGTAATTAGATGTGTAGAAATTAAATTGAAGTGTACCAAAGACAATATTTAAATTTCTGTAAAGATGCCTTTAACTATTTTATATATGAAAGGTTGCAATTATAATACATTTTCTGTCTGTTGTGATAAATTATAAATTAACTAAATAAAAAGACGTTTTTATTAAACCTCACTAGGTTATACATAATAATGACTAAATATAATACAAGATTAAGCGTGTTATCAATATTTCTTTTTATAATTTATTTTAATCCAACAAACAATTATAAACTGAATATTTGCCAAGTTAATGCTTACAATTGAAAAACATTGTTATTTATATATATTCTTTTCTCTCAAATAATTGAAAAACTAATTTCTATACTTTATTTACAAATATCTGCATTTTTAAATGAGTACAATGTCGATTCAGCAATATAAAAAAGTGTGACTGTTTAATATGTCGTTGCAATGTTGTAAGAAATTTTGCAATTTATTTTAGTTGTGCACGTATTGTATACATGACAAATTTTATTATATTTTAAATAATAAAAATTTGATGAAAAATATTAAATTTTGAAGTTGTTCAGAAGTTTAATTCAATTGGCAGATTATAATCTTCAATTCGCAATGCAAAATTTAGAATACATTTCTCGAACGACTGGAATAGAAACTTGTGTTCCGTCCAATCGATAATCGAGAAAATTAAGACGCAAAAGAAATTTAACTCTATCTCATTTAAAAATTGCTTTGCAAGACTTTTATATGACATAATTTCCTTAATACAATGCCTTGCATTTCGTGTTTATAATGATTAATTATGAAACTTTATTTATATAAGTATTAAAATGGCCGTTATTTGAAACAAAATATTTCGTATAATCTGGAATATGCAATTGCATAATTAAATACAATAACGAAAATATTTTTCGTAAAAAAATAGTCAGAAATTATATATACTTATATTGAATATTATTTTAAATATTACTGGAAGAGAGTATAATTATTTTTCATGACGTCTTGCAGCAAAAATATAATACACACACACACACACACACACACACTAACGTACGCACACAAAAAAAACAAACAAATATATATAAATTTCATGTTTCGTATATTTATTCCTTAAGAAAGGTATAATCAAAATAGTCCGAATATTCTCTCTTCATTTTATAAGGCTCTATCCATTAAAGCTGATGCTTTTCAAGAAATAATACGCAGTTATAAAACCAAAGCAATTTTCTATTAATCGTTGTACATGATATTTAAAATATTTCTTTTTTTTAATTCAGAACAATTTAGATATTTCTAATATTTAAGATATGAATTTAATTAAAATTTATAACAAAATTAGAATTGTTTTGGATAATATTTTAAACATTCGAAATTGGAAAACTACTAATTTATAAAAAAAAAATATTTTTGTAGAACTAATTTAATTTTGCTAATTATTCTCATGTATTGATAATAAAAATTGAAGAATTCCAATGTTCTAAAGTCTTATTAAATTAAAAAGCGATTATTTAAGTTGTATATTAAAATATTTTATTTGAACGAATCGGCTATAAAACGACATTTCTAACATCGTAATTTTTTTGATCATTATTGTGTTGTAATTATCGTGGACAATGTCGTATTTTTATCGTTTATATTTTTAAGAGTGGAAAATTCGTAGAAGTGAATACAAATTTAAGAGCAATAACAAGTATATTACGATAGCTATTATAAATAGATTTGAAAGATATTTTTTATAGACTAATAATAAATTGGTATAGTACGCAGAATAATGGTATCACAAATATAATTCTTACCTCATTATTAATCATTATAAAATGCGTATATTTTTTTATTTTTAAATAAATTCACTATAAAATAAAATCTCTGAATATTAAAAATAAATTAATTAGTGAGAAAATAAAATAAAAATAGTTACTTAATTGTAAATTAAAGAATTGTCATATTTTATATTTAATTAACGATTTAAATAAATTGGTTACATGTGTAAATTCAACACTAGACAAAAAGTGCAAAATTCCAAAATTGTACTAATACAAAAACATGATTTATTCATTTTATGAATATATACAAGATTAAAGCTGTTAACACGACTAAATCGAATTGTACCCCAAATAGCTCACCAAAAATAACAACTACGCAGTAAAAAAATAGCGAACATTGAGACGCAATACCTGAAGGGGAACAGCTGTCGCTTAAAATGGGGGAGGCCGACATTCGCCGGATGAAAATGAATAAAGAGCAAACGAACGCGCATAATCCATTCTTGAAGCCGTTTGCCGGCGAACGTTCGTCTGTTCTCGAATGTTCGCCGGCGAACGCCTGGGAAATCCGTCGCAGTTCCATCGATAATTCTATCGTCAGCTGCGCCATCATTTACCGCAACATTCGCAGCGCTTACTAAGAAAAGTGTATGTAACTCTGTTTTATCGACCGTTGATCATGCTACAACTTTCGATCAACGCCGTACAGCGCCAAGAGTTTGTCTTCTTTTAAAGTTTAACATTTTGCCGTTTAGAGAACGTTCATATATTGACTAATTTTTGTTATTTACTTTCGAAAATATCGTAGGTCCGGTTTATATTGTGAATTTGACGATTATCATCCTTATAGCATGTTGTTTAAGATAAATCTTTATAAAATTTGGTTCAGTAGAAAAGTTGCATCAGTAGCTATACCGAACAAGAACGAAAAAGTAATAAATTAATATAGGCGTTGAATAAGCTATAATATTAAAATTCATTACAATTTGATCGATTTTTTACGTTATCTCTTAATTTAGTCTCTTTTTAAGCCTCGAAATTCAGCAATTTTATTGTTCCATTACGCATTTAGTTAACGTACCTTACGTAATTATAATCATGATTATCAGTTGCAAGCAACTTATACAAATGACTACTACTATATTTAATGATTAAACTCTTATCAAATTTATGTCTTAAATTATTTCAATTATTATCTTTCCCACTGATTGTTATTATTCAATTGAGAAAAACATTCATTATTTTGATTAAACGATTTACAAGGATAAATATTTAAGAACAAAAAATAAGATAAATTAAAGGGAATTAAAACGTAATGATTTAATTTTTAGCCAATTAAATACATATGGATTAGAAAGAGCATAATAGAGCATTTCATTTCATACATTCATATTCATTTTATAATAGCGTTGCAGTTATTTAAAGTGATATGCATTGTATTCACTCATTCTCTTAATATTATTTATTTAATAAAATCCATTGAATGTAGTTTAATTTAAAAACTACTCAATGTCGATCTTATATTATTCGTAAATGGAAAAAAAATAATGAAATTGTATCCGGAAAATTGAACGTTGATACAATTATACATTGATATATTTAAACATTATAAAAAACAATTAATGGAGGCTCGACCTTTACAAATCTTTGATTATTAATATGTTTCATTCGAAGAATATAACTTGCAGTATATCAATAATTCAAATTACTTTTATGTAAAATATCTAAATAAATTAGATAAAAGGAAAAAAGTAATTAAAATTATGAATCAATCATGCAAAAAGATTGATGATTATCTCTTAAATTTTTTATCAATTCTCATCTAATAATTTTTATTTGGATTAAAATAAACGTAATAAAACTTAACCAACTCAATTAAACCATCTTAAAGAAGTCAAGTATAGTTAAGAAGGTTACAAATAATTATTGTTTACTTTCAGCAAATAGACAGCAAATTGTTTATAAATATCTGTACAGTTTCATATAACTGTTGTATATACTCATAGTAAACATTTATTCTTTGTTTTAAATGAAACAATTGAACATTAAGAAAAATATAACTAAAGGAGATGTTTCCATATTTCTGCTACAAATCCCTCTTTTTGAGACTACCTATAAAAAATACCATTTTATCGAGAGATGTATACTCATTTTTTAAAATAAAAATTTACTGTTTCATTACCTTTGTAAAAACTTGTCAATGGTTTTTTTTTAATGCTTATATTATTGTTGTTTAATAAGTTAAAGTATAAGTAATATCTGTCTTTTCAGGTATATTTTTAATTTGTATGAAAATTATTTCGGCAAATGAATATTAAAATTATTTCCGCTTTCAGAAATTTGTCGAACTTGAAAACAAGAAAATTTATACCATAGATAATAGAGATTTGAAATAAAGATAATATTATTCAATTTCTAACATTAGTAATAGACGATTGACGCAGTAAATATTGATTAATATTTTTTACTAAGTAATAATATGTAATTTCTATAACGATACCTACACAATTGATAATTTTACTTTGAGCCGATCATAATTTATGAAATAGATTATTTATTATGTATTATCTCACACAATTTATCCTAAAATAATTAACTTCGTTGTTCCTTTTTTGGATATTTCATTGTCTTTTTGAGTAACATATCGTATTGATTTAATTATATAAGTATCGAGAGTTTGATAACCGAAGAGGATATATAAAATGCTAGTTCTACGAAAATTAGTGTATATTATCTGGTCCATTAAATTAATGGATTTATTAATTGAAACTCATATTTTCATATCTTTTATTACAAAACGTAGCAACAGAGTTAGGCTGTTAATTGCTCAGTAGAATATTAGAGGTTTCATAGTTTATATTAATTTTTAATTATTTAATTGCCTCATTAAAATTTTTTTCCATATTATTGCTTTTATCGATTATTTATTGCTTCGCTTTATCTATTTAATCCACATCTGATTCAAGTTACTCAAATATTGAATAAAAGTTGTAAGGAGAGTTCAATTTTGTGTTAAAAGATAAGGAGGAAGTATCATCATAAAATTATACTGTATTATAAAGTTTTGTATTAAAAAAAAATTAAGAACATAACGTAGGGTAGAATAGCAGGAAAACACCGATTGAATAGTAATAAAATGTTGGAGAAACAGTATAATTATGCGGTGACAATAAGTTGGTACTTTTTAAAACCCATAGGTATATGGTCAATTTCCAAAGATGCGTTTTGGTGTTACAGGCTGAACATGTTAATTGTATTATTATCGTATTGGTTCGTAATATTTATGGTACTGTTATGCGTCCTGCATGTTCAGTTAGCGGATCCAAACGTGGATGCTAAGATGGAGTTATTTGGACTCATTAGCTTTTCAGTTGTATCAGTGGCTAAGTACACTTTGTTGGTACAAAAGACCGTAAAAATTTCTGAGTGCTTTCAACATGTAAAATTAGATTGGCAAAATAGCTGTTTAGCTGAGAAAAAGGTATGTGCTGTTCGTATAGGGTTATACTCAAATATAATTTTAGACGAGAATAACGAAAAACTAAATAAATCATTAAAATGTACTTTTCAATTGTTTTTACTTTTTAAACAGGATTACGTTAGAGTAATGCTCAATAGTCTATTTAGATAACACAAAATGACATTTAAATATGTATTTTAATTATATTTCTGAACACAGTTGTTTTTCATAATAAATTCGTGGATAATTAAAATGTAGATATACTTTATTGAATGTAAATATTTTAATGTTAACAAAAAATATGTCAGCCTAATGTATCCTGACATTTTTCAAATATTAATACATAGTTGCTTATCGAAATCTACAAACTCTAATAATAAACATCTAATGGAAATTCGCCGATGTTAAAATTACTAATAACATTAAAATAGATTAAGTTAAAATAAATGTAAAAGAAAATTAAAGAATTAACTAAGTTGAATAATATTTTTAGTTGCATAAACTATTCGTAAACTTTCAAAAAATTTTGTCAAATAAACTTCAACGTTTGTTTCTTATAGAAGAGATTCAAATATGTTGTAAAGTATCAAATTGTGTAAAATTTTATTTATTCCGATATGCTTTTTGATTTTTTAAAGCACCTAAAGTAAGTTTTTCATACAATGATAATAAATCTCCATCTAATTTTCCGAGTATATAAAATTTAGATAGACTGTTTATAACGATACGTCATTTATTCATATAATTTATACACGATTATGTATCATCATATATAATTATGCTTCGAAAACTAAATCGTGCCTACTTATCAATGTCACAGGTGATATTCAAGTACGCAAAACTCAACAGTTTTCTATCCCTACTGTCGGCATTCTTTATGTACAGCGGTGGTTTCTTCTATCATATTTTGATGCCAATAATGGGGGTGAATGTTTTTTCGCTTTTCGACGATATTTTTAGTGCGAGTGACGGCACTGCGTCGACGCGGTTATCTATAGCCGCCGTTCACAAATTCTGGCCATATCTGAAGGTGGATCTCGTCTGCAGGGGCATGTACTTGTTACAATGTATGTCAGGTTACATCCTTGATACCATAACTATCAGTACCTGCAGTATCACCGCCGTTTTCATAAGTCACATTAGCGCTCAACTCGAGATCGTAATGATGCAGCTGAAACATTATGTTAAGGGTGAAACAGGATTTCAGGATATACCTTTTCCCACGTACGTAATGACCACAGAGGCGCGACTTACGTTTATCGTCTTGCGACACATAAGAGCATTGAAGTAAGATCTCCAATTTCCGTTTGTTTTTATAACGATATAAGACATGTTAACATAATTCGAATTGTGTTCGAATTACATTCGAATAATGTACGTAATTTACACTGCAATCCAAATATTACTTTTTCATTATCACATAATTGAAATAGATTTTAATGAATTGTTATTGAATATAGAATATTTAGATTGAATATAGCTAGCACAGAATAAAAAGAAATTGGTGAACCATTAGTGAATTGGGCTAAAATCCATAAAGTATGCAACTAAAGTGTCCAATTTTCAATTGTATTGAAAAAGTCCATTTTTATAATAACAATACATTACATATATACAAAACATATTATATAAGAAAATGATATATTTAAAATTTTCAAATAATTTTATATACTTAAAATTTTAATTTCGAAATTTCAGTAATAAAAGTATTATTTTGTACTTTGTAGATTTGCAGCACACGTTGAAGAATGTTTACGTGGCATATGTTTCATTGAGTTTATCGGCAGTACTATTAACATATGTTTTATTGGATTTTATTTTGGCACGGTATGCAAAAATAATATTAATTGAGTAAGAAAGTTTCCTTTCTTTAAATCATACACAAGAAAATATTAAACAAACTAATATTATAAAATTATTAGTTTATTATATCACGTTATTTTTATGTAGAATTAATATGTTTTAAGGTCTCTCATAGAATTGACCACAATAATATAAATACCAGGAATATTCTATTTTACTTTCAATTAATAGTAGTAAAGAGAATTTTTGTAATGCTTTATATAATTGAAAAAATATCAAAGTAATTTTGTAAAAATTTTATTATTTTTTAAATTATTAAATTATTTAAATTATTTGAATAAAAAAATTCAATTAACTATATTAATTTTATCATTCAATATAAAGTTAACCTTCTGTAGTTTAGTACAGTCATACTTAAACTATTGGGAACTCTTTGTATAAAGAATAATGAATTTTTTATTAAATTCTTTCTCAGGAATGGAGAGAACAAGAACCCATTAGTATTCTAACGTACTCCATTCTTTTGATATCATTTACAGTTAACATATTTATATTTTGTTACATTGGAGAACTACTCACTAGTCAAGTAAGTATATAAACTGACTCTCTTGAACTTTAATGTTAAAGTAAATTGTTTCAGAGTATAAATGTCGGCTCAATTTACCAAATGGTTGACTGGTACAACTTGCCTGCAAAAAAAGCTACTGATTTAATGTTCATAATGATGATATCGCAATATCCCATTAAGTTAACAGCTGGAAAATTTGTTGATTTAACTCTGTCAACATTTACAAACGTAAGACAGAATTAATTGATTTCATAAAATGTGCCTTATAATGATTATGATTGACAATAATTATTACAGGTTATAAAGACAGCATTCGCTTATTGGAGCTTGATGCGAACTGTTGTTATGAAGCTGAAAAATTAGTATGGAAATTGGTACTTAATACTATGTTAATAATATTATTTGATCGAGTCACTATATATTAAAATATTAAATAAAATATTTTTGTGTGTTATGATTAATTTTAAAATTCATTTTTTGGCTTTTCTTCTTGTCAAGAAACTAAAATTTTAGAAAATTTAATGAACATCTTCGTTTCTATATAACAAGTGCAAATGCTCAATCTTTGTTTAAAGCACGACTACGGATGCTTGAAGTTTTTATTTAGCTTTGATATATAAATACTTATAACTAGGTAAGCTAAAAAAATATGTTATATTATCGTAATATATTAGTATAATATATACGCTATTAACTCTTCAATAAAGCAATGGAAGTATCATTCAGATGTAACAGTATCAATTATAGAAGATAATAGAAATAATATATTTTCACGTAATTATATTTCCAGTTAAATGTATAATTGAATTCGTAGCTTGTATATAAAAGTATGTAATTATGTAACATTGTAGTTAACAATGTTGGATAAAACGGATTATATCATTTTCATATATTTTAAGTATTTCTTTATTTATACATGTATTTATACATATATTTTTTCGATTATTATTCTTTTTTAACTAAAATTACTAATTTTCACTGTTTTGTTAAAACATGAAATAATTCCTGTAATGAACAATTTCATAGTCTTTAATTTGCTTTAGTTTTTTTTTTCATTTAAAATCCGAAAAGATTTACATAGTTACAAAAATTAATGTTTGTTGTATACGGGTAAACTCTCTCAATAACTTTTTATATACTATTATTTATATTTATGCTTCCAATTCAGTATACTCGCGTAAAATTGATCTTTTTATGCACAACTTTTCTACAACAGATATAAAATGCTCATGTAATATTCTTTATTAATTGTAATATTTTTATATATTAACTTCTGAATTACAACTGTAAGATTAGAAAAAAATTATAATAATACGGGAGTCATCAACTAGGCTAACATACTGGCAATGCACTTCTTATTGTATTTAATTTATAATACTTTAATGTTTCATATTGTAAATTAAATTTACTTTAAAATTTGATTCAACCTGAACTTATCCGATATATAATAATAGGACAAAAATTTTGAATAATAAATTTAAACAATCACAAAAGTTGTTGCGCAATGAGTATAATTGTATCTCATGTTGGATATCTATTTTGTTTGTTCTTAGTACATTGTAAGCGTTTTGAAAATAAATTTAAACAATACAGAGAGTTTTCTTCAACAATTATATACAATGTTAATTTTGTTAAGAAAAAATTGATTTTTTGTGTTTACATAAGTTAATAATCAATTCAGATACGACGAAAAACAACCGGTATTTCTATTATATTCTATATTAAATTGTATATATTTAATTGTATATATTGTATATATTATAAAAGTTATATTATATTGTTGGAATAATATATAACAATTTAGTAAATACGAAATCGAATAATTTTATATTAAATAAAAATTGTAAAATGTGCATTAGTATATACTGGATTTGTTGATAATTATAAACTTATTTTTTAAATGAATACCGTATAACTAAAATTAAACTAATAACTGTAAAATTGTATTTTATTGGTATAAATTTTGTAAAAGAATTCTAAAATTTAAAGTACACATTCAATCCTTTATATTAAGTTGAAATTTTTCATTTGATTTTATTGTTACAAAGAGAAATAGAAAAAATATTTTCGATTAATAACGTCGGTAAAAGTCTTTAAAATAAAATTATATTATAACATTATAATTTACGTGTTTTTTCATTACGTTATTTATATTAAATTGTATTGTATTGTATTTAATTAACTAGTTATATTATTACAATATTTTCCAAAAGGTAATAATTCATGTTTTTAATTTATACAATAATCTAATAGAATATTTACTACGGTAAATTTAAATGAAAATGGAATGAATTGATAAGAAGTTTTTGAATATTCCGAATAAGACAAAAAATGACAATTGAAAAATAAGGAATGTGTACACTATAATAATCTATTGAATATTAGACATTCTTGAGAGGTTTTACCTTTTGAAATGAATAGTTATAACATCCACTCTACGCACTTAGCTTGTAATAAAGAGTAATATGAAATAATTCTTTAGAGAAGTAATGTAATATCAGATATTCGTTAATTATTAATACTCAGAGAGAACATTACATTTTTTCCAAACTTGTTAAATTATTAAAAATACATTACCTAGAATTATAGTGTCAAAGTCGTCATTAAATAATAAGAAGAATTAATTTTTATAAATATTGATTTCATATTTAGATGATTTTATTGTTTTATTTAATTTTATATTTAAAAGAATCATATATAAGTTTTCCCTTCGAGTACGTCATTGAACTATAAGAATTTCTTATTTCCAAATATTATAAATGTTACTATAAAAATAAACTATGTATCTTAATATTTATCGTTAATGATGGCTTATTTACAGTAATTTTACTTATCTTAATTCATAGTGCAAGAGAATACTAGTAATTATGTTATTAGCTTAAAAATGTTATTAACAAATAGTTAATAAATTAACTGATGAATATTTCAAGTAAGAGTTAATATAAAAAATAAAATTTGTTAGAAAATAAAATTTAATGGAAATAAGATATATTTGAAAACATCTTTTAATACAATAACAGATTCTAAATGAAAAAATCCATTTTTTAAATGTCTTTACTGATGTGTATAATTACGCAGTTAAAAATTATTGTATTGCATTTAACTTGATGAAGATTTTCTTTGAGATAGTACTTATTAATTTAATACTAATTACTCCGTTTTAAAAGTATTATATTAGTAAAAAATTCAACTAATTTTTACTACTTAAACAATTCGTTGTATATATTTATAATTTTGTTAATATTTGATAAATCTTAGAGTAATATGTCTTCTGTATTCGATGAACTATAACAGCATATATGTAAGAAATTTTATATATCTACATAAGAAAATCTTTTTAGATGTATTAAAAATAATAATAATTGAAACTATATCAATTTATACATTTATAAGAACCTAAATTACCATTAAAAACAAAATTCATATAATAAATCAACTTATTCGTTTTATAAATTTTTGTACTTTTACTTTTGAAAGATAATTTATCTTTAAGCATTGAAATTGTAATAGAAAAGCTGTCCCGAGTTTTTCCTTGCTTTTGATTAACCTTTGGACTTTTATAAAAGAATGAGTTGTATTATATAACCATCTAATCATGAAATTTATGTACATCTACACACCGGACTTAATATTACATCTTTATGACAACGCGGGCGACAGTCAAACATATATGCGAGATGAGAAAAGTACAAGAAATGAAGTTTCAAGAGTCAAGAATACAGACAAAACAACAGTACAAGATACAGATCAAATACCAAAAAGCAACTCCTAGAAACTGAAGGATTTATCAAAAGACAATGTCCTACGATCTAGTTAACGAAAAAGACTTGAATATTCCCTCGTCACATAGTGAAAACCCCTTCGTTGTCCTACACTGACTCAACTGTTATCACATAAATTTATCCATTTACACTTACACGTTAAGAATTTATACTAATGCAATGATGCTTTTGAACTAACACACTATTACTTAATAAAATGCCTAATAAAATGCTTTTCTCAAAAAATAAACAATTTGTTATTAAGAAAACGTAACGTTATTTAATTAATTTAAATTTTCTTTTATCGTTTATAATTGCATAACATTTTTTCAGTACTTGATAAACTGAGCTCTATGAAGTTGCATAGAATACATTTACGTAACCATAATTATAATGTCAATCATAAAAACAATAGCGATATGATAAAAGATTTTCTCTGAATATTTAAAAATATGAATTCTATAAAATGTCTATTAGTACATCAAATCTCTTATAAATAGGTGCTATTTTATAATTTTTCTAATTGAAAATCTTCAATTATAAAAGTAAAAGTAGTGGTGAGTTCAGTAATTATACCGTAAATTATTTTTCCTACTTTAAACTTTACGAAATTAAAACTACTTAAATTAATGTATATTATACAAAAACAATGAGTTAAATAGTATATTTATTATTTGAGTTTATTTATTCTTAGTAATGGCTACTTATAAAACTATGATAATTTGCCTTCTGGATTTCAGCAATTCATAGAATGAGTCAACTGCGGTGCCCTGACCCAGATTTTTCAGTTATTACGTTAGCACTCTGTAAAACAACTTTTATTTTTATTAGTACATTGCATGGTATTGATTCTGTACTAATTTCTTTTTTTATATCAGTCGATGCGCTAATAATCAAGAGCGTGAAATATTCATATGCTTCTTTGTCTTTTATATGATCCTTGTTTTATTATACAGTATCTACAAATATCATAAGACTTTCTTGATCTTAGAAAATTATATACAATATGTTTGAAATACTTTTTAAAGTCACGTTCAACGTGTACATATATGAGTGAATAATTAATGGAATTGCATACAATATATTTATTTGTATGTCTTATTCTAATGCAAATCATTAAACTTCCATTTATAAAACAATTTAATAAATTTAATTTTAAAACTACTTAAGAAGATGTAATATAATATGAGTATTACGTAAGAAATAAAATTATTATTATTATTAAGACTTAAGCTTGCTTGGAAGAATGTAAGAAGATCTATTATTATAATTTGAAAGTTTTTTCTGAACATTTTATAAGAACTAAGTATTAAAAAAATGATTATTTATTAAAATACTTCTATAAAGTCACAAGTTTATTTATTATAATTTTGGAAAATATAGTTTTTATAATTCTAATATTCTACTTTAAGAAAATTCTTTTACATAGACTCTACAATAGATCTTTTTTATTGCTGGTTTAAAAAAATTAACATTAAAATTATTATATACAATAAAAAACTTTTTAATTTAATAAATATTAAATTAAATACTAATACAAGGTTTAAATTTTATGAATATTCTTAGCAAATATAAAATTTGTTTCACTTTCAGATAAATGTAATAACGTGTATTTTATTGTTAAAAGTAATTAGTTATAAGACCAATTAATTATTCTACTGTTATTACTATCAAATTATATAATTTAAAAATTCAGCAAATTCAATTGTAGATTTAAGCTTATCTGTCATTTCAATATAAATTGACTTTCAGTAATCACTGCATTTCTTTACGGAAAAAGCAATATAAATTCTTTATGCATGGATTTAAAAAGAAGATATTATAGTTACTGTAATAAATTTTCATACCTTTTCAGATAATGAAATTATCAAGCAGATAAACTTAAGTTCACTTATAGATTAATGTAATCGCTTACTCACTTATCACTTCCCATATAAATAATATTTTTATCGATTTATTGATAAATTTTATTACTTTTTATTATTTTATTATATATACATTTGATTCAATATTAAATATGGAATAAATGAATTTTGAAAACAAAGACTAGTTAGATTTAAAAGATAGGAAATCCTTGCTTAGAAAATTGTTGTTCAATGATTCAATTATGAAATGGTTATTCAAGTTAAAAATGTTACATAATTAATGACGTATTTTTTATTTTATTTAAGTTCTTAAATTGTCAATTGAATTTTCAAATATTAGCTAATGTTTGTATAAAGTCTTTACTTAATTATTAGCACTTTCTAGCAATGACAATTTTAATTAATATAAAAAGGAAGGTTTTAAAATAATATTTTGTTTTGTTTCATCAGTTAATAGTAAATTTAATAATAATATACTTTGTATCATGATGTTTTATATTTCTAAACATTATATCTGTTTATTGATTAAATAATAAAATAATTTAAATTTTTTTATTAGGTAATCTATATATTTTAATATATTACGTTTGACGCTATATTTACTTTCTTTTGTAAGGATGAAGAAAACTGTAAAAAGAAACAAAAATTATTCATTTTCAAAGCAAATCATAAGAATTCATAGAGCACATTGGAAGTTATATATGCATATTGTCAAAAAAATATGCATATTAAAGCAGGTATATTTTTCTTTAAAGATATGACTTAAAAATATAAATTAAGATGAATGTAGTCATAGTTTTAAAATATATGACATACACAGGAATTTCATCATTAACTTTATTCACGTATACCTATTAAAACTATAAGAATAATGTTTGGAATTCGGGTCGAGGATTTGTATGAATCTTTATCATATAAAGGTTACTACAAAATAAAAGAATTCATATGACAGTAGTTTTTACAATAAATTTAACTTAGATAGAGCTAATGGCCAAATATTTATCTATAATTATCAAATTCCAATATCAAACTTCATATAACATTGATTTATAGTACAGTAACTTTTACTAATCAATTGTATCTTAATACAGATAGATTTAATATTTTTAAGTACAATAGATTTTTCAAGACTTATCAATTCTGTACACAAGTACACATTCACATTCATCCACACACTTTTTCTCAAGCTCGCTGATTGAAAGGAAATTGAGATACTGATTCGTATATTCATATACATATATGTTTCTGGATTAAAAAGTATTTATTCACTGTAAACTTTTTTTAATATTTCCAATCTCAAAGGTATGTGTACTTAGTATTATCTCGAAGATCTCAGATTTTTAAGTTTATCACACATAAAATAACAGTCAATGGCTTTATATGGATTTTGATATTATTTTTAATACTTATATGCATGACTATTTAAAATTAATTTATCATATAATACAAAATTTTATTTATTATTTCTTAAGATTCTAAATTTTCAAGATGATCTTGTTAAGATTTATATACTTATATATTTATAATTATATACTTGTTTATTATAATTGCGGTTCATAATCCAAAGAAGTGCAAGAAAATTCTTAACATAGAATAATAGAGTCAATGAAAGTCTAGAAATATGCTATAAAATTTATTAAATGAAAATAATGATGTAAATTTCCAACTTACGTCAAACAGATAAATTATATTTAATCTTTCAATTATTATCGACTTATATTACATTGAATTATACATTCCATTATAAATTTATTAATCTCTACATTTCGTTTCGCAACATTAATCTCGATAAAATTTCTAGTAATAGAATTTTAACAATATTGCACACAATACCTTTATTATATATTAAACATAATATCTTTGATGATGTTACAATTTATAATATCAACTTACTCATACGATTTCTATATTCCACAATTTAGAAATTCATATCTCTTATTTCGCCTGATTTTATAACTTCTCGAATAAATTAATAAAAGAAATCGTTTGTTAATTGATATCTAAGTGATTTGGATGAATGTGTTTATCATAGATACAACATTTATACTCTATCACAAGTCTATGTGTAAATGGGCTTACATTTATATCATAGGATGGATAAATCCTGCTAAATATAAATATATTTTAAATCAATTACATACATCTATTTCATTTTATATGTAACAAACAAAACTTAATATAAAGAAAAAATATTACAGACTAAAAATAACTAAACCAAAATACTTTTAATTATTATGAGCTTTAATACTTAAGTAAAGGAATAATAATTAATATTTACGTGAATAGCACAGTGACTTACAATCTAAGTAATTATAAATAAAAATATAAATAATTAATGTTACTTCTTCTTTTAAATCGAAAAATTATCCACAAAATAGTTCTTAATGATGTATTTTAAGTATTCGATGATTAGCTGCGTTTCCTACTTAACTATTCCGTCTTACGTTTCATATGTAATCCCATCGCATAAGGAAGTCGTAACTATTTCTTTGTTTTCATAATCAAAAGCTAATTATAAAAATCTGTAAGACAACGTGATCATTAAATTATGTTTATTTAATTAAAGTTATTTTCCTCTTTACTTCATCGTCGTTGCTATAAATAATCAAACCTTTAAAATAGTACATTAAAGATATTTTTTCATTTTATGAGTTATTATATATTTTTCTTGTACGAAATCTTTTCTTCGAGATTACAGTTGTTTTGCAAATTATAATACTTTAATATCGAGAAGTAAATTTGTATTAAAATATATCTACAGAATAAAATACGAAATTTTATAGATGACTGGATAAATAGATATTATTAATTAATGTAAGTTTTTTAAATAAATGACGATAAATAATTAAAAACATCTAATTAAATATATCATTTGAACTTTTGAGTGCTAAACTCAAAATCAGAAATTAAACTATCTTCTGACTCCAAATAATTGAAACTTCGTTTATTATAAAAAGTACTCTCCAAGATTTAAATACTGAATGTTCAATTTTTTGCTGATGCTACACTATGAGATAGTTAATTTTAGTACATATTTTATTATTTTTAAACCAGGAAAATTATATTATTTAAAAAAAAATTTCATACTCGTTATTTATATTAAATTTAAAGCTGGAATTAATGAGTAATAAAAAGTTTTTAATTAAATCATAATTGATGAAAACCAAAACGCGTGTGACATATTAGACATTATTATTTTAGTGATTCAAGTACCTGAATTTACTAGCGAATTAATATAAAAGATGGTGAATATTTGTAAGATATTTAACGTTATACAAGCGATAACATTTGGTTGCTCATATTTTCTGATAAGACATTATTTCCTATAAACTAATAAAGTTTTATTCATAGGTTTTTTCTATAACCGAATTTTAATGTAATATTAAAAACTAAATAGATTATACACATATTAAGACGATAAATTCTTAAACGTAAAGGATGAGAATTCATCTATGAGGTATACGTGAATATTAAGAAATAAATTGAGACCGACATAGATGATCTACTTAATTGAACTGCAAAGAACATGACACTTCGAGTTACCGCTTCAGGATGAAGAAGATATATTAATACAGAGCATTAAAGCTACTGTCAATCTCATTTGGAAGCTATGGAGGTACCGATGTGCATAAATAAGAGTGAGCGCAGTTAAAGTGAGCAAATATCGAGAACAGTTCGATATTTGCATGACTCTCGAAAGGAACAGATAGTAGTTATAAAAGGACTTATTAATGTAAGTTCTTGATGAGTTTTACAGTATCTAATTTCTAAATACAAACCGTTCAAGTATTTTCTGTCTTGAAAATAAAAGTGTTGTGAATAATATATAATATTATTCAATATATTGTAAGGTATTTATTGAGATTAGGGTATGAAATGTTTATGGTTCGTAAAATTATCAAGTAGTTTGATTAAAATATACTTAAATAAATTATTTCATTTTACATTTGTAATTTTTCCACGTGTAATGTGTAATTTCTGAATAAATCATATAATATAATATGTGAATTTGGCAATTTTATTTAAAAGTATGATGAGAATGAAATGAGTAATTTTTTAAAATTGTTATATTTATCATTGTTTCGCAGTTTTCATAGGGATTTTCAAATACGTGCATAAGTACATGTGAACACATCCGATATAAGAAAGGATGGATCGTTGGGTGGGAAAAGTTGCGGTGGTAACTGGAGCATCTGCAGGAATTGGAATGGCCATTGCAAGAGCATTGGTCCTTGAGGGATTGATCGTTATAGGTTTGGCTCGCAGAAAAGCTAAAATGGAAGTAAGCATATGATATAAGTTGCATTGCTTTCGTGCAAAATAAACGGAATTATTTATTTTTTACAAAATTATTATATGCAAAAGAAAGAGTTATTTTGTATTGTTTGTTTGTATTGAGTTATTTATAATTAGTGCAATATACGCTATAACGAAAACTCCATTAACTTTAGTAACACACCTATGAAAAAGTTTTCATGACGTGAAAAAAAGCTCAAATTGAGAATTATATTAGAATATTAAATAACGCAAATGATATACTTAACTCTAGTTAAATATTAAAATAATAATACAAGTACAACATACGCCAGAGATTGGTCATAAATTATAATATTTATCGCTTGATTATAATTTTCGATATTAGAGAACAATTCAAGTTGTAATTAACCAAACAATTTGTTCTTATTTAGCAATCAATTAAAATGTCGTACAATACTATAAAAGCGCAATGAATAGCTATTGATTTTTTAAAGAAAATATTAAAAGCTACTGCAATAAGTTACTACAATGAACTATGTTTAATTTTATATAAAAATAAACTAAGTATTCTAAAATTATTTTCAAATTAATAAAATATTGATGCACGATTTTAAATGAGTAAATAAATATTATTGAATGAATTATAAATAGAAAAGGTTGATAATTATGGACTCTAACTTTTGGCTTCAGCAAATTCCTAAAACATGTTAACGTGTTAACTACGTTTGCGTATTTTTAACATTATCTTATATATTTTGAATAACTATTGTTTTTCAAAGGAAAATATTACGGAAACATCCAACGGAAAAGGAAAATTTTATGCTCAAGCATGTGACGTTACGAATCAGCTCAGCGTTATCGCAGCATTTCAACAAATAGAACGAAATTTCGGTGGCGTACACATACTCATAAATAACGCAGGAATCGTTAGGCTAAACTCGTTGACAGGTACAATTTAGTTATTCGAATACTTCGTTATTATTTAGAAAACATTTCTTTCTTGAGTTTATCATATTTAGCTTCAGTTAGTGATATATGAAGTATTTACGCACTCAGTATTTATACTCTTAGAGTGAATTCAAAGGAATTTTTAAATAAAAAGCAACTGTTAAAAAATTATTAGAAACAGACTTATGGTAATTCAAAATAAGATTAATCGTTTTCATTAAATTTTTGCGCCAATATGCTTGAATAATGGTTTTAATCTGTAATAATATTTTTTCATAGATGTCGACATAAAAGATATTCATGATCAGTTTGCCGTGAATGTTTTGGGTGTAATATATTGTTCTCGAGAAGCAATAAAGTTGATGAAAAAGTATGATCACGATGCACATATTATTAATATGAACAGGTAATATTATTGTTGTAAATAATCTATGTTAAAATAAAACTATGATAAATATTAAAAGTAAAGTTTGTTTCCTTCGTATGCAGCTGAAATTCACTCTTTATAGCTGTCATACAGTTTGGAAGATTTATGTTACTTGTAACATATATGTATCCCTTTTCAAACGAATAAACTAAAATTAGATCAAAATAATAATATACGCAATATTCGTTATACTATAATAAGTCAATAAAGAAATAAACGAAAATTCTCGAGTTAAGAGACAAGCTTTATCAAAATTATTAATACTTTTTACATAAATATGTTTTCATATTATTCGAAATTTTAAAGTTGAAAATAGAAAGTTAAAAAAGAGTTACATATGATTTTACTTGCCTAAAACAACTGTTCCTGTTCTATAGTATCCAGGGTCACAGGGTACACGTAGTTGAAGGACTACAATTTAATGCTTATTCAGCTACAAAACATGCGGTCACTGCCCTCACTGAAACATTACAAAAGGAACTCTTGGGTGGTAAAATTAAAATAACGGTAAAGAACACACAAGAATTAAAGTTACAACATTACTTATAATATAGATAGTAAATATATTCATCCAAATCACTTAGATATCAATTAACAAACGATTTCTTTCATTAATTTATTCGAGAAGTTATAAAATCAGGTGAAATAAGAGATATGAATTTCTAAATTGTGGAATATAGAAATCGTATGAGTAAGTTGATATTATAAATTGTAACATCATCAAAGATATTATGTTTAATATATAATAAAGGTATTGTGTGCAATATTGTTAAAATTCTATTACTAGAAATTTTATCGAGATTAATGTTGCGAAACGAAATGTAGAGATTAATAAATTTATAATGGAATGTATAATTCAATGTAATATAAGTCGATAATAATAGAAAGATTAAATATAATTTATCTGTTCGACGTAAGTTGGAAATTTACATCATTATTTTCATTCAATAAATTTTATAGCATATTTCTAGACATTCATTGACTTTATTATTTTTTAATTCAAAATTCTTTTCAAGGTATTCTTAACTCATCGGTTCTAAAAGTCAATATTTATTGTCATTTATTTCAGAGTATAAGTCCAGGAGTTGTCAGATCAGATATTTTTGAGAATAAAAATTTCGACAAATCGCTTTATGCACATTTTCCTGCATTGGAGGCTGCTGATATAGCTGAAAGCGTTATTTTTGCTATTTCCAGACCGCAACATGTGCAGATTACAGAACTCATTATTCGACCTCTTGGAGAAATTATATAAGTAATGTCCTAATAACTAATAAAAAAATATTTTAACATTTATATGAAATGGCATCTTTATTTAATTTTTATAAAATTGGTAGGTAATTTCGAAATAGAATGATATATATTAGTATAAATTATTTTTTAAAATTCATAAATACAAATTATTATATTTTAAAGGATAAATACTTAATCAAATCAGTCAATTCAAACCTGTCAATTGAAATCATGTTTTATTTTTACTATATTATTAATTTTAATTACAATATTTTTTAAAATTTTACTTTTGAATGAAAATAATATATGCTTTCATCTTTAACATTTTACAAGGTAATTCTCAATTTCATCTAAATCAGCTATAAAAATACTCAGCTTAATTTTACTAAGAAATTAATTATTGAATAACTTTTGGATAATTTAGACCCATTACCGTTATTATTCTAGGTAAGGCAATAATCATTATAAGTAGGATCTATATGTTTTTCTTGGTTTGATCAATATGTTTGTTCTTATTATATTAGGTAACTTGTTTTTTCTATTAAAAATTAAAGACTTAATACCATTTATTTCAAGGAATTTTTCCACCTGTGTTTATATTCTTGAATATAGATAAATTTGGTACTTTCCTTTATTAAGTACGTTAAAAAATAGTTTCTTAATTTTCTTAATAATTTATATATACATATTAAGTTTTCATTACTTTATAAGATTCTAGTTTACGACTTTAAAATAATTTAAATTTTAATATTTTATATTAAGTTTTATTAGAGTTGGATACTTCAAAGCTATGCTTTGAGAAATCTTAAATAATATCTCCTTAGACTCTATTTTTCTCATAAAATATCTGAATACCGCCTACATATGTAGAGATATACATGTTTTTAGTTTAAAGTTTTTAGTATTGTTTTAATATCAACGTATAATATTATATTATATTAATAATGACTGTATTAGTTTAAGACTAATAAGATAACAAAGATTTATTTTACAAAAATAGGCAGAAAATTATTCGTAAAAGATAAATGAAAATAAATGTGATTACCACATAAGAGCACCACTTGGATAACAATGTAAAAAAATCATTTATTTTACATGAAAATCTTGAATAAATGACTTGCATTAAATTATATTTATTAAGCTTTTTTCTATTAATTCCAATAATTATATTGTAGATGTAGATTGATACATTATTTCTCTTTTTAAATAATATGAAATATATTAAAGTCTTATAACATTTTATTACAATAAAGTATAATAAAACAATTTCTTGTCTAATTGATAATAATTTATCAATTATAGATACAAAATGTTTATCGTCTGTTAACAAACTTTTAAGAAACTATAAAATTAAAATTTGTTATAATTTTTAATAATTTTTATAATTTTTAATTTAATATTTTAATGAATAATTAATAATAAATAAACAATTATTGAATTATACCATATATAATTCATAATCACAATAGCTACAAGACAGTAAATCTATTATAATGCAAATTTTAACAAATACAACCATTATTTGTTAGTAATTAACATAATGTTATAACAACAAACATACATCTTTCGTCTGACTAAATAAATACCTTATCTACTGATTTATTTACATATATTTTCTAATCTTTAACTTTGAACTTTCAGTTTTTTTTTATATTATTGTTAAAAATGTCGCAATACGTCAAATTAAATTTTATACTTCATTCTGAACTTAATAACTGAAAAATACTCTTATAAAAATTGGTCTCGAATACAACGCAAGAATAGTAACATAAAAGTAACTGATACTAACTTTATCTTACTTAGTTCACAATAAAGTATAAATTTTGAAATGTTTTATTATTTATGCAACTCCATATATATAAATACTTGGCTTAAAATCGAGACTAAAACAAACGTGGATATAAGTTGTATAAATTACACATTGATTAAAGTAGTAGAGCTCTTTTCAATAGACAATGAACCGTAATATAAGAATACACGTATTAACTGCACATACGTATATAATTAATAACGGAATAACTTATCTTTTCATAGATTATAAAGAGATGACCAATAAAATTGACGAATAAATGGTTATTCTTATACAAATTTTACCGTGTTTAAATAATGAAATACTTCTATGAACTAATTTTCTCTTTTCTCTTTTCCCTTATCACAGTTCCTCTATTATAAACTTTTATCATTCTTTTATTTATTTTATATATTTTATCGCGCTTAGTTCTCAACCCTATGATGTAAGAATAAGGAAAACATATGGAAGAAGGAAGTGTCTCTAACACTCGGAGCTTAAACATCTAAAACTCTCGAGTTTCTATTGCTCTATAACAGGAAAATAGCTGAGCAAGTTACTTGTATTACCGAAGCATTTACGCAATAATCATGTGACATTTCGATAAGAGAAATACTTGTGTTAATGTACATACATGTAAACTTCTACACACTTAGTTGCGCATGTTTTTTTATTTAGTATTTAGTACAACACTTAATATACTCCTTAAAATTTGAAAATTAGTAAAGTTTTATACAAAAATTAGTCTACTGTATATTAAAGTTTAAGCATTTTTATAATGTTTATTTTTATAAAATGTGCATATAATATTACATAGGCAATGTCGTTTTTCTTTAGTTTCAAGATTCATGAATAGCATATAGACTGGAATATATGAAATAAATTGGAAGGAGCAGTTGAGAAATACTTTAATAAGTTAGTATTTGATAAGTTAATTGTTATTAATGAAACAATAAAATTTTTCCATGTTATTATTTTGTCGACATGAAAGTAGTGGTTCAATGTCGATGAATTTGTGGTGTTGCACATCTCTAATAATAAATAATATATGTAGTTGATAAGTCGGAGCTTATAACTCTAAAACTACATCTAATATACTTTTGAAGTAAGAAATAATATACCTTTTTAAAGAATATAAATTTTTTCAACTCAATTTTTAACTTTTTTTAAATAAATGAAGTAGTAAATGTTTGGACTTATAAAGTGATTTCATAATAATTTGAAACTCGTATTATCTAAAACTATTACACTTTTCATAAAATGATTGATTGGTTATTTGAAATAATTTTCATGAAATATTAAGAACATTAAGTAACTTTTAATACATTCTACAAATAATATTTAACTAAAAAAATAGATATGGTAAGATTATCGGTTATTATAATATAGTTTAGTTATCATTATTTTTTATTATTTTTTGCATTGTTCTTATTCAACTTTGAATAGCATTTTGCTTCATTTGAATTGAATATCCAATCATTTTCTAAGATAAATAAGTAAACCTTACTTTTATGAAATAAATTTTAGAATCAGACAGACATAACAAGTGAAATACTTCAACGCTAGTAGTTGGTACTCCTCTCTCGTATGTAATCTTGATTCGAGTAAAGAACAGCTTAACGTTACTACTGCGACTGGCGTGTTTTTTTTTTAGTACAAATAATACAATTTCATCCTTCTTGTGTTTGTTTAACTTAATGTTAGATTTTCTATAATCAATTTAATATTTATCGTTTTATATTCATTGGTTCCGGGAATTATATATATTAAAATAACTACAAAATAAATAAATTATTTCAAGTACATAAAAAACATGAACTTTATAAAACTTTATAAAAATTTTCACTAATGGCAAGATTAAAATGTAACGTAATCTAAGATGAGTACATAATTTTCACTTTATTAATAAAAATCATAATACAAAATTATTACACAATTAAAAGATTCGAACTAAACTTAAGGAACCATCTTAGTAAAATGTATTCCATATTCCTAAGGCTGTAATTATGCAAGGAATTGAGAATGTAATTTAGATTCATATTTGATTTATAAAAAATAATAATTGTTTTCCTTTTGTTTAGTTATCAGATTATTTCTCTATTTATTTTATATAAAATATAGAGATAATTTGATATCAATTTCTTAATAAATTAGTTCCCTTCTCCATCTTATTATAATTTTATCTAGTATATTTAAATAAATTATTAAAATCTTATTTCTTTGTTTTTGAAAAAGAATCGTATAAGACACTTATAAAAGAATTTCATTGTAAAACTACCAAATTTATATTTTGAAAAATATAAATTTTTATTATCTTAAATATTTATTATCTAGTTTTACTTTATTATTTGTATATGCATAAAGAAATACATGCATATTAATTCGCTTTCAATGAATTTTTATAATATGATAAAATTAAAATATACAAGTTCTATACTTGGACAGCAACTATGTATTAATTTATTTGATTGTTAATGTACATATTTTTTTCGTTTTAATTCTTCGTGATCTCAATGAAGATGGAGCTCACATAAACGTAGGTAAATATATTTAATAAACTTAAGTTTAAACATGTCAGGTTATTTTAAAATATATTTACTTTCATAAAATTATTTTGTACATTATTATCAATCCTATGTGTTTTCTATTGCTTACCATTTTTATTTTATCAAAATATATATTAAGTATTATAATTAGTTGTTAGTGAAACCACGTTGCTTATTACAAAACTCATTAATTCTTTATAAGTAAGAAATTATCATTATTTTATGCTGTAGAATTAGAATACAAGATTCTATCAATGATTAAACCTTATTTCACGTAATATTTTTTCTATTAATAAAATATTCCTAATATACTTACATTCAAATTAAATTTTAATTTAAATATTTGTATAATATTGTATTATTATACTAAAATTAAACAATCTCAAATTTAGTACAATTATTTAAAGTGGACGTTAATCGAGTTATTTATTTAAAGAATTATTTAAAGAGATGTTTACCGTATGAGCTTTATAAAAGATACTAGGAGATCAGCATTTCAAACGTTTTTATCTGGTGCAATTTGGGATAGTTTATAAGGCTGCCCTTTGTATAATAATTCTTATATAAGAGAGATTCATGAGTCAATAATATTCATTAAATTTGAAATAATTTATCATCAACTTCAGAATATGTTAAAATTAACAAAGAAATCAAGTTCAAATTGACAAGAAGATTATACTTCTAAATTAAAACTAAATTAAATTGATATATATTTACAGCTTAATAAACATCTTCGATTTTATTCAAAAATGAAGAAGTCAATAAATTGAAAATATTTACAAAAGATCTTCATGATCAGATATAAGAAATCTAGTTTGGGAGAATATGTTATCTAAAATAGTCGTGACTTCTCAACGCGTTGAAGTTCACGAAGGGACTGTACTCTTAACGCCAAGAACAGTTTGTAATATTTATTCAATCTGTTGTTTATGATGAATTAAAACTAAAAAAGTATACAGTTTTTACTGTAATTAGCTTCGTTGTTCCCTTTTTTTGTTATTTCATCGTATTTTTGAGCAGCATAACGGAAGAGAACAAATAAAATATTTCAATTAGCAAATTACGTTAACTACGTAAATTAGTTCATTAAACTATAGGGTTCATGAAATGAACTGATAGTTTTATATAGTTTATATAAAGTTTTATTATTTTATTTTTTATTTGCTTTCTAGTCTATAACTTCATTGAGTAGAAACTGTGAAAAACTCAATTTTTTTATTAAGTTATAATATAAAAGTATATATTCTACAGGTCATAATTATTTATGTTTAATGGATACATATTAGTATAACAGTAAGCACCCATTCGCTTAATTTTTTATTTCTTCTAACAGTTGTAAAATGATCTTCAGTAAATATATGCTACGACAATAAGTCACTACTTTGTACAAGCCAATGGTATCTGACCAATTTAATCAATGCGTTTTGGTATTGGAAATTGTTGAGTTTGTTAATGGTAATCTTATCTTATTGCTTAATAATATTTATGGTTTTTCTGTGCGTCCTGTATATTATCGTGGAAGATTCTAACATCGATATTAAAATGAAAATATTTAAATTCACTTGCTTCTCGGTCAGTGTAGTAACTTTTTTT
Organism: Wiebesia pumilae; assembly: GCA_018907045.1. Lineage (NCBI taxonomy): Eukaryota > Metazoa > Arthropoda > Insecta > Hymenoptera > Agaonidae > Wiebesia > Wiebesia pumilae. The sequence goes on along the minus strand of JACCHZ010000066.1, from coordinate 692,141 downwards.
CACAATATCTAAATTACAAAAAATTACTTTCGTTAAATTCTCAAAAACTTTCGAAAATTGTTAAAATATTAGGTTATTAAATATAGAAAATAATTAACAGTGAATAATATTATACAAAAATATCTTTGAAAATATTATCTTTGGATTACATTAAATATTTATAAGATATTTTTTTGTTTTTATTACCTGCTGTTACAACCAATGAATAGTTTGTTTCATCAGAAAAGGTAAAACAATATTGTGTAAATTTACATCGTAAAAATTAACCGTTATTATACAAATTTATTGATTCATCGGGACCTTAAATTTAGCAAATTTTCTCAGAGATATTTATTTACTCATTCATCGGAAACTCGGTGAATCCTTCCGTTCATCTTTGAGGTCTAAACGGTACTACTAATGTTTTCCATTGATTTCTGATGAAATCTTTTATATAAAATAACACTAATTATATTTTATGTAAATCTGTTCAACAAGTATTTTAAAGTTCATCTCCAGTATGAGTTAAAATTAGTCCTGACAATTCTGCTAAGAAAAAGATGTCTGTTGTAAAACAACATAGATATTTTAATATGTTACAGTTCAACGATATAAGCTCAGTGCGTTGTATCTATCTAAAAGAGAAGCTTTAGTAGAGATATACATTTATATAGGTAAGTAAAATTATGATAATGTGTCAAATATAATATGCTGCAGACGTAACATTTAGATTGATTTTCAATATTCTTCTAGAAATAAGAATATATAAAAATTTTATCACTAAATATATATGTATATATCAAATAAATTATTTTAAATGTAATGCTTAAGTAATAGTTAAATATTTATTACTGTTATATTATTTCAGTTATACCGACAATTATATAGTTCAGTACGACTCTGGAAAGCCTTATTTGTTTGTTCTATATTTCGACATTGCTTCATGAATTCGGAATGAAATATATTGTACTAAAAATTAGAATTAATACTTATTTTATGTATATAATATTGTATTACTATAAGTAGTCTTGTATATATAACTAATAAAATATTCGTTATTTTTATTTGATGCTTTGCATTATTAATAATGTTCTATTGATACTTCATTGTTACGAATAATATGAGGATATTTCAATTTCAAAACTGTAATTATATTCCCGTCAAGTTATTATGACTAAAATACGAATGTAAGAATGTACAGTCAAATATTCTATAAATTCATAGTTTCAATAAATATTCGTTACAAGCAATGATCTTAATTTTTTAGAGAAAAAACATATGTTACGATGTTTCCATCCAAATCACGTTCTTCTGTAAGTAGAAAACTTCCTTTATGAAAAATAAATTATAATTAAATTAAATCAAAATTCATTTTACTTTAAAAATATATTACATCAAAATATTTTTAATAATACTGAATATTTGTTTACTGTAAATTAAATGTGTTTTTGTACAACTGTGTATTTTAATCAATTCTCTTATGGAGCTACATAAAAGTACTGATACTACACTTGTAAAGTTAAGGATACATGCACTATTTCTATTATATTTGCACAGCTTGGAAATATTATTAAGCTGAACTTTAAGAATGGAGTAAATTAATACTTAGAGGCGTATGAACTGATGTAGTTTGAACGTAATTTTGCTGTAGAAGACTCAGACGGTAAAAATAATCTTATGAATAAGGAAATCAATCGATTCAACTAGTTAGTATGATTGTGCGACTATGTATATATATATAATTGTGATAATAATTACTCTGCAGTCTGGTATTAAGATTAATTATACTGTAGTGCAAGTTTCATACACTCATTTACAGTGAAGTGCTACGCTATAGAATTAAAGAGAAAATGTTTTACTGAGTTTGCTACTGAGACTCACATTACCTTGAATTATTCTTGGTATTTAATAATTAAATTTCAAGGAGCTTTAGAAACGTGTTCAATATCTGTCGACTGGCAGATAGACTGTTTTATTATATTACTGGATTTGCTCATGATTTTCATTAAATGAGAAATAATCTTTCAGGGTAAAAAAATATTTTCATTACTTTGAAACTCTATTTAATTAAGTTTTCTTTTGTATTCTTATATAAAAATTTATAATCTCATTATTAAGAGATTTATAGTAATAAAATTTGCTTCACTATAAATAAATTTATTCAACATGAAGAATTCATTGTAAACCTGTGGTACACTGGCGTGAAATTGTAAAAGTTATTTTATATATTAAATTCAAATAATCTTAATCTCGAACAAATTTTTTGATGTTCAATTTCAAAATAAAACAACAATAAAAAGAGTTAAAATTACTTAAAGAAGCAAAAAAGTTTTGATATCGAGTCTGAAAACTCGTCGTAAAATATTGGTTTAAAGACTGCAATAACTAAAACAGATTAGAATATAAAAAAATAAATATTAAAAAATTGAATATATCTATATTTAATCATTTAAATTGCATTTATTTATATATAATTTAACTGTAAATTAATATGATTATATTAAATTATTTTTATTACGAATTTCCATCGACTAAAATAATATAATTTATTTTAAACATATAGCTTCGCGCATAATAATAGATTTTAACGCTGCTTTCAATTAAATATATCAGAGTATATTTGAATAATGTATTATATATTAGTGGGTGTGTTGAATAATTTTATGGAATTATTTATAAAGTATTGATTATAAAGTCATTTTTTGTTTCCATTGCATGTTATTGAAAAATATTTCAAATTATTAACCTCTTCAACATTGAAATTATCATTACATTTGATACTTGAAAATTCATTCATTCTTTCAAAATTTTAAATGAATTTGTTGATTTATAATACATTTCAGTAGTTAAAGTTAACTTTCTTGTCTTACTATTAATTTTGATGATAGCTTTAATTTACCGTTTGATATAATTTTAGCGAGAATTATACCAATATATTTATTAATAAACAAAGTTTCCCAAAAAATATTATGAAAATGATACAAGGTCTATATACCTTTATAACCTTTACCTTTTATATATGCCTTTTAAAAATGTTTGGATTGTAGTCTTTCCAAAATTGTAAGAGACAATATTTATTTCGAACTATATTTTTTCTGTCAATTTTAAGTGCTTTGATAGCTTTTGTCCTTTTATCAAAAAGGAATAACTAATATTTCAAATAAAGAATTAAAATAAAGAGACCAAAGACTAATATGGAATCATTTTTAATACGTATTCCAAATACACTATTCTATGCGCAATTTCTAAGTAAATTTCTATATTTTTCTGTTGAGCATAAAAAGGTTAAATTTTTTAAGTCCAAAATTTCACTTTTTAAATTATATGGCCTTTTAAAAGTATTCTGAAATATTATATTGTATACTCAGTTTTCATATATATTGGAGAAAATAGAAAATTAATTTTCACCATTACAAAGGTAAGTCTTAATTTTCTAAAAAATTCTGCTAAAGAAGTTATTAAATTTATTGCTATTCAATAGGTAAGTCAAACTATAACAAATAAATAAAATAAAATAATCAATTAAAACAGTTATTTAATAGAAACTTATAAAATATTCTTATGTATTATTAAACATAAACTTTTATTGTAATGTTCTTTTGAAATTATAAATTTATGAGAAGAGTAACAATCTAACAGGATTGTGTACTTATTATAACTATTTATGATATTATGTACGATAATATATTATTCGCAATATATTTTGATAATACATTAAAGTATTGTATCTTACAAAAATATCGTTTCATTGTATTTGTTTTCATTAGCGGTAACTTACAATTCTATCACGTTCGCGTTATTCATTTTGAATTTGAATATGCCACTGAACGATCATCTCTATGATGTATATAAATAAATACGTGTCAAGTATTACGTAAAAGCTCTGAATAACATCTAGTGATACGTGTTACTTTATAGATTTATATTCAATTTTGCTGTTATTTTTAATTATTACAGCCTTTGACTCGATAATTCTCAATTATGATCAGCATACATATTTACTTTTTAAAGTCATTATGTAAGTACTCTAATGATATTAATATTATAATTTAAAATTATTTTATATGGATATTCATGATTTGATTTTAATATTAGATATATCAGAAGAATTAATTAAACTGACGAGATTACTTAGAAAATATTCGAGGTAATTAATGAACGTAATGCGAGTAATTAAAGAATATGTCAAAATTACATACTCAAGTAATAGATTATCTTTTTCATGAAAAACAGTTTTTTAATAAAATTCTAAAACAATTTATAAATATTATATCAATAGTATTAAAAATGAAAAAGCTACTTCTTTTATTTTGATAATTTAGTTTTTTTCAACTTCCTGAAACAAAAATAACAGAATAAAATTATTATTTATAAAAATAATTTACGTATGTGATCGAGTTACATGATTAACGAATTTAAAGAACATTCTGCACTCCTTTTTAATGATAATATACTTTTTTCTACAGTGTTGAATTAGAAGATTTTACAGATTTAACTTTAAAGTTTAATGGAGAAATTATCAACATAGTATTATTTTACTGCTTATTTTTTCATATTATCAGATTTTCAAAAATTCTAAAGCCAATGTATGGATTTAATAATTTATATTTCATAATTCATTTATATAATATAATCTTTGTTTAAATTTCAAGTAAGTCTTTTGTAGTTATAGCTTTATATGATAATACCTTATCTTTCATCATGCAACACTATCTACAATCTCATAACATGTATGTTTTTACATAATAAATCAAACAATGCGATTTATTAATTTGTACATTATATATGAGTTAATAGAAAAAAAGCGGTGCATAAATTTAATGTTTAAATTTATATTTTATCTGGCGGAATAATATTTAGTTAACGTTTTAAATTTATATTTATTTCAACATTATCATAACAGGCATCGTTAAATCAGTCATAACGTCTTGAATTTCGTCGGTCTCGATTCCCGTTTCGACCTCATTCGCGTATTTGTAATTCATTATTACACTTGCATATTAATAATAAAGTCTATCTGTTAACCCAATAACTACGTTAATTGGTCGTATATTTACTCACGCCGATTTCTATAACAATAACTTCCCAAACTATCCTCGATAACGTGCAAACATATTATAATAAATCTAGGAGTTGTCGGATCAGATATTTTCGAGAATATAGATTTCGACAGATCTACTTAAGTATATTTTCCAACATTGGAATTTCAGCTGATATATTTGAAAGCGTGTAATTGTCAATTACATGTGTAAATTACAGAACAAATTACAAATTATTAGACCTCTTGGAGAATTTATATAAGTAATTTCATAATAACTAATAAAAAAACATTTGAACATTTGTATGAAATAGCATCTTTATTTAATTTTTATAAAATTAATAGATAATTTCAAAGCAAAATGACTATATTTTTTAACGATAAATACTTCAACAAATCAGTTAATTGAAACCTATCAATCTTAGAATATACTTCATATTATACACCTAAATTATTATAAATTTATAGGATTATATATTTTAATATTAATAGATCCTGTTACTTGTATTATTTTACAAAGGTATTTCTTAATTTTTTTTTAATTAGCTAAGGTACAACTATTAGAAATTAGTTTCACATTTCATTTTTTAACACTTACATACTAAGGATTAAATCTTAAAAATATTTATTTATTGTAATTAAATAATTAATAATAATTTAATATGGATTAATGACCGGATACTTTTTGGTGAATTCACAAAGTCCAGGACCATTATTGTTATATGTCACATGAGCGCCTCTACCTCTTCCTGATGGTGGCTTTCTTCCTCTTATTGTATTAGAGGAATTGTTAGTAACAACAGTTTTGACTCCTCTTATAGTATTTGAAGTTCTATTACATCTTGTAATCTTAGAAGAATTGTTTCCTCTGGTGTTGCTATTTTTTAATACAGATGTATTTTTTCTTCCTCCTCTACTGAAAATATTAAAAATATTAGTTCACAAATTATGTTAGTAATTGTTACAATTTTCAGTCTAAATTTTCTTGATTATCATTATAAAATATTTAAAAATAAAGTTTTTTACATTTAACTTAACATCATAATAACTTATATATAAATATAAGACCCGCGCTAATAAAATAAAAATTAATAGAATTAACCTTGATTGAACTCCGTTATAACTGCAGCAATTACTATTATTTTTTAATTTTTTGGGTTCGCCACCGGATTTGTTCTTACTTCGTTTATTTACTTTACTTCGTGATTCATTTCTATAATTTGTCCATTCGCTATCTGATTCAGTATCATAGTAATCAAAATCCATATCTTGGGGTTGATTTTGTTCTTCCTCTTCGAGCAGCTCTGAAACAAAATAAAATTCAAAAGAATTGTTCTGAATTATAATATATAAAATTGTTTGATTCAACTTTCTAGCCACACTTTGCATTAGGAAGAATACTTAATTTAAATAATTCTAATTGTAAACAGCGCTAAAAATTATCTTTATAACCATTTTAAAATATGAAATTTTATAAAAAAATTATTTTACACATTATAATCTATTATTTTATAAAAAAAATTATCATCTTTTATATACATGTAGTTTCTTGTGATAAGATAAAAAAACGCGATTCATAATATTATTTAAAATATATTAAAAATATCTTCAAATTCAATATAATTTTCGATTCTTCGATGTAATCTTAACAATTCCTAATTAAAATGTATATGGTTCTGTCCATTTAAAACATTTAATAATATAGAAGTTAAATTACATTCCTTTTTTGAATAGACGTTGAAAAATGTGCATACTTTAATAAAATAATCATTAAAAATACATTTTAGTTTGATAAATTGGAATCATTTAATCACAAGTTATTAATTTGAAAATTGAATAATATTCTTGATATTTTAGCACGTCTCAGAATAATAAAATGTTTCCATTTTTTCAATATAAACGAACCTCTTTTCTCTCGGGAGAATTTCTGCGTGACATCGAGTAAAGCTTTTCCATACTTGACGAAGTTTGCTTTGGTTACATGGGGTATTTTAAGCATCGCCGCTTCATTGCATGGTAATTCCTGACTCATGATGCGTAAAGCCACGATATTCATGATGGAATTAGCAGATACGTCGAGTGCCCCAGCGATACCATTCACGATATCGAATAGTTCGCTGTAGCAACGCTGCTCTAGGTCTTTTAACACAACGTTTGTTACCGCAGACATTTGTATCGAGGAGTTTTTCACTGTTGTCCTTTCTGGTCCCTTCTTTTTTTGCAGGAATATCTGTCGGAATTTTATTTAGAGATTAACTTTTAACGTGAAAGCGAATAGGTTTTGATTTTATTTTGTTTTTAAAACGTCAAAACATAGAGTATTATACGTGATTATATTTCGTAAGTTAATTGTTATTTCCAAGTTTTTATTTTCATTTTTAAATATTATTTATGATTGTGAATTAAGAAAAATTGTTAACATCTGATCACAAATTATTTAAAAAACAAAAACTTAAAAATAATTAATTGTTGAAATACAATTAAACCAATACATTACCATTACTTTTTTAAAAAAACATACAAAATATATTTATAATAATTTACGATGTATTAGAATTACTTATATCAATTCAAAACATTTTCTTATAGATAAGTATATATTTTCTTTTTATTATTCTTAGAAATAAGATGTAACAAGATCAATAGTATAATAATTTTATACCATACTATGCGATCATTTTCTTCAATACACTTACAAACCTTGTAATATAAACTATATAATATTTAACGTTTGTTAAAAAAACCCACAGACATCGTAATAAAATTTTTCGAAATATAGATTCTTGAAACACAAACACAAAAAAAGATTTTTTTTATAATAGAAATAGTTTGTTAATTTAAAATAAATGAACAGAAATTAATAGAGCTTAAAATTATATTATTAACCTAATTTACGTTTACTTTTTATTTTAAAAAATTATACAGAAATAAAATTCACCTAAAATATAGAAAATATTTTTTAATTTGAAATAATAAGAAAGTTAATATAACTTTATTTAGTAAAATATATCAGACTGTATACAAAATAGTACATACATATTGCCTGACTATATCGTACACCTCATCTACTTACAATTTTTTAAAGGACATCTAAGATTTTGTTTTACAAACTTTAACTTTTATTTAGTAAGGTAATTGTTATTTATCTGTTTATTTATCTGTTTGTTTTTTAGTGGATTTACATGAAATGGTAATACAAATATCATATAATGCAATTTGAAAATTAAATATTTTATAGATATGTAATTAATTGCTTGTTTAATCTTTTGAATTAAAGAAACATTTAAATTTTTTTTATTTATACAGACAAATTATGCAGAGAAAATTAACTGTACCTGTAAGTTATTTTGATGTAATAATTTGTTGGCAAGTCGTCCAGGTGCAACATAAGCACAAACTATTCCATTATTAAGCTCCATATTTTCACATAAATAGCCTTCAATAACTAAATTGTGTAATAATCTCTCGATTTCGTGCTTTGTCATAGATTGTCCTCGACCAAACCACTCGTGATAATTATACCCTATGCATATTAAATTGAATATAATTTAATTTGACAGTTTTTCTTTGCAATAGTGCATTAAGCCATTAATTTAAAAAATATATCAATTTATTGAAAATCTGAAGTGTACAACTCGTAATATACCACAATGTTATATATATTGCAATTAGGTACAACATTATAAGTAAATATATTCATATTATTATTAAAATTTATTAGAAGCTAAATTGATAATTTTTACATATATAAACGTTGGAGGTTTTTTCTTATTTTTTTTAAACGTTTTTGATAATATATTATATAATGATTTATTACGTACTTACTTAATCTATAAATATATTAATATCATATAACTATAGTTCTGTTTTGATATTGTATCAAATTATATTTGTGCTTAATTTAAGTGATATTTGAGTGATTATAGGAACTATTTGTGCAAGTCAAAGATCTCATTTTTTACATAAATTTAATAGAATATTATTAAGCATACCTAATTTGTAGCTTATGTTTGAAACATTAGATCCTTTATAAATGTCAACAACTTGCAGTATTGTGACATTATTTTTCCGTATGTTATCTAAGGATTGAACGAGTTCTACAAGTGCTCTTGCATCATCAGTAACATCCAGGTTAAAAAAATGGTCCTAATATATTATAAAAGTAAATATATTTTAATTTTAATTTTTTAAAATATTCAAATTACCTTTCTTCATATGTTTAATTTTATAACTTCTTTTAAGTTAATTACAGATACAAACATACTTTATATCGACTTATAAATATTTAATTCTTTTATTTGTAAAAATTATATTTCAAGTTATGTATTAGAAAAAAATAAATTATAATATTTGAACAGAATACACCAACATATGCAAAATTTTAATTTATTTATACTTTACACTGTAAAACTTATTCTAATAATTAATTATAATAGTCTGTCATTTTATAAATTTTTTAAATATAATATTGAAAGTTTATATGTTTGAAATATTGTACAGTGATGTAATACTTAAAGTACTTACTTTTAATTTTATGTTCTTTAGGTTTTTTATTGGGTTACCCCAATGAAAAAAGTGCATATTTTACTATTTTATGAAGATAAATTATTCTCTACGAACAATTATCGATTACGACAGTTCTTAAAACTTCTAGCTTTTTAAAGCGAAGCAAGAAATAAAATATAAAAGTTTAAGCTCACATAAGTGCGGCAATTATCACAAGTAGTCTCTGAGTTTGCAATGCACTCCTGTCGATCGAATTTCTCGCCGAAATAGTTGAGTTGTAGGGCTCTGCGGCAGTCGGCTATATTCTCACAGAAGTGAACAATCTTGTAGAGGTTGTCGATGTGAGTCTTCAGGGCCTCCGTATTCACGTAATCGTTCCTCTCCATCATGTTGCGATAACGGTGCATGTCTGCGTAATTGTACAACAGGAGGCAATCTGCGGTCTCGCCATCACGACCCGCTCGTCCACTTTCCTGGTAGTAGCCCTCGATGGACTTGGGTATCGCTGCGTGAATCACGAAGCGTACGTTTGGCTTGTCGATGCCCATACCAAAAGCTATGGTTGCGCAAATTACCTTCACCTACATATCCGAACAGATTTCAATTTATATTATTTCTCTCTGTTTTTATTTATTAGATGAGAAGGTAAATAATCGTAGCTTAATTTCATCTGGTAAATATTTCACAAAATCTTTCACATTATATTCAGAATTTCTTATACCGATTTATTTTCGCATGTGTTTGAAATTCTTTATAAACAGTAATGCTGTTCAAAGATCTTTCAGTTTACAAGGAGAACATCACATTCATGAAATTCATATTCGCATGATATTCTAGAGGTTTTTAACGAAATTATGTAATAAAATAAAACGCTTATTATAAATATACTTAATGATGTGATATACTACGTCTAGTTCTACGGTAAATTAATGAAATTAGTGATAAAAGATTCGTAAGTTCGTAGAATATTGTTAACTAAGTACATTTTGTAGTATATAATATATAAATTATTATAAAATATAAGATAATATATATTAATTTATTTAAGAATGTCTATTAGCCGTACTTAATTTAGGTACTTTACTCAAATTAACTATAAAATTAAACAAAATACTATTACAAATTAAATACTTCTAATTTTTGATACTAATATAAAATATTTTTAATTATTATAATCACTTATGCAACTCCATATATATAAATACTTGGCTTAAAATCGAGACTAAAACAAACGTGGATATAAGTTGTATAAATTACACATTGATTAAAGTAGTAGAGCTCTTTTCAATAGACAATGAACCGTAATATAAGAATACACGTATTAACTGCACATACGTATATAATTAATAACGGAATAACTTATCTTTTCATAGATTATAAAGAGATGACCAATAAAATTGACGAATAAATGGTTATTCTTATACAAATTTTACCGTGTTTAAATAATGAAATACTTCTATGAACTAATTTTCTCTTTTCTCTTTTCCCTTATCACAGTTCCTCTATTATAAACTTTTATCATTCTTTTATTTATTTTATATATTTTATCGCGCTTAGTTCTCAACCCTATGATGTAAGAATAAGGAAAACATATGGAAGAAGGAAGTGTCTCTAACACTCGGAGCTTAAACATCTAAAACTCTCGAGTTTCTATTGCTCTATAACAGGAAAATAGCTGAGCAAGTTACTTGTATTACCGAAGCATTTACGCAATAATCATGTGACATTTCGATAAGAGAAATACTTGTGTTAATGTACATACATGTAAACTTCTACACACTTAGTTGCGCATGTTTTTTTATTCAGTATTTAGTACAACACTTAATATACTCCTTAATTAGTTCAATTGTTAACGTGAAATTAAATGGATTACTTACTAGCTTTTCTGAACCTATAATGATCTTCCAAACAAACACCTGTTTCTTCTTTAAATCTTTTTAAAATATTCTTCAAATTTAGAGATAAACGATTGTAAAAATAAAATTAGAATGCTAATTTTTATTAATATTTCTCTTTACTTTTTACCTTTATAACTTTGAAAGAATTCGAATTTTTAAATTACCTTTTCAGAAATCCACTGTATTTGTCTCTCCATTCGTAACTTATCATCAAGTCCAGCGTGATAACTTAATGCATTAACTCCTTTCAAAAATAATGCTTTCGCGTGATCATCACAATCTTTTCGTGAGATGCAATAAACGATACCGCATTCATTGTCAAACTTAGATTTTATTAAATCTACGATTTGCTGACAAGCAGATTTCGTTTTTTTCGGTATCACTGTATAGCGCAAATTTGGTCTATTAAAACTGGAAATGAACCTAAAATATTATATATATGCTTGAAATTTTATAAAGCTCGAACTTATTCTTTTAAAATAAGTTTTTACTTAATAAAATGTAATAAATAAGCTAATATATTTTACGCAATTTCTATTAACATAAATCAGAAGTTTAGTTAAGAAATCTTCTAGAAGATTTTTTTCAAAACATAAAATTATAAAATTTAATATGTAAATTTTATAAAAATAATAATGTTATTTTGCTCTATGTTGTAGTACAACTTACTTAATACTCTATTATACAGTGATATTTATAATTTTGCAGAATACATGTTCTTTATTTTTGGATCTGGATATATTTATTGATGTAATGAAATGTACTCTGTAATAATGTTATTGAAAAAGCCTAATTTTATTCAGTGTGATATTTATTAAGATATTGATAATTTTGTACACATCTACTTTAAATAATGCTTACAACTTAAGTTAAACAATGTGATTATCTAAAAACTTCTTGGTTTTAAACAGTTTTATAAGGCATACATAAATTTTTATTATTTTCAAAATAAATAAAAATCAAATAATAAAGATAGTATACTTTTATAGAAAATATTTTTAATAAGGTAATGTTAAAATCATCAATCTCTGTTGATACCCATCAATTTCGAATGAGCTACCGTCCAGTATTAAATAAAAACCCATATTTACGAAAGCCAAGTTCCAACGGACAATATGATAAAAACCAACCACATTGGAGAATGGAGGTGCAATTGATGCAGGATATCACTTCTAACACGGCGTGTCGCGGTCGCAGTGAGGACGATGAGCTGTACATCCGGGAATCTCTCCTTCAGTATGCTCAATTTCTTGTAGTCAGGCCGGAAGTCGTGACCCCATTGACTGACACAGTGAACTTCGTCGATGACGAATCGTGCAAGCATCCGTCGCCGATAGAGAGCTGACAAACTGCTAGAAAATTTAGCTGATAATGACAGTTTCTCTGGGGTTACGTACAAAAGTTTCAGATCCGGCGAAGCCTCGTACAGCTTCCTATATACACGGCAAATTTGATCTTCACTTAGATCGGCGGTTAGATGCATCGCTGGAATCTAGAGCAGAAATTCTGTTAGATTCGATTATTTAATAGGACTATAGATTTGATAAATAATATAATAATTTGATAAATATTCTATGTAACAGTTTTATTTTTCTTATAAAGACTCGTTAAACTCTACTTTGAATTTTACTTTAAAAATATTTATCATTTAATAATTTTATAGAAAATAAAGGATATTTCATTTAAAAATTTGTTATCAATTTCTACTCTTGAGTTTTGATATAATTTTATGAAACTGTGAATAAATCATTTTTTCATTTTAATGTTACACGTACATTTATCAACCTTAATAATTGTTTTTATAGAAGAACTTATTTTTTATTTTATTTCTATGAAGTAAACATATTCCACTTATTTTTTTTCTTTATACAATTATTTTTTATTCTTTTCCAATTTTTGATATTATTTAAAAAAAATTTCTTTAAATAATTAAGTAATTTACATTGTACTATAAAGAATTAATCTGAATATAATGAACTAAAAAGTAATTCAAAGCATTAGAATAGCGTTTAATATTCAGTCACTATATACTCTAGGTTTTTAATGCTATTTTTCGTTTATATTGATTAGGTTAAGTATATATCAGTTTTAAACTCATGAAATAGCAAAGATTCTTTATCCATGTTTGTAAACTAAATTTCGAAAATTATAAACTACAAATTTAATAAAAAAATTCAATTTTTCTATTTTTCTTCATAATTTTTAATCGATTAAGCTATTTAATCTGTTTAATTTTAACGCTGATATATTTACCATGTCATTTGTAAAATGAAATATTTATTAAAAAATAATTTAGAGATTTCTTATTTTCATTCATAATTTCTGAGTATTCATTCTCGAAATAATTCTTACATCAAGAGATGACAGTTTCTGTGTTTGATCAATAATAAGACTTCTTAATGGTGAAATTACAATCGTTACTCCTTGGGTAAGTAATGACGGAAGTTGGTAACACAGAGATTTTCCACCTCCAGTTGGCATTAAAATAAAACAATCGTATCCAAGAATGGCGGCATTTATTGCCGACAATTGATTTGGTCTAAATTGATGGAGACCAAATTTCATTCTAAATACCTACAGAAAATATGTTTCTTTTAATAAAGCAATTAATTAGTTTATTTCCATGCTGAAACATTATTTAAATCGAATAGTTTCATTTTTAGATAGTATGCATTATTTTGTCAGACATAAATTTAATATTCTGTGTATAATTTAATATTATTATTGTACATACATTGTGTTTCGAATTTTTTATTTAAATTTTGTATTAATTTTAATCAAAGTATTTTATCTATTCCTAAAGTATTAAGGACCTTATATTTGTAATATTAATTTACTATGATGATAATGAAATATACAAAAGAGCGTTTTTATATTCTGAATAACTTATGCAATGTTATTTGTAAAAAAATCATAATTATTTTTAAATTAAAAAATCAATAATCCATTAAAAAATGGTCTTTTATTATGATGTATTTATATGAATATGTCAGAGAAAAAACTTGGTCGACCCCTGAATAAGAATCTAGTAATGAATAAGCCGAACTACTGCTCAAATTCGTATTAACTAAAAAATGTGAACAGACAATTGATAAAATTTGAATATTTAGTTACATTTACATACATATATATAACACTTCTATGCATTTAAATAATTTATTTAATTTATTTATTGTAAATAATATAAGTAATTTTTACTCACATTCAACATTTCACGGCAATGTGGAAAGTCTAAGTTATCAAATCTTCCACTCAAGTTGTCATTTTTTACATCTTCTATAAGTCTCACCGATGAAGAATTATCAATATATTTATATTGTCTGGAATTTACATCTATCTCATTTTTAATTTCCGCCTCATCAAGAAATCCATCTAAAAATTATTAATTTTTTAATACTTTCTTAAAATCAGCAGTGGATTATTGTCTCCTAATCATTAATTATATATTCCTATAAAAAGTTTAATTTTAATAATATTAATGTAATGTTAAAGTTTTTTCATTAAACTTTAAATTTCAGTGCAAATCATTAAAAAATTTGTAATGAATGCTTCTAAAGATATTTACATATGTTAAATGTAATAAAAGAATTCATTAAATATGTTAGGATAATTATAACAAAATTAGGTAGAACCTTCTGAATCATTCCATGCAATAGAAGATAAATAAAAGTCGTCTGGATTAATTGCTATTATGTCTTCGGTATGAATATTATTCTGAATATTGTTTTCTGTGGAATAAGCGGTACTATGAATTTTATTAATATTTTTTTCATGATGTGTAACTGGTATTGATGTTATTGTAGAAGTTGGAAGTGTTCGAATTTGTGAACTAATTTCGCTAATCCATGTTTTAGTTTCAGAATTATTCGTATTTACTAATTGCTTAGATTCTGATATTATTGGTCTATTCGTTTGAAAATTAACGTCTTTTTGGTATTGAATGAATTTAGAATTATCAGAAATTATTGGTGTATACGTTGATGATTCAAGAAATTTGGTTTTGCTGTCTTCGTTATTATTCATGATTTTAGAGTTTTTATGATTTAAGAAATATTTCTTTTGTGCCAAAGGATTTATTACATATTCAAAAGATTCATCTTTATTATTTATATCGATATTATTTACAAATTTATTATTTCCTAGTGCTTCTTTTGGATTATTTGAACAAATGGCATTAATGGATTCTATTAATACTTGATTATTTTGATTTTTCAATCTGTCTCGCTCTTCTTCAAGAGATGATAACTTCCTGTGGATTTGTCTTATTCTTTTTTTTACATTTTGATCTAAAAGGTTTAAACGTTGATGTACTTCAATATCATAGCCTGGTAATTTACATAAAATCTGATTAGGAATATTATTAAGAATTGAGAGAAGCTTATCACTTATTTCATTTTCAATTTCGTACAATCTCCATTTTTCGGATTCCAATTGTTCTTTGGGTATCTAAATAAATTTCATTCTTATTATACTAGTTAAATTAATACTACTACATGTATACCACTTTGTACATAATATTTGTAAGTATAATATAGATGTATATAAATATTTTAATTCTTTTAAACATTTTAATTTTATTTGATGGATTGTTTTTTTTCAAATAAATTTTTATACTTACTAATAATGAATTTGACAATATTAGAGTATTTTTCTTTGACTCTATCCATTCATATAAATGTGCATCAAGACCTAAGGGTCTTGAATTATTGATTAATTTAAAAAAATCTATGTTTGATAAAGCATGAACAGGTGAATTAAATATTTTTGAGTAAACTGGTGATATTTGATTTCCCAAATTATCTATCATTGCTTTATCCAAAGATTCCAAAGATAATTTTTTAATTTCATTTGAAGAATCCTTGCATACAGTAGAATAAAATTTTTCATTGTTTTCCATGGCTTACTATAAATACATTCATTTATTTTTTGTCTAAAAGGCAGTATTTATAAAATAATTTGTTATTATTAAAAGAAGAGTATCCTTCTAAAAAACGTATATTAAAAAATTTCGTTTTGTTAAATCTTACAAAAGAAACCTTAGTTAATGAAGTCAGAATATCCGTATAGAAACTATTTGTAAAAGTGATTTGTTAATTGTTAATCAATGGCTTGCTAATCATTTTATTCACTCTATTAACTATCAGTCACTTATATTCATTGTGTTCAAATATAGTTTTTTTCATCAATAAAAATAGGAAAAAATAAGAAAAACAGTGTATTTTCTGTAATACTTCATTTTATATAAGTTTAAATAATAAGTAAATAACAAAAAAAAATAATAATAATATTTTTAAGCTATTCACTTACTGAATAATATCATTATCTTGGCATCAACAATTTAGATTCAATCGATTTGAATAACTTTGAAAAAATAAAAATTTTTTTTATTATAAAAATAAATTTAATATTCAATATTGAAATTATTCGGATATTTCCAATCTAAGTTTTGAATATTTAAAGTAAAAATACCAGAATTCTGATTGCTATAAGAAAACTTAGAAAATGTTTAGCTTTTTGTTCTAGATAAGTTATTAAGCAAGTTAATCAATAAAAGCAGTCATATCGCGTACATAATATAGTTAGATAAGAAAGAATCAATAGCGACTAGAAAAAAATTAAATCAGTAAAATTTCTTTAAGAAGCGTATTAAAATACGTAGAGTTGATTAAAGGCGATACATATAGTTTTTTTTAATTACACGTATCCACGTAGATTTATTACAAGAAAACATAATGGATTATACTGCTGACTCGCCATTTTTTTAATTACTCTAATAAAACTAAGTATTTAATTTTAATTAGAAGTGAAACAGAGATGATTCTTTTTTCTTTACTTTGTACAAAATCTTAAAATGCTAATAGAATCGTTAATAAATTAATTAAAATTTAAAGAGATAAAAGTAATAAGAAAATGAAAAAACTAATTTCATTTATAAATAAAATATATTTTAGTGAAAAATTAGATTTTTATTATTCATGTACCTTTCTTGATAAACGAATATTATTATTTCATTCGAATTGAAAGTTTCATTGTTTCCTCGGATAAATAATTGAATCTTACTTTTATGAAATAAATTTTAGAATCAGACACACATAACAAGTGAAATACTTCAACGCTAGTAGTTGGTACTCCTCTCTCGTATGTAATCTTGATTCGAGTAAAGAACAGCTTAACGTTACTACTGCGACTGACGTGTTTTTTTTTTAGTGCAAATAATACAATTTCATCCTTCTTGTGTTTGTTTAACTAAATGTTAGAATTTCTATAATCAAATTAATATTTATCGTTTTATATTCATTGGTTCCGGGAATTCTATATATAAAAATAATTACAAAACAAATAGATTATTTCAAGTACATAAAAAACGTGTTTTTTTAATACTTTGATATTATTAAAATTTACATTAATAAAAATTAAATTTATTTTTTAATAAATTTAATAATATTTACTACTCATGATATGGCATGTATTATAAAATGAAACAATCAATAAAATCGAATGTAATTAAATCGATGTCACTGTACTTAAACATATACATTAATATACATATCAAATATATACATTAAAACAGTAATTAATTTATTATAATAAAAGAAAGAACTTTGTTTCTATTATTCAGTGATAGAAAAGGACTAACTCTTTATGTATGAAACAAACTTTATTAATATTGATCTAAAAATTAATCGATGTTTAAATTCAAATCTCTTTGGTAATTAATTATCTATATGTAGGTTGGAATTTAATTTCATTGTTAAAATTACTTTGTAAGCATTTAATTATAATATTATAATATTAATATAAAAAGTTATCAGTTTTCAAAATTATATTCATGTTTTATGATACTTGTCTTTATAGAATATATGATTTCTATTCTAACTTTCAAATATAATATTATTTCAAATAAAAAAAATCTTAAACTAAGTGTTTAGAAAAAAGAACAAATTGTTTTAATAAGATAAAAATGATTTGATCGTTTTTTATTAAACTTAAATATTGAGGCATTTCATTTTATGTAAAATATGTTTCGTATAAGATATATATTTCTTTCATGAGCGATTTGATTTCCATATACATGTTTTTGTGATGTAAACTTTTCTAAATATATTTGTTAATTAACAGTTCTTTTTTTATATGTTATAAAAATGGCTCTATAATGCAAATACAAGTTCCAGTTCAAATATATTACGCTATAAGAAATAAATGTCGTAAAACAGTTCAATACATTGATAAAATGAATATTTATGAAATATCATAATTTAAAATATTGTCTTATTGTTTATTATTGTAGATAGATTTTAAAAAGTTAATATTTTAAAATATATTATTATAGACTGAATGAGCATTGAAAATATAGTTAAATTTCAAAACTCCTAGAAAAATAATTTAAAGATATTATAACACTTATGAAAAACTTACATATTAATATGAACGTTTATAAAACCATGATTTTTGTTTCACTTTTTCTTTTGAAAAATTGATAAATATCCATTCTTAATACCTCCCACATAATAGTAAGCAAAGAACGAGTAAGTATAATGATTTTTTAAGGAATATTGAATTTTCCTATCTTACATAAAAAAATACTCGAGTTGAGTTTTATTTCGTGCATTCAACTGTATTTCGATATTGGATAACTTTATAAAAAACGTACCGATTTTTATTTAAATGTATGAAATGGAGCTTCTTTCGTATGTTTCTTCTGCATAAGTTATATATATTTTAGATGCTAATTTTTTTATCAAATGAAAATAAAAAAATAAAAAACATTATATGTGGCCAACAACAATTTATTTGATTTTTAAGTACAAAAGCTAGTCTCATCTCACCTTTTCGCGCATTCGTTAAAGATGGCGTACGCGTAAAAATAATCGAACAGGGCTTAACTCAACTTAACCTCAAACGCACACATAAATATATTATTCGGAAATGGAACATACGTATTATATGCGCGGTACACAAAAGTATTCGCGCATGTGCACGCGCTCATACGTATTTGCTGTATAAAAAAAAGAAGAAACTGCCTTGTCGTTGGTTGTTTTTCGTTTTTACACCTGTCGTATCTTGTGTGTTGTGTATATGTTACTTATTAACAGTTTTCCGCATGTGTTTCTCGAATTTCTTTTTCTTTTTAAATAGAAATTTAACTACCCTAAAAAAAATCTGGTTGTACGAAAAACAGCAAACATAGATATAAGGGAAAGTCGAGATAATAAAAAAGAGGCTCCCACCCTTGTTCAAAAAACAGCCGTTAATGCGAAGTCTGCGATTCCGTTGACGTGTTAATGCAATTTATACGATAGTTCTCAAGGAGTAAAAGAGTGTCGAAGGTCGACGAAGATGGTGTGATGTCGATGTGAGAGCCGTTCAGCACCCGGGTTCGGCCGATTTTAGCTTCCCAAGGTCGAGCCCTTCGCTGTTCAGCAAGAAAGGAAGGCAGCCTGAAGTACCAAACCTGGTGATTTTTTCTACCTTTTTTTGTGACTTAGAGCATTGATGCTATTATGGCAGAGTCATGGGTCGATCGAGTTAGTGCAGAGGTGCTGGGTTTTTTAATTTTCCAACTGTCCAGGGCCAATACTATTTAGTTTAATGTATAACGTGTAAAAGTATTTTCAATGTTTTTTATCGTACTATTTTCATGTTTATTTACTTCATTCTAATAATATAGATTTATATTTTGTGTATACAATCTTCAGCTTAACATCTGTTTTGGTAATTGATATTTCTTTATTTATTTATTGTTATTATATATATGTTATTATATAACATAAGTTTTCTTATTCAAATTCAAATATTAGATTAGTATAAATATAATTTTGTTAAGCAATATATACTTTTTATGAGTAATGATTTACAGATAAAATTATTTATGATTTATATTAAAGTCTTTACTAAGTCTGTTTTAAATGACTTGGTATTAATCAATAAATTTATTATTACTTAATATATATTTAATTATATACTAAAATTTAATTTAAATATTTACATATTATATTATTATTCCAAAACTAACTAATGTTGAATTCCATAAAATCATTTAAATTTTAAATTAAATGATTAAAATCAAATAAATTATGAATATTAAGTATGTGCGTAAAAATTAATTAGATTCACTAGATTTTAATTAATTTACTATTCATGATTTTGTTATAAGGTGCCTTTGGTGATGATGCGAAATAACTCTAAGACTAGAGAGATGTTTATTGTACGAGCTTTAGAAAAGATACTAGGGGATCGGGATGTTAAACGTTCTCATTTGTCACAACTCAGGAGAGCTTGTGAGGCTGCACTTGGTATGCTATGTAATATTTTACATAATACAATAATGATTAAAATAATCCTATTTTAAGTACTAGTTTATTATGTATGAAGCTATAATTTCTGTAATTTTTGATATTTTCTTATAAAAATATATTTCAACAATAACTAATATTTATATTAGTTATTAGACTTTACTACATCAAAGTTGAAAATATATTATAAATATAAAATAATTTCAAATAATGCTTAATTGTTTTTTGAATTATCTATCAATAATAGAATCAGATTATAATTAATTGATTAAAATAGATACGTTTGTAGTTTATTAATACTTCTTGATTTCATTTAAATATTATAATACACCTGTAATTAATATACCTCAGATAATTTAGTTGAAAATCCTGGTATTTTAATTAAATAACTAAATAAAGCGAAATAATTTACAGAGGATCTCCATAATGAGATCAAAGAAGTTCCAAATACTGTGGGTGAAGAAGCTCCATCAAATGCTTTACCACAACCCAAGAGTGACTCCAATTTCATCAGTGCCGAAAAATATTTCTTACCTTTTGAATTAGCTTGTCAGAGCAAATCACCCAGAATCGTGGTGACTTCTCTTGATTGTCTGCAGAAGCTCATAGCTTATGGCCATCTAACAGGCAGTATCCCAGATTCTACCGATCCAAACAAATTGTTGATAGTTCGTATAGTTGAAACCATATGCAGTTGCTTTATGGGTCCACAAACTGATGAAGGTGTTCAACTGCAAATTATTAAAGCACTACTGACTGTTATGACAAGTCAACACGTTGAAGTTCATGAAGGAACTGTACTCTTAACGATCAGAACCGTTTATAATGTTTATCTAGCCTCCAGAAATTTAGTTAATCAGACAACTGCTAGAGCAACCCTTACTCAAATGATAAATGTAATATTTGCTCGAATGGAAACTCAAGCGGTATGTTTATAATTGATTTATCTACTTTAAATTTCATATTTTTCTCATTTACTTACACAATAATGCAAGTTAATGTAAATGATTTTATACTATATAATTTTATTTGATAATACCTTTATAAAAGAATACATTGTTTTACTTATCTTGTTTTTTTAACTTAATTTTAATTTGAATAAAATATATTCTTATTTAACAATTATAACATAGTTATATCTTCTTATAAATCAGGAAGAGGAAAATTTAAAACATGAACCTGAGATACAGAATATGTCAGTCATGAGTATTCCTGATGGTGAAAATGAATCCTTGAATATGTCTACAATAATAAATTCAAATACAGAGCTAACAGTAGCAAATTCAGATTCACCAGTTGCAACTCCAATGTTAGAAGAACAACATCCTGGTTCGAAAATATTTTTTATAATAATTTATGATGAGTAAATTGCGAAATTTTACTTTTTCGATTTTATTATTTCTTTAAAGCATTTATATAAGATATCAAAGAGTAAAATACGTGTTCATTTTTTGAATGTAAGAGAAATGAAAATTATTTTTAATACATATTTTTAATACCTACAAACAACTTACATTGTTTCTAAGTTAACTAGATATTAAATAATTGAAATCGTTCATATCGAGATCTTTAACAATTACTAAAAGTAATTTTAACCTTTTTTAATCTTTAGCATAAAAATTTATCTAATGAAAATGTAATCACCTTGAGTTCTTGTATTTGTTGTAAGCTACTGTAGGAAACTCAAAAGTTTGTTGTCTAATTAACAAATCGATTACTTATTATCACGTCTTAAATAATTTATATTCGTTCAAAGCAGATTTAGTGGATACCTATAGCGAGGCCATGCTAATTGTCCGCTCAGTATTGGATGAAGTAATAAACACAATTGTGCCTGATGAAGAAGTTCAGCAACAGCCAGAGCTGCTGAAAGCAGACATGGAATTACAGCAGCAACTGCCAACGACACCTACGACAACGAACGCGACTCCAACAGTGGAAGAACAGCAAAGCACGATCGATGAAACACCACAAGACGAGGCAGTAGCTGAGAGTGATAACATGGTCACAGCCAAATTCACACACGTACTCCAGAAAGATGCGTTTCTCGTGTTCCGGGCACTTTGCAAACTCTCGATGAAGCCTTTACCCGATGGTACTCCCGATCCTAAGTGAGTAGATATTGAATCATGAGAGAGTTTGAAAGTAATTGGTGTATTGCTACAAAAAATAAATAATTATAATATTAATATTGTATAAACCACACTAGGTGCGTAACTGTTTTAAGTAATTAAATCTTCACTTGATTCATAAATTTATAAACTCTTACAAAACTATAAGAATATGGAATTTATTTATCCAATGACAAAATCAGATTTTAAACTTTTTCTAAATTTATTATAATACTACTAATTCAAAATGAAAATCATATTTTACCATCAATTTCTAACCAACGAAAGAAACTATTATAATTGACTCAAATTAAGAAAAATGCTTGCATGAATAAAATCATTACTCTTAATGCTAATAGTTCTAATAATGAAATAATGCTAATAATGAAATGCTCATAATGAAAAAAGTTATAGAATGACTAAATCAAAAAGTATACATTGAAAAAGTTAATTCATTGATTTCTTAGTGCTAATAAGAAGCGTTTTAAAGATTTTTTTATTTATAATTTTCACATATTGATTTTGGATAGTATAAAATAGTTCGACTTTAATTTAAATTCATTTCAGGTCACACGAGCTGAGGTCGAAGATCTTATCGCTACAGCTGCTCCTAGGAATTTTACAAAATTCTGGTCCGATTCTGCGTTCGAACGAGATGTTTGTGATAGCAATCAAGCAGTACTTGTGCGTTGCCCTTTCAAAGAACGGCGTATCGTCTGTTCCGGAAGTGTTCGAGCTCTCGCTTGCACTGTTCCTCGTGTTACTCGCGCGATTTAAAGTTCATTTGAAAATGCAGATCGAAGTTTTTTTTAAAGAGATCTTCATGAATATTCTAGAGACTTCCAGTAGTTCCTTCGAGCACAAGTGGATGGTCATACATGCATTAACGCGTATATGTGCCGACGCCCAGAGTGTCGTCGACATTTATGTTAATTATGATTGCGATCTTTCAGCGGCCAATTTATTTGAAAGGTTTGTCGAGTTTGTACTTGCTTTAAGCAATATTGCAATTTCATTTTGTAATTCGTAATAGTACACCATATTCTTAATAACCTTCTATATGAAAAAATTAAATTTGATACATTAATTCTTAACGTGCATAAAATGTAAAGTAGATATATAGTCTAATAATTATTTTTTTAATTGTATTAAAATAACGGTACTTTTACTTTAATTCTAAAATAATTGGTATTTGATCAAATTCAATGTTTGAACTATTTGTGTAAGCTAATTTTATTGAAGCTCAGGAATAATAATTGTAATTGCTACAGAGGTACTTTCAGATATTATAAAAGAGCTGTTTCTATTTAATATCTCTGTAAATTACTTAAAAACTTTCTATCTTATCAGTTATAATTATTAATGTAAAAAAATGTTCATGTTCCCTAAATTTTGTAAACTATGACTATAATGAGTCAATCAACAAATATGTATATAGAACAGAAAAGATTACTATATTATCCAATTTCATATTAGTGAATATTTTCTTAAATTTGAAAATTTTTAAGAGAGCAATTCGATCGTTTTCAGGATTTAAATTGTAATTACTTAGTTAAACTCATTAATTTATCTGAATGTATAAAATAAAATGCGTTATCTTGTTAACAGGCTAGTGAATGACCTATCGAAGATAGCACAAGGTCGGCAAGCCCTAGAACTCGGCGCATCACCTAACCAAGAAAAATCCATGCGCATACGCGGTCTTGAATGTCTCGTGTCGATTCTCAAGTGTATGGTGGAGTGGAGTAGAGATCTGTACGTGAATCCCTCAGTGCCAGCGGAGCAGCAGGTGCCAGCGGAGCCGCCGGATCCTCCCCTTGACTCCTCGGCGACATCTGGTGCCGGTAACGGCAACAGAATGCTACCGAGATATGGAAGCGCCGGTAGTCTATCCTCGGCCAATTCGAGTCTTCTTGGGAATAAGGAAATACCCGATTCACCCGAACAGTATGAAGTCCAAAAGCAGCAAAAGGAAGTGTGGGAAACTGGTATTGAAATGTGAGCTTTAGATTTTATAACTATTAAATTGGAATTTTTATTTTCGTCCTAATTAAGGTGAGCTTGACTTCATACTTGTTTTCAAACCTTTCAAAATACATAAACAAGTAATAATAATGTAAATTTATAAAGCCCCTTGAGACATCATTATGCGATGAAATATTCGTTTTGATTAAAAATAAAAGTGTAGTTTTGTTATTTGTCTCGATAGTAGTCTGAAATAATGTAAACTTATCATTTGCAGTTTTAACCGAAAGCCTATCAAGGGAGTTCAGTACCTACAGGAGCAGAGCCTCTTGGGTACGACAATCGAGGAAATAGCGCGATGGTTACACACAGATGAGCGTCTCGACAAAACGGCAATTGGCGACTTTCTCGGCGATCACAATCACAAACAAGTCATGTACAACTACATCGACCAGATGGACTTCGCGGAGCGTGATCTCGTCACTGCTTTACGCTATTTCCTCGAAGGTTTTCGATTGCCCGGCGAAGCCCAGAAGATCGATAGGCTTATGGAGAAGTTCGCAAGTCGCTACTGCGAATGTAATCCGAAGTAAGTTTGTTTATTTACGAAATACGAAAATTGCATCACCAGTTTCAAATAAATTTGGTTGCTTTTACTGTCGTAATTACTATTACAGTAAGATTATTTAATATTGTCGATGACTAGATTGTGAAATTTGTACATTAGCAAATTGAATTATAATATATACTTTTTGTTTTAACAAATACTCGTTTTTATTATTGTAAAAAAAGTGTATATATATATATATATATATATATATATATAGTAATATGATGTTTTACTATCTCGTTTTCAAAGTAACGGCCTTTTCACGAGCGCTGATACCGCTTACGTTCTTGGATTTTCGATAATAATGCTAACCACTGATCTTCATTCTCCACAAGTGAAAAATAAGATGACCAAAGATCAGTACATCAAATTAAATAGACGAATCAGCGATAATGAAGACTTACCTGAAGAATATTTATCGAAAATTTATGATGAAATAGCTGGCAATGAAATAAAAATGAAATCAAACCCTAACAGGCCTGGAAAACAAGGTATATTTGGAAATCAGTAATTACTTATAGTATAAATATAAAAGCGTTTTAGCATCGTAACTTTTTTACTAATAAATATATAATATCATAAAAAACAGATCTTTTTAAAGTTTCAAAAATAGTACAAAATACTTGACGAAAAATCAAAGAAAAATTGTAGATATATTTATGCTTTTATAGCCTTCAAAAAGTTAAAAAAGGCCGTACTGCTTACTAAAAAACTATTTCTCCATTTGTCAAATCTAGTAATATCGAGTGAGAAAAAGCGCCGACTGTTGTGGAACATGGAAATGGAGGTGATTTCGACAGCTGCGAAAAACCTCATGGAGTCGGTCAGCCACGTGCAGGCGCCTTTCACCACAGCTAAACACCTCGAGCATGTACGTCCTATGTTCAAGATTGCTTGGACGCCTTTCCTCGCGGCTTTCAGTGTCGGACTTCAGGACTGCGACGACCCGGAAATTGCTTCACTCTGCCTCGATGGAATCCGCTGCGCTATTCGCATTGCTTGTATATTTCACATGACGGTAAATGTTTGGAACAAATGCGTTATTTTTAAGTTTCTGAGTTCATTATTCAATTTTATACCACTCACTTTACGATAGAAAATATATTTTTGATTTTAAAGTATTTCATTAAAGTTTTATAAGATGAAAGTGATTTTCATTTTCAAAAGTATATTAAATTTTTAATTTCTTCAGTATTAAATCATTATTTTCTAAAAATCTTATTGTTTATTACTACAAACAGTCGTTAGAAAAAACACAAATGAATATTTTAATATGATATTATTATGATTATCTAAGCATTAACATTATTTTTGTATTTTCATGACGTATATTTGCAAATTGGTATTTACATTTTTTAGTAAAAAATTAATCTAACATTCTTCTGTTCAAAATAATTTTAGCTCGAGAGAGATGCCTATGTTCAGGCACTAGCCAGATTTACCCTATTAACAGCGAACTCTCCGATAATGGAAATGAAATCAAAAAATATCGATACAATCAAAACTCTAATAACGGTTGCGCACACCGACGGCAACTACCTCGGTAGTTCCTGGCTCGATGTTGTTAAATGCATATCGCAATTGGAGCTTGCACAACTCATTGGTACAGGTGTGCGGCCGCAACTGTTGGGGCCACCCTCGAAGCCGCATTTTCCCTCACCCCTGTCCAACTTCACCAATCTCAGTCACAACAGCTTGCACCAGTCCAATGGGCTTAATCTCAGCTCGCTGGATCGTAAGAATTATTTCTTTGATATTATTAACGTAAATTATGTTAACTTTTTCTCTAACTGATAATTATTTAAACACACACAAACACATCTATTCAAACATATATATACATGAATATTTTTATATTCAAACTATTTTTAAAATTAATTTATTTTTATTTCAAAATTTGACTTATACGTATAAATTTTATACCACGTTTTTAACGTTTTAAGTTACTTATTTACTTATGATTCTTATTTTAAGAGTGTATGAAATATAGATAAACTTATATAAATAAATAGAACCTCTGCATAGAAATCAAATTTGTTTATTTCATCTATGTATAGATCACATTAGAGAAAAATAAAGTTTAAAATTTTCTTCGTGATGCGTTTGAATTAAAAAATCGAGGAAAAGTTTAATTATAGGCATTTCAGAAATAGTGTACATTTTACATAGATTTTTTGTATATTCCTCTCTATAAAAATTAAAAAAGTAAAACTTACAAAAATTTCTAATGATATAAATAATTTGTTTATAATTAACATAAATTGTAATTCGATTGTATGAAATTGTATTTCGACATCGTTTTGAAACAAGTAATTTTTCAAGATTTATAAGGTTGATTTGAAAAAAAATTTGAAAAAATTTAAATATCCAATATAATTAGTACTTTTAACTTATAGTACCTTATAGTTCATTAGCTACAGCTAATTTAATATTATTAGTATTATAAATTTTAATTCGTAGTAATCGTTAAGATTAATAAACATTATAAAAACACATTATTTCTTCTTGTTTGTAAGTGTAGTTAAATTTTTATTTCAGCAAGCGTTAAGGAATCCATTGGAGAAACAAGTTCTCAAAGCGTAGTTGTCGCTGTGGATAGAATTTTCACTGGATCCACAAGACTTGATGGTGATGCTATCGTAGAATTTGTAAAAGCATTATGTCAGGTATATAAAAAAAAATATGCTTTTAAAATAAAAAGTTGTTATTACTTCTATTATTATTTAGACTGCATTATGTTAAAGAAAATGTATTTTATTTATAAAAGTTTTTTTACGTAACGTGTAGCTAGACATTTAGATTATTTATTATTTAAATTATAGCAAAATGAAATATCGAGACCATAATGAATTTACTTGTATGGATTATGCCTTGTGTTAATCTTGGATTGATCGTAATTAAAGGGAAATTTTATGTTAACTTTGAATGCAAATATGCACGTTACTTGGTATTTTAAATCACTTAAAAAATAATACAATAGAATTGCTCGCTATAAATTATATTATGCGAATTTGTTTCAAATATAGGCTTCTGAAAATAATGACGAAATAATCCATCACAAAAGACCTTGACTCATAAAACGATCCGTAGGTTTCTTTGGAGGAGCTCTCACACCCAAGTCAACCACGCATGTTCTCCCTGACCAAGATCGTCGAAATCTCGTACTATAATATGGGCCGCATCCGACTGCAATGGTCGCGCATCTGGCAAGTAATCGGCGAGCACTTTGATCGCGTAGGCTGCAGCCCCCGTCAGGACATCGCCTTTTTCGCGGTTGACTCTTTACGCCAGCTCGCCACCAAATTCATTGAGAAAGGCGAATTTGCAAACTTTCGTTTCCAGAAAGACTTTCTCAGACCGTTTGAGCACATAATGAAAAAGAACCGTTCTACTGTTATCCGAGATATGGTTGTGCGCTGCGTCGCGCAAATCGTACACTCGCAGGCACCCAATATCAGATCTGGATGGAAGAATATATTCAGCGTTTTTCATCATGCAGCTGGCGATAGAGACGAATCCGTCGTGGAGCTCGCATTTTCCATGACCGGAAAGATTATCAGTGAGTATTTTTCGTTATCGTATTATTCATTTACGTACTTGCTTTCGTTAAAATTCGTATTTCCTTTTGTAAATACCCCTTTTATGATTTTTGGAGTAAGATATTTAAGCAAAAGTATTGTATATCGACTCCAAATGTACAACGAAACTATAAAACGCAACATTTCATCTACGATGTTTTTTGATGTTTACAGATGAATTATACGCGGAAGATTTTAGTATCATGGTGGACTCGTTCCAAGATGCAGTCAAGTGCCTCAGCGAATTTGCGTGTAATGCCTCGTTCCCTGACACAAGTATGGAGGCCATAAGACTGATAAGATCTTGTGCCTCTTATATCGATGCGAATCCGAATTTGTTCGCAGAAGGCATGATGGATGATAATGGAATGGTTTCCGAGGAGGACAGAGCCTGGGTATTCAATTTATAAATTCTTCTTTTTTTATCACCAAATACAATTTTTCTACTATAGTTAAACGTATTTGATAATGAAGTTGCAGTCAAAATTAAATCTGATGATATTCGTTTTGTAATGAAGTAAATATTGTGATACAGCAGAACACATTTATTAAAATTTATCTAATTTTTTCGTATATTAATAAGATTAGATTTTCACTAGTATTTAATTTAAAAAATGAAACTTTGTAATTGAGCAGCTTGAACAATACTACTTTATGCAAGAATTTTATGTACCATGTAAGCATTTAAAATACGAGTCAAGATATTTTTGTTTCATATTTAATGTTGTAAAAGTTTTTATATATTTCATTAAGTAGTATATTCTTCATAAATCACATAAAAAGTATTTTTAAAATTAAGTAAGATATAATCACATGAATGTTACAGGTAAGAGGTTGGTTCCCGTTGTTGTTTGAGCTGTCGTGCGTTGTCAGCCGTTGTAAGCTTGACGTGAGAACACGAGCACTCACTGTGCTTTTCGACGTCGTAAAGACTTACGGGGCTTCGTTCAAGCCGCACTGGTGGAAAGACCTATTTCAGGTCCTCTTCCGCATTTTCGACAATATGAAGTTGCCCGAACAGCACACCGAGGTGAATGATAAGATTTTTCTCAAGGACAGATCCGCGAACAACGTAACTTTTTTATGTTATTGTTTTCTTTTGTTTGAATAAGTTTGCTTCACCTTGTCATTCTGCCTTATCGTCAAAGCTTAACATTTTTTTTTAACCAGGGAGGGAATTTCTTAATTAGTGAAATGCTATTCTCTTAAAATCTCGAATTACGGAATATTGATGTGTTTTTTTTTAAATTAAAATTAACTATTTTTTATGGTCGTCTTTAAAATTTTTTTAATCTTCTGTCTATTAATTTTTTCATTTATATCTATTTTATTTGAGAATATAAATCATTAAAAAAACGTATAAAAATTTTTATTAAGCGATTGTACATTATTTGCATGCTATAACTTAATATTGATTTGATTTTATTAGTCTTACTTTCATATTATATATTGTGTATTCGAACTAACCTTAATTTCTAAAATAATAAATAACAAAGTACTAAAATATACATGATTTTGATATTTTAAATATTAATAGAATCCGTTTGGTTGACACAGATAATCACTTGTTAAAATGTAAATTTATTTATAAATGATTTGGATATTAACATTATCATTCTTTTATCATTCACAAAAATGTACCCATTAATGATTTTATACACCTCTTGAAGAACACATTATTCGCATAAAAGAAAATAAGCGAATATTTTTTACTTTTCGTGATTCTGAAAAAACATGTAATCAATCAGCAATCACCGTTTATCCATTTGCAGAAGGCCGAGTGGATGACAACGACGTGTAATCACGCGCTCTACGCAATAGTCGACGTGTTCTCGCAGTTTTACGACGTCCTGGGGCCACTGCTACTCGAACAGTTATACGCGCAGCTACTCTGGTGTGTGCAGCAGGACAATGAACAGCTCGCGCGTTCCGGCACTAACTGTCTTGAAAATCTCGTCATCAGCAATGGCATTAAATTCAACGAGGACACGTGGAATAAGACAACACGCTGTGTTCTTGATATCTTCACTAGCACATTACCCATAGCTCTTCTTACCTGGAAACCCCAATCGAATAATAAGGTTCTTGATATTTCCTTTAATTTTATACTATTAAAGTAGAAGCTGGCTGAGAAAAATGTGAGAAAGCTTACAATTTGTAAAATACGATATTATAATATCACAGTAATTTAAAAACTAAAATAGTTAATGCTTAATTATAAGGAATCCGATTTGGATGTGATTACCGGTGATGCTGATGCACACGTTGGTATCTTAAAGAGGTGTAACAGCAGCCAAAGCCTAGCAATATTCGAGTCAGCGCGGGTCAAAGTCTTTGCGGCCTTACTAATAAAGTGCGTCGTCCAGCTTGAACTCATGCAGACCATTGACAATGTCGTCTTTTATCCAGCTACCTCGAGGAAAGAGGATCAAGAGAATCTCGCTGCAGCTCAGGCTGATATGCTCAACAGCAAATCAGAAGTTGGATGCATTGGAGCCGGTTAGTAGATTTTTCTTTATTAATATCTGTTGTTTGGAAGTGGCTGAAGCATATCATTTGATAGTGTGACACAATTTTCAATTTGTATTCTTGCTTGTTTATTTTAATTGTTCGAAACGAATAAAAATTTGATTCGTATTAGATTCTGTCGAGAATATAGATACTTGAAGATTTCATAATGATTTAATATCAGAAAAATTTGTAGGTGCGTCGCATTTCATCTGTCGAAAACTTATTATTTATACAAACTCTATCATAAATCTGAAAATAATGAAATGCTTAAATTTTTGCAATGTACTACTAATATTATTAAACATGCCTAGGACTGCAGATTCACTAAATTAATGTCGGAATAAAAGAAAAAATGTAATAGAAGTTCGTTAAAAATCCTCAAAGCTTATAATATAATGAGGAGCCTACTAATTGAATTCTTTATACATATAGGATAATTTTAATAAAGATCCAATTATTTTAGTGTCTTGAATTGATGAAACTTTTCTCTTTTACTGGAAATAAAAATTAATAACTGCAACTTCGTTCTGTTTCATTTTATATTCTGCCGTTAAACATTGATTGTGACTGTTAAGCATTAATAAGAACAACTTATATCCTTTGCTCATATAAAAAAAAAAACAAACAATAACTCAAGTGAAAAAGATTACTTCCTGCTTGCAGGTGGTGATCAACAAAAAGAAGAACAGGGCATGTACCGTGCGCTCACAGCCTCCCATCTGCTGCAACTCGTCGATTGTTTGCTGGCCTCTCATCGCTTCGCCAAGAGCTTCAACTCCAACCACGAGCAGCGCAATATCCTGTGGAAGGCCGGCTTCCGTGGTAGTGTAAAGCCAAATCTCTTGAAACAAGAGACGCAGTCGCTCGCGTGCGCGCTTCGTATCCTCTTCAAAATGTACAGCGACGAGGTTCATCGCGCTGACTGGCAGCTCGTCGAGTCGCGACTCGTTGAAGTTGCAAGCGAGGCCCTCAACTACTTCCTTGCGCTCTCTAACGAGGCGCACCGCGAGGCCTGGACTTCGATACTCCTGTTGCTTCTCGCCCGGGTCCTCAAGATGCCCGACGCGAGATTCGCCGTGCATGCCTCGAATGTTTACCCGCCCCTCTGCGAGATTATGTGCTTCGACTTAAAGCCTGAACTTAGATCCACTCTGAGACGGTTTTTCCTAAGAATCGGGCCCGTATTCAGGATTACGCAGTAGTAACAAACTTTTAAGGAATCGTTGTAGATATCGCGAGGTGGACCAATTGGAGAGATTAGCACTTGTTTACTTGCGCTAGACCTTTGGATCGTATTCTCGT
This sequence comes from Wiebesia pumilae, assembly GCA_018907045.1. Lineage (NCBI taxonomy): Eukaryota > Metazoa > Arthropoda > Insecta > Hymenoptera > Agaonidae > Wiebesia > Wiebesia pumilae. The sequence goes on along the minus strand of JACCHZ010000066.1, from coordinate 659,350 downwards.
ACACTTTTTCGTAAGAGTGACTGATCGAATGTACACCTGGACCTTAAAGAAAAACTTAAGTATTCGAGATCTACTTGACCTGACCCGTAACAAATTAACATTTTCGAATAGAGCTTTATTGGGATTTTGCCATTTTCTTCGTCTCCCCGAGTTTTTTGTCGTATGGATTCATTTTTGTTGAATTGATGATTCAAAGAAAGATGAAGCTTATATTTTTCCAAATTTTGAAACATTTAATCAGAAATCAGATGCGTATCTGTGATATCTCTAAAATAAATTTAAAAACTATTTGTAGGTTTTAAGATAGACCTTCTAAACGTTTATTTGAATAATTTAATAAGTTTTTAAGACACCTGTATGAATATTACGTCTAAAAATTAAAATAATTAGTCGAAAAACAACCTAGTGAGAAATATACCCTACTAAAGCGTCTGAGCTAAATCACAAATAATTCACAAAAATTTCATTTTATTTATTTATGGAAAAGCAGGTAGACCTTAAATGAGAAATAAAAGAAATGTTAATTAACTAAATAGTATAGTTATTTTCCCCGTTAATTTTTAATCAGTTTTAACTAATGCTTGGCATACAAATGTCCAGAACTGATTAATAATTAATTGGATATGTTTCTGATATGATTTTTACTATCAATTATTTATTAATTTTTTATAGTTTCAAATGAAATATTGTGTACAAAGAAAGACATCCGCAAAATAGAATATTTTCAACTAATAGATAAACATTTAAATATTGTAACTTTTTGAATAGCTAATTAGCTAGAAGAAAATTGTACTTTAAATACGAGAAAAGCTGAGAAAAAAAGGACAAATAAGATACCTTAACGGTATGAGTACCTATGTAAATATCGAATTTGGTCAGGTAAAGCATTTATTGTTATTTCAAGAACTTGATCTGTACATTTTTCAAATATTCTTGCGATTAGGAGATTAACTTTTTAAAAACTATCTTATCTTTTGTGTTGTTCATAATATTTAATTATCTTTCAAACAAATTTACTTTCTTTCTATTCAGCCTTCTTTTTTTATGTACTCATAATAAAATGAAATAAGAGAATTCCAACAATTTCTCGAAAATACCAACAAATCTTTACAATAAATCCTTTCTTTGCAATCCCAAATTTTCATACATATGAAGCTTAATAAAAATTTAATTGATAATGTTAAAAAAAAAATTAAATATGAATAAAAAGTATATTATACATAGAAATTACTTTTATATTTTTATTTATTTTGTACAGTAGTTTAACACCATATCATAGGTAATAATAATGAGTATATTAATAAAATGAAAATTCGTTGATTATTTTTCAACATTAATATGATTAATTATTTGCAATAATTAGAAGAAAATTTTGAAATGTAAATTATATAACAGCAATTTTATGTAACAGTTTTTCACATTTGTAAAAAAGGATATATTGGAAAACCATTTGTATATGAAATTTTTTTTTGAGTACTAAAAACAAATATCGGCAAAAATTATTTAGAAAAAATTTTATTCATTTATTATTTTAAGAATTTATCAAAAACTTATCTATATAAAATAGCCATTGGTAAATAAAGTTACATGATTAGCGCGTACTTGATTAATAAATCATTTAAAATTATAATTTTTATAATTTAATTTTGAAGTATAAATATGTATATTTTTAAAGATATATATATATATATATATATATATATATATATATATATATATATATATATATATATATATATATATATATATATAATTTGATTTTATTTTTAATATATTCAATAATTTTTGAAAAATTCTTAATTAAGCACTGTAATTGATTACTTTATTATAATCAACTGTTTATATTAAAAAAATTAATAAGCGTTATATGAGCTACGTATTGTATCGATGACATTTATAAAATTAAATGTTTTGAAAGTATATAAATAATAAAAAAATTATATTTATAAAAATGGTAACCTTTTCATTAAATTTCGACTAAAAAATCGATTATTACGTCACGATAGTTATTATCTTCGAAAAAATACTAATTATGTTGATGATTGTAAAGCGAAAAAAATTAATGTACTCAGAACTAATAATTGCTTGGAAATTTTAAGCGATGGCAACAAGAATAAGTCGCATTTGTACTTGTTTTATATTATATATGTAACTGATCTGTAAGAAAATCTTAAATATCTAAAAATTAAATTTATTAGAAAACTAAATGATACATTTTACATTAAAGTTTACGTAAGTTTTTACAATTGTATTCAGGCGTGAATTACGATTCTTGAAAAGAAAATTGATTCCTAAAAACGTTTAAAGTGGCAGCAATAATTTCTTTTCTCAGTGATTAAATTTATGCTAGTAAGTTTAATACTCGTTGCCATCAGTTTCTGTTTAATAATAAAACTCGAAGGATTTCTATGAAAATGAATTTTGCAAATGATTTATCTTGTTTTAACTTTGACTGTTCATCCAATACTGTCTTAGTAATGCTAGAAACCGTCCTTAAAATTATTTGTTTTTCTATAGTACAATAGTAAATACTTGTTATTATAATTTTATTTTATAAAAAATGTAAACATATTGTTTCAACTATTTTAAAAATTTTGTAAAATTATTTTCAAATACATTCGATAATGTTTTATAAAAAAAGAAAAAATGAATTCTTGGATTCTTTTAATGTATAAATAATATAACAAAAGGAATTTTACTGTCTAATATAAAATTCATGTTTATTTAAGAAGCGTTTACAAGTCCTATACTGATTACAATTTAGTGCATTAAAATAATAAATGCTTAACAAATTTATCCTTTATTTAAATAATATTATTAAATAAAAATTTTCAATTCTGAACAAAGAATATTTGTTTAAGTTTTCATGTTAGAAATATATGATTACTTAAATAACAAATTTTTCTTATTTTTTTAGTAAGAGTTTATTACTTATAAAGAGGGCTACAGAAAAATATTTATTTTATATTTCTAAATAGCAATTGTATCATTTTTATCTAAAATTAATTGAAATTGTAGATATCATCAAATAACTTTAACTTTTGTATTGAACATGAATTTATTCGAAAAAGTTACTAGCCATATTAAGAAAATTTTTTTGTAGATTCTGCATTTAATGAGAATTGAAGATTAATTTATTTCTAGAATTACATTCATTGAGTTAACATGTCAGTGTTACATTATCAGTCTATAAGTGCTATTAGTTTATTTTTAAAGAATTATGCATATAATTAGTGAAAACTTTTAGCATATATCTTTTATTGATCTGAGAGTCAAAATAAGTGTTTTAAGAAAATCCCGTGTATAAAAATTCCAATATAAATATTGAAATTTCATTCAGCTGCAAGAAAAATTTAATATTGAAAACTAATTAGTCTTGAAAAACTTAGTTGCATTAAGAAAAAATATTGTTTTACTATTGAAAGAATTAGTAGCTGACTATTTGCATTATTCGATTTATTTTCGTGGAACAAAACTTATTAATATATTTAGTCAACAGGAAATGTTGATTTTTTTATAGAAAGTACAATGTAGATTATTTTATAACTAATTATTTACTTTAATTAATTCAAGTATTATTAATTATATAATGACAAATATTATGTACATTTGTGTATAGAGTTAGATGCGATCTCGGTTTTAATGAACCCCGAATTATATTAATCCGTTTCTTGAGAGTAATATGATCGATCGTATGTTTAGTGATAAGTACATGCTTGATTTTATTTTGTTTCGTGTAAGCCGACTGAGGTACATTTCCGTATATTTTTCCTATTTTTATTTTATAATTGTCGAATATCAAGTTTCTTATTATACGTAGCCTGTACAGCAAATAACTTATATGAAACATAATTCATAAATTATACATATTATAGATATATGCACACGTATAAATGCGTGTAGATGCGTTTAACATGTATATTCGTATTCGATTACTGGATCATTCACACTTAAGTTAACCATTTGTTTTTATAGATAATGCAATTTTAATAAATCCAATAGATCGGAAAAAATTTCTTTTTTACCCCTTCCTTACTGCATAATATGACTTGAAAATATCTTAAAAAAGAGTAATGTGTAGTGTAAACCATTTCAATTTTAATAAAATATTTTTTATTGTATAGTTAATATAATATCACTTAATTTATTAAATTCTAAATGTTTACAGCATGTACGTAAAAATGTTTCTTTTGAGATTAACTGAATTCAATTTTCTATTAATTTTTAATAATTTATATCTATATATATATAGTTGATTAAAATATAAATTTTGAAAATAGTAACAAAATGAAACAAATACTAAATTACTGATATTGTTCCTATTACATAACAAAATATATCAAATATAATGTTTAAAATAAAATCTTTAGTTTTATATAAAAAAAGAATTAATACACGGGAGTAGTATTTTTTAATATTAATGTTTGTAAAATATGTGTTAGAAACGTAAAACAATAAAAGCAAAATAAACGTTGAAAAAGATAAATAAAAAATTTAGCCTATATTTGATAAGCATGTTTGAACAGGTGTATTTGTACGTCTTAAAGAATTAACCACGATTAAGTTTTTATTTATACAAAATATTAACTTTCATGCATTTAAGTAAAAAGAACATTAATTATGTTTCTAAATTCTTTATAATTGATTGATTATTAAATTGGATTTTAACTTGTTTCACTGAAAGAAACGATTGGGTAGTTGAAGAAATTTAAGCAAAATAAATTGATTTAAAGTTAGCCTTGATTATTTCAAGTTCATGTTTGACCGAAATTAAATCATATAAGAACCATTTTTGATTGTTCAATAATAGCTTAGGATACATAATTTTTACAAATTTTTTACTAAGCTTACGTGATTCAATTAAACGAGACATAAACAAAAGTGCATTCATAAAACAGTAATTATTTTTATTTATGTTATTTAATAGTGAACATCAAAAAAGTATTAGTGACTATTTTTAAAATATGTAATGAAATTACCAATAATTTAAAATTAATAATTTAATTTTAAAAGTCGATAATAGAGGAGAAGATGAAACCTTTTGTAATTTTTTTCTATTTTATTAATTTTAATTCATCGAAATATATTTTAGTTTGCGTCTTTTTCTAATTTCGTGCACGATTGCGAATTTGCTACTAAGTTAAATTGCTTTATCATAGAATTGTTAATAAAAATAAGAACAACAGGAAATCTTGGTAACTACTTAGACAATTGCTACAATAACAGGCCCATTGACAGATGCCAATCTTTCTTATAGGTGGATTAAACTATTATGGCTTGAATACGAACGTCTTTATGGTTAGTGCACAGGTCATGTAAGAAAATATTCCTCTCAAGGTTCGTCGAGCATTCACGAAGCTGACTCAAGCAAGTTAGCAGTGCTTGAAAATAAGAGGGAAAGCTCAAGGGTTTTTGATATTTCATTATTTTTGAGCAGAGCTGGTTGAATGCCATCAAGGAAAAATGTTTCTTGATAAATTCAGGCCGCTTAATATTCGGATGTTCGTATTTCTGGTGAGCGCATATTTCATCGTTAATGTAAATGGGATACCAAATGTCGGTGAGTTTTAATTTAAATTGAATTCAAGTTATATTTTTCTTTTATTTATAAAAACGTATCTATGGCGCTCTTTTTTAATAATGTTATTGCTTCTGTATCTATCTAGAAATAAAAAAATATATATATGCCTAATTGAAAATATCCCAAATATATAATTTATAACATGGAAGATATGTTAAAAAATGCTTTAAAGTCTAAATTACAGTCTGAATATTTATCCTGCTTTCACAAAAATAGAAATTTTTAATCAGATTATACTAATACAGTTAGTACACGTATTTGTTATATTAATATAAAAATATATTCTTTTATATATAAGTAATACAAACGGTGGACGTACATACAAGCTTTTTATAACGCAATTACGAGATCTTTATGACTGCTTTCAGAGGCATTTGTACCTATTACTTGTGCAACGATTTAGATTTAGATACTAGAAATAGTAGTTGATAGGATTATATAGGAAGGATTATATTGCTGTTAACGTAAGGTTTTTTAATCGAAACATGTATAATAAATGAATGAGAGGAAGTAGTATTAAAATCTTTATAATATTATCGTACAATCAAACGTCATAAATGATTAATTATGTATATTATATTTCACAGTTAAAAATTGACACTTTTGTTCACAATACTTTAATATCTCTAGTGATATTTCTTTGTCGCTGAAAACAAATTAAATAAGCAAAAGGTTAAAAATATTAAAAGTATAATGTAAAAGTTGTAAATATCGTTTAAAAATATATAATGATTTTATATGAATCGTCATACGTTCATAGCAATAATGAAAGAAATATTGTTTATAAATATTTTTGAATTAATCACTGTAATATGACATTAAACTGACACGAATGTTAGAACTCATTTAAAAATTAAAATACTTATACCTTAATACTAATACTTTTAGTAAAAATTAAGTATTTACATTCTAATACAGTATTGTTTATTAAAAACGCAATTTTTATATTATTAGAATTTTTCAGTTATTGAAATTTTACGATGATTAATTTTGAATAAATATTTAGAATGATATTTAATATAAATCTATTTCTGCGAGTGATTAATATAATAAAATAATATTATTGTAATAAAATTTTTAAATTCTCTAGAATGTTTATAAATATATACGAACCTTAAAATTATATTTTGAAAAATATTGTTTAAAACACCTATTTCTAAAATATTTTTTTAATAGAAATTCTAAGTTATATTTTTATATAGTACTATTTATCTTTTTGCTCGAAGGAAAATCTTTAAATTCCACTTAAGCAGATCTAATGAAGCTATTGTAAGGGAACAACAAAGTTCCATGACCTAGAGTATTTGATTTAATATAAACGTATTGTATTTTATAAATTATTGTATAGATTCAAGAATATAATTTAAAGAAAAGGTTTCTTCTTGCATTAGTTCGAAAAACAATCATTAAAAATGTGTGTCTTGATAAGCAGATTCATTTCATATGTGCTTCTAGATATCTATTTAACGATTTTCTTCTGATTCTGGATTATTCCTTAAATAAAATGATTCAAACTACTTTAAAATTAATTATTATTTTTGCTTAAGAAGATCATTTTTATTTGCACACTTTAACCGAATAGCAAAATTCTACATATTGAATTCGTTCATGCATATTTTAAAATAAGTTTTAATGAAAAGCTTACTGTTTTCTGTATAATAATAAAATAATCATCCCAAGATATATAATGCAATGCAATTTCTTAAGTTTTGAATTCTTTTTTTAAATATTGTACAGAGTAAGCAAATAATTTGTACAGATATAACAAAGCAATAGCGAAACTCAAGAAGCGAAAATTGAGGGCATCTTTATAGGTAATGAAACAGCTACAAACTCAACGGTAAAGCTCCTGTTTAACGTCAAAGATGGAAAAGTTTGGCAAATAAAGAGTGAAGGTACGTCAGAACCAACGCAAGTAACGAATACGACGATCGCCACCGAAAAGTGCCATGTAAACATCACAATACCAGGCAGAGCGAACATCGTAGACCTTGATTACGATGCAGGCAAAGATCGAGTCCTCTGGATGTCCTGGAACGAACGGCTCTTTTCGACTTCGTTGCCCATCAACGGCAGTAACACCACACACACCGATAATCTACTCTTTTGGTATGATTATTACGACTACCTGCAGTTCAGCAGTCGACGAATTGCCATAGACCACCTGAACGGGAAGCTGTACTCGATCGATAGATTCATTAATCCGACAGTCGAGGTTGTTGACTTTGCCGGCAAACAGCGCTGTATCCTCTTCAGTTTTAAAACCCTTGACAAAATTAAGGATTACGTGTTCGACGGCAAGATGCCCGTTGAGCTGGAAAATTCCGACTACGCAGGGATGCTGTTCACTCAGGAATTCCCAATGGAAATCGTTCTCGATCCTTATGAAGGTATCATGTTCATCCGGACAAACGTCAGCTGGACCAGCAGGGTAACTATTAATTGTTAAGGATGTCGTACGGAAACTTGAACATTTATAAATTCATAATAAATTTTAATGCAAAATAGTAGAAAATTTGAAATGTCTTTGTAAGTATTTTCCCGAAATATAAAAGAATAAATTTATTGTTTAGTTCTAATTTTATATATAACTCTATCAATAATGTAAAAAAGAAAGTATGTGAAAAAAGACAAGTAAGTAAGATTAGAATCAATTTTCACCTTTGAACTACCTTACGAAATAAATGTTACGTATACTTAACAATTTTTTTAAATATAATTAATAACTTATTTTGATATCTCTTAAAATAATTCATACATTAACAAATCCTTACTTAATTGTGAAAAGCATACATATGTTTTCTTTCTCAGATACATCGGGTCAATTTAGATGGAAGCTCCTTAAAGATTGTTATTTTAAATGCTGGAAAAATCAAAGACAATTGCTGCAGACTAGATGTTGATCGTCTTAACAAGCGAATATACTGGAATGATTGTGATAAAGGAATTATTGAGAGTGCAGATTATAACGGCAACGATCGAGTGACAGTTGCAAAGGTTCAAAATTCAGTTGCTCTAGCGGCTTACGATAATCAACTGTTTTGGTCAGAAAATACAACCGGTAGGATTTTCTCTGTTAAAAATATTATACATAGTATTATTTCAGTTGTAACATATTGTTTAGTTACGATATTAAATTCAAGTGATTAAAACAGAGCTTAAAAATAATTGTATATAATAAAAATAGTATTCTTTTAAATAGTACTGAGATATTATTTAGTTGTTAATTTATATAATATAAATAATATTTAAAATATTGTTAATTCTTATTCACACACACACACACACACACACACACACACATATCTCATATACATATGTATATATACTTGTAAAGTATAAGAGCATTTTTATTTCAGATATTACATCACGTGCAAGTATCAAAGCATGCAAACTGAGTAACAATGTATGTCAAGTAGATCTTGTTCGTAACATCATTTTGAAGGGTATAGATGATTTTCCTTACAAAATCAAGGTAGCCAGTCCCGCTGTAAAAAGCAACGTTTCGAATCCCTGCTTACAAAATAATGGAGGATGTCAGCAGTTATGTCTTTTAAAAAAATCGGATTCCTTCCCATCTCACTCTAATCTCAATTATAGTTGTGCTTGTAAAATCGGTTACAGATTATCTTTAGATTATAAGGGATGCGAACCAATAATCAAATACCTCGTTTACGAGAGTAATAACTATTTAAAAAGTAAAGCACTCAAGCCATTAACCAACAACGAAACTTACAACTTCCCGCCACAATTTGTCTGGGGCATCCTTGAGAAGAATCAGATTGCGGCGATTGATTTTAATCCCGTTAGTAATAAGCTACTGTATTTGGAGTGTCGAAATTTACTGCAGATCGACCTAGACGAAAATTTGAGAGGATGCTGGAGCATCGCAAGATTACAATCAGACTGTTACAAGGATCTGGCTTATGACTGGCAGGCTGGAAAGATGTACACCATCAAATTATTAGGTGAAGGAAATAGAAAAAAATTGAAGAAAATTATTTTTAATTATGTCATAATAATATTTTGTATCTTAAATGCAATCATTTTGATGTACGTATAAAAGGAATTCCATGGGAATAAATTGAAACTAATAGCAATATTACTATCTCTATTAATAGGAAAATACTTAAAATCATACAATAATAATTCTGTAATAGTATTATAGGAATAGTCACAAAATTTACTACATATACAATTTTGTACCATGATTTCTTTGGGAAAAATTTATATGATCTTTCTGTACGTAGGTAACAACGATACATACGTTCTCGGAGTGGTGGACATTCCGTCGAGTTTTAAACGCCGAGCTTACGTCAAGCCAGAAACCTTAAGAACAATCGATCGATCCCTATCTCTAGTCGTTCATCCAAAAACAGGTTTCCTCTATTTATTGACATTTAATACAATCTCAAATAAGTCAATAATTACTCGCATGAACATTGGTGGATATAACTCAACGGAACTGAACATCGTTGGATCAGGAAACGTTAGTGGCCTTGCAGTCGACAATGATAACAATCGACTTTACTGGTTCACAGATTCTGGAAACATTAGATACACCAATCTAGATGGTGACGATATGAAAACATTGCCCTCAAAATCACCAATTTCACATATAAATTCCATGATAATTGACCAAGAATGGATATACCTTAAGAACGATAGAAGTATCTGGCGTATAAATAAAAATTCGGGAGATAATGTGAATTGCATTGTACCAGAAGTTCAGGTAAGGTAGACAATTGAGAGTTATTATGTAATATTAAAAGAGTTATTTAGACGTTGAAGCCTTGGTAGAGAAATATTCTTCTAACAATTTGATTATTTCGATTCTTAATAATGATAGATTATTCTTACATTGAAATTGATTTATCAGTTTTCTTAAATTAGTTTTTGCGGGTATTCATTGCTTACATTAATTTAGTTGTTGTATTTATATGTGATATAATTTAAAGCAAATCCAGTACATCTTCCTTTTAAAACTAAAAATCTTGTTTAAATAAACAGAATTTAAAATAAAATAAAGAAATTTCAAGATGTAGGAAAGTTATTTTCAAAAATATTTTTAAAAATTGGATAGAAACAAATGAATACTTATAATTTATAAAGCACTGATAAATTTTATTTATGTTCTTTTATTTATTTATATAATAAGTCATGAAATATTTATTCGAATGTTGTGTTCTAATTTTTAAGGTTGAAATTACAATATTTAATTACACTATTATAACGATTAAAATTTATTTTTCACAATTATTCATTCATTTTATAAATTACTATCTCGATTAAAGAGAAAAAGTTCATCAAAATCAAATAATAAAAATGTCTAATTTAAATTCATAATACTTTTCAAAATATCCCCAATTTACTAATTAATAGTTATTCGTATCTGTGAACTTATTTTTCTAAAGGATGAAATATTATTTGACAACGAAATATATAGTAAAATAATTTATGAAATATCGAAACTTATTTAATATTTTTGCGTAATCTAATCGAATTAATAATAATTTAAGTTAATTTATAGAAAATTATACCTTGTAACATAATATTAATTTTTTCATGATTACATAATCTGAAGGATACTTTATTAAGATCTGGTATGAAAATTATCAAGAGATCCCAAAATAATCTACATTATGGAAGTGACTATCAAATTACAAAAGCAGCCTGTAAAGTATTTTGCGCGTACAAGGACGAACTGAATAAGGAAAATAAGAATCCAGACACAGAATTTTGCAAATGTTCCAATTAACATTGAGTAATTACCGACGTGGTATCAACAATACTGCAAAAATTATTAATCATTTTAATCATCTTATCAATTTATTGTTAATGTATACCGACTTCTTAGCTAAAGTTACAAACAAATTTTTAATAATAATTCCACTGAATTTAATTAAAATAAATTAATTGTCTAACTAATTAATTAATTAGTTTCATAAATTGTTTCTTATATTATACAATAAAAACACTTTCATAAAATTATATATAAAATAAAATATTATTACATAACTGCATCATCAATAAAATATCAATTTCACAAAAAAATATCAATTTCACGAAAAAATATCAATTTCACAATATAGTTGTTCGAATTGGACTGTCCATTGAAACATCCTACGGACGATTTTAAGATATTCTGACTTCTGAGATAATTAATGTAATAAATTGAGTTAGAAAAAATGGTAAAAGGTAATTTTATTTTATAAATGTGATTTATAATTTTAAATTGCCTGGAGTATTTGTAAAATATTCAGCTTATAAAAGAAACTATTTCATTAGTAAAAGAGGAAACAAAATTTAATTTATAAAGATTATTACGTTTCAATGTTAACAAATAAAAACACATCCATCCAATTTCACTTAAATAGTTTTCTATTGGACTGACCTTGTGTGTTTTTTTGTAATTCATCCATTTTATTCTGTATCAGATAAAAAGTAGCGTTCTCTATTAAAAGAATACTTTTGAAAAAATAGCATCAATTAAATAGGTCCTTTTAAAAGAAATATTCTTATGTACGATTTTCTTAGTATTGAAATTGATTATGTATTTTCATTGATATATAAATATTAATTTTTTAAATAATACTTTATCCATCTAATATTTTGTAAAACTTCATTATTAAGAGTAAAACTGTTAATGTCTAATTAGTTTAAAAATAAAAATAAAAAAAATTATAAAAATAATTTCGTTTCCACTCCTAAATTTTTTAAACAGTTTTATGTTTAATAATAAGTATCAAAACTTTTTATATTTAAATGGTTTTTTTTTGGTTTTTCACAAGTATGCTTTAATTATAACCTTTATGCTTTCGCTAATGAGAGTTTAAAGGTTTAAAGTCATTATGAAGAATCTAATCACAATTTCTATTTCGCATAAATGATCTTCGATGTATTATCTGATAGTTTCCGTAACATAGTATTACGTACGACTTAAGTCGAGTTCGTTTATCACGGCAATCTTAGGGACAAAATCGCCTCCGATCATTTGCGGAGATCGGGTTAAATAATTGAATGCGGTTTTAGAATTACAAGGATACGGGTCTTTATTCGAATACACAAGAAACAGATAAATGTTTGTCTGCTTCCTTCATTATAATGTCACTTTTATTTATAATTTGAATTATCTTTTAGAAGATGCCGAATAGCAATTCTGGATTGTCAGTTGGTTGGTCTCTTTTCGCATTATTTACTTCTCGGATTGATGAATTATCCTTAGTTTCAGTATTATTCGCACATATGGGCAATTGCAAATTCTTATGTTGCAAGTGCTAACGTTACAGGCGACACGTTTATACCAAAAACATATGGGTTCGATGGTCGTAGCTTCAAGTATCCGAAAGAGAAACTGCCAAGTCGGCATACGTAACAATAGGAAGAAAATACTTAAAGTTATTTATACAGCCTTCTATTGTATTATGTTATGATTTGAACACGGGGACAATAAATAACTAAATAAATAAAAATTTTTTCAATTTATATGAAAAGTTTACCTAGAAAAAATATTATTTTTACAAATACAAAACTATTGACATTAGTTGTCATCTTTTGCCAGTACATTCATATTATATTTAATATTAATATATAGTTGTTGATAATTTAATTAAATGATAATCTGTAAGATATCGTAAAGTTAATTTTTATACGTTGAAGATTTTAAATGCAATTAATACATAATGCATAAATACATAATGCGTAGAGAATTACAAATTTATCAAAAAACTGCACATATCAATTATTATTTACTGTAAAGTAACGTCGCAAATATTAAATTCAAATTGTGTTTGTAAAATTATAAATAATAATTTATGATGCTTTAAATTACTTACGATTTTTTATTATTAATATTACATCTTATTGCGGTTTTCTTATTTTATTGTTTTAGACAAACACAATATGCAGAGGATAATAGGTTAAAATAAATAATATTAAAATTAAATTTAAATTATTATATTTTAGGATATAATTACTTTAATTTATTATATATATTTTTATTTATTACAATAATTTATCAAAATTACAATCAAATTTTTTCGTTGGAATACAGTATGACATTTCTTATATAATTAGATGAGTTCTGTATTAAATGAATTTTAATATTATTATAAAATTTATAATTTGTAGTTATAAAAAGTTTGATTACAAAAACTGCACCAACAATATCGATATTTTTTAAATGCATAATAATTATATGTATATTTAAGTCTTTTAATATTTTATTTTTCAATTTCTTAGATTTCATGTTTAGAATTAATGAACAGAAAAACCACATTTATTCGGATAAATTTGTGTTAAAAGTTTAGAAGAATTGTTCTCTAGAATTGTTTAATTTATCCTTTATGGCTGAAATGGAGATTTACGATTTACTATGATTAGAAATTCTTCTACAAAGAAATCCAGCGTATTAAGTATAAGACAATATTTCTCTGAATAAAGTTTTATTAATTTATATAAGATTCAAATTTGTAATAATAAAGTACCACGTTAAAAAATCTAATTAATACTATTTGTAGTATGTTAAAAAGATTAGTGTTTCATAACTTTTTTGAAAACGAAATATTTCTATAATAATTCAAAGACCTATTTTATGAAGTTTTGTGAGTTACTTTCATAAAAGTAACCAAAGAACTTTAAAAAATATACCTTAGACTAAATAAAAAACTAAAAGGGACTCAAATAAAAGTTTATTAACAAAGAAGAAAATGATTCGACATTAAATTACATATATTTAAGATGAAAAGTAGAACATTGACTTTACCGTGTGTGATTAGCAAATTATTTCAAGTTAATTATTACTTTTATTTTCGAACACAACATCTTGCAAATATACTAAACAAAGATTTAATTTTTGCGAATCAAATGATTGAGTTAAAGTAAATACTTGTGCATAATTTAGTTATTGCAAGAGTACACGCTTATTTTAAACTTTTTTAAATTAATTCTAGCGTAAATTTTATTTATTTTGTCTAATTTATAATCGTGGTAATGTTTCTATATTAAATTTTAATTAAAAATGTGTGAATAGAAAATATATAGCTACAAATAAATACTGGTAAAATAAGAAAAAAGCTTAATTCAAAATATATCATCAAATTTCTTTTTATAACTACGATATATTTTAAATATTTTACAAAAATCAAAATATAAACTTAATAAGAATATATTTTTATATAAATTAAATAATATTATTATCGATTTGTATGCATCAGTTTATGTAAATATTGTATTATAGTTTTTAATGAAATTATAAAAAACCGTTTTCATTAATATCTTAACAATATTAGTAATTAAAAAGATGCACGTTGATCAGCAAGTAATGGAACATTATGAAGCTGTGATATATAAAATTTTACAATTAATCATTGCTCCGTAAAAATCATGATTTCATATTATTTCGATACCATTTCATATCTACAAAATAAAACCTTAAAAAAGAATCACTTCACGTTTTTTTAACGACTTTGTTTATAACAATGTTGGATTTTTCTCAGAATTGCAAGTTAGACCAAAATCAAAATCTTCAATGTCAAACTATTTAATCTGACGTATCAATATAGAATAAAAAACTTCTTCAACTTTTATAAGGACTATCAAAGATAAACTTGTCCTTAATAAAACAAATCGTGATAAGCTAGTGTTTACTACGCGTATTTATCGAAAATTGACGAATAGTAAATATGACAAACGATACATCGACGTTCATAAAACTACGACACCATCGAAAACCTATAAAATCCTCATGGCAATCAGAAGGTGTAATTAGGCGTTGCACCGCACCAGTCTTGGATGAAGGCGAGAACGTCGTTGAGGGGCGAGTCAGAAGGATTTTTCCTCGCCTCAGCGATGAACTTATTCCAGTCCTCCCTGGCAGCGAACCTCCGATTGCCTTCGAATTGCACCGAAGGTCCGCGCACCGGGTATCCGGTGAGTACACACTCGGGCAGGAGACTCAGGTTCGGATTCGCGTGACTGCTGAGTGAACCTGTGTACGCACCTCGTTGGTCCAACGGTAAGCCTTGGTCCACGCGCTGATCCATTGACACCATAAGTACCCATTCACGTGCCTCTTCGCGCTGAGTTCGGCTAAGGCTCAGCGTCGGAGGTAATGGCACCTCCAGTGGAAAGTCCGTCACTCGCAGGTCATCAACATCTGCGGCAGTCTTATGTCAGGTTTCTCAAACGTAGAAGTAAACAATGATGAAAACGCACCTAGAATACTTCCATCCCCTTCCTCGACACACTCCTCCAGGTCGAGAAAATGATTTAGGAAAACGAAGGCCTCGCTGCTGAGACCGGCGTTACGGGCTTCATTGCCAGCTTCGTAGTAGCAACGATCAGCGAGGAGAACGTCAGTATAACGCAACAGTGACACAGACGTCTTCAGAATTACATTAGCGAGAGTCGAGGAAGAGCTTCTGCAGGAGCAACGCACTGCCGAGTAGTGAGCTGCGCGCAACATTCTCTCGAATTTGGTCGATACCTGTTTTTAAAAAATCAGATCAATGAAGAATCTTGAATTGTTATGATACTTTCAAAAGTTCTGATTATTTAAATTATGATAAATGTTAATTGAAATCTTATTGTTTACTAATGGTCTGACTATTGTTACTTTCAAAACTTCTTTAAATAATTGCACTCACTTATAATTTATTATCTAAAGTTTTCTAACCAAGCCTCTTTTAAAATTATTTAATTCGTAAATAAGTGCCTTCTAAAATGCATCACATGAATACTATATTCTATACTATATTAAAATTTTGAAGAATTATCAATTCATTTTGTAAGTAATGCCTTCATTAGTTTATGATCATTTAATTAATTATGAAAATTCATAAACCGAAGAAATCTTTGAAAGTATTTACAGGTGACGTTGATGTATTAAGATCCTTGACTAGGTTCAAGAGTATATTTCGGAGTTTGGCCAAGTACGGGTATTCCGCATAGGTCTCGTTCGAGTTTAAAACTCTTTCACTTAAGTGATAGTATAGATTGTAATTTTGGCTAATTGAAGGTGCGCCATATTGTGAGTACAGTTGTAGAGCATCGGCGATGTTGTCAGACTTGAGCAATTGAGCCGCTCTCTGAGCCACATACTTATGCAGCATTGCAGCACCTGTAATATTTTAATTTCATAATATATTATTCTTATGTAAAAAGATCATTGAAGATCAATTTTTTAAACTAATTAATTCATTAATTATCTAATAAGAATAAATTCGATCGATACCTTGAGACTTGGCGGTTTCGAAAACCTGATTCCACTGTCCCTTCCGCACAAGAATATCGATGGCTGCCTCGGCGTCGACTTGTACGAGGTTCTCTACTTGCCCCTCCTTTATCATGGCCTCTCTGTAGAGATCCTCCAGGTATATTTCGAGATCCGGTGCAAGTTCACGTACAACGCGTTTAGCTTTGGTCCAATCGCCGGTTGCAGCCAAGGCATTAACGGCTTCTTTTATTCGATCAGCATGAAGGAACACCTACACGACGGAAAATATCACTATTTTCTTGCTTTACGGTATGGAGAAGAACTTTTAAATCAGTATTATAAACAAGAGTAATTTTTATAAATATTACCAAAATTGACAGAAGTAAAATCTGAATTTTATCCAAGAAGGTTTAATCGCACAAAGAAAATTACTGAAAGTATTTACCGAGATAAAAAGTAGTATAGAAGTTTTGCTTTATTTTCATCCGAAATTCCAACCGAGTTTCAAATTTCTGAAGAAAATCGAACTTTTTAAATTAAGTAAATCATACCTATATAATTTACTTAATTATTTATTACATTGTAACGATCGTGAGAAATTTAATAATGAAAAACTTTCGTTATATTTCTCTGAGACGAATACTATAAAAAGCATGACATCGAAGTAGACTAAATCTTAGACTTACAGAATATTTTGCTCAATGAAAATTTCATTTTTATCAAAGATACGCAGCAAGTACCTGAGCAGCAACCGAATGTTCACCAAGAGCGAAAAGCTTAGCTCCAAGGTCAGCTCCGAACTGTGCCGCGAGTTCAGGTTCAGCTCGGTGCAGAAGCGTGTCCGCGGCGAGAAGAAGGGTCGGTCTCGTGGCACGCGACTCCCGGAGCAGTAACTCCAGGGCTGTGCGCGTCTCCCCAATCTCGAGCCAGCGACGCGCCTCTGTAACCAGGGCTTCCGAATCACTGGAATCCGAGAGTCCGGACCTCTGACCCAATTCTCGGCGTAGAGCCGCCTCCTGGCTCGGCAAGTAATCCCGGCACACGCGCATCGCCTCCGAGAACATCCCCGCGTTCTACGATAAAGGAAATCTCTAAATTTGTGGATCTCGTTAGAGCGTAAGAAACTATTATTTTCCTCAATAATGACCGGGAGACCCGCCGACAAACCAAATATATCGTACGTTTTCTATCGTGTTGTAAAACGTTACTAAAAGAAATTAATGTAATCGCTACTTATTTCGTTCATAATAACGGATATTTGCTTTCTTGATAAAAAAAAATGCTCAGAACCTTGTAATAGTTTATAATAATCTCGGGCTTGTGAGCACGCAGTAGCAGTGATTCAGCGGCAGCGTAGTCTTGAACTTCGGCAGCCTCCGATGCTCTAGCGACGAGTACCTGGGAGAGTCCCTCCTGGCAATGATTCTGCGCGATGCTTTCCGCAGCTTCCCAATCCCGCGTGTGGATGTACATTTGCACGGCTTCCATCGCTTTTCCCGCTGCCAATGATAAATTATTTTACCTTTTTTATCTCTCTTTGTAGTACGCAATATCGGCATATCGATAATAGGAATTAATTTACTTGGAAACTTACTGGTTTCATTTTTCGAATAGAATGCTAACTCTTTTTTTGTACCTAGCATTCTTAAGATAAAGTATCAATTAGTCAAGTCAAAGCTTTTAACTATAAAAATAACACACATAGGAACTCTAAATTACAAAGCGTAAATTATGCAATTTGCTTCATTTTCACCAATATTTTTTACGACAGCTTCAGTAACAAATATTCGATAAACCATTCATCGTTAACAATCGACGTAAAACAAAAACAAAAAACTACACACACTGAAGGCACTCTTAAGGTTCCGTCTACCTTTGAGAAATTCGCGTTCGGCATCGAAGAACCGACCCTCGTCCTCGAGAGCCATTGCGTAACGATAGTGCATATCTCGCTGCTGTTCGGTGCTGCCGTACTTCGCGATCTCCAGAGTCCAGTCAAAGAACCCAGCCTCGCTCGCTAGCAGCAAACACGCGTCCAAATATCCTAGTCGTGATAAGAGCCGCGCCCCGAGCTCTGGAGCAAGGGTTCGAGCCCACATCAGTGCCACCTACCAAGATATCGAATTTCAAATCGAATTTTCTTCCTTGTGTTAATAAAGGTTCGTGAAATTGTTGTGAACGTTCGGAAGGTGTTTAAGAATAATGGAGACGTATGATGAATAGGAAGATTGATTGATTAGCCGTGCTTAAACAATTTTTTTTTCTGAAGGTATCAATAGAACTAATAATATCAACAATATTATTGCAACAGTAAAATAGAAATTTAATTTACAGAAATATTAGCATATTTTTATAATTTTATAAGTAAGATATAATTTCTTTGCAGATTTTTCATTATTCTTTGAATAAAATAATACTTCTGGTTAAGCGAAATAAAAACATTATTTGACGAAACGTCTATTCAGTGAGTTACTGAGATGAAAAGAAATTAAAAGAGCAAATATTTTTATTAACAATAAAGCGTCATCATTTATATTGAGTCCAATTTTTTAAGAGTAATCATAAAGGATTATAAGTTTTCGATGCATACAGACACTCTTTGTAATAGCGGTCAATTTGAATAAACTTACAAAATAGTTACGAAATCTTTTAGTTATAGTTGCATTTAAAAATCGATAAAATCAGTGTTTTAAATAAAAATATTGGTGTCATGCATGGAGATATTAAATTATTTAGTAATTTTGAACTTAGTATTTTGCAACTGTAGATTCATTTGAAGTTTAATGGGCTTGACTGTTAAAACTGCTGCGTTAAAGTGTTGGATTTGCCTGATTAAACGAAATACGTAATTCCTTGTGAATCAATAGCTTTCACTTTGCTTTTAACGCGGAACAATCACAAACGCAACATTACATAAAATAAGTAAATCACAATAGTAAACGCTACCTGTTGTGCTGCCTTATCACCTGATGATTTCTCAGCGACTCTCAAAGCGTCCTCCCACATATTCGCATTGCGATATGCTGCAACAGCCCCTCTCCAGTCCTCAGCACCGAGAAAATGTTCTTCGGCTTCTCTCGGCTTTCCCGCATTTTCCAATTCTTTGGCGAGGTGAGCATGAGTTGCTTTTAATAGCTCTGGTCTGATAAATATACAAAATATTTGATTTTAAATATCGGTAGTACGTTTTAACATTAACAAAAATGCAAATTCCTCGTGTTGTAATAGGTACACTTAAGCAGATGAGATCATTTCATTTTTCATCTATTAAAAATAAGTCCGATTACCGTAAGTAAGCAGGATCTGTCTAGTTAAATTTTACATGTAAATTAAATACAAATATAAGAACCATTGTAATTAAATGATGAAGAAATATGTAACGAAATTCAGTAAAAGTTACATTGTCCATTTAGCGCAATAGAAAATCTATTTTGGATGTTTACAAGGAGCTTTATTTGCACGAATCATTTCAGCCTTTTCGTACTACTAGCTTTTATTATAAAACTATTTTACTTAACAAAGAAAATGATAATAAAAGTAAAGGTATACAAGAAATATTATTCCAATAGCTGCGCACCTAAACTTGGCGACGAGTCTAATCATATCCTGGCGGAGTCCAGCCTGTCTATACATGCCGATGGCCTCGTCGTGCTGCTCCGTAGCCGCGTAGAGGATCTCTGCGTGCCTGTAATCGCCGGCGGTCTTAAGGGCTTCCGCGTGTCCCGCGAGTAGCTCCCGAGCCTCGGACGCCTCGAGCTCCCGCTGGGCGAGTTCCTGGGCTTTCTGCCAGGCGTTGGCCGCAGCGTATGCTTCGACGGCCCGACGCGCGAGACCCACACGCAGGAACAACTGTTCGGCGAGTCCGAGTTCATTCACGGACGTGAAGTGTTCCGCCACCTTTTCACAATGGCTGCGTAACTCCGGATCGTCCTCTGGTTCGATCACCTGTAGGTATCATTTTTACATTGATCGGTTTACTCAACTCACCCTGAGGATATTTTAATGCACACCCGCATATATATTTGTGACAAGGGTGATTTACCGGTATTAGCATCGGTGTTTCGTGTATTATTTAGTCATATTTTTTATTTTTTTAATTATTTGTTTAAATATTAAAAATACATAGATGTCACTCAAATCTAAGCCGCGTCAAAGGCAATATTAACTCGATAAAAAACATGTATTTTGTTAAATTAAATAAATTGTACATATTTAGATGTGAAGAACGATCCTGAAAACGATCGTGATTAGTATATTAAATATTTTATTTAAGTTAATTTGGAAGTTGTCGTTTAAATAAAATAGATTCTGCTTAATTGAAATTATATTAGCTGAATTATCAGCGTTACATTCCGAAAATGTTTATTCAAAGAATTATTCAAATATTATTTTCCAAGTACTGGCACATAACTCAACTAAGAGCTCTAAAAATGTTTTTAATCGTTATGGAAATGTCTTCTTTACATTGCTAAATGAAATATATATTGCATATAAAATAAAAATATTTTAGTTGACAGCTACTTAAAAAAGATATAATGTAGTAAATAATGAAGTATATAGTATTAAAAATTAAAAATACGGAATTGCTATCTGACACAATATTTACCTGTATTATTTGTAGTGCTTTTCTCCATTGGTGCGCAAGTACTGCAGCATTTAATGCTCGAGATGTTTCTCCTGCCTCGATAAAATGATTAATAGCTGCATCATATTGGCCAATCGACATCAAATAATTGCCCCAATCCTTTTCTAATTTTACTACAGAATTGGGCTCCATATTTCTCGCTGATAAATAAAAACAATTTCATTTCTTTCTTAATCAAGATGATTCTTCTATGGTGCAACGGTACTCCATTATAATCTATTACTATTTATGGTGCATTAAGTTCTATGCGCAACATTTCATGAATAAAAGCTTTATTGTTTAAGATATTTATGAATAAATAAATAAATAAATAAGTAAATATATATGTAGATAATCATTCAATATTTCAAAATTAAATATTTTTAAAGCAATTCAATATTTAAAAGTAAACTTCTTACTTTTCGATACTCTTCCCAGTAAACATTTCCCTCATTTTAATTTTAATTAGGAACATTATCTATCATTATCGTTAATATCACTTCAAGTAATCAATATTTGTAAGATCAACGAAACGTACCTAATTCCAAGGCACGCGCATAGACGTTCGATTGTCCATAGGCATCGATTGCTGCATGAAAATCCCCGATCCTTTCGTAAACCTCGCCTACGAGCTCCAAGAGCTCGCTACTCTTTAGCGCATCCACGACGCTGGCGACGAGTTTTTCGTCGGCGACGAGCTCATCCTGACCCAGAAGAAGACGTGCTGCACGACCCGGACGACGGGCTTTTAAATACAAATTCATCGCCTGCCGCGGATTCTCCGGTTCGATTATCGCCGCGGCTTTCGACATCTGGCCACTGTCCATCAGCCACGTCAGATGCTTGTCTCTGTGTATTCAAGGATTTTATGGATTTTTTTAGCTATTTATGTGTACGTATGTGTTATTATCGTTGTCAAAAATTTTCCGAAACACTGTTTTTATTAAAATATTATGGAAAGTATAAGAAGAAAGTTACTCTTCTTGTACAAATTTGAATAGAAAAAATTAGAATCATTTCTTAGTGATTTTGAACTAACTAACTTATTATTAATTTTGTAACTAACATCTTTTTATATTCAACTCACGTACTATAAATATTTACAATTAAATTACATTTTTATATCGATTGTATCAATAGACATCTGCAGTCATTTTCTGCCGAAATTATCTGTTTTAATCTTTAAAAGACATCATTTATGAAATATGATTATTATGTTACAGTTTTATATGGTAGAAGTTGAAACTAGTTTTCCAATTATAAATCAGAGGTTATTATTTATTACAAAGACTTATATACATGCACAATATACGGCAACTTGTTTAACCTTAAATCCACGTATCTTGAAAAAAAAATATTTACATTTTAAACTATTAAAATTATGAATTGAGTATTTAATTATTTAATTTTAAGTATAAATTTAGTATTTAATTGAGTATTTAATGTGACTAAGCCCGAAAGAATTGCAAATTTAGTGTAAACACTGATATTAATTTAGGTAGGTTATTTGGTTCAAAAATGTGTTAAATTTAATCGCGAAAGCATTTTTTCTCATTTGGAAATTATAGTTACTAAAATAATGAGAAAAAAGTAGGTACAATTGGACAAACAAAACTCGTTAACCTTGTTTTAAGTCCACAAGGAGCAAGCATACCTGAGTTGCGACAAACCGGACCAACGTCGATTTTGCGCCAGGACGAGGGCATCCTCCCAGTGCCAGTAGCGCTGATACATATCAAGGGCCTTGTTAAGCTCGTTCTGTTCGAGATAAATGGCCTCGGCTGTCTTGAGATCGCCCTTGAGAATCGACATTTTGGCCCAGCAATCAGGATTGGCAAAGGGTTCGTTACCGGTCTCCTCCGCGTATCTATCACCAATCTCGACGATCTCCTTCAGGAGCCGGGAGCATGCGACATCACCCAGTGCTGCGTAGCTTCTTGCCGCGACTATCAAAGCTCTGAAATTTATGCTGGCATTCTCATCTGTTGTTTATAATTTTATAGCTCAATTTCAAGCACCTCTTATGAAATTTCAAGTATGTTTAATACGTTCTTTCGATGAATGTATTTGTTTTTACGTTACGCACATCAAGATTGATTGAATTCTGATTTTTATAAGATTCATTATTCTGCAATGAGGGTCATTTATTCTCTCTACTTTAATTCTGTAGTAAGCTTGTTAATAAATAGACACTTCTAATAATGATCTCTTCGCATCCCGCTAGGAAAGATTTCTGAGATCTCGGTACAAAATTACCTTTAAAAATAATTATTCTAACGAAACCATAAATTAAATCGCAAACTTTCCCAACGCTCTATGCACTATGGAGGTGATACCGACCTCTCGTTCATGGCATTATTGGCGACGTTTTCCCACATGGCTTCAGTCTGGGGACGATCGCCGAACTCCTCGAGGAACAGCACTACTCGGCCAAAATCGTTATCGTGTAGAGCTGTTCCAAATTCAATTAGGCCCTCGTCGAGCAGATAAGCAACTTCGGTGCCCGATTCGTCCACGATCACCGATGTTCTGCCATTGTCGCGCACGATGTTCACCGCGTCGCCCTTCACCGGGATCAGGTCCACTGCGTCTATGGCATCCACATTGTACCAGATCGCAAGGTTCGTCCCCGACTGTGCGACTACGACATCGCTACCCACTACCCAGCTTACATAACCCGTACCCGAGAGCAGCAACGCATGACCGCCTACGAAAGAAATTCATCATCGTGTGATACGAGGAATTAATTACCACCACTTAATTAAAAATAATTTTATAATTTATAAATTATGTATAATTACATTTTTATGTGGAAATATTTATAGCATACTTGTAAATTTACTCGAATACAACTGAAGCATTAATTGCAGATCTTATTATCAATTATATATGAATAAAAACGTTAAACAATAATTTACTGTTTCTATTCGAGATTCTCTTTTTTCTTCTTTCATTAAATGTATAATGATAATCAAAATTAAATAAGAACCTCCAACTAATGTCATCACCTTAGTAATGTTCTTAAAAGACTAGTTTCATCAGTCACCAAATCTTGTACGAGTGCATATCTTCATTTGCAATTGTTCAGTAATTCATTTACTCGTGCAAGAAGAAAATAAATAAAAGGCTCACCCTGATCGTCGCTGAGCCAGAGTTTACCACGTTTGTCACGAGACAATAGTCGACTGCCCGTCTCACTGAGTTCGAGCCAATCGACACGAGCGTCGTGTCCGATGATCGTGATGGTGGCTGTCGTTACCAGGTCGACGACGCGCACCGTCCGCGAGTCCAGCAGGTAGGCGAGCCTCTTATTATCCGCCCCGGAGACGAGTCTCCGCTCGTTTATTCGCACGCTTGCCACGTGTGGGTTCACGAACTCCGTTCGCACTGAACCCAGAATCTCGTTACGGCCATACTCCACGATTGTCAACTCACCCGCGTAGAAGATTAAACAGACGCCTGGATATTCAAAGAAAAACTTCTCGCCACCTGGAATGGATATTCGAGTCCTAAGTTAATGAAATGAAACTGTTCAGGAGTGTTTTTTCTTAAAGCGTTGGTGTCACTTTATTAATAAATAAAAAGTTTTCATCTTACATTTTTCATTATAAATATTTATATAAGAAAGGTATTTTCCGTAAACGGAAACTGATTTGTTTGTTAGATTAACCATAATTATTCTTTTGTTAATACAGGATGTTTGTTTGGTATATTTTGATTGTGATTAAATTTTAATTAAAACTAATTTTATATCTTATGATTTTTATAAAAATTTGAATTACTTTAAAGAAGACTTTTATATAAAGTAACTTAGTTTTCTGCAAAAAGAGAAGTTTTGAAAAAAGATCCTTCGAAAGTCATTAGGAATTAACCATTAAAGAGATCCTTTCTTTAACATATAAATGTATTTCATTTTAATTATCAATTTTATTTAATCTGTGATTAAATTGCTGCGTATGTGACAACCGATGCCCCCATATCTTATTGTATTCTGGTAAAAGAACTTATTAATCGTGACCCAATAATAATTTTTTTAAAGATATAATAAACTTAACAACTTTGAAAAGGTCAACTTTTCTACGAAATTTCTTTGGTACCGGAAAAGGTACTCACCGGTTTTATCTTCCCAAGGTATCTCGCTGAGCAGATTCTGTTGAATGTCACAAATGAGAAGCGACACAGCGGTGCGGGCGACCACGTGGTTGTCACCGCGACCGAGCACCTTCACGTCCTCGATCTCGGTACCGCTCTGCGACTTGACGATAATCGGTCGACCCTTACCCTCGAGTGATCTTATCACTACCTGACTAGGTCCGACATAGGTCACCTCGTAACTTCCGCGCACGACCGTCCGACGAAGAATCGTCTCGAATTGTTCAACCGCGCCGCATAAGCTGCCGACCACCAACTTTGAACCTAAAGTTACGTTGTAGCATTTTTCATGGATTCTTTTACTTTATATGGGGGGAATGTAAACGTGCACGTTATAATTAATTATATGTTTCGTTATTTTGTCCTTGTTAATGGAAATTTGTTTTATATCGTTACCTTTGACTCTTTATTTATGCAAGCACTTGCAATAAAATTTTAAGAACTTCATATCTTTTAATATTCGAGATACATGTTTCTTTTAAAAAGACTTAACTAAAAAATTCATTAAGTCTAATTTCATATTTTTTCATTTATTATATTATATTATCATATCATATTATATTATCTTATTTCTAATTTCATATTTGTAATTTTGTCTATCTAAAAATCTAATTTACACTTCCTTATATTACTACAGACTTCGTGCTTTTTTCATACTTAACATTTTAAAAAGTATATATTTCATACATACATCGGATGTAATTTCAGGATGTAATATAAAATACTGAAGACTTTCTAAAATTAGATTGTGCTGTCAATTTAAACAATTTTGTAAGATACTTTATTAGAAATTAATGCAAGTATAATGAGATTTTATAGAAAGCTAGAGCGAAAAGTAGATTTTTGTAGGATATTACTTCTAATCCCATGTTTCATTAACAACAATAAAAGTATAATAAAAAAAGTGATAAATTTAAATACACTCAATTACGTACCATCTCTTCTCCAGGCAACAGCCGTAACTGTATAAAAGTTAGTTAAGTTCTTTAAATTCGTTTCTTCCCAAATATTTTTTCTAGGGCTCCAGTCGAAAATTCTGATCTGATCGTCATACATAAGGAAACAAATAAAAATGATTAGTTTTATCACTATTATTTTTACGGGAGTTTAATAAAGCAAAAAAGTTATTAAAATAATAAATTATGTTTCTTTTAAGATAATTTTCTTCTCCGTAATACATCGACACTTTTTATTACATGGAAGCTAGAATACATGTATTTAAAACCTTGTCCCAGGAACCGACAGCGACACTCTGTCCACTGGGGCTGGAGCAGGCGACGCTCATCTCTTTTTCGTCGGCGCTCTTGCTGTGGTCCACGATCTTTACGGTCTTACCCCGGGGGTCATAGAAGACGATTTTTTTGTCGCAGCCGGCGGCGAGGATGTGCGACTGGAGCCAGGCTAGTGCATACGCTGGCACTGGGTGCGTGAGGACACGTCCCGACGCTTCCGTGGCCCCGTCCTCCGCCACGTAATAGCGGATCACGCTACCATCCGCGTGGCTTGACAGGAAGCCTGTACCCCTCGTACTGTGAAAAAATTGATATTTCTATTTTTATAACCGATACTGGATGCTCTCTTTTAAAATTCTACATTGTTAGAGACACTGTTTTTTGTTTATCAGTGTATACTTAGAGCTTTCAGAGAGGCACAAAAGTTTCCCTGTTATTTACTGGTTCTTTACGGGCGGAACTTATTTAATAAAACTTACTTTATCGCCAATGCAATAGTCATAGAATCTGCGGCGTAAAGGGTTTGGGCCTTGTTGGCTTTCGCGATGGCGACTCGAACTTTTCCGTCTGCTAAACCAACGATTATTGGACCCTCCGATGGCCAAGCGAGGCAAGTGACTGCTGAACTTTGAGGAAATTTGTTGCAAATTACCTTTTTTGAACCCCTTTAATAAACAAAATCGTTTTTTTTTTAATTTTTAATTTTTTTTTGCAATCTTATTACAAAGAACAAGTAGTCACACGTTCCTAGTGTCTAGTTATCCTTAAGTGGTGTTCTAATTTAATTACGAATTGATTTTACTTCGCTTAAACTTTTAAATTATGATATATATAGGCCAAAAGTTTTCAAGCATAAACAGCTTCTATAATAAGAGAATGAAGCTAAAGATAATTTGAAAACATTGTAAATATGATGCATGAAATAGTGATTGCCTTAATGCTGCATTTCATTTTTACTAAGAAAAACCAGCTGTAATATTTAGAATAAAACTTTACAAATTTAAAAATAAATAAATCCCAATGAGAATTAATAGAAAATAGTGTCATTTTTTATGCTATGATGCCACAAACCACAAAAGTCCATTCTTTCATGACTTTTTTAATACATACATTCGCATTAATAATTTTAAAGTGCAAATACGGTTATTACCATTCTTCACCGATTTTATACACGTAGACGATATTATCTGTTTGGCCCACTGCAATTTTTGTCGATTCAGGTGAGAATGCGATTCCCTTTATCAAGTAACTTTTTTTGCCATTCTGTAAAATGTTTTGATATCGATATAATAGACATAATGTAAAAGTAATAATTAGTACTGCAATATGATAACATTGCTTGATAATAATATGATGATTTAGTATCCACTGTGTAATTTTATTACTTTATTCAATTCATTAAAAACATAATAACCACTCACCTTAGAGTCAACGGGTTTCGTAGAGAATCTGTCTTTTTTCACTCCCTTGTCATCGAAAAGGTAAATCGAGCGATCTGTGGAGGCTACCGCCAATTTTAAGTTATTCGGTGACCAAGCTATTGCTACAACTCGATTTTCGTAGTCCTTATAAAATAACAAGTTTCAAAATAACGATCAGTAAGATAAAAAAATTCGTCATTATAATAACATTTTAATTCGAGCGAATCAGAGAAAAACGATGAATGATTTATTAATGATTGCTGAATACAAATTATTGATCATTTTCAAATCAACAAAGAAAAAATAGGAGGTAAAGAGTGAAGTTTGAGGGTTAACCTTCCATATCGATAAGTTAGCTTTAAAAATTTAAGCATTGTATAATTTGTACAAAACATTAAAATGACGCTGTCTTACGTGCGCTGGCAAGATTGATCCCAAATACTTCAGCAGCATTATCCTTCATGTTTTTCGAATCAATGTGGCATGCGTCTTGTAAGTTTTCAAAATTATCTGGTCGCAGATAAATTTCCCACGAAAACCTTGTGGGTGCATGAAAATGTCGGTTTTCTTTTGTGTGTGCAGGAGGAGTTGCTAAGCGACGCTCACTGTATCGATACTTTGTATCTCTTTGTTACCTTTTACACCGATCGCTCGATGTGCATTCGAATTTTATTATCATTCGTACCATCATAAAAGAAAATGGTTATTAATTGATAAGTCAGTTCGTTCGTTAGTGAAAAATTGATTTACGCTTTTACAAGAAGTGCTACTGAACATTCACTAGAGTAATACTGTTTATATACTTATTAATTTTATGAACAACATAAAATTTTGAAACTATTCATAAAAAATTATAATTTTTCTGGTTTTAAATCCTTATGAAATTTCATTAAAAATTAATAAAATGTCTATATTGAAAATCTGAACAGTTATAAAATTTTAACAGTTGCAAACAAATTAAAGTATGTACCAAAAACTTGTTTATTATTTTTAAGCATGTAAATAGAAACATCATTTTTAGTATATTTATTAAATCAATTTATTTTATTAAAATTATTTAATAAGCTTAATTTTTAATTTTTACTTTTACCCAATTTACGACTTATTCAAGTCGTAACTTTATATAATCGATAACGATTTTATAAATGGTGAAATCAAAATAACAATGTTAAAATATAAAATAAAATTTCCTATTCTTTAATTGTAATTAATAAATAGAGTACGTATCTCTACCTTCAAGCAAATATTTTATAATTAAAATTTTTTATGTTAAAGGATAATATTGCCTTTTTTATAATTTTGCTATACTTATAGTAAACTTACATTTAATTTAATAACATATAAATTTTCTTTTGTAAACTAATAAGATATTCTTGATATTTAAGATAACTATAATGATATAGTTATCTTAAATATCATTATACTTTACACTTTGTAATAGAAGCAATAATAAGAACAATAATAATCAGAATTACCACCATCAATTTAATTGTGCTAATAATTGTTATCTACCTAATTCTCGTTATACAAATGATAATAGAATTATTATTAGTACTTATAGTATCAATAGTGATAATAGTTGTAGTTCTTATATTACTAGTAGTTGTTGTAGCAATAGTAAATATAGTAGTCATAATGATGATAATAATAACAAATAAGGAAATGCAAAAACTTGAATTCTAAAAATATTAAAGCTTTTGAATGTCGCGACTTGTAGAAAACCATGTTTTATTCATGTTACAATACGTGTGTTTTATAGGTATTTTACACGTAAGACGTAACTGTAACATACACCAAATGAAATACATCATTTCATATGGTCGGTTATCGATGATAATATAGGAATATATTATGTTTTTGTTTTGTTTTGTGGTTTGTATTTCCAGATGCATACTGAGTAAGGGTTAAAACAATCGATTTCACAAGGGAGGCGAAAATGATTTTTCGCTCGAGGAAATGAAATTTCATGTGAAGAGAATAACTATGGAGTCGGAGGTTAATAATAACGATGTGTATGGTCTCATCGGTCTATTATGCAAAAGCTTATTACACAGGCATTACCAGGTAGAGCAAGATCCTTATCTACCCCAACATAATAATGACAAATATTTACGGAGATTCAAATCCAAGGCCTACGAGATATTATTGAAAAAATCTAATCGGGATTATGGTAAATCTGAATTAGGAATATTTAATTATGTCTTAAAATTTCATTAGTGTAGTCAAAATAATTGGCTTTTACATATTTCACGATCATCGATCCCTATTTTATTCATTGTTCAAGTTTTTCTAATTTAAACTACTTTTTCTACGATTCATTAGCTGATAAAATATTAAGCAAACTAGTAATAAAATATTTTATGATTATTTGTTTTATTGCAATACAATTAAGACATAAATGTTTCTTTTATATTTTTAGCAAAAGATAATAAGTCATGCGATCCAATATTAGAGTTGCTGAAACACACATTTGTCTTAAAAGTAGGATTAGGTCGTATTTCACAAGCAACAGAATTAGAAAGATATTTAGATGAATTTATAGATAATGGATTGGAACCAACCTCAGAAACTTATTTAACTTTACAATTTTTAAATAATTTAAAATCAATTGATTCTGAAGATGATACTTCTCTAGTAAGTACAGAAAAAGTTAAATATGTTACTCGTTGCTTAACTTATTAAATCTATTTTAGGATGTTTTTCATTATGGAAAACCACATCCACTACTTCCAGAAATATTTTGCAATAAAGGAGAAGTACCACCTTTTCAATTATATCCAACTGAATCATTTTATTTACCAATAAAATTTGAGTCAGTTCTTAAGCAAGAGCATGACAATATTATAAAGTACAATGCAGGTAAGCCTGGAAGTAAATTGTCTTTATTGGGTGTCTTTATACCATCATCTAATTTCAACATACAGAATACTAGGTAATTTCTTTTTATGGAAAATAAAAATGTAATTTTAATATAAAGAAAAACAATCTTATAATTAGTATGCAATTTTAGTTTTTGTTTTAATTTTTTATTTATCATCTTTATTTGATTAATTTTAATGCATTTCTTTCAATTTTTATATATGTTTAATTAATTTAAAATAATAACTTTTGTATTAGTAGATATAATAAAAATGGCCCAATGATATCAAACGTACCAATACAAACAACGAACCTTATTAATGGAACGAATTTAACATTAAATTCTTATTTTTTACCTGAGATAAAAGTAAGAAAATAGAGAAAGAAATTTTGATGAATTATTTAGAACTAATAAGTTAAATATTATATAATATAAATATTTTAACTATTTTTAAATTACAATTAGGGTATAACTGAATTAGATAAACAATTTTCAACATGCGAAGAAGGAATTGTTACTGAACCAGAACAAGACAATGAATCCATTGATCAAAATAGTCAGAATAGAAATTGTGAAATTGAAGAAGATGGAAGTCAATGCGAAATAGAAAATTTAGATAAAATATGGGAAACTATGGACAAAATTTCACCTCTTTCAAATCACAGAACCTGGGAGACTTTAGGATCAGTTGAATCGCAAAAAGATCTACCGTTTGTTTCAGAATCAATTGAAGCTACATTACATTTGATAAATGTTGCTCATAATGATATATTACCAAATCAAGTATGTTATTTACTCCGAAATATAATGAAAAATACTTAAACATTCATGTTTACATATTTATGAAAAATTATAAATTATTAAAAAAAATATATAAATTTTAGCTTGCTGCAGAACGTGCAATTATTGAAGTTTCTAGTAAAGAATTTATAAGCAATATTAAACTTTTATTGCTTGGAGTTGAGTCTAATACTTTTGTATATAATTCTTCGGTGAGTATGTACTTAATTGTATAATAATAAATATTTATTAATTTTATAATTAAATATCTTTTTAGATTGGATTTGAATTAAAAAAGAATATAGCAATACGTAGTATAAGTGCAGAAACTCTTGAAAATTTATGTTACGAGATTATTCATTGGGGTACTTCTTTTAGGAATCTTTCCAACCTAATAGTTACTAATCGTGATACTGGAAAACTACAAATAGAAGGCTTAATATTTAAGGTAGAATAAATAAGATAATAAAATGAAATTTGTAATGTTTTTAATAATAAATTATTTAAATGAAAAAATCTATGTAGACACTGTGCAGTAGCATAAAAGAATTTCTACTCTTTTACCATGCTGCCATTCTTCGAGTTTCAATAACTGAGGATGAGAATGTAGGATTGTTAAAATTCCTAAATGATGTGAAACCACTTGGTAATTTAATAAACAAAATAGCAAAACTTTGTCGTTGTGATAATCAAAGATTGACTTCGCTGGGCGAAGGTATTGGTATTTTAACACATATTTACAAAGAAGTAACAAAAGTTACGGAACAACGTGTTGCCTTGGTTTTTTACTCTATTTTAAAAAGTTGTTGTGAAGTCTACTTTCGGTAAGTAAAAATATTAAATAAACATTTATTTATTTACTTTATTGAATATATCAAACGTAAGATCAATAAATAAATAATAAATAAAATTTATTATAAAGTTTAAAACAACATTTTCTTTTACAATTTTCAATAAGTTTTTAATCACTTTATACATTGCAATATTTATAACTTTTATACAAAAACTTTCAAATGTTCTTTTACATTGCTTCTTAATTTAATCCAATTTTCATTTTTGTTCCCTCCTTGTCATCCTGTTGTCTTTTTTTAATTTTTCTGCTTCTCATGATCTACATTCATTATTAGAATTACTTTTTCTATTGTTTTTATTTAACTAATGCATTTCTTCTTTTTCACTATTAGCACCCATTTAAGATATAATTTATAATATGATTGTATAAGTAAAATTTATCAGTAATATAAAACATAATAATATATTTATAAAAATATATAAAAGAAAAATTTGTTTTTAAATATATAATAAATTTTGGTGAAAAAAATTATAATTAAGTTTGTTTCATATTATTGTAGATTTTTGCAACGATGGATTTTTGAGGGTGAATGTACTGATATTTATGAGGAATTTATGATAAAAGTAAGACCTCAATATCTTCGCACCCGTGGTCATCGATTCTGGACAAGAGCATTTAGCATCAATCAGAAATCAGTGCCTGGTTTCTTATCCGAGTTAACAGATTCAATTTTGCAATGTGGGAAAACAGTTGCTTTGTTAAGAATATGCAACCCTCAAGTCTGTATCATATTAAATTTTATAAAATTATTATTTTTTCATTTAAGAAAGTTACTTCACATTAGAATTCATATTTTCAACAATTAGCAAAATCTTAATTATATTATAAATTATAAATCTTAAGCAAATTTTAAATTTTATTTTAATTTTCATAGTAAAAATTGTAATTAAAAAATTCAAAGTAATTTAAGCTTCTAATTATGTGCAAATATTAATTTACTTAAAATTTTCATTAAAAAAGATTGGTTTTAATTAAAAAAGACCTTTAGGAAATTTATAATTTGATAATTAATAATTAAAGTTTTCATATTTATTTATTCAAAAAATTTTTAAATTAGAATTTTAAAAAATAGTGTCTATTTTAATACTTTTGTAATTATTCAACATATATTCGCTCTATAATAATTCAGTTATGTTGATTCAGAATCCCCTATGTCAAGTGTCTACCTATAGTCAACCACAAATTCGGGTTTGTTTAAGTGTGGGAATGTTGAGGGAGCAGGCAAAATTTTATGAAGACTATGTAACAAAAGGCGAGATAGAGCAAGGAGAAAGAGTTTCTTTAAGCTCGGCGATTCAAGAGGAAAAGGAAGTTGAGAAAAAAAGAGCTGAACTCGTGATCGATGCACAACAAGATACCTTACTACGGTTAAAAAGTAAATAAACAAATTAATACATCTTTTTTCTTTTTTGAATATTTTCAAATAAAATAAATTTTGTGAAAATAATAAATTAAAATAGAAAAACTAATCTTTATTTAAATTTGTATAAAGTCTTAAGTCCTTTATTTTTTTTTACGTTTGTTTATAACTTCCTTAATTCGCTTTTAAGTTAAGCAAGGCATGTTTTAAATAGTGCTTAATTTATTCTTTCAAGTAAATATAATTTTTGTAAATAACAATTTTAAATTTTTAATATTTTTACTTTATCTTTTAATAAACGATCATTCTTTTAAGAATAGTTATACAAAAAGCAATAAAAAGATGCTACTCAAATGTATCCGAAACAGTTCATTACGGGTATATTTTTTAAGTAATCATTTTATTTATTTAAAAGAAATGAATAAGAGAATTGTTGTATTACTGTAGAAGAACGAGAAGATGCGCTCAAACAAATAATAAAAGAAAAAAGTCAACTTCTCGAGCAGTTAAAAAATCAAGCCGAAGAAGCCGCTCATAGAAAGGAAAGAGATAGAAATGCAGAACTTCTCGCTGATAAACTTTTCTTAGAAAATATTTTAAGACAGGAAGAAGAAGCAAAACATATTGAAAAGACAGAAAGGTATGTTTCGCAATGCGTTCTAAACTATGAATTAAAAAATAGATTGAATATTTTAAAAAATAACGTGCATATTTTAAAGGGAAAATACTATTAAATACTACAATGAATTAGCGGAGGAGGCACAAAGGCGTCGCATCCATGCGGACTGGAGAATTCGGAGGATGAAGCTATTTGATGAAAGAATCTTGGCTATATCCGATTTGCGTCGGGAATTCGTCACTACTCCAGATGAATCTAAGGCGCTTTTTGTGGTTGACAATATTAATGAAGTGGATCAAAAACTAAGTGAACAAGAGACCAACTCAAAACAAAGTACTGACGAGGCTGCAGAGTTGAAATTGAATAAAAATAATGAAAGTGATTCGGAAAAGGAAAATAATGTTAAAACAGAAAATTCTATCACTTCTATACCTATTCCTGATAGTACAAAGACAACAGAAGAAGCTATAAATGAAGACGAGAACAGTAATCCCACCTCTTTAAAAGTCAGTGAGTCTAGTTCTAAAAACAAAAATATCAATAATCTTGACGAAAAAAATCAAAATACTATTATTGAGCAAACTCAAACAAGGGCAGTTCGACCAAATGTACTCGATATTCCTGGAACGAATATTCCAAAGTATTCAAAAGACTTTGATAGATTCGACGGTCTGATAAAAGTTCAAAATACTAATATTGAAAAAACAGCTCTTAATATGTTAAATCTCACGGAAACAGATAACATGACCGAAGCTCAGCGGAATAAATTAAAGGTTCTGCAACAGGAGTATGGAGTTTCACCGAATAATAATGAATCAGTGAATACACTTCTAGACGTAGACAACTCTGAACAATTCTCAGAAATGTCAGAGGCTCAAATAAATAGATTAAGAAATACGAAGCATCTGACCCACTTAAATTGGGACAATGTTGAAACGACAGGGATTCATATAAGAAATAAAGGTAATACATTTTATTCTATATTTAAAATATGCTAAATATGAATTCGCTTCTACAATTTAAAATTTAATTTAAAATATTTTTATATTAAAACTATTTGATATTAAAAAGATATTTGTTTAATAAAATATTAATAAAGTCGTATGAGAATAGTGAATAAAATTTGTACTAAAATTATAAATATCATATAAGTTATGGATTTATTTTGTTTTGAATCAAGATCACGTAGCCAAAGCCCAAACTGAGATTCAAATAAATAGATTGAAAAATACTCAGCATCTTACTCATTTGAACTGGAATGATCCAATAACTAGTGAAACTTTAGATAAAAAGACACTAACCGAGGCTCAAATAAATAAAAATAAAATTATGTCGCATTTCTATAACCGCATAGAGGAATTTGAGTATGTTCCTGTGAAGCCGGAAAATCTAACTGATTGGCAAAAGAATAGAAATCGAAATATGGCTCACAATACAGATCAATTCGATTTTGAAATAAACAGATTTGTTGACTATGAGCAGTTAAAAGAGACTCCCATGTCCACCACTACTGATCACTTTACTGTTTCAACATACAGTATACCGGTGCAGAGTTGTGAGAATACTCCATTCTCAGAAATGACTAATCACAGGTGCATTTTTAATATATATGATATTAATTGTATAAATTGTAAATTTTTAAGTTAATATGTCATTATTTTATTTTAAACGATTAGTAAATTAATTTTAACTGATGTAAATTGCTTCAACGTTTTATAATCTTGTTTTTCTCTTTTGAAAATAAAATTATTGATGCTTTATATAGTAAATTTAAAAAATCGATCTAATGTTAAATATTGCATTTGTTAATAAATTTTTTATAATTTTCAGTGATATGTTTTTCGTTAGATCTTCCAATGAAATGTCGTCGGAAGATGTATCACAATCCCGAGACCACAAATATTTCCAAAACTCTCCAGCATATCCAAACTTTATTGGCCTTGGTTCAGTTCCTAATACTCCATCTGTTGAAACACAACAATTAACCGTTGCTGACGTTGAGATGATCGACACAACGTCATTGCAGGTGTATCTGGAAAAGTCGGTTGTCATATCGCTAACGGCCCAGAATCGTCTTGTGAACAATGCCATAATCAAGGTGGGGTAACAAGCTTGAAATAATTTTTCTTTAAGAGTAGGCTTTATTTATATGATAAATATGAACTCCAGAAAGATTATTTTTGATTTGTGAGAGCTACATAAAATGATTTATTGGTATTTATAAATGTGGTTGACCAAGTATAAAGTGAACAGTTTGTAATGTCTCACATTCTAATTAGTTATTGTTGCTCACTTAACTCCGATGAAACAATTTACGCCATAATTAATATTTTTAAAAACTAACTGTTTTTCAGTACTTATTGACTGAGCATAAAATGCTCTCACATTTGCATAGCCTGCGCAGCTACTTTTTCTTGCTTAATGGCGAATTTGCAAAAACTCTTATGCAGTCACTATACGTAAGATTGTACGAGGTAATAACGCCCACTGAACTTTTCAATTCATCGACTTTAATGAATTTTTTGGAGAAGGCGCTTGTCAGTTCCCTTAGCAGCACTTATGCCAACTCCGAACTTCTCAGTCTATCGGCAATGAACGTACCAAAGCACTTACAGGTATTGTCTTTTATTTATTTTTACAAGTTCACATTAGTCTTGATTAAAGAACAAATATCTCAACAACAATTTTGAATTTATACTTTCATTCATGATCCCTTTATTGCATATTGCATATCCTCTAAAAGATACAAAAATCAACGACTCTTCTCATTTAGTAAAAAATAATTTTTTTAATATATATATATTTGTACAGCTTAAAATTGATGTTCTTATAAAATTGTTTTTTTTTAATTAATTAAAAAGTTCTTAATAATAATTTTTCTTATGCTAACTAATCATTCATATACAAAAACTGTACATATACTACATATTATGATATAATTATACGAAGTCTATAAAAATAAAAACATTACATAATAAGAATTTTCATTTTAATCTAAATATTGTGTAAAAATCTTTGAATTTTAAACAGATAACTGTAAATATATAACAGATAAATAATATTAAGAAATTAAAAATATATTTAAATTTCTATTTAAAATAAAATATCTATTTACTTCACTAGTGCATTTGAATAAATTAATTTTTTTTAAAGAAGATGTTTATTGAATAAGTTTGTATTATGTTCAAATCTTCGTAAAATATTTTAACTCGAATTTTTTAAATTTATAATATTTACTAACTTTGGTAGAATTTACATATTTTAATCGAAGTTTTAAAGTGAGTTGTGCCATTAACAAATATATTTCATTATGGTAAAATAAAATAATTTTAATAGAATAATAAAAATAGAAAAATAGAATAATAAAATATTTAAAATAGATCATTTTTTTAATACACCTAAAAATAAATTTTTCTATTTTGATATTTTCTTATATTAAAAAAAAAATTTTTTACAAAAAGTCTTGGAACTATTTTCGGTTTTTTTAAATCAATTTTCTAAAAGTGTAAAGTACTTTTTCGCTATGAAAAAGGTATTACTGTACACAATATTATATTCTATAAAATTTTGTATGCAAATTGTATTTTTCTTGTATTGATTTATATTAATAAAATTCATTGTATTTAATTAATTAATTTTATTAAATCTGTGCTTTAATCATCAATCAAAGAAGAGTCAATATTAGATACTCTTTTAGCAGATCTTTATTTAGAAAATAATTTATATTTTCAATTTTTTTAATTGACAATTTTTAAATCTATAAAAGCATTTTTAAAGACTTTTTCGTTATTGTAAATTTTATTATAAGTTAATTGTAATTAATTTATATAAGTTAATTGTAAAAAAATATTCACACAATGATTTATATGAATTATTTGCATTTTTTATTTTAGACTTCAAATCCAGAAATACTGAGCTGCTTGTCATTAAATTATAAAATTTCTTGGCCTTTAAATATAATATTCAACGATGTTGTAATGCAACAGTACAGTAGAGTATTTAAGTTTTTACTAATGGTCGGTCGCGTTCTTTGGGTATTGCAAGAGGATTTTCATATTTTAAAAATTGAAAGGAAAGCGTCTTTTACAGAAAATCATCATAAGGTAAATTAAACATTGTAAATTAAATTTTGTGATTATTACATACTGGCGTTATATTTATTTGCGTAATTTTTACAAACTCATCACATGGATATAGTTATCGATATTTATACATATAAAATGAATTTATCATAAATGTGCTAATTTTTTATAAACATTTTAAAATATTTTCCATAAATTGAATATAGATTATTTTGTAAAATTTTTATTGGGCAAAAACGCGCTAAAGCCTTGTATATGGATAAAATTTCGCGCACATCATTCAGTATATTAATGCAATTAATACAACTTTACCAAGTTTTTGAATAGAATTGAAATCCGCATTTTATATAAAATATATCTTTGAAATCGATATCCGTTCTGTGAAATGTGCACATAATTGGAAAAATTTTCCACATTTAGCTTCAGCTATACAGGCATTCAATGATGCAATTTATGAATGCGCTACATACTTACTTGACCTGCAGTGTCTTGCATGCAAGCTGGTCGGAATTTGAAAAGAAATTAGAGAACGCAATGACTCTTGATGAAGTATATGATACGCATGTCAGTTATATAAAGAAGATTTTATCGAGGTAACGTATCAGTAAAAGAGCATCAAATTCTTTCGAGTGCGAATTGATTAATTTTAATTGCACATAATTCGTTATACTAAGGAAGTAAGTGTATAAGCTTATCAAAAGAATCTTACAATTTGTATTCTCTTGTGATCAGAAAAGATATTTTCAATTATTTTCGATTAGGTATAAATGTCTAAATTAATTGATTTACGTGGCTTTCTATAAAGAGTAAAAATATTTCGAAGAGTATGAAGAAAAATATGAATTACAAATAAATTAAAAGTAGAATATGTATAAATGATTTAAATTAACATATAATCATTATTTATTTAGATGAGTATATTTGTAAAGCAGTTTCTTTTATTAAAGTTATATATAATATTAGCTCTCGCATTTTTTAGTCTCGAAAATATTTTAATAAATATTTTCCATATCCGGCTACATCCGATTTAATAAAAAAACATTGAAAATTTTAACATAAACATTTCAATATTTTATAAAAATTCATCCCAGTAAATATGATATCTGTATTGTTTTCTTTAATGTTATGACCTTGTAACTTGATTTGCTTAAATTAAAATTTATTTCTATTGAAAAAATTATCGAATTAAGATTACCTTTACAAATTTTTATTTCATTAGATCAAAATCCATGAACGAATTCTTTACTTTTTGAACTAGAGAACAAGAAGAATTCACTATCGATACTTATACTTCGAATACTCATAATTACTTTTTTAGGTGTATGTTGAACGTCCGGGGCGAGAAAATGTGCATGTGCCTGTGCAACATCTTCAAAGTAGTCCTTAAATTTCATAATCGAATAAGGATGCAAAACTGGAGCAAATCAACGTCGACCGGCCAAAATTACGAGAATCTCGAAAGAATGTACGTAGCTTTCTGTGAACAAAGAGCTTATCTGGCACATGTGGCAGAAAAACTGGCCAACACCGGCTATCAACCCCATTTATTGCAGTTTCTGCACGCGCTGAATATAAATCATCGCTATAATCTTATTTTGCAGAAATAAAGTTCATATACTTTGGTGTGCTATTTAATGGAACTTCAAAATTATGTTCTCTGATAATTTTAAGGGTTATTACATTTATTTTGTTGATTTCAGTGAAAACATCGATTAAAATCAAGGGTGTATATTGAAATGTTTATTTTCACATTAAAAAACTGTTTTGAGGTACTTATTTTTCACTTATAAATGTATATATACATATCAAATGATTATTTTAACGCACAATTTAGAAGTATTATTAGGCTAATTTAATTAAATTTTGTTTTCCCCTCTATTCTCCAATGGAGAACAATGATAAGAAAGATTATTATATTAATAAAAAAACAATTATTATAATTTTAAGTTCCTCCAATCCTAAAGGTTAGTTATGATTATTACCGATTTTTTTATGTTGTGGTTTATTTCAATTTATCTGTCTAAAATTGAAATTCCCTTCTTCTAAAAAGGTAAAATTTGTTTT
Source organism: Wiebesia pumilae (assembly GCA_018907045.1). Lineage (NCBI taxonomy): Eukaryota > Metazoa > Arthropoda > Insecta > Hymenoptera > Agaonidae > Wiebesia > Wiebesia pumilae. The sequence goes on along the minus strand of JACCHZ010000066.1, from coordinate 618,507 downwards.
AAAATCTGTGTTCTTTTCATTTTCATTAATAACACTTAAATATTTATAAATGTTTAAAATTATTTAATTTTTATTAAGTAAAATAATAATTCAAATTTCGGTAAAATGTAGATTTGTTAATGCGTTTAATTTTATTTTTTGAAGATTTAAAAAAATATTACTTAAGCAAAGATGTCGCCTGCACGAAAAAGTTAAATTTTGTGATTAAAATTGTTATTTATTAATTTAAAAATATGTAATTATGAAATTTTTGGGACCTGTACAATTCAACAACGTTGTAAATATATGTAATTTAATTTAGATAACAAAAGAAATTATTTTATACGTGTAAAATATGCTCTTAAGAGAATTTCATTGAGAAATACAAATGTAAATTAATACAAGAGTAAAATATATTTCAAAGATTTTATTAAAATATTAAAACAAAAACACTGTTTGTTGATCAGTTATTAAAAAATCTAATTTAAGTTTTTCATATTTATTTCACATACAAAAACAAACTATAATTATTATTATCAAACATAATGATTACAAGTGTTTAAAATCTAAAAAAGTTTGCAAAATTTATGAAACTTGTATTTTTCAATTTAACATTTTTAAAGAAAAGCACAAAGAATAATAATTTCAAAAACTTTGTTAGCTTCAATTGTTTGAAATAGTATTAATTCGTTATTGTTAAAGACAGTAAAAAATGATGTAAAATGTATTTTTTAACAATTTATAATGTATATGTTACATTTCATAATTCAAATTTCGATTATGAGTATAATTATTGTTTCCAATTTCTTTTTTTATAGTCAAATTATAAATTATGGTTCTATAAAAATATATAAAAATTTATTGACTATCTTCTGAGTTATACATTATTAAGAGCCATTATATTCCTTATTTAAATTTAAGTTTAGTTATAGTGCAATGAGATTTTAAGTTGTTCAATCACATATCATTTAATGCATAAGCAAAAACTTGTGTTTTATCGTAAGTTATAATTAACATTATTTAATTATATTAATATTCAAAATTTTTATAATATTTAATAATAATAAATTCAATTACTTAATTGTTACAATATAGGTTAACTGTTCCATTATAAATAAATGCCTACGAATTATCCGAATAAATACATAGCTAGTTTGTAAAATCTTGACATTATAAAATTGAAATCGCCATATTTGATTTCATCGTCGATATATCGATATGCACAGGTGTCAGCTACTGCAATATTCCGGTCGCGTAAAATTTTAGTCTGGTAGGCGTTTCGCGGTTTCGATCGTCAGTGTTCTGCTCTGTACAAAATTTCGACGGGAATGAGCCTGAAAGTATTCGCAGAACCTGCGTCCGTATCTTAAACTGGGAGAGCAAAAGAAACAGTATATTATCGTGTGTGTTGTGTGTATATATATATATATATATATATATATATATATATGCATTCTTATGTATGAATGTATGCATAATCTCGAAATGTGTGAATTCTGTATATCTTTATTTCCCTTTTACCAGTTATTGCAATATAACGTATCAAATAATATAGAAAAAGAGGGATAGAGAGATCAGTCGCCCTTCGCCGTTAATATAATCAAATGTTCTCGTGTATTTCGGTGGTGAGCTGTCCTATAAGGTAATAATTGATAAAGAAAATAAAAGAAAAATAAGAGCTCGTGGATATACGAAGAATCTGAAAGGAAAAACTGTCGCAATCATTTTAACATTTTGTGTATACACATTCACACACATATATATACACACACATCATGCATGCACTTTTGCAACAAATTCCGGCAAATAGTTACTAAAGGCGAAGAAAAGAAAAAGATATAGATAAACGTGTCTATCATTGCCGCCCCTCCCCTTCGTAGCCATACGTACGTACGTTCTTTGCTCGGAACATTTATATGTGCATATTCAGGCCAGGGACTTTTGACAAGATAGAACTGCCGATGGCAGAAGTGCCATCAGTGCCGTGCGGCCATATTGGCAACTGGTGACTTTGCTCACCGCCGCAATTGTACGATACGGTGAGGAAAAACTTACTCTATTTTGCTTTTCTGTCTGAAAGGGAAAACCGACTGGCAATAAGGAAAGAATACCACAGTCTTTGATTAATTATTATCACACCAATTATGCCGTGGATAGTCGTGATAAGAACCTAACGCGAACTTATTTCTGGTGGCTCGCGCCAGGTTATACTATAAGATTCTTAAAAAAAGTCAAATTTTCATTAACGTTTTAAAATGGTAAGTAAATTTTTTTTCAATATTATTTGCTGTATTTGCTTTACTTTCTGACTGTTTCATGAGGGATGGTTTTCTTTTCTGTCACAGAGCTTCTTTGGATTTGGTCAGTCTGCAGATATTGAGATTACACTTGATGGTGCAGATACTAGGAAGACAGCAGATATCAAGTCTGAGGATGGAAAGAAAGAAAGGCACTTGTTGTATCTTGATGGAGAAACTGTTTCTGGCAAGGTGAGTTGGGATGTTACGTGCAAATTGCTCCCACATAAGGCTTTAATGGCATAATAAATAGAAGTATATAAGTACATGTAACAAGGATTGATAAACATTAGAAAATTATCAATGTATGAAGATATGCATGTGTATGTATATACATTTACACATACACATACATATTTATATGTACATACTTGTACATAAAGCTTTTAAGATATGGAAATAACAATGAAATCCAAGGGTTATTTATCTTTAAGATTAAAAATCTTAAAAAAATAATTATCTTAAAATTTACTATGGATAAATATTTAATGTGTTTAAAGTTTATTCTGTTAAAACTTAAAAAAAACTAGAGTTTATATTCTAGTTTCCCAAATTTAGTGTTTAAACTTTTATATATCCAACTGTTTAAAAAAATATACAGTCAATGTATTTGGAAAATATATTCAAAATTAATTTTATTAAATATTTGGTTTAAACTTTATGTTATTGCAAATTAGTAAATATTACATAGTACACATTACTTGATAGGATTTTTATATACTATTATTAAAATTTGTGTTCAAAAATAAATATAGAAGTTTTGATTAAATCAGTTGACTTTCAGTTTTATTACATATATTTGCCAGTATAATTACTTTTCATTGGTTGTAATTCATTGACAAAAAGTAAAAATAATTTTTATCTTTTAGATAAATATTAGTCTAAGAAAAGCTGGAAAATTGGAGCATCAGGGTGTCAAAGTCGAATTTATTGGACAAATAGAACTCTACTATGATAGAGGCAACCATCACGAGTTTAGTAGTTTGGTTAAGGAACTTGCAAGGCCTGGTGAACTCACCCATAATACCACATATGAATTTGAATTTGCTAACGTGGAGAAGTCCTTTGAGAGCTACACAGGTTCTAACGTGCGACTGCGATATTTTTTGAGAGTGACAATTGTTAGAAGACTTAGCGACATTGTTAAAGAACTCGAGCTTGTTGTACACACCCTTAGTTCCTATCCAGATATGAATAACCCAATTAAGATGGAAGTTGGAATTGAAGACTGTTTGCACATCGAATTCGAGTACAACAAAAGCAAGTATGTATCTGTTGATTGATAAATAGATATGTATCTGTGAATTGAAAAATAAATTTTAATTTATTATATTTTAACTGATAACTAAATATTACAAAATTATGAACTGTCAGATTAAACTAACAATTAAAATTTTTAGTATTAAAGTTTATAATATAATTAAATTACTATCCTATTACAGGTATCACTTAAAAGACGTTATAGTTGGGAAAATTTACTTCCTGCTGGTTAGAATTAAGATCAAACACATGGAAATAGCTATTATCAAACGAGAAACAACTGGCTCTGGCAAGTACTATTAAATTTTTCAATGTTTAATGCTAAAAGCATTAGTTTTTAATTAGTTCATATTAGTGCATGTATATTGAAAAAATGGGCAAGGATATATTTTTTCCAACTTCTTCTTAAATAATATTTATGTGTAAGCATATTTCTCATATTGCATAGTTAACTCAGAATGTGTTTTTACAGGACCTCACACATTCATGGAAAATGAGACAATAGCAAAGTATGAAATAATGGATGGTGCACCAGTGAAAGGAGAGTCTATTCCTATTAGAGTGTTTTTGGCAGGCTATGACTTAGCTCCGACAATGCGAGATATAAATAAAAAATTTAGTGTAAAATATTATCTTAATTTAGTTCTGATGGATGAAGAAGACCGAAGATATTTTAAGCAACAGGTTCATATTTTTTCTTTCTTTAATCTTTATATTATTAAGCCTAAATTAATTCAATAAACTAGATAAGGAAAATACGTCAATTTTAACTAAGAACAGAATTTGATTCTTTAAGAGGAGAAAAAATTATATCTTAAATATGATTGAAAAAAAAAGATTATTATTGATAATAAAAATAGTAAATATAATCAGATGAGTGATTTCATGCTTTTAAATTATAATTACATTATCTAAAAATTTAAATGAAATACTTAATTTTATACAGTAATAAATTGAAGGAGGTTTCATTTCTTTTCATCTTTAAATAAAAAATTCAGCTTCGTTTATATAATTCATATAAAAAAAAATTAATTTATAAAAAGCAAAACTTTCTTTTTAAATTTTAAAAAATGTATTTAAAATTAAATAACTAACATATGTAACGATTAAAAAAATTTTTATACAACCAAATAAGATTTGTTTTCTTTAAAGTTTGATATTTGAATTTCATTTTCATTTTTGAGATTTCTGTACTAGATTCATAATATACAGAAAATTTTTTTTAAAAAGATTAATTTTATTTAATATATAATATTAATTTATATTTAACATTCATTTATTTAAAATATACATCATTTATTACTATTATTACTCAAAAGTACATTTATGAAATATTGATTGTTCACGTTAAAAAACAATACATTTCTCATAGATTATGAATAAAAACGTGCATTTTTTCTTGTTTCTCTCGTATTAAATAAAGTTTAATGTACTAATGTTACGAAAAAATAATATTTGTTATAATAATCGAAATTATAAGATTAATAAATGATGAGGCATGGTAGATTTCTGATGCATAATTCTATTTAATACATAAGTAGTTATCCATGTCTGAAAACAAAACTCTTTAATCGTCAGGAAATTACACTTTGGCGGAAAGGTGAAAAGAGTAGAAAGCCTCAATCAGCATCACCCCATCTACCATCACACTTGGTCTCTGCAGAGACAGGTTTCCCCCAGGGTGCCATTCTGAATGGACCACCATCCCAAACGCCAGCACAGGATGGATCAGATAATCCACCCAGGTACGATGATACAGAAACACCTGAAAATTCGCAGTCTCAATCTCAGCAGAAAAATGCTCCTATCGAGGGTATGACGAGAGAAGAAGGAGATGGCGAGGGTGACAAGGACCTCAGTCCTGAGAGTCAATGAGAGTCAGACCGAGAATAATCGAGCGCGCGAAATTTGAAGAGTCGGGTTATTACAAACAGGATGTGAGTTGTATGTATGCTCATACCTGGGCAACAAGAGACCACTGACGGACATTTTTGAGGTTAGAAAGGCATATAAGGGCGGAGACGTGCTTTCTTTTATCTCAGTCTAATAAAACCCCGAAATTCTATATGAATCGTCATACACGTATGTTTGGAGTTAATTAACAGTGATAGTGATAAGGTCTAACGATTTTATGTTTTTGAAACTTATGGCTGCGAATCCATGATGAATTTCGGGTTTTGTTCTTGTATGATTTTTTTTTTTAATGACATTTTTAATTAGTTCTAAAAAAAGGAGTTCTTTAAAATATCATTTTTATCTAATTCTACTGAATTAATTAATAAATGCTTGACAGGTAGGCATATTAGATGCTTCTATTTTAAATAAATAATTAAACTAGTAAAGGCATAAAATTGCATAACTATTTTATCATTTCATGTCTTATTTCAAAATAAAAGTATTAGTATACTTGTTCTTCTAAAAATTGAGTGATTGTAATTAGTATACTTGTGACAAATTGAAAAAAATAATAATGATATTTTATGTAAATATGAAAAATATATACTTACCATCTATGTTAAATTATATACAATATCAAATAGATAATATTTTTTACTTTAATATTAAATACAACATTTTTTAATGAAATTTGAAGCATATATTCAATTTATAAGTTGTAGAAAACAAATATAATAGAATTAACTTCATAAATAAGACAGAGTCTAGAATGCTGAATTAATATAGGTTGACTATTTAAAAATGAAATAAAAGAATAAAATATAAAACATTATAGTTAAGAATAATGTTTTGTATCCAAAAGATTGCAATTTACTTTATAGCAATTCATATTTATAACATATGTACAATTGGTTATACTTAATCATATTAAGCTAATGATTGTATTGATTATTAGATAAATGCAGTTTCTAAACTAATGCTTAACTTTATCTTTCTTATTATTTTTGAGCAAAATAACATGACAAGAAAATTATTGTTATGCACTTTATTAAAAGCTCTGAATTGTTTACAATAATTAAGCGAGTTTATCATGTCTCTTCCTTATTGCTTTATAATATTAATAATTTGTGAAGATAAAGTTATTAAAGAAAATTATAAATTAATAATGCATTGCATTAAAATTCTGTCAGTGACTCGAATAAGCCTATGTACGACTGATATGTATTTTGTTAGTACTAGATACACACAAAAAACTTGCATAAGGAATTCACTTGAAAAATATAATGAACAATTATTTTATATGCATTTTTAGTGGTTTTATATAATACTTCGAAAATTACGTTAAGGAGTTATATTTCGTGAAGTATGAATTTTTGTGTGTACTTGGACACTTCTTACATGGTCATGTGTGTATAATTCATACAATTTATGTATAGATTATTTCAAAAATCAAATTATAAAATATAATTTTTACATTATGTAGTAAATAGTGGAAGCTTCTTTTATAAAAAGAATTGATTATAGAGTTTTAGCATGGATGAGAGTTGTAAATATTTCGATTGCACATAAAAAATAATGGAGGACTAAATTTTGAAATCCTTCAATTATCAATCATGTCTTTCCATCGTCAATTTTACATTTCATTAATGCGGTAAAGTTTAAAATGTAAAATTAAAATATCATTATTTAAATACTTGATTATTTTAATTAGATGAAGGGATTGTTTATAAAACTAAGTATCCTAGATCATCAAAAAGTGGAAATGTCAAATGTAAATGAGTATGATTATAAAATACGTCTGTTGGAATAATGAAACTCGAAACCCCCGATTTTTCCATGACGTTTTTAAATAGAAAAGAGAAATTCTTTCCATTAATGAACTCGTTTTTCCATTTCTTAAGCTTAAAATTGTAAAAAATATAATGCTCTTTGAAGATTATGAAGTTTTTCATCAATATAAAAAAAGGTTTACAATTTTTTATATTTACAACTATCACTTTTCAAAGAAAGATATGTATATAATCAGAAATACATATTTCTAAAATAGTGATTTTGTAGTTAACGAAATTTCTAATCAATGTTTTTGCGATTGATGAAATAATTCATAACTTTTAAAGTTTACAGTCATTTAGACATATATTTTATTTTTATGCACATGTAAATAAACATGGGAAACTGTCAGTTTTACAAAAAAGAAATGTTATATCTGAAGATTTAAATTTTTGTCAGCTTAATGCAATGACAGGTAGAGGTGATTTTGTTGACCAATAATTCTGTTTTTAAAATATGCAATTTTTAAAAACTTTAATAAATACTCATAAGCAAAGGGCCATACATTTTACAGCAAAAGAGTAGTCAGTTTTATCAAATACCTTAAGAATACAACTTCAGCCTTTTTTTTCGTGCCTGACAGTATAAATAAAATAGTTGTAATTAAAATATGCAAGAAAAATGAAAAAAAGAGAAAATCGGCAGCCCTAATCGAGTCAACGGAACGAATTGTTTATATATAAAGTCTATTATGTATATTTATGAGGGCAAGTGTAGGTCAGTGGTTCGATTTATAAGACTCGGCAGCACTGACGAGTATCTTTTCGCGCTGCAATATTCTTTGTATAAAGTGTTTAGAAGATGCAGCTTAATTATAAATCAAGATTGACAGTATACGCTATCGATTAAAAATTTTCCAGACACCAGTCCGGAGTTTATATAAAGAGGTGAAAAAATGTAAACGAGATATATTTAAATTAAGTGTGATAACAATTTTATAAATATAAATGAAAATAAGTAAAAAATATCTTTATTAAAGACCTTTTTTAAAACTATTATAAATAGTACATTTTTTACATACTCTGTATCATATTTAGTCTATCCAGTTTCTTTGAGAGGTGTCAACAACTTTTAATTGATAATGTAAACTTAAAAATATAGCTGAGCATTACTAAAATACATAATATCTTTTTTGCTGAGTGCAAAAATAAAATACTTACATGTGCATTGTGCAGATATTTCTAGAATTTTTGAAACTGAGAGAGAATGAGAGATTGATTTAAAAAATGGACATTTTCTATATACTTTGTTATTTGTTGACCAAAAAAATTCAAAGAATTACGTGAGATGAAAAGCGTGTGCGACAGAAAGATTCGTAGATTATTTTACATGTGAAATAATGTATATATATACATATATACATAAATATATTATTATCATACAAGAATGTTTGCATTTATATTTACTTTAATGTGTACCTAAAGGAAACTTATTTTCTATATTTAATTTACATGTACTTACGTACAAATTAATAAATTTTGGCTGAAAAAAAGCATCAATTAATAAATAGAATCGATCAACAATTTTTACTTATATAATTTAATAAACCAGAATGAAAAATATTTGCAATGTAGTAAATATAAATATAGAAATCGGTAAAAATGGGTCAGGATGTTTGCTTTTGTGTTAATTTTATTTTTGCTTGATCTGATTGTGATATATTTTTTACTTGAGTCATATGTAGACAACTGTATAGTCGTTTTCTAGATAGAAAAATTATATATTCTGTAAATAAAAACTTTTATTTCTAGTTTACTTGGAAGTTTTTATCAACTACAGAGATAATTTTTTACTTTTGGACGAAATCTGCAGCATCCTACTAAATTTTTATTAAGAATATAAGCTACCCCCTTATCAGGTTTCAATTTATTCATTTACATTTTACGTATCAATAATCATGTGATTGAAAATAATGCTGTCATTAGCTTTTTAAAAGCTTCTTTTTTAATTGTAAAGGTTTTTTAAAAAAGGAAGGGAGGCAGTAATAAGTAACGATTGCCAATGTATCGTGAATTCGAAAAAGCCGATTTCGCAAATTTGAACGAACAACAAATGTTACATGTGGAGGATAAAAGCCGCTACGCGTGATGATCGTTGTATGACAAAGGGAAAAAAAAAGTAAAAAAAAAAAAAAAAAAAAACAGCGGCTTCGCCGAGGTATGTGCTTTGTGATGTACGGGAGTTCGGTGGATATATCTACCTATGCCGTCTAACTGTGTTGCGATAAAATGAAAAGAGAAGGAAGAAAGAAAGAGAGCAAAACGATATCGTGGAAAGAGCTAGAGAAACTAAGCAGTGCGCGCAGTTCCGGCAGTCTTGAAAAGTTGGAACTCGGAATCAGCTAGACAGCTGCTGCAGTAGTACGCGCGCGCGTTATTACCCAGTAATCTCGTGTGCGAAAGTAGGGTTAGGTTTGCTCGCTGACTTCCCAGGGAAGGTTTAACGACGTGCGTCAGGGTGGTGAGAGAGACGGGAAAGGTGCGTGAGTCGGTGTATGTGCGTCCGTTGTGACGGGGCTAACGAACGAAGGGGAGAGACGGTGCCGGACCTCAGGGTCACTTTCCTCCCAGAGATGCATTGATCTGGGCAGGTGGTGCAGGGCTATGATGGCGCCGAGGAGCAGCAACAGCAGCGACGAGTGAGCTCAGGGCGCCAAGTGTGTGTGTGTGTGTGTGTGTGTGTGTGCGCGCGCGCGCGCGTGCTGTTGGTGTGCGAGCGCGCCGCCGAAAATTTTGAATGAAACTCAAGAAGCGCAAGAACCTTTGCGCCCAGTGCGTGAGCATGCCAGCCAAGGTCTCGAAGAAGGTCATCGGCATGATTATCCGTAGTCGCAAATCCATCATGAAAGACGGAGTTATCACGGTACGTTGTCGCGCTAGTGTATACTGGTCCGCTTGACCCCCATTTATCGCTTTACCAACTAATTGGATGTATAATCACTGCCCCTGGCTCTTTGTGCCCTCGGTTTCGTTATGCTTCTTTCTCTTCAACTATGTTTAGAGCTGAATTTATAGAGCAAGGCTATTGCCAAGTAAGTCTGGAAATGCTGGGCCCTTCTTCAAAGGGAAGTAAGGTGCTGCTGAGTTCGTCGAACAAATGACAGCTTCTCTTTGTTCAAGCATTTGGTTTTCTTTTTCTTTTTTTCATTTTGTAAACAGTTTAGGATAGACTTTTGAAGCTGTTACTATTGCAAGAAATTGAAAATAGTATTTTGGGATAAAATTTAATGCTTTTTGCTCCATTAGGTACTTATTCATTTTTAAACACTGCTATTTGAAAATTTATAAATTAGTATTTTAGAGGAGATGATTCAAACATTATTAGAGCAGTATAGTAAGTATAGTAGCTCTTAAGTAGATAGTCATAAATTTTTAATAATATCTTATAAATCTCTCTGTTGGACCAAGGTGCATTAAACTAATAAAATAAAACCACAAGTTTATTATGTTTATCATTGTTTATGCACATACTACCTATTTATAGCAAATCTTGATATTTAGATTTGATAAGGAGACTATTAAAGTTTCAAGAAATCTAGAAAAGATTATTAATTTATTATAATTGTACCAGAAATTATTTTATGTATATAAAACTAATGAAATTTTCATTATTACATTACTATAAAAAATGATCTAAAAGTGATTAATAATTTCACAATCTCTTAATATCTTTTCAAATAATTCCCTTTTATTCAGTTTAGAGAAAAACATTGAATTTTAAAGCATTTATGACTATTAAGTAGAATTAATTGATTCATATGTTTAAACAACTATTATCTTAAGTAAGCTACTTTTATTCTTTATCAAAATTATCTTTATTACGGATATATTTCTAATTATTGTATGGAATATTACATTATTGAGTCAGTTAATATTATTATAATAAACAGTTATTATAAATAAAGAATTGTTTAAAAATGTTATTCGTTTAAATAAAATACATTAAAGATATATAAAATATAAAATAGTTAAAATAATATCCTTATTGCTAAAAAGTTTTATTTTTCTGAAACTTATTTTCTGATTTTAATGATAGAAAAAGAAGAATTCATACTTGAATAGATTTACTTTTTTATAATATAATTGTTTTCAACAAGTGTCTATAAGTTAAACTACTAGAGAAATATTGAAAGATTGATTAATTTTCATTTATGCATCAATAAAAATAATTGTCTCCTAGAATATCAAAGTCTATATTGATTTTTAATTCATAAACGTAGTTCAAAAAAGTCTAATAATTTTTTTATCTTCTTAAGCAAACTGTGGATTATGTTGAAATGATAATAGAATTGCTCATGCTAACGAGTATGCATTTTTTATTTGTGATAATACATTGGGAGTGAGAGAATAAGTTTAATTTGATATTTCCTTTCATTGATATAATTCCAGCTGTTGACGTAAACTCGGTTAAGGCGAGAATTATCGTGCACGTCATTTAGTAGACGTGGACGAAAAGTGTATATTAGACCAAAGACGTACTAAAACAGTGTAACGCAGTGAAATTAAAAATGGATTTACAAAAAAGAACTAGATTTTAATTTACGTATACAGTCATAAACACGTGTTTATTCATTTAAGAATTAATTTTACAATGTGCAATTTTTTTTTTTTAACTATCAATTTTTTGCCCTTAATTAGCCTTAAGTTTCAGGTAACTGACAATAAGTTCCTTTTTAACTGCATACATACAAAGGTAAAAAGTTTTCCAATAAAAAGTTGATTAACAATGAAAAGGACGCTTTAACAATAAATTTTTTAGAAAATTTAATTAAAACTATTTCAGTCAATCATTATGCAGTTTTATCATCGATTATTTGAAATTGTTAAGGTTTGTACTTTTAGGGCATTGACCTACATTTTATATTTTTCGAATACAATTAAAATGCTTTCAGACGAACAGAAAAAGTTCTATCTTTAATTTGAATTTAGAATTTTTAAATTTTCTTGTCAATATAACAAAGAGCAAGTCGAAAATTTTTTTTGCAGTGGCATAAATTTCGTTAAAATCTATACCTTGATAATTTGATAAATGAAGATAGTTTTTTTAATACTATAGATATGCTAGTTTTCGTTATATTTTTACTAACAAGAACGTTTGAATTCATATATTGTTCATGATTTGAGAAAAATATTTGTTTTTGTTTTCTTAATCAATATGAGCTTCCTAATGTTTAGAATGATATTGCAGTATTCACGAGTCCTACGAAACATATTTTTTTACCTCTTCACGGTGAAGACCTTAAAACGTTGATAGGTGTTCCACGCGATTTAACAAAATGTTAAGTTATCTAAAATTTGGTAATTTTTCTAATTTAAAAGCCTAACATGAGTTTTGAACTAACGAAATCCAGTATTTTGACGCTCAATCGAAAAATCACAAAACCAACTGTGTAAGCTAAACGATGTGACCGTATGGTCCCGCTAGCCATTTGCTTCACACATAACGAAAAGTATTTTATTTTGAGCACGAAATGCAAAGTTGTCCTTAAACCGCGATTTACATTTTCTTTTCTTTTCTCTTTCTGCGTCAATCGGTAGGAGACAAGCAGGTTAATACCTGCATACCGGCGTGCACCTTATCGGTGACCAACCATAGCTTTTAATTCACGCATGCGTGTGGTTATTATATTATTCTATTTTTTAATTAAATTATTATAAAAAATTAATATTTAATTAAATTATTCTAGATTTTAGGTTGATTGAAATGTTGGAATTAGTGTGGAATTTATTTCCAATCAATTAATTTTATATATTCTATCGTTTATTTCTTTACCTTTTTAATTTTATTTTTAATTTATTATTGAGTGAATTTAATAGTTAATATTTCTATTTCATACAGGGAGAGAAAAGTATAAAAAGTATTTGCATATGCAGACAAACTTCTTTCTATATTAAAAAAATTATTTCTTTCCAACTTTTTTCAAAGTTTAAGTGGATTAATTTTAGGCTAATATATTAATGTATAAATGTTTATTTCATCAAATTTTTTTATTATCACTTTTCGTTCTCAATTTATTAAGTCATTATTATTATTATTATTATTATTATTATTGATTGATATAAAACTCTAGACGTAAAATTATTTTATTTTATCCTCTTTCTGGGTATAACTAATTAGTTTACGTATAAATAAATCTAAACGGTTATTGATAATATTTTTATGAATTTATCTATTTGGAGCAATTATTTTATGTAAAAAAAAATTACGAAGTTTCTATTTCTTGTAATAAATGTTTCTCTTTTAATAAGTTTCTTTTAATATTAAATAAATAAGTAATTTTAATTGAAAGAGACTTTATATTCTACAAGAACGATTATTATACTTATCTTAAGGACTTTTTTTATCAGCAATTTATTTAAGTGTATTCTCTTCCAACAAAATTTTCTAGACGGACATTTCTCGAAGTATATATACATATTATTCGTGTTTCAACATCTTTAGATAATTTAGATAATGTCAATATTTGCTAAACTTTCTGAACTTCTGGTAAATCCTACATTCAATCCCTTTCATTAATTCTCAATGTAATGACAAAAGCTGATATTGTTTCCGGTTACGACATATGGCAATTGCATATTACTTATGTGCACGCTTACGTATACTATATGTATCACAATGAAACAGAGTCATGCTGTTTTTACGCGGTGAGCCATAAATTATTCGAAGTTTTTTGAGTTAGTTCAAAAGCCGGAATAATTATATTGAATGTAATAAATGCCTCATGTTCTAAAAATGTATTGTAATTACATCCAGGTTAAGTTTAACTAATTTATTAAGTTTTTACGTGACAGGTGGAAAGTAAACTTTACTCAAATAATGAAGTGAATTATGGTATATATTTTTTTTTATTAAATTTTAAGAACATTTTATTTAACCATTAAGTGTCTTATATTTTCGTAGTTTACTAAAATAATCATAAATTTTTTAAAATGAGAAGAAATGAGTGTTTTTTAGAATGTGAAAGAAGGGCAAACAAACAAGTAATATTTTATATGAAGCTACTTGGAAAAGAAAAACACTACCTATCATATATAGTGTTAAGTATTAAATTATAGCAAATAAAAATATTAATTGAAGAGTTCGAGAAACGTATATTTTCTTTTTAATAAAATTGATAGAATTTTTCGAATCAAGTAAAACATTTATTTAATAAATATTATATTACAGCACACATTATCTTTAAAATGATTTTGATTATCAGCGAATTAAAAGAAAACAATCGAATGATAAAACGGTAAGGATCTCTATTAAGCTGATAAATAATACTCGTAAAAGAAATTTTGTATACTTTCGTATTAAAACTTGTTAGTTGCTTTATGAATATGATTTTCTTATTATTATACAATGTATATAAAGTAATGAAAAAGATATAACTCTTTAATGTATTTTGCATCACTCATGTAAGTATTTTGTATTCAGTGTTGTGTACATTGGATATATATGCAATTTTATCCTTTCTTTGTTTGAACTTATTTTTTAACAATTTCTCCATTCATCAAACGACTTATTTTTAATCTCTCAAGAAAGATAATAATTACTATGATTTTTCCGTAAATTAATTTGCGATACTCGATGAAAAAGAATTAAGTAGTCATTCTACGATTAACATTTACTATAAAAAATAATTTTGTTTGTAATAAACATAATTATTATGAAAATATATACTTTGTAATCTTTAAATGATTTATATGTAGTAAAACTTATACGTTTTAGAATATAAACTTATAACGAGAGAGGTCAGAAAAATTAAGAAACTATTCGAACGTTTTTAAATTTTTATTACTCGTTTTATGTACGGTTTTCCAACAAATATGGACAAAAGTTTATTCGAAATCGTAAAATCAGCTTGTGAAACAAAATGTTTATGAGGCATTAAATATTTGATTTTTTCAAAAATGATATTCGAACTGTCAAAGACCGACATATAAATGAAATTGTTGTTCAAAATCGTGCAAAAGAAGCTTGGCTTTTCAGCTTGCAAGAAATTTCTTTATTAATTTGTTACTTTTTATTAATTATTAAATCACTATTTCAACGAAAATATTGAAAAAACAATAGGCGCAATATAAGATAAGTAATCATATTTCATAATATACTTTTTCTAGGGAAATATTTTTTTAAGTTGTCAATTACGAATGATCTTTACTATGGAAACAAGAACGGACACGATTCAATAAAATAATATAATTCGAGATACAGCCGTAGTTGAGAGATCTCTGTATCGGTTTTTCAATTCATTTTTAGAAGACTACTCATCTATATATAAATTTAAATATCTATATAATTATTATACGTATTGTTAATAAAAAGACTTGTTATCTCGATACAGAAAAGCTCAATAATAAAATATGATGTGTGTCATAAAAGAACTTTTTTTCTTCAAAGACAATGGATTTTTTAAAAAATATGACTCTATGCCATCCACTTTTTCTTCTAGCATAATAAAAATTTATATTTCAATATAATTAAGCATATGCATTAATAAAGCAGTGATAACTTATTTAAATTGAACTTACACTACCATTTGCCTACATTGAACTATGATGTTTAGGAGTGTTACTATATTTTTCCAAATATTCTAAGTACGTATTCTCCTTGATCTAAAAACTTACTGTATATAAAAGAATTTGTTCTTATGAATAAAATTCTTTCTATTAATATTGCGTTTCTCGGTACGTCGCATTCGTGTAGTTCATTAAACTATTATTTATTGCTCGATCGATGTAGAAGAAGAAAAGGAAAAATTTTACAATTAAATCAATATTGTTTTTATTTTAGTATATTTATTTTTACTTAAGTCTCTTTCAATTATTATTGATTTTTAATATAAAACATATGCAATTAATTTTATTGAATTAGTTGTAATATATTCTGGAGCAGAATAGTGAACTAAATAAATAAAGTTACCTATTGAACAAACATAAATTAATCATTTGCTCTCATTTAAATAAATATATATCATAATGTCGCAAAGGAATCTATTTAGATATTTTAGAGACACACTTATGTATTTTCATATTAGTAAACTCAAATTTATGAAAAAACCACAATTGTTAATAAAAATAATTTAATAAAAGATAAGACAAAATATTAGGATAATGTTTAATACAAAATAAAAATTTAAGATATAAAAGAGTGAAGATAAGACAAATTATGATTTGTTAGATTAATTTATATTACATTATAAGAATAAATAAACCTTTAATATAAAATATATGATATCGAAATATAAGGAACATGTAAAAATATGAGTCTGATGTTTCCAACGTTGGAAATCCAACAAAAAATCAAATTTTTCAAAACTTGAAATTTCTTTTCAAAAGCTACGTAAATCGCATAACTATGATGCACTATCAACAAAAAAATGATATAACCCTAAAATCACCTCTAAAAACAACCCTTATTAGGGGATGAAAAATTGGAAAAATAAAAATTGAAAAATTTCAAATTTTCACTAATTATCATAAACAACAATTATTATCAACTACCAAAAAAAAATTTTATTGCGCATAGAAACTTATTACTAAAAAGAAGAGTGTATGCAGAAGATCGCCCCGCACAATAGTCTATAAATAAAATATTAATTAATATTTTAATAACAAAATTCCATAATTCTAGTGTCTAAGAACCTAGGATATAAATAAGAATAAGAATAAAAAATCATAAAAAAATATTTAGCAATATTTGCAAGTAAAATAAAAAATTCGCAAGTAAACACGTCCAGTACGCTACCAATAAGGACATGCGTCTACCGCATAATTGTTTAACAAAATTATGCTATTAGGATTCAACTACTTTTTATCGATGAGTTACGTTAATAAATAAACATATTTTCAAAAAAAAATAAGATTTTCGTCCTAGTTAAAACATTGTTTAAATGACTGTACGTATATGCATACGGTATACCGTATCGGATTATTGTTAATTAATATACGTTCCCGAGGCATTCAACAACTTTTTATTAATGAATATCGATAACCATGTCCAAATGAATAAACAGCCCGAATAGAAACAAAATCAGAGATTCTCATCATTGTTAACATGAAAGTTGCGCAATGCCTCGGGAACATATATTAATTAACAATAAACAGTCGCGTTATAAGAATACACATATTGCATAAGCATAGGAGGTGGAATTATTTAAGTTTGTTGAAATCTATGACGAGATCTCTTGATTTTGTTGCTTTTGGGGTTATTAGTTCATTTTGATATGGCCAACGATATTCAATATAAAAGTTGTGGAACTTGGGAACTCATTTTTATTAACAATAAACTTCTACGCAATACGCTATATATATAAGTACCGAGTCATTTAAAACGAAAATTTGATTGTTTCTTGAAAATCTGCTTATTTGTTGATTATTATATCAGTAACATAATTCATTAATAAAGTTGTCGAATCCTAGTAGCATGATTTTGTTGAACAATTATGTAGTAGACGCACATGCTTCTTTTTAGCAGATTCTTTTCGCAATATTTCTATATATTTTTTGATGATTTTTATTATATCCCAATCCTCGGTTCTTGTGCACTAGAATTGTCCAATTTTTTTTGTTAATATATTAATAACTTTTGTATTTATAGCCTATTGTAGGAGGCGGTCTTCTGCGAGTACTCTTACGCGCCGCAACTTCTTTTTGTTTATAATAAGTCTCTATGTCCAATAAAAATTTTCTTTTATTTTTTTGATAGTTGGTAATGTTTGTTGTTTATGATCGTTTGTGAAGAATTCAAATTTTTCAATTCCATAATTTTTCATTTTTTCATCCCCTAATAAAGATTGTTTTTGGGGATGTTTTTAGGGTTATATCATTTTCTTGTTAATATCACATCATAGTTATGCGATTTACGTAGATTTTGAAACGAAATTTCAAGTTTTAAAAAATTTGATTTTTTGTTGGAGTTCCAACGTTGGAAACATCAGATTCATTTATTATAAATATTTCACAAATTCAGTATGTTATTTTTAGTAGCTTATTTATTGAAAGTTATGAACGAATAAGAAATAAGAGCAATTTGTCATATAAAAGTAATTATTATCATGTCATATAAATGTCTTCTTTCATTCTATTTACACATGAATCTTTATGCTTGTCATAGGACTTAGATGCCACTGATTCTAAATATAATGTAACAATTTTGAAAAAGTATATCTAATATAGCAAAACTACATTACGTAAATTTAACACATTTATATTGTTTTTTTTTTCATTGTTGAATGTTTTTTTCAATACTAGAAAAAAATGTTTATTTTTATTTATGGTATAATAAAAAGCTCTGAAAAATGAAATCGCCCATGCAAATCTTTTTTAATTTAAAATTTATATTTAATACGAATTTGTGCCTTTTAAGGTTGATGCTCTTTTTAAGAATACAAAACATCTTCTCTGAATGAAAAACAAAATACATTCGACGGAAAGTGCATATACATTACGTGAATATAATTTTACTTTATATTAATATGTGTAAGTATTTTGTAACGAATATTATGTTTATGTTTAGACATGTACTATTCTTAGGTGCTTTTCTACCTCCTGAGTTTTCTCTTTCTCTCATTCTCTCTCTATTTCCAGGCTTTTTCTCTCGATATCATGTTTCATTCTTCCTCAAGTTCTCTTCTCCCTTTTCACACAATATTATATTTCTTAGTCATATCTGTATATTATCATTTATTACTTTGGTTTCTTTAACACAATACATATTTTTTAAATAAATTGTAATTATTTATTATTTTTTTTATATATTATTAATTATTAATAAATTTATTAATATAAATTTATTATTAATAAATCTGAAGGTAATTATTTATTATTCACTAAACCAGGTGAAATTTTTAACTCTTATTTATAAAAAGAATTAATTGTGATAATGTATATGTGAAACTAGATTGATAAGAAAATATCTAAATTTGTAACTCGTTTGTGAAACACGTTTGATGTGAGATTTACAGTAATAAATCAAATATTTTTATTACAAAAACGTTTTAACTTTAAAGTCTTTGAAGTCTATTTAATCATTTTAAAAGTGTAATCATTAAATCTACACTTTTTAATCATTAAAAAGTGTAGATATATTATGAATATTTAGCTATTAATGAATTATATAAGAGAATTATTTTAACGGATCCTTTACATAGTGACACCTTACGTAATGTTATTGAAAAAGTGAATAATATATTTACTGTAATAATTTGAAGAAGACGTGTTTTATAATTAACTTGTTTTTATATCACTTTAACATATTCTTAGTGTCGTAGCATTAGTTTTCTTCGTTATCGTCAATTATGACAAATTACTCAAGCACGTATAGTAAGTATTTTATTTTTTTTTATAATTTTTGTACTATAGTTAATCTATTGATTTAATCTGTTTAAGTATATTTTTGTTCTTTTTTCCTTTGTAAATGATATTTACGCTTAAAATTGAAAGAACATTTTTTATTGTTAAATGGTTTGGATGCGCTCCTATTTTCTTAGTATTATTTACGTTTAAAAAGTAAGCTTCTAACTTTACATAAAATTTAATTACACCACGAATTAATATTGATATCACAAATTTTTATTTTTGAAAAAAATTAAAACATCAATAATCATTTTAAAAATTCAACAAACTTACTTATTCGTTTTATATGTGCATTGTTTTTTATCTTTCTATTTCTGTTAACTTATTATAAATTGATTTGAATGATAAAAAAGGAGATTAACACGTATTTGTTTTAACAAAGTATTAGAAATAGCGATAAAAAACGTAATAAATTTTTAATATTCTATTTAAAGATATATATGATAATCCAACACGTTATTAATATCTCGTTTCAAATGATAAATTTATAATTCAAGAAATAATCGTTTAACCTACAGTATTATTTTACGTTAAACAATCGTTCCTGAAAATTGATTTTGGATGCATTCATAGTAAAACATTTTACTGATATGATTTTTACCAATTCGATAATACAAAATTTACAAAATTTCATTCATAGTATATCGATTAAAATTGTCCAGAAACAAATTTCTTAAAATAACAATGTAATTTATAAAATTATGTAGTAATATTATGCTATAGTAATATAAGTGGTTAAGTCGAAGATCAAAAAATAAAAATCTTCAATGCAACCGAATACATTCTTCTTTGATCTAATATGATATAAAAGTGCATCACAAGCATACCAAACTTCCATACATGTAGTTACTATTACAAATCAGAGCTGCAATCAGACCAGAGTTGCAAAATGTTGTGCAACAGTGTCTTAGATAAAAGTGACATTAAAACCCTTTTTTTAATTTTCACTATCATACTAATTATACCTGTCAAGTATAGATTGTACTAAGTAAAATTGTTTATATTTGGCGACTTGTGCCCATGTAACTATACTACCGATCAGTTTAAAATGAATGTTGAAAAGCTTCTCTTTTGTAAAGGTGTTATTCAAAAATTGTGCTAAAAATCGATTAAAAAAATTAGTTAAGCATGTGTAATTAAAGTGGATATTAAGTATTTTAAAGTACAACTTTTTGCCTGACAAATAAATGTGAAATACTGACTTTGAGTATCACATCAGCCGAAATTGCTGGAGTTGAATTTTAGTCACCAGAAAGTCAGATGACTAATTAAGATTTTCTTGTATGTCATTCAGTGATTAAATTTCGAAAATAGTAGAGTGCAAAAGAGAACGATATCCACTTCCTTTTTTGCAAAAGTTAGCACATTGTGTCTCCATCTTCTAGTCGCACAATTACAGCAAAAGATTAGTCATGTTTGTTTTCTAAAAATAAGATCATGAAATAACGAACGACTGAAAGGCCGATTAGTCATTTGATACACTATTATATCCTTGTTCGATTCCATATCTTGAGAGTAATTGATTTTTTTATCCTATAGTACATAACTATGAAGAATTATTTTTTTCTATCTTAAACAATGTTTGCTTCGACGTTTTTAAACTGTTAAGTTGTCGTACAAGAAGTTTGAAAAGAAAATATATATTTCAAATTGGAGGTATTTAATGAATTGCTTAAAAATACCGTTAAAGCTGCAAATTCAAGAAAACTGTGCTAAGAAAACATTTTCTTTATTTCACATAAAAGATCCACCTATACTTCGGGGTGTACGCAGCTTAATTTGTTAGTGATTTCTCCGAGTTTGCATTCCTGAACATTTTCCTTAATCACCAATACTTCAACTTATTTCATATATATAACTTACTTGTATCTTGAAGACTGTATGAGAGCCACTGCAGTATGTTCACGGCATCTCCTTCATAGAGCGCGGTTACTTAAAAATATCCTTCTGAGGCTTTGTTCGGAGTGAGTATCACATTGTAAACATCGTTATAACAAAATTTTCGATCTATAGTCGTAGTAAATTATTTGAACCGACATCTGACGGTCGTTGCGTGCGATTACGCGTTTACTTTTGTAAACCTTTGCACGCCATGTTTGACATGCCTTTACAAGTTCTTTCATCTTATGTGTGCTTCAAATACAAGGTATTTACTACAATATACAATTGTTGTTCATACCATTCGTAAAAATGTAATATAGTCGGTACTCTAATAATAATTTTCGCACATTAAATATAATGTTGAGTAAATAATAGATTAATAATTTCGTGAATATCTGTAAAGGTAGGAAAGATTCAAAACGTGTAACGCACAAGTTTACTCGGTCAAGAATCAAAAACCTTTCGCGTTCGCAGTAAATATTTTTTTCCAACCGAATAATCAATAAAAAGTTCACT
Organism: Wiebesia pumilae; assembly: GCA_018907045.1. Taxonomy (NCBI): domain Eukaryota; kingdom Metazoa; phylum Arthropoda; class Insecta; order Hymenoptera; family Agaonidae; genus Wiebesia; species Wiebesia pumilae. Next base: position 596,507 of record JACCHZ010000066.1, on the reverse strand, counting down.
GTTTTATGAACTCTATATTATAATCGTAGGCTTGTGGAATCAAACATCATCAAATTTATTTTTATTTTAATAATTATAGATGTATAAATATCAAATGGATACTCTATTAAAATCGATTATATTTTTATTGTGTTTTCTTAATAGTGTTTTCTCATGGATTATTTAAATTAATAAAGTAACGTGTGATATACTTCTTTTTACAAATGCATTAAATTTTTGTTTGATAAAAAATCATTGCGTTCAGTGCAGTTTTATCTATGTAAGACTCTTTATTATTTAGAAGTCTCGTGCAATTTAGGTTAGAGTTCTACAATGTTTACAACAAAAAGAAATAAAAAATGATTTTTTAAACAATTTGTATATTACAGTGAAAACGAATAATTAAATTGAGAATTTCCGTTCTTTAATTTTATTTTTCCAAAGAATCATTTTGTAAAAAAAATTCTATTCGTAAAATATAATAAATACAAATAATCTTTAACATTATAAAATCTCATGCAAAATACGATAAACGCTTATTTTCGTGTTTTTACATAGTAAACTATGATGATTTAAATCAGCATGAACGAAGTATCGATATTTGTATACTCAATGATTTCATTAAATGATTTTCATTGAATATTAAATACTTTTACAAATCATTCGTTAACTATTGAAATTATTTATCAATAATTATAAAATAATAATTATTACCAATAAGTGAAAGAATGTTAATTCAATGTATATCAAATTTTTATACGTTCTTGTTATACAAAAAGACACCGCGTAAAAATTCATTTTATTTATAGATCGCTTTACGTTAAAAAAAATGCAATCTCTAGCAAAATTTGAACTGAGTCGATATATAAATTTACCACTAGAGCCTTAAAAGTAAAGAAACTACAAAAAAGTTTAACAAAGCACCTTAAAAGTTAACCTTTCACTATCATTTTCCTCACTTTTGCAATTGACAAATTTTATATAAATTATAATCTGAAAAACATATATTAGAATACCACATATAATGTATATATAAGTATAAATGATTTTAGTTTGAATTAAAAAAAATAATATATTAACAATTTTTAGAATAATATTTTAGCATTTTTTATGTACACTTAAATAATTGTTAATAGATTTATTTTCTTGTATTTGTGAAATAACAAATAAATAAACTCTGTGTTCTGTGAAGGAACGAGTGTAATTTTATTTTTAATTAATTAAAATCAAAACATTACATTTTTCAAGTGAGAAAATAATGTAATTTTTTAAAAACATTCTATGAATAATATGTAAAATTACCAACAAGAGCAAAAAATGAATTAGTTTATGAAATGTTGATCAAACTTTAGTTTAAATTCAGAAACTAAGTAGTTTTTACTTTAATGTTGATTTTTAATAATGCTAACTTGCGGAACTAATAGTTTCATAAGTCGATGATTAAGAAATATTTTTCCTATGATTTTGGACAAGGAAACATTTTAAAAATTCACGATAAACTAGTAAAAATCAATTTACCGTGTTGAATAATTGAACAGTTATTGTTGCAAATTAAAATGGGTTTGATATTTGAAAAATAGAGTATTATTTGGTAGATTAATTGAGCGATTTCAAAATATGTATTCAAAATAATTACTACATCGTAGTGTAATATAGTTTTCCAAAATTTATTATTAAAATAATACTCGAACATAAAGTTTAAAAAATTACAATAATATCTTTTGAATTAAGCTACTTTCGGAGATGTTAAAGATATTAAAATATTATTACAATTCTTGTACATTACTTCGATTCTAAGAAGTCACTTATATATACGTTTGTGTGCTCATAGAAACTATATTTAACCGCCGGTATTTAAATGATTTCAGCTGTACACGTGATTAACGCACATTACGTTAGAAGCGTCCTTAAATAACGAGATCAACATTCTTACTTATTTTGCATTTGAGCCTTGTATCGTTAACGTTAAATAATTTACGACCAAATACGTCTATTACAATCAAATTATTGCTTTAAATAGAGCCAAATTATAAGGTAAATGAACGCAAAAATATAATAAAGAATATAACCTGCATGTTTGCATATACGCGCCATAGAGTTTCATCTGTACAAAAGCAATTGAGCACATTGCAATAAGAAGGGAAATGATTAAAAGAAAATAATTTGAATCTTAGTTTTGCATTTACTTGCTTGTATTACGATAAAAGAGCCGAATTTCGCTAAATGTCAGAATGGAGGCGCGCGACTTAAAAGGACATTCATGCAAGGAACGTACGATGCTGCGTACCGTAGCTGTAAATTCGAGTCTACATTTATTTATAGATGCACGCGTATCAGCTGCAAAAAGGAAGACAGCACGTACATGTGCGAAAGGCACATTGTTTCTGGTTCGGGTGCGAGTACAAAATGCCGCGCACGCGCACAGCCGTCGGTAACGACGTTGCTACGTTTACCCGCGTGCGCACGCGGCGCCTCGCCGCACATTCGACGTGTCACGCGAGATCCGCCGTCGTCGCGGAGGGTGAAAAAGCGTAGAGGAGGGTGGAGGGCAATGCGGAGTCTCTGCTCCCTCCAGCACCGTTGTTAACCCTCTCTCCCACCCGCTCGTTTTGGCTCGATCTTGAGGCTACCAACGCGGCGATGATGCGTGTGCACGCGCCGACGTTTTCGTCGCGTCTCACTCTAATTATAAAATCCCTCTCTCCCTGCACCATCCCCTTCGTGTTGGTCTCTCGGGGAAACCTCGAGTACGCGCAGAGATAGGCAAATGTCTGCAATAAAGATAAATAGGTAGATGAACACGGAGTGACAACGAAAATGGATGAGTTTCCTTTCTCCCTTCGTCGACGTAAGGGGATGATGAGCCGAGAGTCACTCGCCTCGGTTGCGTCGCGCGCAAGAAAATCATGAATGAGAGAAGGATGTGCGTTGGCGCACATGTACAGTGCACGGGGAAGAGAGAGAGAGAGAGAGAACCGTGACATTGATAGAGCCGCTCAAGGTGCGCGTGTTCTGCCTCAGATGAGACTTCCAGTGCGCCGGAGCGAGACCGAGATACACCCGGTCGACACAGAGCGCGCCCACCCGCACGCACACGCAGACCCGGAGAGGAGAAGAACTCCGCATACTCCCCCTCCCCACGAGGTGATCGAGCGTGCGCTCGAATTGGCGTGTGTGTCAGAAGGAGTAGAGAGGAGTCGAAGTTGGGTCGTCCGCGAGGAACCGTCGTCGCATTGTGCGCGGCGCCAAAGTCGTCCGCGACTGTGTTGTTACTGCTGCTCACCACCGTTGCCACTCCACGGCGATTTTGTTTTTTCTGCGACGTCGCGCAATGTGCTGGGGCCACGGATCCGCGAAACGACCAGTGGTGTCCGCGATTATCGATCCCGGGGTCGCCGGAGACGATGTTGACCGGACCCAAAGAACAGTTGCCCCTCAGAAAACAGCTGGTGCAATTATCCAGCTCCTTGAGTCGACGTATGTGGGACGTTGATCAAACGTACTGTTTTTTCCCCGTGGAAGTTGACAGACTCCTTTCTCTTTTTCTATGCCCTATATATTGACCCTAATTCTTAACGCTTAAATTATTTCACGAGCCCTATGACGATATTATTAGCTTACATTGCTAGGATTATTTTTTGTACATCACCAGGACTCTCTAAATTAATTGTCGATCGGTCGAACTTTGTGCGGTGCTTGAACTATTTTACTTGAACTACAGTTGACATGACCTGACAAGTGATGCAAACAAAAAGAAGAGAAAATGTGTATATCCAATCCGACCAGAAAACCTCGCGTAATCCAAATGTAAAAGTATGTGCATAGTGAAAGTTATTTAAGTGTAAATGTATAAAATCGTCCCCAATGATATGTTCTACCAATGGATCGTCTCGCAGCCTTGAGGTCGCGAACGGGTCAACGGTAACAAGTCTGATAGGGGACGGGGGGACGATGGAGAGGCTGTCGCAACAGCATCGTTGTCATCGTCGTCATCATCATCATCATCATCATCATCATCATCATCATCATTATCATCATCAGGAGCAGCAACGGATCGGGAGGCGGTCGAGACTCGTCAGTGGGAGGCAGCGACCGCTCAGTCCGACGGAGACGCGTTAGCCGTGGCGCGTGTCGACCAATGGAGCGGTTCAAGTGAGAGGGTCGTTCCTGAGGGGCCATGACCCCCGGGGCGACTAATCTGGACGCGGAGGGCCTCGGCCCGTCCTGTTCAGACCTGCATAACGTCTCGGTCCAGGAGGCCGCCGTGCCCGTCGGTACTGCGCGCACACTCCTACAAAGATGCTATCAACATCTCAAGGTCAGCTGACGGCAAACGCGAACACGCTTGGCGGTTCTCACATTGAAATATGGTTTTGTTCGATGCTGATCACAACTTTGCCGATCCTGCTATAATTTCGAATTAGTCTTTTGGTTACTGCTCAAGAGAAATTTTTGTTCTTTCTTTCTAGTTTTTTGAGTCAGCACCTTCATTGTATTACGTAGAGTCACGAACAGTAACATCGTTAAGATTTTTAAATTGGGGCTATTTGTCGGTTTACGTATAGTATAGCGGATTACGCACTGAAAACATTTATTTTTCGTTGAATGGACTGTTGCTTTAATACTTACAATGGTACTGATGTCGACACGATGAAACGATCGCTTTTGAAATCTTGATTGATTGATAAGCGTTAGAGCACTTGGACTATTTGGAAATGTTTGCATTTCTATTCACTGTTAACATTTTTTCTCGATGATTTATACTACACATAAATGATACATGGAGTTCGGAGAATATGATTTTAATATCTATAACATTTACTTAGTAATTATTAGTAATTATTAAGCCGGAGTGTATTCTACTGTTAATGTCACGTGATTTGTATAACACTGAGTAACTTTAATAAATTATACTCATTAGGATAATTGTATATTTTACAAAAATTCTGATAAATTGCAGGATATAAAATAAGATATAAAATGATAGAATGTATACCTAAAATAAAATTTCGTAAAAATAGTAAAACTCTTCTTTAAGTAATTCTTTTATTACTTTTCTTTCTTCTGTACATTAAAAAATGTTATCCAGTATTGAAAACATATTTGCAATAATAAGAATAACACAATTAGAAACTCATAGCTCAAGATTGCATAATTTTATTTTGTATCTTTTATTTTGTACCTAATAAGGTTCTTTTTAAAATTAAAAATAACGATTTTTCTATTACTAAAAAAAATGGGTTGCTGCATCAACTTGTCGAGATATAATAGATGAATAATTCAAATGCAGAAATTCAGGTTAAAATGCGAGATCGGTCAACTTGATTATTTTTATTCAACTTTTGCTTCTTTCGTAAATGACCAGTTGAGTTGTATATCACGGTCTAGTTCAGCAGGTTTAAAAAAAAAACGTCAAATACTCGACTTGTTAAAAAAGGTTTTTTTTGTGTAAAAATGAGAAATAACATATGTTTTCTGATTATTTATATTATTTTATTTTTCAGTATTATTTTAATTTAAAACTTCGATACAGAGTAACGCGCAATTAACATTCTAAAATATTACAGGACTGTTAACGCTTTAAAAAGACTACATATTGTCTGCATGATTTGTAAATTATGTACATTATGTATTAAATTTAAAGTTCGATTTTGTTATGTTAACATTATGTTTTTTTATAATATTTTAAAACAATTAGAAGTTCGGATTACAGATAATGTGATGAAATATCTTAAAAGTCTCATTGATGAAAATTATTGAAAAAACGATAATACTTTTTTCAAGTTAATGATTTGTCAAATATTGATATTTAATTCAATGTTTATTGTTAGTTATTTAATATAAATTAAGGAACAAGGTCATTAACTTCATGGAATAGTATAGTTAATACACGTAATTGCTTAATAGATTACCGATTACGTCAGAGTTTCTAATTAATTTCATTACACTTGCTAGTAAAATGGAGATTAAAAAGATATTGTACGTTATTAGCCGTAGTAATCAATTTTTCCGCCATTTATCGGAGAGAAAATTCATGCTTTGAAGTGAACACTTTTATTTTCAGAATAATTACGAATACCTATAAGATAAATTATAAAATTGATTTATTCGCATAATGTTTAAGTAAGAATCTAAATGAAAAATTTAGTATTGTTTTTTAACTTTATATTACATTTTAAAACTACGTCATCAAACTTAATTTCTTCAAACAATAACAGTATTTGTTTTATAAAAAAAAAACTTAATAATAGTAAAACTTTTTCTTGTCAACGAAAACATTTATTTTATATTAAACAAATTTAAGATATGCTCAACTTACATTCATGTAAAACATGCTACTGTAACATATATTGAATACGTAGTAAACGTATAATACTTCATATTTTAACATTTATTATCAAATATTTGAATATTTAAATATTCAGAAAGTTTGAGGTCTTTTTCTTTCTATATTTCGATTCACAGTGGTCCTTAAAACAAGTAACTAATTCATATTTATATCTACTTTGAATAAATGGAACAGTAACTTTTAAAATACATGCATAAAATATTCTCAAATATCATAAAAGCCTCGACTCTAAATTTATGAATATAGTGATTAGTTCGTTTTCTGTATTACATAAGTGGAATTTTATCATCAAAGTTTGCATACGTATAAATAAATACCGGAATTTGTAAAATGTAAAAATTCAATTAGTTTATTGAGCTTCGGATAAAAAATTGACAATCCACATTCATTTGTTATTTTTAATACGTACATCTAGATACTATTCATTATAATGGAAATAAGAAAAGCAAACTTGTTGCCTTTTACCTAAGACGTAAGGATTATACGTGCTAAGCGAAATTAATTTCAAACTCTTCTTTGTATGTGAGACTGGAAAAGTAGAAATTAGCATAAAACTAGAGTAGGTTTCAAAATTTAAATTCTATTTTAAAAATACGAATATGAATAAAGCAAGTTGTAAGAATAAAATAAAATATTTCTAAATGAAAAAATCATAATCGTATATGTTTTTATTACTTACGAGTTTCAATTAATTTATTCTTTTATAATTATTTTCAAAAACTTCTTTCATCTGTACTATTTAAAAGCTCAAATAAACTGCTGACTAATTTAGAGTACCAACGATTTGCTTATTGGAGCTAACCACCTTAAACAATGATTTATTAACGTTTGTAAGTGAAGAGCATGCATAATTTTAAGTAAGAGAATATCTTAATTTAGGTTATAAATTTGTAATTTATTTATCAAGAGTCATAATCGAAAGAACTTTAAAAACGATACGAATCAGTGTTAATATGAGATACGGAGATGCAGTATAGTAATACTGTAAAGTTAGAGTTTATAAAAAGACAGCTGCATAGAAGCTATATAGATAATCTATAATTAAGTTCTTGATGAAGCACACGTATCGAACACATCCAGAGGTGTATTTTAATAATAATTATGTATAAAAACGTTCGAAATATATTACCGACTTTAATGAATTTTTTTATTATCTTATATTTAAAATATTACGAACTTCATCAGATTGAACTAATTTTAATTAAGTATAAAAACAAAATGAACAATTTTAAAAGTGCATTATTACACATTCATTACACATTATTATTTGAAAAATATACGAGTGTAAAAAAATGTTTTTCTTCAATCCTTATCGCAATGCTTAAGTGTTACTTAAATTATTGCGGTAATTTACTGTTTTAGCAATTAAAAGGTATCATCATAGTCTGTAATTCAAACAATGTTTCAATTTATATAATATTCATATTATTATATATTTTGCAATATTCTACTGTACTATTTTTTCAAGGTAGTTTGCTAAGATTAAAGAATACAAAATAAGCAAATGAGCGATTGTCCAAATTCTAAATTCAAAAGCATTAAGTCGAATAACCGAAATAAATTTCATTAACTTATTTATATATATAGTTCAATATAACAAGCTCTTCGAAATGATTAAACTGTAAAAAATTTCTTTTCACGTAATCCTCCAGGTAAATTATTTGAAATTAAGATATGTAAAAAATCCATTATGCGAATAAACTATTTTAGGTGTTTAAAAAAATTTATGCTTCTACCTTTACATACTAAAAATACCTAAATAGATATAGCCATCGCCCTGTGAATTAAAATCCCATATACAAACTTTATTTACGTGTATACTTATATGACTCGTTAGACAATAAATATTAGATATATTTCAGTGCACCAAGAATAAAGTGATAAAAAAATTTCTAATGTGTACAATAAACTCGCGAACGTTATAGAAAATCATTAAAACTTGTTAGTTGACATTTTTATTTCAATTTCTAGATGAACGCTTTTACGAAAACTAGGTTAAATTAAAATACAATAATATCATTACGTAGATTACATTAATTTATACACAGCGCTCGTATAGTTAATGTAAAAATTATTAAAAAATAAAGGAAACAAACATCAGCATTAGAATATTGGAAAAGATTTTAGAGTTAGAGTGCAAAAAATGAAGACGAACTTAATGCGAACGAGAACTCGAGGATTATTCCAAAGCTCACGAGCCTTTCATACTTTTACAGACTTCCGGCGTGGGGGAGGCGTCGGTGTACCATGCGCTTGTCGTGATATTCCTGGAGTTCTTCGCGTGGGGCCTCCTGACGATGCCAGTGATCTCGGTGCTGAACGAGACCTTCCCAGATCACACCTTCCTCATGAACGGCCTTATAATGGGCATCAAAGGTATACTCTCGTTCCTCTCGGCACCGTTGATCGGTGCCCTTTCGGACGTCTGGGGTCGCAAGTTCTTTCTGCTGATAACGGTGGCCTTCACCTGCGCCCCCATACCCCTTATGAGTATCAACACCTGGTGGTTTTTTGCTATGATATCAATTAGCGGGGTGTTCGCGTGCACCTTCTCTGTCGTATTTGCCTATGTCGCCGACATCACGGAGGAGAGCCAAAGGTCTAAGGCCTATGGAAGGGTAAGTTCAATTTTACACACTTAAAATTGATAAGCCTGTTTGCAAATTAATAGCTAAAAGAAATTGAAAATGCCTGAATTAGTTAGCTCTCTGCATTATCTAACATTAATGTTTACGTAATCCTGAAAATGTTCTCTTTAATAAATAATCATTGTGCCTCAAAATTTAAATTGACGATTCAAGGTTACTCGTAATACCCGAGCAAGCGTGCGTCGAGATAATATATATAATAATCACACAGTGACTATAAGTGTACAGTATGCGTGACCGTGTGTTGTCGCTCGGTGAATTGACAGACAAGTGTTCAAATTACGGCGCAGTGTGTTTTCGCACGCAAGCGATAATCTTACCCCAACGAATTTCCAGACGCCAAAAAAAATATTTGACTGCAGTTAAATGTATTATTACGTGGTGATGCTTTTAAAACTTGTGTAGAAGGGGAAATTGCACCTGTGGCTGACATTCCTATGGCTTCTCTATTGAAGTAATATTTAGTAAAACATTTATCGCACTGCATAAGCAAATTACGCTAATTACATACAAGATTACGCTAATAAATTTGACGTAGATGAAACAATTCGTTACGTGCAAAAAGTGACATATTTTTATACTGGATTCATAATTTACATACGAATCGTATTACGTACACATTTCATGCAAGACTCACATAAAATATACATGTTCTTTTTTCTTCCTTCGGACAAATTAAATCATTTAATTACGCGTCATGGAGCTGGTGTTGAAATTGTGTATTCTGTCAATAAATGTGCGATTAAACTATAACAACGTGCTGTGAAATCTCGCGTGGGGTACACCTCTAAGCTCGTAAATTAATAATTCTGATTTTACACGAATGCATATTATTCTTTATTATTTACATAATTTTGTTTTTTTCTCTTTCATTAATCCTCGCGTTTACAAAAGCGCCTACGAGTTCTAATGGCTGGCAATTTGAAGTTCTTTTAATTTTGTTGATTAAGTCTATTTACTCACTTGCTTACATTTTTCTCGCCTAGGAAGAAAAACCAATAAATGAAAATAATAAGCATTTTAATGGGATAAATCAAATGTATTTCCATTTTTGCATAGCGAGCAAAATACGCAAGTCAGTTGGATCTTGACTTGTGTGATTATAGTATCGCAGCAAATTAATTCCAGAAAAAACTACATATAAAGTAGTAAAGAAAAAATTGTTTTTAATAAGTATATCATCCATTAAAAATTTGAATCTTGTATCAAATATCATTAAAAATATTTTAACATCTTTTACAAGAACGAAACTTGTTCAATGCAGAATTTGTTCTTTGATGTAACAAAGACGTATACATATACACACACATATATATACATTTTTTTTGATACAGAATAAGAGTTGTATGTAACATTTTATTTATAAGTAACGACGTACTATTATGTAAATGTTTATAGATCGTTATTGTTTGTTATGTTGATGAAACACTGGAAAACTGAATAATAAATTACTATCGATGCGATTCTATAACGTTTACATTTCAAGTTTGTTTATATTTATTTATTATTTAATTCCGAACTTTTGGCTTTTTACTAGCGAAGAAAGTTTGTTGCCTTGATAAGTATCTCTTGTTACATTAATCTTTTGAAAATTTATGCTAAGGGAGTACAATTGTGTTGATTCATTTGAAAGTTTATAGTTACGTTGTAATGGAAAATCGTTTGATTTAATTTCCCTTTTTTAATTCAACTTTTTCTTATTATTTGAAATAATATTTAATTTTTTAATTAATCACGCATATATTATTTCTTACAACTATGTAATTTATTAGAAATATAGTACTATTTACTGTATTTAGTATTTCTCGATTCAACGTTTATTTTTGTAGTTTCTTAATATCGTTCTGGACTGTTTCAATTAGTGTTTTTTTTTCCTTAATTTTACTATTAAGCGTCCGGTACCCGATTTCGTAAATTTAAATCAACAGAAAAGTTTTTGTTATATAAATTATTACGAATTTATTACGAAATGCATGTCGATTATTATTTAAAACATTCATGTACTAATGGTTTAGCTAATGCTAAGGTTAATAAAATATGTAATACCTGAGTGACCTAGTGTACTGATTATACAGTATACTGTCTGCTAATGTATAGCTCAATATTCATTCAAATCTAAGTATCATTATATCTCATATAAATAAGTATAATCTATCATTCCCAAAATTTAAAAATAAATTAACAGTTAAAAATCTTAAGAATATTTTTATGATAATTTATTAATAAATAATAATTTCAATAAATTAAAGTATTTTTGTAACTGAACTTTCTTTATTGATATACATTTTTAGTGTTAAATTTAAACCAAAGCAATTAGAATTATTTGTTTCTTATTACAATATAACTTTCTTTTCGACACTGCCTTAATCTACCCATTGTTTTCGTTTTTTATTGAATTGGCAGTATAAAGTTTCGAGTACTTAACATTCTGTAAGCCATTTTGTAATATTGTGTTCAGATCATTAATAACTATAGATAATTAATTATTTTTTTAGTAATTTTTAGTCGTAATGTAAATCAATAAAGCGATGAAATAAATCACGTACGTACCTATAGAGATTATAGTGTTATATGTTCTCATTTAGAATGTATATTATTTCTAAAAGTTAAATATTAAACATTTGTGAATTTGATAAATAAAAGTGTTTTAAAATATTTCATAAGAAGTGCAAGTTTTTATTAGTATTAACGGTATTTATTGTAATATCATTAATATTCAAATTTTACTTTATCTTTATTTTACCATTAAAAAAATATAATTGATAGCTACATCTTTTCGATTATTCTTCATGAAATGGAAATTGTGTATTTTAGATTCAATTAAAGTGAGTGATAAGTATACACTTAAAATTGTATTTTTAACCAATTTTCGTGACAATAATTTAACGAGAATGACTTGGTTTAAAACTGTCCTCGCTACGTTCCAACATTTAATAGACGTAATTTTCGTAGGTATGCAAGGCCATGATATTTGTGTACTATGACAACACAGTTTTGTATCCAAAAGCATTAGAAAAGAAAAAAATGCATGAAATTAGATTTCATAATAATATAAATCATTTATGTAAAATCGAATCGAAATTAGTGTAGGTATGCATTTTTTGTAATTTATAAAGATCTTTTAATACCATGTTCATGCGTAGTTGAGAATCTCATGTGTTGATAAAGTACGCGGGAATTGGAAAATAATTCGAATTAATTAGAACTTCAAATATATAAGATACTTCAACAAGTTTCAAAAAGTAAGATAAACAAACTTACTCAAAAGAGTGCATCTAAGTAAAACATCAAAATTTATAACAGTTTCATTAGTTTCATTAGTCGTGAAGTAACAAGAAATAAAAACCCGTTTACTCACTCACAATTGGTTTACCGAGAAAACAAATCGAAGAAATGAAGGTTTTATTGCAATGATATGTTCTAGCGCAAAAGAATTTATATCTCGTCACACCAAAAGGCTTTTGTATTTGTAATAAAATCATGTTTGATATTTTAGTATTGCAACAAATATAACCTGATAGGAAATATTGAACATTCTGCCGTTCCGGTTAATTTAATAGGAAATCGATTGTAGATAACCTTATTAACATTACAAATAGATATTAAAATTTAAGGTTGTCGATGTCGCACAAACCACAAACTCTTAATTTATTAGTTAAATTAAAAATAATAAGAAATTTATTACTTTATTGTGAATAAGCGTAATAATGACGACAGCTTCAGTTATAACTCAAAGCAGAAATAACATGCACATCAAGCTTATGTTTTCATACATTTTGCAATTAAAAATATTTATCTTACTTTACACATCTATTTCATTAGCTTATTGCTTTTGTATTAAAATCCAGATTCACTGGAATATCAACAAGAACCAAGAAGAAAACAAAACCTAAATAACCAAAATCATAATTTTTGTGCGCAGGTCTCGGCGACGTTCGCCGCGAGTATGGTCATAAGCCCGGCAATGGGCGCTTTCACCATGAGCACTTACGGACAGAATGTTGTGGTCGCCCTGGCGACCGCCATCGCCATCCTCGACGTCTTTTTCATCCTCGTGGCGGTGCCGGAGAGCCTCCCGGAAAAAGCTCGGCCGCCGGCGCCTATTTCCTGGGAGCAAGCCGATCCCTTCGCCGCACTCGGAAAAGTGAGCATGATCATCTGCTTTAGTTTTTTTTTGACGTTTCAAGTTTCCAGCAGGAAAGTCAGTTGTGCGAAATAAAAGAGGGGTGATGCATTTTTTCTTCTTTAAAGAGGTACTTTTAAATGCCGATTGATCGCGCAATGTTTTTTTATAAAACAGTTTCGGTGAATAAACATTGCATTAATAAACATTGCTCGGTGTTTCTTATTTCCATTGAAATCTTTTAAAATTATGTCTAACGCTTCGTACTACATCTCAATAACAATTAACTTAAATATTAACTTTAATAAAACTTGCTTTTCACAAAAAGCTTGATTATCCAAAGTCATAATTTTCATGTTTTTCGTCACTTGAATTTCCATTCTGTTTACTATTTAATTGCTGCACTTAAATCAATTTAAGGTATTTTTATCGTTTCCGTTGAAGGAATATGATTTTTCAGTATTTATCTTTTAAAATGATCCATTAAACAGCAACTGTCAGTTTGTCTGTTATTATATAGGCTTTCATTTGCTGTTTGTAAATACAGTACGAACACTGTGACCTTTTTTTATTTTCCAATATCAAGAATCTAAATTTTCTGTATTTTATAATTAGCTTTGATCGTTTTAGAAAGCCTATTTTAATGCTTTTATTTATTGTGAATTTTATTTATTGCGCAGCCCTTAGTATTTGTTTAAATCTGTCACAACTCCCTTAAAAAATAAGACTATCTAAAATAAGAATCTGAGCTCTATTCGTAATGAAAATTGGTTTTACAATATCTCAAACTTCAATTGAGTATTTAGAATAATTTTGATTATTAATGTTTTCAAGTATTTAATACATTACCGAGCACCAAAAAACACGTGATGTTAAAAATTTTTCTTCCTTTAAACAGTCGATACACGTCAAATTTCAAATTGCAAGAAATATTGCTCTAATTTTATATGTAATAAAGTGTAAAATATTTTCAACTGTAATTTTCGGCGGAATTGTAAAAGAAGTTGTAAAAGAATAAGAATTCAGTACAGACTTGAGTCATTTGTATCATATAAGAAAATTAATCTCTTTATAAAGAAGACCACTAGCAAAGGTACATCAGCCAGTACACAAATAATGTATCATATCGCGATTGCTTACACAGGTGGGGAAAGATCACACGATACTGATGCTGTGCGTCACCGTGTTCCTGAGCTACTTGCCCGAGGCTGGCCAGTATAGCTGCATATTCGTTTACCTTAAGCTTGCTATGGGATTTTCGGCGACGATGGTCGCGATATTCATAGCCGTCGTTGGCATCCTTAGCGTCTTCGCCCAAATTGTCTTAGGGCCGCTCATGAAGACCCTGGGGAGCAAGCACACAATCATGCTAGGACTCCTATTCGAGCTCCTCCAGCTGATGTGGTACGGATTCGGCTCGCAGACGTGGTAAGTGCATGATCGGACTATTTGCTTTGGTTATTTCGAGATGATTTTAGAGGACAAAGTTGTAATTCTTTGTAACCAATAATGCCAAAATCTCGTATTATCTACTATTACTATACTAAATATTTAAATTAAAAGTAGAACGTGCCGTGTAGATTAAATTATATCGGTTGAATGTTATGACTGACTTATGTATTCGATTTAATAAACATCTTGTGCTCTATTTTTAACAAGTACCTGTGATACAATTAGCTGAACGAATGTAACGCATTTCTAATGCAGCAAGTAGAATCAGAGCGAAAAGAGATTCGATCCTTAAAAGCTCGGAAGCACTTGTAAGATATTTTAGCAAGAGCGCTCGGTTATAGGCAAGCCAGCGAATCGTTAGGTAATGATAGGAGAGTAAGTAAATATAAGAGAGAGAGAGAGAGAGAGAGAACGCTCGTTTCTGTTTGCGTGTTCTCGAAAAACCAAGGATGATGTGGGCGGCAGGTGTGCTGGCGTCGATCTCTTCGATCACCTACCCTGCGATCTCGGCCTTTGTCTCGATGCACTCGGACGCGGACAAGCAGGGACTCGCCCAGGGTATGGTCACGGGCATGCGGGGTCTTTGTAACGGGCTTGGACCCGCCATGTTCGGGGTCATATTCTACCTGTTCCACGTCGATCTCAACGAGAAAACGCCCTCGCTGCCTCTCAAACCGCCCCTTCTTGACGAGAACAATAACACGGGAACTGCCACGCACCTCGATATCATGCCTCAGGTGAAGGATAACGTTTCCAATTGGGTTTGTTCTTTTATCTTTGTATTTGTTTACTTGCCCATCTATTTGCCTTTGTGTCTACTTTATTATTTTTTTTCACACTCCTACACGGAAATAATGCCTTACAAAAGAACATAGAAGTAGTAAGAACATAGCGCGGTATCTTGTCTCGTTTCATAGATTAATGATTTTAATTGAATACACGTTATGGCTAAATTATGGAGCATGTCACAAAATGTGATACAAAATATGTGTTTTAATACTTTTTTAAAATGCATAATACTCTAATATGCTGGATACTTAATAATTTTGGTATTTATTTATTGTCACTTGTGGGCATCGATCAGAAGCGTTTATAATTAAGTTCGCGTATTCCTTTGCGAAAGTACTTACTTACCTACTTTTTCCTACGATTCAATTGACTAATATTTGAAACAGTTTCATGCAATTTCGAATAAATTTACTGCAAGTGCTCTATAATTATTTGAAAACTGATAGTCGAAATAGAAATATAATTTGGTATTCTTCCAGCTGGTACCAGGACCCCCCTTTGTATTTGGTGCATTATTGGTGATTTGCGCGCTGTTGGTAGCTGCTTTTATCCCGGAATCGACTCCGATGATAACAGGACAGCTGCATCATTCTTCTACCTCCCGGAGGCCTTCCGGTAAATACGCATATCAAAAATGTACGTTACAACTTACCACCATACGAACTGAGAAGGAAAATTCTGGTGGTGGGTCTTAATCGAATAATAATTATTATTAAACACGGCCGTTCTTATTATTTTAACGGTCAGTTGACATGCGTATTCATTTCGTTTTTTTTTTCATTCCGTTATAATCGATGATTCGTATAATAATTATAATAATTGAATAGTACTCTCCTAGTCAACAGTAATCGATGAATCAAGCAATGCAATAGTATTTACAGCACTTTTACATACTTATTTGTTCACTAGAATTGAAATAAGTCTGCCGATGTTACTTTTTTCATTACGGTAGTGTTCAGATATCATTATTATTGAACTTATATATTTATGATTTATATACTAATAGAAAATTATACTTTGAAAAGCATTTCATGTATTATCCATGATATAGAAAATCATAGTTGTACAAATAAGAAATTATAGATCGTTAAAAAATCCTTTGTATAATGAATTGATATTTTATTGAAACACTATCGCTATCTTCCAAATCAAAAGTTCAATTAAAAGTGCAGTTCAAGAGTTAAACTCTCGCGTTTCCAGTTAATTTTAGATTGCTTTAAAGAACAAAATTGGCAGTGGGCCAAACGGTAATGGATTGTTCAGAAATAAGATAAAATGTACCTTATGAAGGAAAAAAGCTTCTTAATATGAGTTAAATATATTACTCAAGGAAAGGGATGCTTAATGCAGTAAATAGTGTGTGCGAATATTATTTTTTTTTCATGCAACTTCATATAGTTAAAAATTATTATAATTTAATCTGTTTGCTTTTAAAAAATATAACTAAAATCTCAACTTAATTGAACTTAATATTTTTACTTATACAATTGGGCCTTTTATTTACAGTTTATTACAGTTTTAATTCGAGTTTTTAATATTCGAATGAATTAGTTTATATTTATATTGCTTCTGTGCAACCTTATTTTGAATTATATTATCGATATATTGTCTTTTAGGACATCTTGAATAATTCATTTTAAATTTGACCTATGGCCAACGGCAGGAGGGGATATTTCGTAGTAATTGTCTTTTCAGACAAATACGTAATCAGATATTCATAATTAAGCTAAATGTTCGATAATAATACGGTAATGCATAAAATATTTAAAATTCGCTTAAGCTGTAATTTTTACATAAAATTTCGAAAGAACCATAAAAGTGCTCAGTACACGATGAATCATATTTAATAAACATTTTATTTTTAATCGCGCATCATCTAAATCTCGTTTCTATGATAAAAATATATTATGTACTTTTACTCTCTTTTAATATTTATGTGATAAACTAATCTTCCTCTTCTCTTTTATCAATACTTTCGAAACTCTGATTTTGAAAACATTCGGATCGTCATAAGTTTTGTTCGCGTTTTCTCCAATTTTTTACAATATCAATAAAGGTACGTAGTATAATGTTGAGCTTTACTAAAATAAAACAGAATTATCAAAGAAAATCTTTTCTATTCAAGAAAAACGATACAACGTTAGAAAAGATTGATAAATGGTTTTTATTATTTTACATTTATGAGTGTTCATATAATGCTAAAAAACGGTAAAAAATTACATAAAAAGCTTCACAAAAAACAATTCCTCATCAAATAGTTATTCGATGGCTAATTTTATAAAATTATATTTATATACAATTATTTTTTGTAGCTTTTTATTGCCTTGAAAAATGGGTCTAAAAAGAACTTTTGTTATTTAATAATATCTTGCATACATGTATATTATATATTACAGGTATACGAACATTTATTTATATCTTTTTAACTTTTATAATAATAAATAATAGCATTCATTTGATTTGTTAAACTTAATTTTGAAAGTGTGTAAATGTTCGATCGAATAGTTAATATTCAAAACTTGCATTTAATCACAGTTGATATGCAGATAATCAGATCCTTTTTCTTAAAAACGTTGTATCTGAATGGAATACTTGAAGTAATTTATCAACATAATAATATTTGAGGAATTCTAATGAAAAACTGCTAATTTAAAAGATCTTCGAATTAATGTCCATGTTAAGATTACTTTCTTCTATTGTACTTTTGAAAATAATAATTTTTATCGTTTAATTTAGGTTTTAAATTTTTTTTACGTAGTAAATTTATAATGAAAACTGTATTATAATTTAACACAGATCCTATTTATAAGTGTAATATTGAAACATTCTTTTGAAACTTTGTAGACATAGCGGCATATGGATTTAGTTTATCATGAAATAAAATACTTTGAAAACTTATCAAGGAATAATTTTCTTTATTAAAATGCATAATTTATTTACATTAAATTCGAATTATTGATTTCTCATTGCCAATTGAACTAGTTCTGTATGATTGTTCTTGGATTTTATGAATTATTAATAAAATATTATACTCCATTATTAGATTAACTTGTACCACAACTTATAAAAATTTCTTTCAATAAATGTTTATGGTACGATTGAAATATATGGCTTGAAGATCTATTTAACCGGTATTTATCTTAATATTAATAATAAATGACTTGCGAAATATCTGTTTTGATTCATACATATGAACATAGTTACGATTACAATCACTGAAAAAGCAATTGTGCTATTAGTTTAAATTGAAAATAAATGGGCCAAGTGACTGAGCCATATTCGTAAAATGAATGATGGAAAGCTGAGATAATTAATCGATACTACAGAGCTTATTTGTCTTCGTTATAAATTATGACCAAGCAACTAAATGCATTTATTTTTAAATTAACTATGTGTTTTATCGTTAGAAAGCGCTAATACGTATCCGCGATCGCACGTATTATCCCAATAATTGGAATGAATTTTTCAATATTCAGAAAAGCAGCGTCGAGAAAATGACAGAAGCTTAATGAAAGTATTAATGCTTGTTACGTTTATTTGCAGGCCTTTCACTAGATGTTCACTACGAGACCGATAGGATAAGCAGCGGCAGAGGTAAAGTCGGGCCCCTGTCGCCACTAGTCGACGGCTGCAACTCAGCGGCCCTATAACCGATGGGCAAGGCCAGAGACAAGGGCCTGCTGTCGGTTTAGGCCGGCGGTGCACACTATTCCGAGAGCCCCGGATGTTTCCGATCACGGGAGACCGATACCGGGAGTGCATGCGTGAAACTGAGATAACACGTCTCAGTTGAGTATATCTAGTAGTGTACTCGACTGATCCATCGGTGGAAATGTGCATTAACCGTCTCGCATGTTCACCCCTCTCCACAAACACGCGCGCGCGCGCGTACGCGCACACAAACACACAAACATCAACATCATAAACATACATGTACATGCACTGGGAAACAAGATTGGTCGAGGCAACGGAGTTATAACATTGCGTCAAGTACGGACTGATCCTGGAATGGCTCTAGTCGATTCGTATTCTACGCATGAGCTTTTGTCAATTAATGAACGAAATCGTTCTTAAGAAACGATGTTGAAGCTGATTTGTTATATTAACAAACCTTTTTTATTATTGTATGCAACAAATTATACTTTATTTTCGATTAATACTGTGTAATTAATTAAATATGTATAATAGTGAAAATATTACGTAGTACGAATAATGAAAAAAGGAATTTATGAACTTTCTATTTGATAAAGGTATGCTAAGGTTGAAATGTCATAGAAAGTAAGCTATCAGTAATGAATTTGGTTCAAAAAGGTAATGAGAAAAAAGGTTTGTTTAGATATTTATGGAACTAAGTGTACAATTTCATCAACCGGTCAGGAGCTTCGTCTGAAATACCGTACTGTTTGTTAGAGCAACTTTGAGATATTTATTGATTAATGAGGAGACTGATATATCAATAATTGGTTATGTAGGACTTTTCTTGAGTTGGTGAGTCGTCAGTCTGAGTTAATTTGTTTGTGATACTTAAAAACTCAATCTTATCTTCATTTGAGTTTGGCCATTTAGATAGTTTGAGCCTACTTAAATTATGCAATATATCGAGACTCAGACTCACATTATCTTCGTTTGCAAATCCTTTATGTATTTTAAAAAAGCTGAACCAATTGACGAATAGTTGATAATGAAAGGGTCTATTAGATTATTGTTATCGCGCTACAAAGAATATTCTGAATCAGTCGTTATTACATTTGTCTACTAAGATAATGTCATATCGGTCATTACCAAGATGTATGACATTGGACCAAGTAGATGCAAACCCTGGGGTACGTCACATCACTTGACTTGCTTAATGACAATACACTTGTTAGAGGTGATGCTGTGTTTAGTTTGCATAAGCCCAGCTAACATTCTATCTACATTTTCAAGAGTAGAGAGAATGTTATATACGGGTAAATGTAAATTATAACAGTATTTGTACTATATATCATAATCTGAATTCATCCATGTTATTGTGTTATGATCATGGAGAGACATATAGAATATCGTTATGTAGAACTTAAGAAAAAATTTATATTAATTCGTCTGCTGGTTATCGAATTAATGTAACACAATAAGTTAATGAAATTATGAAAATCGTAAGAACAACCACTTGAAATTTATGATTTCTTTATTTGATCTAATTCGCCAATGAGAATAAAGCTATATTTCATCTATGTATGCTGATCCGCTCATTGAATAAGTGATCAATAAGTTCTTATTTATTAAGGAGAAGTTGGCAAACAGAGATAAAATATTAAAAAAAAAATCGATAAATATTCATTGTGTACTTAAAATCTTTAATCACGCGATTTTCATTACTATTCAAGTGTCCTGAAAATTTGGAACGCGTATTACCACAAAATGTCGCACAAACATATAATGCGTAGTAAATAAAAATACTACCTTTTTCCTACGAATGTATGACAGATTTGAAATTTTTAAAGCTGCCGTTTTCTTTGAGATAATCTCGAATTGTAAAAAAGAAAGCTTGTTAATGAGGTGTAGATTTGATTTTTATGTATAATGGTTACACGTTGATGTTTATACGTATTAATGTTAATACGTTGATGGTAGACATGAGATGGTTATTTAGAATAACGTACGCGTTTACAGGCTAGAAGGGTACGTCAGCCGTGAAAAACTTGTATTTTCATCAGCATGGATATTAAGTTTTGCTTTGTTTAGATCCTACTCCAGGAATAAATTTAACAAGCATAAATCATAACCCTGATATTTTGGGACCCTTGCCAAAGCTGACGGTACCGTTTGTTTTATGATTGATGCAATAGAATTTTTTATGTTGTCATAATCTCAGTGTTATTTCAGTTGCGTTAATACTTGTCAGCTGGTATGTTAATGAAGGAAAATGTAGAATTTTATTGTGCGATATTTACAACTAGTATGTTGATATATCAATGCAAGAAACTATTAGTGTAATAAGTATTACAATAAACAGAACAACAATTTTGAGTAAAGTTATTCTTGTAGAGGCTAGACTGAAACAGTTTTAGTTATTGCAGAAACAATTCTTCGTCAAATAATGATTTACTGTATAACATCATTGACATATAAAATATGAAGGATTAACCTCCAGGAGACTTACATATGAACGTTTTCTAATCTGAAGATCGTAAGTGTTTAGTTGAGCATAATTTAGTAATATGAATTACATTAGTCGGATTATAATTTCGTAACATCATCCAGTGTCGAAACATCATATATTTTACCACCCCGTATTGCTAGGCTCGTTTTCGAAGTTGTACACTAAAGCACATAAATTATAGAATCAATCGAATACTTGATTATATCAAAAAAGCTTTAGTCCAATGACATTCTTGATAAAATATTTATTCACTGTGTTTTCATTAATAATTTTGTTGACTCAATGAATCTTGTCCCTGCATATGCCCGCGTATACTTATGAAAAATGAAAAAACAAACTCTGTCTTATGCTTCAAAATATAAAGTAATAAAATGTCTCTAGAGAAGATTTGAAGAACTTCTAATGACAGATAAACATACAATGCTAAAATAAGAAATATATTGTTAGATTGTGAGAGAAAATGATTTAAGAAAAATGAAAATAAAAAAACATAGAGAAATCATTTATGTAGTTGGTAGTATGCACTGTTGGCCGTCTTCGGTTCAAATTATTTTTTGAAGATCAATCGACTATCGAAAATACTACGAGTTTCTTCGCTAAATAAATAATTTTTAAAATTTTACACGATATCACTTTAGCGTGTTTGCTAACTGAAAGAATCGAAATAACACCGCAGCCAAATTAATTTGTTTATATTTTAATAATGAATAAAATAGGAAAAATGAAGATGTTTTGAATGAATATAATGTATTTCAATGGTTAATGATATTTTATTTATTAATGCATTATATATTTGAGTCGTTTGATTAAATTAAAACTTTTATTGATTATTAATAACGAATGCTGATACAATTATTTAGTAATTTGTAAGAAGTAACTTTAGTACTATGGTTTTAATTATTTGAATTATGAAATTATGTATCTTGAAAAAAGAATTTTTAAAAAAGATATTAAGGTAAATTTAGTTAGTGAAGAAATAAATCAATTGGTTTCGAAATGAAAATTTGAATACACACTATAAATGTTATAAAGTAAATTAAAATGTTAATGTTTTATATGAATGTCATAAAATGGTTAAAATTTGATAGAATATAGTGAGACACTAGGTAAAGTATTTATCGGTACAGAGTGTTATTACTATATTTTTTCTCTAGAAATAACTGAAGATGGCCAACACTAACTGCGAGTGCGTCGCATCAAGGATATCGAGTGAGTGCCTCGCACATGGCAGAATGAAATCGCTTTGGTTCGCCTGGTAAGGATGTACACGAATACACTTAAAAACATACATAAACCTACATAAGTATACATCAATACACGAGTGATAAAAAGTAAAATAAGCTATTTTAATAAGCTTGCTAAGAGCACAAAAGCGCTGAAACAGTAGAGGAGAGTTGCGACCAGTATTGTTTTTTCTTAGGCACACATTGTTTCTTCCTTCATTTTTAAAAAAAGAAAAAAAAACAGTTGTTAGAATTATATGCATTCTTGTTTTTTCTTGTGCCTCGTTGCACAGAAAAAGTTTTATCCAAGTTCGAAATCTCTACTGTTTTACCAGTCAAAAGTTAATTTTCTCATTAATTTATGCCATTAGTCATTTGGCGACTAAATGCATGATTGCATTGCGAATTAACTGTATGGTTCGACAAGTTTTACAATCACATCAAGTTTTTTTAGAAACTGCGATATTGTATTATTTTATCTAAGAGTTTTAATTAAGAATCGGAGCTTTTGTTTTTTACATTAAGCATACATAATTGAAGTAGTAAAATAACTATTTGCATTTACTTGACGAGAAACATAAGAAATCAACCATGTAAAAATTAATAAACCACTGAAAAATTAAAATGTAATTGTATAAATTGTGGTTGAAAAACACAAAAAATATGAATGAAATTTAGTTATCCTATCTACTTTAGAATTTGTTGAAATTAGTTTAAATAATACTTATTTTCAGTGTACACTCAAAGTCCGGCTTCTCCCGATTATGAAATCACCGATTTGTTATGAATTTAAGCTACTCTACATTTTTCCTTGTAAAAACTGTGTTTTTAAAATAATAAAAAAGAAAAACTCCAATACAGTTGGATGTTTAACTCCTAAAGCTCAATTCCAACAGGTCTTTCATGTCATATATTATAAATAGTAGATACGCGACTGTATAATAAAAATTAATTGTAAATTGTAAAAATTATTAGTCACTTTTAAAACTAATAGCCGATATTTAAATTTATAAAGTTGGCATAAAGCGGTCAAAGCTATTTAATGAAGATTTTAATTATTTATAAGTTTGAAATTAAGCTCTTATTTTTAAATAATTTAACGTTAAAAACCGTTATTAATTTTCCGTCATTGTTCTGAAATTCCGTTATTTAAAATGAGCGTTAGAAATGCACAACAGAGTTTAGCATAATTTAATTTTTATTGCACAGTATCAAATTTACTATTAAATACTAACCGTCAAATTATAACTCATATATGTTTCATCATTTTTGTTTTTTACGCAAAACGTTTCGCACGACAGAGGCTGTATTAAGGTACGACGTACGTGAGATAAAGCGTTTCTTCTTTTTAAAAAAGCAAAACTTATTATTAAAAGTAATAATTGAAATATACATATACGCAAAGAAAGAAGCGTACGTGAATAAAATTTGTTATGGACGCCCGTTATATAACCGTTAAAATAACCAATGTCATTGCTACCATTAGGTGATTGTCCATTTTACTCGACACGCAAAAATATACAAAAATATAAAATGTACCAATGCATACGTGACAAAAGTATATGTATATCGAATCCCGGAGAAAAGTACACGTGTAATTATTTTTATTTGTTAATAATGCAAGATTGTGAATAAAAGCATTTAGATTAATTTTGCTCCGTTCTATGCGTGTAAAAATTCTTATTCTAAAATTAGAAAGTTCATTTTCTTCATATTTAAAAATTTTTTTTGGAACTAACTTACTTGATGTAAATATTAAGCATATATTTTATTTTTGGGTAATTTGAAAATATAATTAATACGGTATATAATTAATTAATATTAATATAATAATGCAGTTTTCCTTATTATAAAGACTTAGTACGTTTATTGATAAATAAAAATATTTAAGTATATAAACTAAAAATTAATCTGTTTGATACATTTAATAAAAAGGCGTGATATTTTTCATAACCGGGAATCGAGAACTTCGTTTGAATATTTACTACAAAGTACACGATAAAAAAAATATGTTACAAAATTTTTTGATACGACATTCGAAATAACGATATGCACAGTAGCAAAAAGGTAGTGTCGATTTTAGAATACTTTGATTCATCAATGCTTTCTTAATCTGAAATTTGTTAAGAAATTTAGTTTGTTTTTTTTAAATTTAGAATATTATTAGGGCATTTTGAAATAATATTAAAAAACAATGAAAAGGCATTGAAATTTTCTTGCATTCATACTTTTTTATAGAGTAACTTATATTTATAAAAATACACTATATAAAAATCTTAATAACATTCTGAGAAGTTTAATAGAATTATAGAAAATATTCAATGATTGTTAAGCAAAATACAAAAAACAATTTCAATAAAATCTTAGGAAAATTTGTATTTGAATAACCTAAGTATTCTAACAGTTCTTTTCAAACTATAGTTTTGAATCTTCTTTGCAAAGCTTGTAGAAATATTACACAGTAAATTTGCAACTAAGCGACAAAAAGATAAATTAAAAATGTACAGTGAACTGAAATTTTAAGAAAAGTATAAATTATCTGTGGGTAGTTATTTAAATCAATAATTTAATTTTTTAACTTTAATAAGATAATTAAACAAATTAAAACTTATTTATAAATTTTTTTGACAAAATTGTTACAAAAAATATTAATGATCTCATTTCATTTGGTTTCATTACTGTAAGTAATTATATATTGATCATCACATTTATCTATTTATAATTGCAATGTACAATTGATTTTAAGTTTACTGTCCATTTTCATCACACGAAGTTGTGAATTTCCTATGAAAGTTTGTTCTCAAGAAAAAGTTATTCAGTAACCGTTAATATTTACGCATTTTAATTAATGCCTAATCAACGAAGATCAATATCTTCGAAGACCGAATTGAGCTTGTACTACTTATTCTCTAGTTTCCCGTCCAATCGCTCATAACACACATTTCTCATATTCGACTTGAACCTGAAAATGTGGAACAAAGTCTTTTGGACTTTTTTCTTTCGAATGGAAAAATTTAATAGTCATTTAGTACCCGTTTTAAAAATGAAATGAATACTATTCAAAGTTGCTAGTAAATTTAGCAAATTTACACATGTAAATGATTCTTAGAATTATAAGGAACTATGTTTCAGTGGTAAAAGTTTTGAGTTCTGAATGGGTTTATGAAAAATCTTAAGAGCCAGTGTTGATTTCTACACAAATTGAGTTATTAATCCTGACAATACGCTGGAATCGTTAATGAAGGTACTATTAAATTTCTCCCTCAAGTATTTCAGTATTTCGTTAGCGGGCAAGAAAAAACACGTGTATGTGCACGTCCTGTAAACTACGAGTACAAAAACAAATATAGCAAAAGAAAGAGAAAAAAGACAACACATACATATTTTCTCGTTTGATTTTCCTCTAGGACGAAAAGCGACAAAGCTTAAAGTACTAAACAAATCGATATTGTAACGAAGGTCGCGAAAGACACGACGGGAATCAAGTGTTGCGGGAGCGAAGCACTTTGTTCTCGTCTTACTCTTTTGCTCTTCGGTAAATTCATTGCCAAAAACCACCGTGTATTCTTCTCAAGGCCTCTTTCCGCGCGTCGAGCACTCGTGCAATTACGTGCAGATCGATCGCGTCGGCGCGTTGCAATAATTTTACTGCAGATGCGAATCGGCCAATTGCGTTGCGCTCTTTGTATCAGTTGCGGAGGATTATACGATCAAAGATTATATCGTCGATCGGAATCAACAAGCAGACCCGCATAATTGCACGGGTTCGTGTAACTCGGCGCTTTGGAGGGGAAACTCGTATGGGAAATTTCAAAAAGGTTTTTTAGTTTTCTAGGTTTAAATTTCTTTTTTGTATAACAGCGCATAATAAACCTACGTGTTCAAGATATAAAATGATGGATAAAAATTTACATTTGGATAATTAAAGAGGGCATAAATAAATAGACGATCGAGTATCGTGTATTGCAAAGTCACGAGATTCTCCTCTGAAGGGGAGTGAACAAAAGACAAACATTAAATATTGTTTTTAACGAAAATTTTAATTGTTAAATAGTATTGCGAGGGAGAAAGATGCATGGCACATACGAATATAAAGCTGAATATAAAACCACAATTTACATTCTAAGGAGAAAGTCGAAAATGAAGGAGAATAATGGATCTCTGGAGAAAGCCAAAGATTGAAGAGTATTGACCGAGGAATTATTTATTTTTTGTTTGTGGCAACTTAAACTAGCGAAAATGTCAGATTTGGCGATCTCGTTAATTGATGTGAATGAGTCTGTTTTCGCTAGCATCGATTATTTGTGTGATGTTTTGTAAAAAGTAGTTATTTTATGAAAGTCGATGCACAAGCGAAGATTCATTTCTTTTAACGCTATTGTTTACTGTAAATGTTTTCGTTTACATGCACTTGAAACCTTTTTTTACAAATTAACAAATTTCAATTGTGAATTTCGTTATTAATTGTTTGCAAATG
Source organism: Wiebesia pumilae (assembly GCA_018907045.1). Lineage (NCBI taxonomy): Eukaryota > Metazoa > Arthropoda > Insecta > Hymenoptera > Agaonidae > Wiebesia > Wiebesia pumilae. Next base: position 569,325 of record JACCHZ010000066.1, on the reverse strand, counting down.
CTTAATGATCGGTGATTGAAATGGAAATCTATTGATATAAGTAAACGAATCTTTTTTGTTGTGATACGGTTGAAAAAGGTTTCAATAAATGGACACACGAATCGCACATAATTTTCATAAAGAAATCAACATTTATGAAAGTATCGCATTGAGTAATGGAAGCTATCGATCACGAAATACTTATATACGATGTGACCGAAAAATCGTATTGTTGACTTCATTTTATGTCGTTTACTCTTAGGAAACTACCGAGTAATTTATATTTGTATGCAGTATAATACATGTGGAACTATCATACAATAAGGGAAAAAAAAGAATAGAATACATTTGACGATTTGAAAAGAGGTTCAACTTTATTGTTGAGTTGTATAATGTAAATGTATGAGATAATGGATGCATTAAATAAAAATCGATTATTTTTAAGATAAAGATATTCATGTTTTTATTTCGATAACTGCATTTGTAATACCCAGACCTTATTCACAACCAGGTATTTAGGAATTTTTATTGTCGTAATAATTACAAGATATCAATTGTTTTAATTATTAATCATTATAAAAAATAAATATTTTTATTTATAAATAAAGATTAAGACCAGATAAAATTTACATCTTAATATAAGAATCAGCTTTCTTTAACAGATAAGTATTGCAATTTCACCTTGAAATACTTTTTCATTATAAATAGAAATTAAGTATTAATTATATTTGATAAAGCTTTAGTGTGTAGAAACTATGTACAATATATATTCCAATACTATTATCACAGGAATTAAAGGTATTTATTCATGAATTTTGTACATGAGGTGATGGATTCTGTGAAGTTATCATTACTGAACCACTTTGTTGCCAACCTTCTATTGCTTTGTTCACTATTACTTCTGAAGTTTCTTCTGTTATCTGTAACACAAAAAAAATTTTTTTTAAATCTATTACATATAATGTTGCAAATAGAATTTGACTTTTTAAAAATGTGTTTCAAATGATGATTTTTAATGTTAATAGTAATTAATAATAATAGTAGTTAATAATGTTGATAGTAAATAAATTTTTATCTCATATATTATGTACAGAATTGAAGTAACTCACATTATTGATAGCATCTAAGACTTTATCTAAACTTTCACAGCGCAATATGCAACGTCGTATTGTTGTCAACATAACAATGGTAACAAAAACTAAAATTCTATAAGCTCCTACTGCTATTTTGTCCCATATTCTGAAATTTACAAAATTAATTTTATTAATAACTTTTATTTATAATATTGGGTTCAGTAGCAAAAATTATATTATTTGATTTTAATTTTCAAATATATCGAAAAAAATTAATAAATAACATGATTCACCAAAAACACATTTCCACCAATTACACTTACTTTGTTATTGAACCATTGCTTATAGTACCAGCAAAACACGAATGAAACCATAACTCAAAAGGTAAAGTTTGTAGAGATTCTATATTTATTAAGTGATTATAAAGCTCTTTGTCCTCTCGCTCCAACATTGAACAGGTACATTCTTGTAAACGTCCTACTTCATTACTAAACTTTTGTATTTGATCTAAAAAACCACTGAGGATCCAATATACATCAACAAGTTTCTCTTGTTCATGGTCTACATCACTGATATTCCAAAGACTTTCTGCCATTTTACTCATTGCTCTGAAGAATATTCATTATTATCAATCTTAATACATAAATTGAAATTAATTTTTGATAGCTAAACAAAACCTTTAATTATTTTGTTAACTAAATTAAATACTACTATTAAATACTACTATTAAATACTACTATTCAATTATTATAGAATTAAATGTATTAGGTTGATGAAAATAAAAATAACAATGTAAATAAGTGAAGTAGATATTACTTTGGTTCTGCCATACAATATCAACTATCGCCAAAAAAGAATAAACCTGTGAATCAACCCAGTACTTATTATTCTTTTATATATTATTGTTTCATAATTTAATTATACTAAATTAAGTATTATATTTAAATATTAATGTTCGCATCTTTGTAAAACATACTCAAAAATTAAATAAATTATTGTTGCAATTAAATAATTATACCAAAATATAATTTTATAAGTTGAAATGAAAACTATAAAAATATGACAGATATATACTTCAATAGTTGAGTTTCTAGCTGTGAGCTGATGTCAATTTTAGCAGTTCTAGTCCTTAAAAGCCACATCATTAGAAACATTTGATAAGGTTTTGTTGAGTCATCAGTAATTTTTGCATCTCTCAATGCTTTTCTTAAATCTTTAAATTCAGATGTCCTTTGAGACATAACAAAATTATGGCTTTCTTCATAAACAGGAATTACACCAAGCAAAATTTTCCATAACAAATTTCTATAGATCACTGGCACAGTGAATCTCAAGCAAAACTGTTTCAATTTAGCTTTATCAAATGGTCGATCTCTGAGTAACATTTCCAGAGACTTTTTCTCTTCAACACTTCGAAATCCCACCTTATTAGAAAAATAATCGTAAATAATTAATATACAATAATACCTATAGTAGAAAATATCAATTTTCTCAAATAAGCAACCAATGAAATATGAGAATACATATACAAATTTAGTCAAAAGGCTTTTCTAGTATAATACAAATTTAAAATAGTAGCAATTTTTAAAAAAATGTTTACATTATAAATGCCGATATTATATTTCTATATAATCACCTTTTCATAATAAGAAGATCGAAAATTTCGCTCATCAATCATATTCTTTTAAAGTATTTGATTTCTAAAAATTCTTAGGTTATGCTTATAATACAAAGCTCTGAAGTTGCCTGTTTCATCAAATATATAAACTGCTTTCTAAATATATTTTATTCTAGATTATAAATTTTTTACTAATTAGACGGAAAGCGGATGTAAAAATTAAAATATTTTTTTAATTACACATTATGAAAAATTCACACAATATAGTAATATAATACATTTGTTTATTTTTTCCACAAATTCTTTTAAATTTTACATTTAGAAAATAATACCAAATTTACGTGAAAATTAAATTCATATGTGTAATTTCTAAAAAAATAATAATATGCGTTTATTCTTTTATAAGAGATTTTAATCTTAAAAATTTTAAATAACTGATACGCAAATTGAGTTTATTGAATTATGGTAAAATTTTTACCAGATATTTTTAATACTTAAAGTAAAAGAAAAATAACATTTATTTTTAAACAACCAAATTTTTAAATACACATATTAAAACTTAAATAATTTTAAGTGCAAATAAATATTGTATTTAACATATTTATTATTTATTTCTTAGATTTTTAGAAAATATCTCAAATTCCGGAGAAATTAAAGCCTTAATGAATACGTACATGTGATTTTTTAAACATGTCATTTAAATTATTAATAATTTCTAATATTAAATATACCGTGAATATTTATTTTAATTTTTTTGCAATTACGTATTATTATGAAACAATTACGAAATCTAAGAGGAAACCTAAAGAAGAGATAGTAAATCCAAATATTGTACATATCAAATCAGTTTTATTAGGGTTTATGATTTATGTAGATTAGGTCATATAACTTCATAATTAATATCTATAATTTGTGTTGACTCACAAAAAATTATTAATCAACGATAAAAATTTTACAAGAGCATGTTATGAATTTTGCCTGATATTTATGTTGGTACAGATATTTACTTATGATATATCTGTTGTTTTTCAACGTGACAAAAAATTTTAATAATAACAGTCATTACATTTTTGCTCTTATTACTCTAATTTATATAAATATATAAATTAGTTTTAGGTACCGGTAGCATTGATTGCAGACATTATTAAAATATATTAAATTTGTCATATACTTATTTTTAAAGGTAGTTTTATTGATTTGGAATCTACCGTCAGCTATAAATTTAGTTATTAAAATATTATTGTAATGATCGTTAGAGAAAACAATTTATAATAAAGAGAAAAAGAAGACACAAAAGTGAGCAAATAAATTGTCAAAATATTTACAAATTAAATGGAATCTGGTGAAGATTTTTTTATAGTCTGCTATTGCGCTTCTTGAATTTGCGAAACGTAAAAATCTATGCATAGTTAAAAATGAATTTTTTACTTAATTTTTCATTCATTTTTTACTCATTACATAGAAGTATCCTTATTTAATTTTTTAAAATTAAATTTATGTGCGATCTTCATAAAATGGCAATAAAATGATTTTATTTCATATGAATTTATACTAAAATAAATTTTGGATATGTAGTACAATAGAATAAAAAAACACAATAAAACACAATAAAAAAACGTAATAAGATAATGACAATTTTATCTTAGACGTTTAATAATAAAAAAAGCAAACTCAATGTTTTACTAAAAGTAAAACATTTATTTAATACTTATTTGCAGTAGAATACCGAAACAAGATCTAAGAATTTTTCTTGAATATATTTCATACATTTATACATTTAAGTAAAACAGATGTATTTAACGTAAATTTAATTTGACAATAATTATCGTAATTTCTTGTTTTATTTACTACTATGCATGAACAAGATAAAACTTTACTCAATTCCATGAGTAGAACATCAGCCAAAATCTGCGTGTGTATATACTATGTACAGAATTTCAATTAAACAGTAATTTATTTAAATCAGATCTTTCAACAAAATAAAAATATTTCGTTTAATTAATTATTTAATTGTCATTAAATTAAACAGAATATTGTAGTAAGTATATTGTGACAAATCTTCAATTAAATGATAAGGTTATTTAATTATTTTATCATTTCAAAAACGATAATAGAATTTCTTTCTAATATATATTAAAAAATCTTAAATATTATGTTTTACGTAATATTTAACAACATGGAAAATATTTAAATTTGTCGTTAATAAAAATAAATATTTTGAATAAGTTATTTGAAATCAATAAGTAATTAACGGTATGGATTAAAGCAAAACATTATTGGGAACAATAAGGCAGACTTAGAAATAAATTATTAATGTATGTTTAATTTTTAAAATATTAAATACTTTAATACGTATAATATATTATAATATAATTATGTATAATATATATTTTAAGAAGTTTTTATATCAGAGCAAGATGCATGCATTTGAGTTACATTTGAATTAATATCTTGCAATTATTACGACAATAAAAATTCCTAAACACCTGGTTGTGAATAAGGTCTGGGTATTACAAATGCAGTTATCGAAATAAAAACATGAATATCTTTATCTTAAAAATAATCGATTTTTATTTAATGCATCCATTATCTCATACATTTACATTATACAACTCAACAATAAAGTTGAATTTCTAAGAATATTTATATAATGTACAGGTAATAGATTATAAACAAATTTTTTAAAATAATATATTTTAGAATTACATAAAATATATTACATAAAATATTAGAAGTAATATTATTCGGATATTTTTAAATATTCGAAACATTAACTTTTTAATTATTTTTATTGTGACTAAATTTAAAAACTTATGTTTAACGTACAAATTATATACATTTACGATTAAAAAGATAACTATATTCAAATCTTATTCAATATCTATTCAATCTATATTCAATATCTTTAAAAAGATAACTATATTCGTTTTTAGAAAAAGTTTTTGTTTTTATACTCTAAAAATACTCTAAAATTATTTTTCCGGATAAGATTTTTTCAGATTTTTTGCATTATGTTAAGCGAATTGACTAGTTGTTTTAACATTTGATTATTTCAACTGAAAAATTTTTTCTTATATTACGAAACTATATTTTTTTCTAAAGTAAATGTTTCATAAGCTATTGTTTTTGCAAACTGTCGCTTTAAAAACGAAAACCAACAAAGAAATAGAAAATTGAACGGATGGATAAAGTATTAAATCGAAAATAAAATTAAATATATTTAAATTGATAAGCTATTTTCAGCAATGTTTGTATTTTATTTGAGTTGATGAATTAAGCGATATTTCATCTGTACTAAAATTAGCATTTATCGGTGTTTCTGAAAGAATTATTGCGTGAATTTTCAAGATGAATAAAAAAATGTTACACTTCTAGAAGACAAATCAACTGTTGAATTTCATTGCCTGTAGCTTCTGTATTTCAAGACAACCATGAGGAATATAAACATTGACGAGAATATAATACACAAAGACGTAATGAAAATAATAAAAAAAAACATGCTTATCTTAAAAATAATTATTATGCTATTTGTAAGCCTTTGAATAAGAAGTGGATTTCGTTTCAGAATGTAGCATGCAAATAGATCTTTGCGTCTACATTTAGACTTTAAGATAGACATATTCACTTTCGTGTCATTTTATTCGCTTTATATCTTCAGTGCCTAAATGCTGTTTATTATCAATTAATTGAAACATCTCGGTAAATAAAGTTACTTTTATATTTGTATTTTGAATCATACTTTTGCTTTTACATTGTGAGAGCCTATGAGTAGATATCAAACACATAACACTTTAAAATAATTTTAATATATTATGAATAATCAACATAAAATTAAAAAGATCATATGCAACCAATATTTTTAAAAATATGACAAAATTATAAATTTATAATAATTAATAGGTAATATATATTATTATATATTATTATATAATAAATTGTTGATTTCCTTGTATAAGAGAATTTATATATACAAATATATTTTCAAAACTGAATAAATTGTAATAATTACTATATTCGTTAGTATGTTATGAAAAATTTATAAATTTTGATAATAAATAAACCAAAACCAAATGATATAAGATCATTTATTAATAGATGCAGATTATAAGAATTTCTTATGATTTACAACATTATGTCCATATTTATAAAGTACATATTTATTTCAAAGCATTATGTCATTCTGCACACAATATTAATATGTAAAATATAAAATAACAGCATCAGACATTTTTCGAAATAAGTGATGATTTTCGTTTTAAACTAACTATAGTAAGATCTACGTTTCAACTTAAATTATAATCAGGATAATTTATTCATATTTTATGAATAAGAAAACATTCTCTTTATTAAGATCAAGATTAGATTAAACATAGCCTTAGATATAATTTATGTAAAATAATAGTTCAATATAAATCAGCATAAAAAATTTTTTTATTATCAGGAAAAGTAAACAACAATATAATTTCTGGAACTGTAAACGTATCTAATATGTTTCAAGCCTTGAAAACTGTACAATACGTAAAAGATTCATAATCTTTTACGTATGGTCATAAATTACAGTGCCTAACAGTGTTCATATTATTATAATACGATCCTCGTAGAATAATAGTTCAATAAAAATCAGTATAAACAATTTCTTTATTATCAGAAAAAATAAACAACAATATAATTTCTGGAACTATAAATGTATCTAATATATTTGAAGCCCTGAAAAAACAGTGCAATACGAAAAAAATTAATAATCTGCAAATTTAAATAATATTAATTTAAATCAAACTTTTTACTTTCCTTCATATTTACAATATCTATATGACCGTTATTTCTAATATGGATTCCGATTTCGGTTCTTCTAAAATACTGAGTGTGAGAGTTACACATGCCAAATTTTTCAATTAAAGTTGAAAACACACATCGATATATACAGATAACGTAAAGGTTTAAATATAAAAAAGAATAGAGCCGATGCATAGTTGCTCCCTTTCCTTAGTAGTGCTAATTAACAGAGGTAAGTCACAAAGAAACGAATATTTTTGAATTTAGATGTTCAACTTCTCATAACTTTCATCACATTTTCGATTAAATTAAAGATTTTGTGAATAGCATGTTGAAAATTGTTTATAATTTTCTCTTAAATTGCAATTGAAATGAAAATATTCATGATGACAGAATTTTTATTCGATAATACAGTTTGCAAGTGTTACAATTCAAAGTTACACTCATTTATATAATTACGATATTTATTTTATTTACTATAATTTCAGTATTAAATATATCAGTGTATATATAAAATTGCAAAAAATTTCACAGGAAAAAAGAAATTCGTGATTTGAATTAAATTATTATACGAGCAATTATTTGATGGAAGAATAAATTCAGGGGTACGATGATGAATGTTCAGACAAGTTGGCGCTTGGACATGTTTTGGCACTCTTTCATCATTCTACTAGCAAACGCATACTCAGGAGTTGCTAAGGAATGCGGTGAGTTTCTAAATTTATTCTCAACTTATAGGTCTATTGCAAGATATTTAGCCCCGGGAACTTAAACTTATTAAGATTAACTGGTATCAAGTAAAAGTGATTGGTCGATCAATCAGCAATTATTTACCAACGTGTACGAGCGGCAATCACTATTTGATACAACACTAAATGTTCAAAGCGGTAAATAACGTCAAGAATAAAACTACTATAACATTCTGATTAAAAAATATTATTTCAAATCCTTAGAATGTAACTGAAATTAATCATTCCTCTACTATGGTTGCAATCCTATAATTTGCGAAAAGTTTAGCTTCGAATCATGGCCTAGTAAAATTGTTAAATTGGAAAATGAATCGAATCTCGCATAATTATAATCCACTTTCGGAAGTTGCAAATACGTTAGCAAATACTCAATGTTCGTGTGAAATACAGCAGGCGTATTGGGTGGAAAACTAGTGGCAGTGGAAGGGACGACGATATGGAAATACGATTCGGATCTAACGAATCCGATGTTGATGATTAACTCGTCATCCCCGAGCAGCCTAGACTATGACTCCAATGCAAACATCCTCTATTGGAGCGATTTAAACACGAGGGAGATTCGGGCACTGAAAGAATCCTCGAACGAGTCCATCCTCGTTATTCCCAAGCAAAATGATTGGCTGCCGTTCAGTATAGCCGTTGAACCCATTAGCAAGAAGCTCTACGTCGTCGACAGTTATTACAACACCATTCATCTATTCGATCTCTTGAAGGAAAACCATGCCGTCGTACTCGGTGTCAATTTCACTCTAGTTACCGACATTGTATTGGATCCTTACGAGGGCTACTTGTTCGTTCTCGATAAGTATGAGGTAGATACTATTTATTAAAGGTATGATTCTGAAAAGTCTGAGTTGCTGAATAATTTGTTGGCAACTAACTTTGAAGTTTTGTAAACCTGATGACAAATTTACGTGAATTGTAATTCCGAATGCATTATTAAGTAGATTTTCAGTTTATGTGTAATTTTTTAAAAATTTTTATTAGCATATTCAATAGAGCTCATTCAAATCACTGTAATTATGTTTATATTAGTTTCTTTGAAAAGATTACTGAATAAATATTATTTTAATGGATTTTTATGCTCTACGAACAAAGATCAACATTATGTATTGGGTAGTTTTTAACAATTAAATAAAAGTCACAGGTCTCTTAATTATGGAATTTTTAAAAGCAATTAAGTAAAAATAACAATTCAAAAGTATGTAATAGGATCAAACTATTTTATTGTATTAAAATTAATATAGCCAATGCTGCATCTCCTTCTCTGCCTTTCAAACTTTCAAAAATTGTTTTATTACATTATTCAATATTAATTATTAATTCTAATTAGACAATATCTAATTTTTGATATTTTCCTATTTATTATAATTTTGCACGTTACTGTTTTAAAGATATTTGTGCATTTTTTACATATTCGTTTATGGTACATACAGTTGCTATATTTTCGTTGTTTTATCTTTGCAAGATTTACTACACATTCTCATTAACTGAATTTCATTAGGTTACAATGTATATATATCATTAATTGATTATTTATTATGCATAGTAATATATATATATATATATATATATATATATATATATAAATAATAAAAGTTAACTTATTTCATCGAATAATTTTAATTATACTCACTTAACACTGTTGTTAAACGAGTATATAAAAAGTTGTTGTATACATCAAATCGATTAAATAAAGCTTATTGCTCATTGAAGTTATTATATATTGAAAAGACGAATTGGAAATATTAACTCAACTTCGTTGAAATACTTATTATTCGCGTTTGTGAAGACGAGGAATTTATTTAATACTTGTTTGACTCAAGCATATACGAGAATAATAAAATCAGATCAGGACACGAAGGAAATCTTACAAATTATTTTTATTAATAAATACTGTAAATTGTCATATTAATTAGTCATTGGCATAATATTAATCACTCGATTATTGATGCTTGATAATTATAATTTCACGTTATTTATTAATTCATAAGAATAAATCCAGAATACTAGTTTTGATCCAGAAAACGTTCATACTTTATGCGGAACTTAAGAATATTAAAATAGTTCTAAAGTGTTGTTGATTATGCATTTTCAGATTAGATTCATAATTTCGTAATATCTCTATGCCGTAATTTGCGAACAATAAATATTTTCAGATCTTCAGAGTTGATTTGGATGGGCTGAATCGTAAAATTATTTACTCAAGGAATAACATTGAGAACGAACGTAAGCATAGCTACGGTGTACCCCTGAACATTTTGAATATCGCATTGGATCTTGATGGGAAGCGCATCTTCTGTGCGGATCCGATACTCAGACGTATCGAGAGCTCCGACTATAACGGCGAAGATAGAATTGTCCATTTTCATAATGAGACCGAATTCAGGACATTTATAAAACGCAGTTCACTAACGTTCCTTAATGGTTCACTTTATTGGGTTGACGTACTCGATGAGGTAAAACAATGCAAAATTAATTTACCAACGTCTACACAAAGGTGTTCGTATATTACAATGCGTTATGTTTATATTACAAACTGAAAAGCAGGTCATACGCTAATAACGTTGTATCATTACTGCATGAGTAGGATATAAAAATCTATTAGATCGTGTATTTTAAGTATACAATTTATCATATAATTCTTGTTTAAATGTAAATTTTTTATATTTTTATATAGACATACTATGACTGACGTTTATATTTTTTTAATCGTGTCTTTTCTTGTTGATACAGGAATAATATCATTAAAACTATAGCATATTTTTAAAAGTATATGTCCACATATTTACACGCTAATAAATCATTTTAATCGAAGCATAAAACGAATTCTTGTCATACCTAATGATCTTTTATTCCTGCACAGAAAGTTATTAAAATAGATACAACTCAGGATAATAAAATTGATACATTCGATAAGAACTTACTATGCCTCAAAGGAATCAGCTGCAAGAAACTCGAAAAGGTCGAGAATCCGTGTGAACGTAACAATGGAGGTTGTCAACACTTGTGCGTTTTGTCTAAAAGTAACAAGAATAATTTTAAATGCGCTTGTAATTTCGGATACGAGCTGTCCCAAGATGGAAGGACGTGCATTCCCGTGCATGATTTTCTTCTGTATACAACGGTAAAATTTATTATATATTTTTCTATATTTAGATGAATTGAAGCGTAATGAAATAATAAATTATTTCAAGAATTATAAACTCGGAGAATCTTAACTATGAAATACAAATCTTTTCATTTTTGAAGATACTCTTGAATATATCAGTGTCGCTATACAATAGAAAATAATTATACTTTAGGAATGGACAAAAGAGAACGTTTTTTAATAATAAAAGAAATGATTAATGTATAAAAATGAAATTTACGAAATAATATCTTGGCTTGATGTACTTAAGGATTGTTTTTAAATATTAATATTTATTTATGTTTATAGTCTGACTGAATGATTCCTAAAAGGATGTTGATTTACGTTTGGGATTTATTTTTTTTATAATATTTAATTTATATTTATAATTTAATTTATTTTTAAATTAAAACAATAATGTTTATTGGACATTATTATATTTTCTAATGAAATATAATATATATATATATATATACATTGCTTCAAACGATATTAAATACAATTTTTTTTAAATATGAACACCAGTCGAATTCAATTAGAGGACTTATCTTAAACTCCAGTTCACAAGCTTTTATTGACGTGATTAATCCGACATATTACCAAGTGGAAGGTTGGGCTGTTTTAGATTTCGATGCCAGAGAAAATACTATATACTACGTCAGTCTATATCCGAATGATAAAATACATCAAATTCATCTAGATTCCAAAGAAAAAGAAGAATTGATCCCCGATATACTTAGTGAAACCGTAGGAAACTTTGCCTATGATTGGATAACCAAGAACCTATACTATTTCACCTACTACTATGCAGACATGACGAGCTTGAATGTGATGAATATCAGAAATGCCACTTACAGCAAGATATTAATTGAGAACGAGAAGGATCTAATCAGAGGCATTGCCGTACATCCGAACAAAGGTTACATTTACGTCGCTCTGATAGGCGCAAATTATGATACCATCAATAGAATGGCCTTAGATGGTTCAAAATTCGAACACTTGATAAAATTGGATTCGGCAAATATATTAAATACATTAGCTCTTGACGTTGTAAAAGACAGAATTTACTGGAGCGAGTCTTATGTAAGTAGAGCAGATTTTCCTTTATATCATAATAGTTTGAGTAAATACACATATATTATTTTCATAACTTTGCTTGATAGACAATTATGTGTATTAAGTGATTGGAAGTTTAAGTTTGCAAACCCACGTTTACAAGATAAACATCGATTTGATACCTTAATTTTGTTATTATAATATACAAAGTTTCTTTATGAAACAAAGTCTCATTTGTTGAACTATTATTAATTATTAAAAATTAGTTCAATTTTTGAAAACGTATTTTCTAACAAAATGTATTCATTGTCACAACGAAAATGTGATCACATTAAGTAATAAACTTATTAAAATTCATTAGAGGAAATTTTTTTTTAATTCTTTTATTTATAATCATCAGATATTTTTTTGAATTCTTAATACATAAAAATCTAGAGCAAATAAATCAAAAGTGCTAAAAACTTATTTTTTTAATCGTATTTCAGAAATCGTCCGACGGTGAGTGGAAACTCCAAATTCGACACTCTGATTTGAAGGGACAAGACATCCGTGACCTGGAGGTACACATGAATCTAATCAGAATAGATTGCATGTCCATTTTCAATGATATTATTTATATTATCGGTGGTCCAGACAATCTTCTGATTCGTCTAAATAACAGTGAACACATCGTGTCATCAACTATACTGAATGATGGAGATGAGGACATGCTAAGTGGCCTTAAGATTTTTTCCAATTCAATACAAAAAATTGAACCTAATAATCCATGTGCTCCTGGCCACGATTGTGAGAAATTCTGCTTTCCAGTGCCGAACGCCGAAGGGCATTTAATCCGCACTTGCGGCTGCCCGTATGGGGAAAAATTGGCTACTGATGGTAAATTATGTGTCGATAACCACGTCCAGGAACCACCGTTCGTTCGTTGTGAAAGTACAACTGATAAATGTATGAAAAGAACAAAAAGTAAAGGGGATTCCGATGCTTAAATGATCGGCGACTTTAAGTTTTTATGTCTTTGATAATAGAAGATACTTTGGATTTAATTGTTGGTTTTTCTTAATGTTGTTGAGTTAGATATTTTTAGTATCGAAATAGTAAATTTCGATAGGATAATCAAATTAAGGATAATAAATATGTAAATTTCAAGTTAAACATAGAAATGACGAAATAAATGTGTACATTTTAGAAGCCGATACAAAAAATCTTTTTTTATGATCTTCTTTACTTGTAAAATGTAAATGTTTTTTCTACTTCGAACAATATCTTATTATATTATAGTTTAAAATTTTAATTATATTTATAAAATAATAATTATAAATTGCAAATATCCTATTTTTCCATGAATCAGAGGAATCGTCATCGGATAATATTTTTTTAATTTACATGCTTGTTCATATTAGGTTTCACAAAATGTCAAGAATTTAGAATCTGAATGCAATGCATTCCACGTTCAATTATGACATTTGATAAGAGTTGCGTATATAATTATATTTATGCGTTTATTATGAGGATAATATTTATATAATTGGAACGAAACAAATTGTGAGACTTGTCTATTTATTTTTTTCATTAATCTGTAATATTCAAGAATGATCATTGAATAAAAATTACACAAGTTAGATTTGTTAACTTAATAATTTCAGAGAAAATGTTTATTATCACCTTCCTGGATTTATTTCTTAATGCATATATATAATCTTCAGTCATATATAGTTTTGCGATACCACACAAACTAATGGAAAAAAAAGTAAAAAAACTAAAGAGCGCATCGCGTTATCACCTATAATCGATGATGAACATCAGGAAACTCAAAGTGGCCTTAATGATTTATCCAATTCAAGTGGTGATGATCCCCACGGTCCCGGCCACCATTTTGTAACAAATGGAAAAGATAATATTTTGAATCGTCTAAATAAGAAGGAACGCATCGAGTTATCAACTATAATCAATAGTGAAGATCAAGAAACGCTAACTGTTCTTAGAGTTTTATCATATTCAAGCGGTGATGATCCCACGGCCCAGCCGATCTTGTATGAAATATCGCCTAGTTCCGAAAGTTGAATGGCATTTAATTAAGTTTTGCGATACCACACAAACTAATGGAGTTACCTTGTTTAAGTTGCTGTAATGAGTATTAATAGTTATTTGTAGGATGATAGATTTAAAATATAATCCGAGAAAAATTCATTAGATTTATATAATATTCAATATCGAATTTCGATAATATATAATATTCAATCGAATTCAATAACGTTGGTTAGATTTGTTTTATCTTTATTATAATTTCCTTGTTAACTTGTTTCTTGTTTTAGAGGTTAGTGCCACCATTGAAGCTATTATATAGATATATTAATAAGAAAATTTATTGTTTCAGCTGTGTTAATTTGTCGGAAAATAAGTATAAATTTATAATCATTTATATACTTTTAAGCAACAACTTTTTAAACATTGTACTTCTAATTTGATTATACATGAATACGTTACTGTTGCAAACAATTACAAAATTTTGAATAAATTATGATACTGTTAAATTTTTAAGGTGTTTCTAATATATTGAGATAAGATGTCATTAGTCTTAAAACAGTGTAAATAATGTACAGTGTACATACGTTTGAGTTCAATAAATATGAAAGTCATTGAGTTACACATATTTTATTAAATTTAAATTTACCTATTTATTGTCAAAAGAGTTTACACCTGTCAAGAGTATTTCGAAAGGTAAAAATTTATTCATTATAGGATTGTGTATTAATAAATTCTATCGTTATATTACTAAAGTAAAAATGTGATTATTTTTAAAAATGTTAATATTTAAAATAACATATATTAGATATTAAATAAATTAAATATGCGGTAATAAGGTTATTGTAAATGATTCAATTGTAAAACTATATTTCGAATTTTTTTTTCTCATTTTTCATCGAAATTGTAATGTTATTATTGTTATCAATTAGAAGTTTTATATTGTAAAACCGCTTGAAACTCGGATGTTAGTTTGAAATATTTCATTTAAAGTTTCAAATTAACTTTTATGTTTGTAATTAAGAATGTCAGCGCTGCGAGACACAACATCCGATTTTATGTGGGATACGTATAATACATTCTTTGAGTATGTGCTGTTTTTGCACGGAGTTTGAAAATATCTTTTTTCTAGTTTTAGTCAACATCTTTCAAAGCTGATATCATTATTTCCAAAATTTTTAAATAGCTTATCAATTTATAAATTGTAGTTTGACGACTGATATGAAATATCTTCACTATCATAAATCGTATTTTTTCTATATTGTTTACTTAATTAACATATAATATTAACAGATGTTGATAAATCTAATTTAAAACTTGAATAGATATTTTCTACTTGACATGTTTAGAATGAGAACACATAAATAGTATCAAACAAATGCTCCAGAAATATTTTCAAGTTATAATCAAACGAAGCAACTAATAATAAGTAACGGAATAATTGTCAAATTTCTCGTATAGAATTCATATTATTGAGCGGCTATTAGAAAGTTTAAAAAGTAGTGCACTTACGTTTGTAAATCGAAAATTAATTGATAATTATCTTAATTATAATTTGTGAATGTTAATTTTCATAATTATTAGTTTGCAGGCAATTGTTTCATTTTTAGACAGTAGCTTTATTTACATCACTTATACAACTAAAAATCAATTTATTAAGCTATCTCTGATGAAATCGACATGGAATTATGCAATTATTTTACTAATAGTCATTTATATACAAGATTTGTTCGCTTTTTATTCAGATGAATTAGAAGACGATGTGGGTAAGTACAATAATTACATTTTGAAAATGATATTTAATGTTTATGAAATTAATCCAAAAATGCTTTGTATTGCGAAGAATGTATATATCGTAATAAAAAAATTTAACAAAATGATTCAATGATTCTAAAAGTTAAGTTATATCAATTATTTAATACAGCTTTTATAGTATGAGACTGAACTCTCGTTATATTTAATGCAAAATGCTTTTTATTATTCTTGACGTATGAAAAATTACTTACAATTAGATTATTTAATATTTTCGTACGAATACTTTTCTAAATTAATTCAAAATTATTATAAGTAATATGTAAGTGTATTCAAAGTACTTTTACAAATGTTTCTAAATGTAACTTCTTTTGTCTACAATGTAACGACTTTGTACTCATTGAGTACAATGTAGACAATAAACGAAACTTGATTTTGAACCTATAATATTTACTTTATCCATTATTTATGCATTAATAGAAAAACGAATCGCTCAGTTTGCCAATGAAGTTGCT
This sequence comes from Wiebesia pumilae, assembly GCA_018907045.1. Lineage (NCBI taxonomy): Eukaryota > Metazoa > Arthropoda > Insecta > Hymenoptera > Agaonidae > Wiebesia > Wiebesia pumilae. Next base: position 552,658 of record JACCHZ010000066.1, on the reverse strand, counting down.
AGCATTGCGTTATCTAAAAGGAATAATTCAAGTGGTAAGTATACTTTTATATTACTGATAAAATATTTCTTTCCAAAGTATTATAAATAATGACTCGTAAAAGTCGAATAAAACGTAACGATTATTTCACTTCATATTCAGAATTAATCTTTGAAAGTAGAAGAGAATATATGTAATTAATTTTATCTCTTGTTTAAACGTTATTAAACATTCTTTTAGCATTTATTTATTGATTTACATTTATCTACAAAGTTCAGCTATCGAATTCATTTATATCATATATTGTAAGAATTAAATGATTATTGCAAATATAAATAGTGATTTATGTCTCTACATAAATATTGCACTAAACATTTACACTCTCTAAAATAAATATAATGCTGCGTTAAGTAGGTTTCAACACATCCGTAACAGAGTCTGTAACCAAATGCTGTTGGGTTACATTATATACGTAACAACGTAAATTCGGTAATTCAATCTTGAGTCATCATTAAAAACACGCATAATTCTTAATTCTTTGCAGAACGAATGGGATTTTCTGTTCTTCTGTAGGATCTAAATTTAGTAAAATACTAGATTTAAAAATTATATATAGTTGGATAAGCTTTGAATTTACTTTGAATGTAATTAACTCTTTTATACGAAACAATTAAGTAGTGTTGGTTTAATTTTTCATTTTAACTTTGGCTTGGTCTTTATTCTAGGAAGATTATAATCTTCGCTTTAATAAGTATACTTTAAATAGTACTTTACAAAGTTTGAAAGCTTGATTTATATTAGTTATTCTTATCGTTTACATTTCACGTTTTCATAAGGCTGGTGTACAATTTTTTTAAATTGAAATCATTAAGTTAAAAGTAATTTAGTACAAGGCTTCCTTGTCGTTCAAAAGAAACTCAATAAGTCTTACAAGTTTATAATAATGTATTTACAAATATGCGATTATATATAAAAAGTGTTCTTGGCTTGCTAGAATAGAATATATATTTTTACTCGTTGTAGTACTGTAAATTTCTCAGTTAATATTTTTAGGCATGAATTTATAGTACGTATTTGTTAATTCACTAGTTTTTATATTTTTACGTAGAGCACAACACCATGCAGTTATCCACATATATTCCGCAGTTGCTAGTCGCTGAACCACAAGGTCTAAGTCGCATAGATTTGATCGAGTCGGTCCGTTTTATGGTCGAGCGCACGGAGAACATCGGCGACCTGAATTATCATTTTGCTCGTAATCGCATGTACTGGAGCGATTTGTCAACAGGACGCATCTATTCGCGACCCCTTAACAGCAAGTCACTGTTGTCTTACAATAAAGAGCTCCTGGTCGAGTATAGCCCCCTGATCTGGAAGCCTCGAGCCTTGGCTGTTGACCACATTACGGATCAGCTCTACGTCGTGGATAGCATTGGTAACGTCGTCCACGTCTTTGATCTCGATAACTTCAGCAATACCGTTACCTTTCAGAAGTTCCTGCTAAATCCTATGGATATTGCTATTGATCCCAGCGAGGGTTACATGTTTGTTGCCGATGATACAAGGGTTAGTATCGAAAGAGCATCATTGATCGTTGTTACATAGTTCTTTTTAGTAACCAATTACATTACTCTCAATTTGTCAAATTTGTATTTTTGTGATATCGTTCTTTATAACAACTTTACCATATCATCTAATATCTTTCAAAATTCAGTTATGAATATTCGTTGTTTGCGAGCTTATGAAATATCGCAATACCAGTGAAAATTTACTATTATAGAATTCTACTTCCGAGGAAGATATATATTTAACGATAATAAGAATTGGCTTTTATATATTTTACATTGTTTTCAAACGTTTTTCTGTCGAGGTTAATGAATCTGGTGAGATTCTACAAATATTCTTAAAAAATTGTAATAACTTTTTACGTATTTATTGTAGTATCTTTTACATGTATTATAATATAAATTTTAATAGATAGCTGTACTATTTAGATTTATTATGGATATAAATTTCACATTGGTAACAATTATTCAGTACAAATTCTGTACAAACATGGATATGTATTAAAGGTTATAATTTTCTAATAATGTTAATCTACATCAACGATATTATTAGACCTCTTTACTTAGTGCGTTATTCAAAACAATAAGTCACTTCAAAATTTCAAAAAATATTTAAATTTTACATCTACAACTTTATTTTTATAGAATAATAAGATTCACACATAAAAAACTGATAGGTTTTTATGAGAAAACTTAATCAAAAAAGAAAACAACGAGTATCTGATTTGTATATCTGATACATACAATTATAAAAAAATGTGATTCTCCTAACTGAAAAAACTTAAGATGGAATTGATTTACAATGTTTTAAGCTTAATATTAACTGATTCACTAATTTTTAATTCCATATTGCTGGTAGGATATCAAGATGTCTTATTGAATTGTAAAACAAAATCAAATTTTTATAAGTTTTATAGATAAATACTATTGTAACGGTATTTTAATACTGTAACATCAATAATTTTATTTCAAAGATAAATAAGTTTCTTCTACTGGATTCATCGTGTAATTTAAATCTTTTTAGGAAAATACCAGCATTAACTTATCGACAGTGAAAGTATGCTAATCACTTAATCGAACTTTGTTGCTTAATTAAAATTTATTTCGTATTTTTTCATAAATGCTTTTAAACAATGTTGCAGATACACGAATGTATTTGTAAGTCGATGTCTGCATTTTCCGTTTTCATCGTCGGAATTAATTAACGATATGAATAATGTTGGAAAATTTTAATAATTACAGAACGATGAACGTATAAGTTTTCTAATGTTTCGTTTATGAAAATTATTATTAGTTTACTTTTCGTTTTAAATAGCATAAAATTAAAAAATGTTCGATAAAAATTGTACTCTTATGAATCACAGCTGGTGAGGGCAAGTCTGGACGGTGAATCTCCGAACTCGATAGTGGACCAGGTTCCGTATTTCATAACGTCGGTAACACTCGATTTGGATAAAAAACGTGTCTACTGGTCCGAGCACACGTTCCACCACATCCAGAGCTCGAACTACGACGGTTCGGAAAACCGACTGATTCTGAAAAACGAACCTGGCCAAATGTATAATATCCTCGGAATGTCAAATATCGTCTTCTTCCAGTCGCAGTTGTTCTTCTATGACGAGGCTTCGCAGAACATTGCAAGCGTGAAGCTAAATGAGTCCGAAGACAAAGTCGACGGTAGTACTTACAAGATCATCTACGACTGGTTCAAGGTCCGGGCGATGAAGATCGTGCATCCCTCCATGCAAAAACCCCTTATCAATCCCTGCGCAAACGAGCACTGCAGTACAGAGCAGATGTGCCTCATAAGCGCAAAGGAAAGCACCAGCCAAGAAATAGGATACACGTGCGTTAGTTCCGGAGGATCTTTTCTCTAGGAAAACCTTCGAGCGAACGTTTTTTAGTTTCCTTCGAGTGTGAATGATATTCGAAAATGAGCAATAAGAGTACTGGATCTTAATCGAGATTTTGCAATGAAGTGATAATAGTCAAAAATTAGTTTCCGTCATCCCACACCTCATTATGTCTTTATAATGATAATAGAATATCTTAGTCTGCCGTATATTACTAGCAAATGGAATAAAATGTTTACTAAAACCAATGAAACTTTTATTGGGATCTAATTTCGAAATATTACGCACTAAATTCTACCCAATGATATAATACAATATATGAAAATGTTTTGCACCATTTTGAAGATCAATGAAGAATACTGTTAGAAGTAATTCTTATGTAATCTTATTACATTATATTTTAAGACTTATGTTTCATACTTTTATCACATAATCATAATTTTATGAATAAATAAACAGTTTCTTTACTATTATCAAGATTAGATTGCAAATATTCTAGACAAATTTTATATAACACGATGGTTTAATTTATATTATTAATAAGAATCTCATTTATTACTAGGAAAAGAAATATGGTTTCTGGTAGTGTAAACGTTCCTAATATCTTTTACTCCTCAAACAAATATTGTAATATGCGAAAGATTCATATTTTGAAAATATGTATTAAATTCATTTTAATCTAAATATTTACTTTCTTATAGATTTTCAATATCTATATTACGGTTATCTAATATAGAGATTCCGATTTTAGATCTTCCAAAATAAATAAAGAGAAAGAGAGTTACACGTGCCAAATTTTTCAATTAAAGTCGAAAACACACATAAATTTATACAAATAGATATAACTGACTAGAACATAAGATTTATGTTCCTAGTTTTATGAAAATAAAAAATTCTAAATCATATTTTTATGAGTAAATTAACGTTCTTCTTATTACAATCGAAATTAGATTAAAATTTCTCGGTTATAATTTACAGTATCTAAAAGTATTTATATTATTATAATACGATCCTCGTAGAATAATAGTTCAACATAAAACAGTATTAAGAAACTTTTTATTATCAGAAAAAGTAAACAGATATACGGTTTCTGGTAATCTGACGTATCTAATAAGCTTTAAGCTTATGAAAACAGTGTAATATGCGAACATTTCATAATCTATAATTTAAATAAAATTAATTTAAATTTAATATATTATTTTCTCAATGTTGACAAGAACTACGTGACGTTCAAAAATAACTACCTTTTAGGAAAACAATAACACTAACGCTGGAAAAGTAAAAAGATTTGTTAGAATGATATATTTATTTCTTTATCAATTTAGTTATCATTATTATTGCATCATAATCGATTTGATATTTTAAAATGTTGAGACTAATCATTATTAAAAAAAATATATTCATAAAAAAATACTTAAATTATTAACAGAATATTTCTTTGTAATTAAAATTATAATATTTTAATATAAGGTGAAATATAAAAAATATTTTTAATCCATTTATTCTGATTCAATTTTCTACAATTTCAAAAAGAAATATATATTTTATCTTAAAAATGAAACTACTTATTAATAGTTCGTGTTTACAGAAGAATATTTGAAAGATACAAATTATTTGCGTTTGTATCTTTCAAATTTCAGAATTGTTTAACGAATATTCAAGTTATTAATGTATTTCACAATTTGAAAATAACACATTTTTGCATAGATATCAATCCAATTAGTAATAAATGAAAATAATTGATCGTACAGTTTCGTAATATATTAATGTTGAATGGCAATTCGTAAAGATATTTAAAGCCAAACCATTATCTCTTATATGGATTCCGATTTCGGATCTTCCAAAATAAATAATGAGAGTGAGAGCTACACATATCAAATTTTCCAATTAATGTCGAAAACACACATCGATATATACAGACAACATAAAGGTTTAAATATAAAAGAAAATTGAGCCGATGCATAGTTGCTCTCTTGCCTTTGTAGTGCCAGCCAGTAATTAACAGAGGTAAGTCACAAAGAAACGAATATTTTTAAAATTCAATGTTCAACTTCTCATAACTTTCATCACATTTTCGATTAAATTAAAGATTTTGTGAATTGCATGTTGAAAATTGTTTATAATTTTCTCTTAAATTGCAATTGAAATGAAAATATTCATGATGACAGAATTTTTATTCGATAATACAGTTTGCAAGTGTTACAATTCAAAGTTACACTCATTTATATAATTACGATATTTATTTTATTTACTATAATTTCAGTATTAAATATATCAGTGTATATATAAAATTGCAAAAAATTTCACAGGAAAAAAGAAATTCGTGATTTGAATTAAATTATTATACGAGCAATTATTTGATGGAAGAATAAATTCAGGGGTACGATGATGAATGTTCAGACAAGTTGGCGCTTGGACATGTTTTGGCACTCTTTCATCATTCTACTAGCAAACGCATACTCAGGAGTTGCTAAGGAATGCGGTGAGTTTCTAAATTTATTCTCAACTTATAGGTCTATTGCAAGATATTTAGCCCCGGGAACTTAAACTTATTAAGATTAACTGGTATCAAGTAAAAGTGATTGGTCGATCAATCAGCAATTATTTACCAACGTGTACGAGCGGCAATCACTATTTGATACAACACTAAATGTTCAAAGCGGTAAATAACGTCAAGAATAAAACTACTATAACATTCTGATTAAAAAATATTATTTCAAATCCTTAGAATGTAACTGAAATTAATCATTCCTCTACTATGGTTGCAATCCTATAATTTGCGAAAAGTTTAGCTTCGAATCATGGCCTAGTAAAATTGTTAAATTGGAAAATGAATCGAATCTCGCATAATTATAATCCACTTTCGGAAGTTGCAAATACGTTAGCAAATACTCAATGTTCGTGTGAAATACAGCAGGCGTATTGGGTGGAAAACTAGTGGCAGTGGAAGGGACGACGATATGGAAATACGATTCGGATCTAACGAATCCGATGTTGATGATTAACTCGTCATCCCCGAGCAGCCTAGACTATGACTCCAATGCAAACATCCTCTATTGGAGCGATTTAAACACGAGGGAGATTCGGGCACTGAAAGAATCCTCGAACGAGTCCATCCTCGTTATTCCCAAGCAAAATGATTGGCTGCCGTACAGTATAGCCGTTGAACCCATTAGCAAGAAGCTCTACGTCATCGACAGTTATTCCAATACCATTCATCTATTCGATCTCATGAAGGAAAACCATGCCGTCGTACTAGGTGTCAATTTCACTCTAGTTACCGACATTGTATTGGATCCTTACGAGGGCTACTTGTTCGTTCTCGATAATTATGAGGTAGATACTATTTATTAAAGGTATGATTCTGAAAAGTCTGAGTTGCTGAATAATTTGTTGGCAACTAACTTTGAAGTTTTGTAAATCTGATGACAAATTTACGTGAATTGTAATTCCGAATGCATTATTAAGTAGATTTTCAGTTTATGTGTAATTTTTTAAAAATTTTTATTAGCATATTCAATAGAGCTCATTCAAATCCCTGTAATTATGTTTATATTAGTTTCTTTGAAAAGATTACTGAATAAATATTATTTTAATGGATTTTTATGCTCTACGAACAAAGATCAACATTATGTATTGGGTAGTTTTTAACAATTAAATAAAAGTCACAGGTCTCTTAATTATGGAATTTTTAAAAGCAATTAAGTAAAAATAACAATTCAAAAGTATGTAATAGGATCAAACTATTTTATTGTATTAAAATTAATATAGCCAATGCTGCATCTCCTTCTCTGCCTTTCAAACTTTCAAAAATTGTTTTATTACATTATTCAATATTAATTATTAATTCTAATTAGACAATATCTAATTTTTGATATTTTCCTATTTATTATAATTTTGCACGTTACTGTTTTAAAGATATTTGTGCATTTTTTACATATTCGTTTATGGTACATACAGTTGCTATATTTTCGTTGTTTTATCTTTGCAAGATTTACTACACATTCTCATTAACTGAATTTCATTAGGTTACAATGTATATATATCATTAATTGATTATTTATTATGCATAGTAATATATATATATATATATATATATATATATATAAATAATAAAAGTTAACTTATTTCATCGAATAATTTTAATTATACTCACTTAACACTGTTGTTAAACGAGTATATAAAAAGTTGTTGTATACATCAAATCGATTAAATAAAGCTTATTGCTCATTGAAGTTATTATATATTGAAAAGACGAATTGGAAATATTAACTCAACTTCGTTGAAATACTTATTATTCGCGTTTGTGAAGACGAGGAATTTATTTAATACTTGTTTGACTCAAGCATATACGAGAATAATAAAATCAGATCAGGACACGAAGGAAATCTTACAAATTATTTTTATTAATAAATACTGTAAATTGTCATATTAATTAGTCATTGGCATAATATTAATCACTCGATTATTGATGCTTGATAATTATAATCTTCACGTTATTTATTAATTCATAAGAATAAATCCAGAATACTAGTTTTGATCCAGAAAACGTTCATACTTTATGCGGAACTTAAGAATATTAAAATAGTTCTAAAGTGTTGTTGAATATGCATTTTCAGATTAGATTCATAATTTCGTAATATCTCTATGCCGTAATTTGCGAACAATAAATATTTTCAGATCTTCAGAGTTGATTTGGATGGGCTGAATCGTAAAATTATTTACTCAAGGAATAACATTGAGAACGAACGTAAGCATAGCTACGGTGTACCCCTGAACATTTTGAATATCGCATTGGATCTTGATGGGAAGCGCATCTTCTGGGTGGATTCGATACTCAGACGTATCGAGAGCTCCGACTATAACGGCGAAGATAGAATTGTCCATTTTCATAATGAGACCGAACATGTAGGTTTCCCAACACATAGTTCGCTCACCTTCCTGAATGGTGATATTTACTGGGTTGACAATGTCTTCAAGGTAAGAAATATGTAAATACATGTAGGTGTTCGTATATTACAATGCGTTAAGTTTATATTACAAACTGAGAAGCAGGTCGTACGCTTATCACGTTGTATCATTACTGCATGAGTAGGATATAAAAATCAATTAGATCGTGTATTTTAAGTATACAATTTATCATATAATTCTTGTTTAAATGTAAATTTTTTATATTTTTATATAGACATACTATGACTGACGTTTATATTTTTTTAATCGTGTCTTTTCTTGTTGATACAGGAATAATATCATTAAAACTATAGCATATTTTTAAAAGTATATGTCCACATATTTACACGCTAATAAATCATTTTAATCGAAGCATAAAACGAATTCTTGTCATACCTAATGATCTTTTATTCCTGCACAGAAAGTTATTAAAATAGATACAACTCAGGATAATAAAATTGATACATTCGATAAGAACTTACTATGCCTCAAAGGAATCAGCTGCAAGAAACTCGAAAAGGTCGAGAATCCGTGTGAACGTAACAATGGAGGTTGTCAACACTTGTGCGTTTTGTCTAAAAGTAACAAGAATAATTTTAAATGCGCTTGTAATTTCGGATACGAGCTGTCCCAAGATGGAAGGACGTGCATTCCCGTGCATGATTTTCTTCTGTATACAACGGTAAAATTTATTATATATTTTTCTATATTTAGATGAATTGAAGCGTAATGAAATAATAAATTATTTCAAGAATTATAAACTCGGAGAATCTTAACTATGAAATACAAATCTTTTCATTTTTGAAGATACTCTTGAATATATCAGTGTCGCTATACAATAGAAAATAATTATACTTTAGGAATGGACAAAAGAGAACGTTTTTTAATAATAAAAGAAATGATTAATGTATAAAAATGAAATTTACGAAATAATATCTTGGCTTGATGTACTTAAGGATTGTTTTTAAATATTAATATTTATTTATGTTTATAGTCTGACTGAATGATTCCTAAAAGGATGTTGATTTACGTTTGGGATTTATTTTTTTTATAATATTTAATTTATATTTATAATTTAATTTATTTTTAAATTAAAACAATAATGTTTATTGGACATTATTATATTTTCTAATGCAATATAATATAAATATAGTCTCAAATGATATTTAATACTATTTGTTTTTAATATGATACCCAGTCGAATTTCATCAGAGGTCAAATTTTAAAATTCACTGCTGAAAGTTTTATCGACGTGATCAATCCCTCTAATTACGAAGTTGGAAGTTGGGTTAAATTAGATTACGACGCCAGAGAAAATATTATATATTACGTCGTTCTATATCCCGATGACAAAATACATCAAATTCACCTAGATTCCGAAGAGAAAATAGAATTGATCCCCGACATTCTTAGTGAAAACGTAGGAAACTTTGCCTATGATTGGATAACCAAGAATCTATACTATTTCACCTACTACTATGCAGACATGACGAGCTTGAATGTGATGAATATCAGAAACGCAACTTACAGTAAGATTCTAATTGAGAATGTGACTGATCTAGTTAGAGGTATTGTTGTTCATCCGAACAAAGGTTACATTTACTTCGCTTTGAAAGGTGATAAATATGACACGATCAATCGGCAGACCTTAGATGGATCAAACCTCATAGTCATATTCACATTGGATTCTGGAAATGATCTAAACACCATAGCTCTTGACGTTGTTAAAGATAGAATTTACTGGAGCGAGTCTTATGTAAGTAGAGCAGATTTTCCTTTATATCATAATAATTTGAGTAAATACACATATATTATTTTCATAACTTTGCTTGATAGACAATTATGTGTATTAAGTGATTGGAAGTTTAAGTTTGCAAACCCACGTTAGCAAGATAAACATCGATTTGATACCTTAATTTTGTTATTATAATATACAAAGTTTCTTTATGAAACAAAGTCTCATTTGTTGAACTATTATTAATTATTAAAAATTAGTTCAATTTTTGAAAACGTATTTTCTAACAAAATGTATTCATTGTCACAACGAAAATGTGATCACATTAAGTAATAAACTTATTAAAATTCATTAGAGGAAATTTTTTTTTAATTCTTTTATTTATAATCATCAGATATTTTTTTGAATTCTTAATACATAAAAATCTAGAGCACATAAATCAAAAGTGCTAAAAACTTATTTTTTAATCGTATTTCAGAAATCGTCCGACGGTGAGTGGAAAGTCCAAATTCGACACTCTGATTTGGAGGGACAAGATATTCGTGACCTGGAGGTACACATGAATCTAGTCAGAATAGATTGCATGTCCATTTTCAATGATATTATTTATATTATCGGTGGTCCAGACAATCTTCTGATTCGTCTAAATAACAGTGAACACATCGTGTCATCAACTATACTGAATGATGGAGATGAGGACATGCTAAGTGGCCTTAAGATTTTTTCCAATTCAATACAAAAAATTGAACCTAATAATCCATGTGCTCCTGGCCACGATTGTGAGAAATTCTGCTTTCCAGTGCCGAACGCCGAAGGGCATTTAATCCGCACTTGCGGCTGCCCGTATGGTGAAAAGTTGGCTACTGATAGTAAATCATGCGATGGTAACCACGTCCAAGAACCACCGTTTGTCCGCTGCGGGAGCACAAGACGGAAATGTAGGAAAAGGCATGACGGCAAAGGGGTATTCATTTAAATATTTCATAACTTTAAGCCGTTACGTCTTTGATAATAGAAGATATTTTGGATTTAATTGTTGGTTTTTCTTAATGTTGTTGAGTTAGATATTTTTAGTATCGAAATAGTAAATTTCGATAGGATAATCAAATTAAGGATAATAAATATGTAAATTTCAAGTTAAACATAGAAATGACGAAATAAATGTGTACATTTTAGAAGCCGATACAAAAAATCTTTTTTTATGATCTTCTTTACTTGTAAAATGTAAATGTTTTTTCTACTTCGAACAATATCTTATTATATTATAGTTTAAAATTTTAATTATATTTATAAAATAATAATTATAAATTGCAAATATCCTATTTTTCCATGAATCAGAGGAATCGTCATCGGATAATATTTTTTTAATTTACATGCTTGTTCATATTAGGTTTCACAAAATGTCAAGAATTTAGAATCTGAATGCAATGCATTCCACGTTCAATTATGACATTTGATAAGAGTTGCGTATATAATTATATTTATGCGTTTATTATGAGGATAATATTTATATAATTGGAACGAAACAAATTGTGAGACTTGTCTATTTATTTTTTTCATTAATCTGTAATATTCAAGAATGATCATTGAATAAAAATTACACAAGTTAGATTTGTTAACTTAATAATTTCAGAGAAAATGTTTATTATCACCTTCCTGGATTTATTTCTTAATGCATATATATAATCTTCAGTCATATATAGTTTTGCGATACCACACAAACTAATGGAAAAAAAAGTAAAAAAACTAAAGAGCGCATCGCGTTATCACCTATAATCGATGATGAACATCAGGAAACTCAAAGTGGCCTTAATGATTTATCCAATTCAAGTGGTGATGATCCCCACGGTCCCGGCCACCATTTTGTAACAAATGGAAAAGATAATATTTTGAATCGTCTAAATAAGAAGGAACGCATCGAGTTATCAACTATAATCAATAGTGAAGATCAAGAAACGCTAACTGTTCTTAGAGTTTTATCATATTCAAGCGGTGATGATCCCACGGCCCAGCCGATCTTGTATGAAATATCGCCTAGTTCCGAAAGTTGAATGGCATTTAATTAAGTTTTGCGATACCACACAAACTAATGGAGTTACCTTGTTTAAGTTGCTGTAATGAGTATTAATAGTTATTTGTAGGATGATAGATTTAAAATATAATCCGAGAAAAATTCATTAGATTTATATAATATTCAATATCGAATTTCGATAATATATAATATTCAATCGAATTCAATAACGTTGGTTAGATTTGTTTTATCTTTATTATAATTTCCTTGTTAACTTGTTTCTTGTTTTAGAGGTTAGTGCCACCATTGAAGCTATTATATAGATATATTAATAAGAAAATTTATTGTTTCAGCTGTGTTAATTTGTCGGAAAATAAGTATAAATTTATAATCATTTATATACTTTTAAGCAACAACTTTTTAAACATTGTACTTCTAATTTGATTATACATGAATACGTTACTGTTGCAAACAATTACAAAATTTTGAATAAATTATGATACTGTTAAATTTTTAAGGTGTTTCTAATATATTGAGATAAGATGTCATTAGTCTTAAAACAGTGTAAATAATGTACAGTGTACATACGTTTGAGTTCAATAAATATGAAAGTCATTGAGTTACACATATTTTATTAAATTTAAATTTACCTATTTATTGTCAAAAGAGTTTACACCTGTCAAGAGTATTTCGAAAGGTAAAAATTTATTCATTATAGGATTGTGTATTAATAAATTCTATCGTTATATTACTAAAGTAAAAATGTGATTATTTTTAAAAATGTTAATATTTAAAATAACATATATTAGATATTAAATAAATTAAATATGCGGTAATAAGGTTATTGTAAATGATTCAATTGTAAAACTATATTTCGAATTTTTTTTTCTCATTTTTCATCGAAATTGTAATGTTATTATTGTTATCAATTAGAAGTTTTATATTGTAAAACCGCTTGAAACTCGGATGTTAGTTTGAAATATTTCATTTAAAGTTTCAAATTAACTTTTATGTTTGTAATTAAGAATGTCAGCGCTGCGAGACACAACATCCGATTTTATGTGGGATACGTATAATACATTCTTTGAGTATGTGCTGTTTTTGCACGGAGTTTGAAAATATCTTTTTTCTAGTTTTAGTCAACATCTTTCAAAGCTGATATCATTATTTCCAAAATTTTTAAATAGCTTATCAATTTATAAATTGTAGTTTGACGACTGATATGAAATATCTTCACTATCATAAATCGTATTTTTTCTATATTGTTTACTTAATTAACATATAATATTAACAGATGTTGATAAATCTAATTTAAAACTTGAATAGATATTTTCTACTTGACATGTTTAGAATGAGAACACATAAATAGTATCAAACAAATGCTCCAGAAATATTTTCAAGTTATAATCAAACGAAGCAACTAATAATAAGTAACGGAATAATTGTCAAATTTCTCGTATAGAATTCATATTATTGAGCGGCTATTAGAAAGTTTAAAAAGTAGTGCACTTACGTTTGTAAATCGAAAATTAATTGATAATTATCTTAATTATAATTTGTGAATGTTAATTTTCATAATTATTAGTTTGCAGGCAATTGTTTCATTTTTAGACAGTAGCTTTATTTACATCACTTATACAACTAAAAATCAATTTATTAAGCTATCTCTGATGAAATCGACATGGAATTATGCAATTATTTTACTAATAGTCATTTATATACAAGATTTGTTCGCTTTTTATTCAGATGAATTAGAAGACGATGTGGGTAAGTACAATAATTACATTTTGAAAATGATATTTAATGTTTATGAAATTAATCCAAAAATGCTTTGTATTGCGAAGAATGTATATATCGTAATAAAAAAATTTAACAAAATGATTCAATGATTCTAAAAGTTAAGTTATATCAATTATTTAATACAGCTTTTATAGTATGAGACTGAACTCTCGTTATATTTAATGCAAAATGCTTTTTATTATTCTTGACGTATGAAAAATTACTTACAATTAGATTATTTAATATTTTCGTACGAATACTTTTCTAAATTAATTCAAAATTATTATAAGTAATATGTAAGTGTATTCAAAGTACTTTTACAAATGTTTCTAAATGTAACTTCTTTTGTCTACAATGTAACGACTTTGTACTCATTGAGTACAATGTAGACAATAAACGAAACTTGATTTTGAACCTATAATATTTACTTTATCCATTATTTATGCATTAATAGAAAAACGAATCGCTCAGTTTGCCAATGAAGTTGCTAGCATTGCGTTATCTAAAAGGAATAATTCAAGTGGTAAGTATACTTTTATATTACTGATAAAATATTTCTTTCCAAAGTATTATAAATAATGACTCGTAAAAGTCGAATAAAACGTAACGATTATTTCACTTCATATTCAGAATTAATCTTTGAAAGTAGAAGAGAATATATGTAATTAATTTTATCTCTTGTTTAAACGTTATTAAACATTCTTTTAGCATTTATTTATTGATTTACATTTATCTACAAAGTTCAGCTATCGAATTCATTTATATCATATATTGTAAGAATTAAATGATTATTGCAAATATAAATAGTGATTTATGTCTCTACATAAATATTGCACTAAACATTTACACTCTCTAAAATAAATATAATGCTGCGTTAAGTAGGTTTCAACACATCCGTAACAGAGTCTGTAACCAAATGCTGTTGGGTTACATTATATACGTAACAACGTAAATTCGGTAATTCAATCTTGAGTCATCATTAAAAACACGCATAATTCTTAATTCTTTGCAGAACGAATGGGATTTTCTGTTCTTCTGTAGGATCTAAATTTAGTAAAATACTAGATTTAAAAATTATATATAGTTGGATAAGCTTTGAATTTACTTTGAATGTAATTAACTCTTTTATACGAAACAATTAAGTAGTGTTGGTTTAATTTTTCATTTTAACTTTGGCTTGGTCTTTATTCTAGGAAGATTATAATCTTCGCTTTAATAAGTATACTTTAAATAGTACTTTACAAAGTTTGAAAGCTTGATTTATATTAGTTATTCTTATCGTTTACATTTCACGTTTTCATAAGGCTGGTGTACAATTTTTTTTAAATTGAAATCATTAAGTTAAAAGTAATTTAGTACAAGGCTTCCTTGTCGTTCAAAAGAAACTCAATAAGTCTTACAAGTTTATAATAATGTATTTACAAATATGCGATTATATATAAAAAGTGTTCTTGGCTTGCTAGAATAGAATATATATTTTTACTCGTTGTAGTACTGTAAATTTCTCAGTTAATATTTTTAGGCATGAATTTATAGTACGTATTTGTTAATTCACTAGTTTTTATATTTTTACGTAGAGCACAACACCATGCAGTTATCCACATATATTCCGCAGTTGCTAGTCGCTGAACCACAAGGTCTAAGTCGCATAGATTTGATCGAGTCGGTCCGTTTTATGGTCGAGCGCACGGAGAACATCGGCGACCTGAATTATCATTTTGCTCGTAATCGCATGTACTGGAGCGATTTGTCAACAGGACGCATCTATTCGCGACCCCTTAACAGCAAGTCACTGTTGTCTTACAATAAAGAGCTCCTGGTCGAGTATAGCCCCCTGATCTGGAAGCCTCGAGCCTTGGCTGTTGACCACATTACGGATCAGCTCTACGTCGTGGATAGCATTGGTAACGTCGTCCACGTCTTTGATCTCGATAACTTCAGCAATACCGTTACCTTTCAGAAGTTCCTGCTAAATCCTATGGATATTGCTATTGATCCCAGCGAGGGTTACATGTTTGTTGCCGATGATACAAGGGTTAGTATCGAAAGAGCATCATTGATCGTTGTTACATAGTTCTTTTTAGTAACCAATTACATTACTCTCAATTTGTCAAATTTGTATTTTTGTGATATCGTTCTTTATAACAACTTTACCATATCATCTAATATCTTTCAAAATTCAGTTATGAATATTCGTTGTTTGCGAGCTTATGAAATATCGCAATACCAGTGAAAATTTACTATTATAGAATTCTACTTCCGAGGAAGATATATATTTAACGATAATAAGAATTGGCTTTTATATATTTTACATTGTTTTCAAACGTTTTTCTTTGAAAATTTTTATAATCACAGAAAGATGAACGTAAAGTTTTCTAATGTTTCGTTGATGAAAATTATTATTAGTTTACTTTTCATTTTAAATAGTATAAAATTAAAAAATGTTCGATAAAAATTGTACTCTTATGAATCACAGCTGGTGAGGGCAAGTCTGGATGGTAAATCTCCGAACTCGATAGTGGACCAGGTTCCGTATTTCATAACGTCGGTAACACTCGATTTGAATAAAAAACGTGTCTACTGGTCCGAGCACACGTTCCACCACATCCAGAGCTCGAACTACGACGGTTCGGAAAAGCGACTGATTCTGAAAAACGAACCTGGCCAAATTTATTATATCCTCGGAATGGCAAATATCGTCTTCTTTCAGTCGCAGTTGTTCTTCTATGACGAGGCTTCGCAGAACATTGCAAGCGTGAAGCTAAATGAGTCCGAAGACAAAGTCGACGGTAGTACTTACAAGATCATCTACGACTGGTTCAAGGTCCGGGCGATGAAGATCGTGCATCCCTCCATGCAAAAACCCCTTATCAATCCCTGCGCAAACGAGCACTGCAGTACAGAGCAGATGTGCCTCATAAGCGCAAAGGAAAGCACCAGCCAAGAAATAGGATACACGTGCGTTAGTTCCGGAGGATCTTTTCTCTAGGAAAACCTTCGAGCGAACGTTTTTTAGTTTCCTTCGAGTGTGAATGATATTCGAAAATGAGCAATAAGAGTACTGGATCTTAATCGAGATTTTGCAATGAAGTGATAATAGTCAAAAATTAGTTTCCGTCATCCCACACCTCATTATGTCTTTATAATGATAATAGAATATCTTAGTCTGCCGTATATTACTAGCAAATGGAATAAAATGTTTACTAAAACCAATGAAACTTTTATTGGGATCTAATTTCGAAATATTACGCACTAAATTCTACCCAATGATATAATACAATATATGAAAATGTTTTGCACCATTTTGAAGATCAATGAAGAATACTGTTAGAAGTAATTCTTATGTAATCTTATTACATTATATTGTTAGTAATTTGTTTCATACTTTTATCACATATTCACAATTTTATGAATAAATAAACAGTTTCTTTACTAAGATTAAGTTTAGTTTGCACATAGTCTAGACATAATTTGCAGTGACATAAATTTTATTTAACGTGATGGTTTAATTTATATTATTAATAAGAATCTCTTTTATTATTAGGAAAAGAAAACAAAAATATGGTTTCTCATAGGGTAAACGTTCCAAATATCTTTTACTCCTCAAACAAATAATGTAATATGCGAAAGATTCATAATCTGAAAATGTGTATTAAATTAATTTTAATCTAAATATTTACTTTCTTATAGATTTTCAATATCCATATTACGGTTATCTAATATAGAGATTCCGATTTTAGATCTTCCAAAATAAATAAAGAATGAGAGCTACACGTGCCAAATTTTTCAATTAAAGTCGAAAACACACATAAATTTATACAAATAGATATAACTGACTAGAACATAAGATTTATGTTCCTAGTTTTATGAAAATAAAAAATACTAAATTATATGTTTATGAGTAAATTAACGTTCTTCTTATTAATAAGTAAATTAGATTAAAATGTCTTGGTCATAATTTACAGTGCCTAACAGTGTTCATATTATTATAATACGATCCTCGTAGAATAATAGTTCAATAAAAATCAGTATAAATAATCTCTTTATTATCAGAAAAAATAAACAAAAATATAATTTCTGGAACTATAAATGTATATAATATGTTTGAAGCCCTGAAAAAACAGTGCAATACGAAAAAAATTCATAATCTGTAGATTTAAATAAATTTAATTTAAATTTAACTTCTTAAATCCTTGTATATTTACAATATGTGTATGATCGTTATCTCTTATATGGATTCCGATTTCGGATCTTCCAAAATAAATAATGAGAGTGAGAGCTACACATATCAAATTTTCCAATTAATGTCGAAAACACACATCGATATATACAGACAACATAAAGGTTTAAATATAAAAGAAAATTGAGCCGATGCATAGTTGCTCTCTTGCCTTTGTAGTGCCAGCCAGTAATTAACAGAGGTAAGTCACAAAGAAACGAATATTTTTAAAATTCAATGTTCAACTTCTCATAACTTTCATCACATTTTCGATTAAATTAAAGATTTTGTGAATTGCATGTTGAAAATTGTTTATAATTTTCTCTTAAATTGCAATTGAAATGAAAATATTCATGATGACAGAATTTTTATTCGATAATACAGTTTGCAAGTGTTACAATTCAAAGTTACACTCATTTATATAATTACGATATTTATTTTATTTACTATAATTTCAGTATTAAATATATCAGTGTATATATAAAATTGCAAAAAATTTCACAGGAAAAAAGAAATTCGTGATTTGAATTAAATTATTATACGAGCAATTATTTGATGGAAGAATAAATTCAGGGGTACGATGATGAATGTTCAGACAAGTTGGCGCTTGGACATGTTTTGGCACTCTTTCATCATTCTACTAGCAAACGCATACTCAGGAGTTGCTAAGGAATGCGGTGAGTTTCTAAATTTATTCTCAACTTATAGGTCTATTGCAAGATATTTAGCCCCGGGAACTTAAACTTATTAAGATTAACTGGTATCAAGTAAAAGTGATTGGTCGATCAATCAGCAATTATTTACCAACGTGTACGAGCGGCAATCACTATTTGATACAACACTAAATGTTCAAAGCGGTAAATAACGTCAAGAATAAAACTACTATAACATTCTGATTAAAAAATATTATTTCAAATCCTTAGAATGTAACTGAAATTAATCATTCCTCTACTATGGTTGCAATCCTATAATTTGCGAAAAGTTTAGCTTCGAATCATGGCCTAGTAAAATTGTTAAATTGGAAAATGAATCGAATCTCGCATAATTATAATCCACTTTCGGAAGTTGCAAATACGTTAGCAAATACTCAATGTTCGTGTGAAATACAGCAGGCGTATTGGGTGGAAAACTAGTGGCAGTGGAAGGGACGACGATATGGAAATACGATTCGGATCTAACGAATCCGATGTTGATGATTAACTCGTCATCCCCGAGCAGCCTAGACTATGACTCCAATGCAAACATCCTCTATTGGAGCGATTTAAACACGAGGGAGATTCGGGCACTGAAAGAATCCTCGAACGAGTCCATCCTCGTTATTCCCAAGCAAAATGATTGGCTGCCGTACAGTATAGCCGTTGAACCCATTAGCAAGAAGCTCTACGTCATCGACAGTTATTCCAATACCATTCATCTATTCGATCTCATGAAGGAAAACCATGCCGTCGTACTAGGTGTCAATTTCACTCTAGTTACCGACATTGTATTGGATCCTTACGAGGGCTACTTGTTCGTTCTCGATAATTATGAGGTAGATACTATTTATTAAAGGTATGATTCTGAAAAGTCTGAGTTGCTGAATAATTTGTTGGCAACTAACTTTGAAGTTTTGTAAATCTGATGACAAATTTACGTGAATTGTAATTCCGAATGCATTATTAAGTAGATTTTCAGTTTATGTGTAATTTTTTAAAAATTTTTATTAGCATATTCAATAGAGCTCATTCAAATCCCTGTAATTATGTTTATATTAGTTTCTTTGAAAAGATTACTGAATAAATATTATTTTAATGGATTTTTATGCTCTACGAACAAAGATCAACATTATGTATTGGGTAGTTTTTAACAATTAAATAAAAGTCACAGGTCTCTTAATTATGGAATTTTTAAAAGCAATTAAGTAAAAATAACAATTCAAAAGTATGTAATAGGATCAAACTATTTTATTGTATTAAAATTAATATAGCCAATGCTGCATCTCCTTCTCTGCCTTTCAAACTTTCAAAAATTGTTTTATTACATTATTCAATATTAATTATTAATTCTAATTAGACAATATCTAATTTTTGATATTTTCCTATTTATTATAATTTTGCACGTTACTGTTTTAAAGATATTTGTGCATTTTTTACATATTCGTTTATGGTACATACAGTTGCTATATTTTCGTTGTTTTATCTTTGCAAGATTTACTACACATTCTCATTAACTGAATTTCATTAGGTTACAATGTATATATATCATTAATTGATTATTTATTATGCATAGTAATATATATATATATATATATATATATATATATATATATATATAAATAATAAAAGTTAACTTATTTCATCGAATAATTTTAATTATACTCACTTAACACTGTTGTTAAACGAGTATATAAAAAGTTGTTGTATACATCAAATCGATTAAATAAAGCTTATTGCTCATTGAAGTTATTATATATTGAAAAGACGAATTGGAAATATTAACTCAACTTCGTTGAAATACTTATTATTCGCGTTTGTGAAGACGAGGAATTTATTTAATACTTGTTTGACTCAAGCATATACGAGAATAATAAAATCAGATCAGGACACGAAGGAAATCTTACAAATTATTTTTATTAATAAATACTGTAAATTGTCATATTAATTAGTCATTGGCATAATATTAATCACTCGATTATTGATGCTTGATAATTATAATCTTCACGTTATTTATTAATTCATAAGAATAAATCCAGAATACTAGTTTTGATCCAGAAAACGTTCATACTTTATGCGGAACTTAAGAATATTAAAATAGTTCTAAAGTGTTGTTGAATATGCATTTTCAGATTAGATTCATAATTTCGTAATATCTCTATGCCGTAATTTGCGAACAATAAATATTTTCAGATCTTCAGAGTTGATTTGGATGGGCTGAATCGTAAAATTATTTACTCAAGGAATAACATTGAGAACGAACGTAAGCATAGCTACGGTGTACCCCTGAACATTTTGAATATCGCATTGGATCTTGATGGGAAGCGCATCTTCTGGGTGGATTCGATACTCAGACGTATCGAGAGCTCCGACTATAACGGCGAAGATAGAATTGTCCATTTTCATAATGAGACCGAACATGTAGGTTTCCCAACACATAGTTCGCTCACCTTCCTGAATGGTGATATTTACTGGGTTGACAATGTCTTCAAGGTAAGAAATATGTAAATACATGTAGGTGTTCGTATATTACAATGCGTTAAGTTTATATTACAAACTGAGAAGCAGGTCGTACGCTTATCACGTTGTATCATTACTGCATGAGTAGGATATAAAAATCAATTAGATCGTGTATTTTAAGTATACAATTTATCATATAATTCTTGTTTAAATGTAAATTTTTTATATTTTTATATAGACATACTATGACTGACGTTTATATTTTTTTAATCGTGTCTTTTCTTGTTGATACAGGAATAATATCATTAAAACTATAGCATATTTTTAAAAGTATATGTCCACATATTTACACGCTAATAAATCATTTTAATCGAAGCATAAAACGAATTCTTGTCATACCTAATGATCTTTTATTCCTGCACAGAAAGTTATTAAAATAGATACAACTCAGGATAATAAAATTGATACATTCGATAAGAACTTACTATGCCTCAAAGGAATCAGCTGCAAGAAACTCGAAAAGGTCGAGAATCCGTGTGAACGTAACAATGGAGGTTGTCAACACTTGTGCGTTTTGTCTAAAAGTAACAAGAATAATTTTAAATGCGCTTGTAATTTCGGATACGAGCTGTCCCAAGATGGAAGGACGTGCATTCCCGTGCATGATTTTCTTCTGTATACAACGGTAAAATTTATTATATATTTTTCTATATTTAGATGAATTGAAGCGTAATGAAATAATAAATTATTTCAAGAATTATAAACTCGGAGAATCTTAACTATGAAATACAAATCTTTTTAATAATGAGACCGTTTTCTAATAATGAAAGAATTGAATGTCAATAAATGTTCAAAATTTAGAAACAATTTCTTATTGTTTCTAAGATATATGATGTTTGAAATCCTATTAAACGTCTCATTATCATCTACGAAGATTCTTTTTTAAATAAAGTCACAATTGATGCACTAATTATTAGTATTGATAATAAGGACAAGTTTTACAAATATTTTCGGACAAAATGTATTCACTGACGCAAGGAACATATGATGGTAGTAATATTATATTATATTCAATGAATTTTATCAAATACAATAGAGAAAATTATTAATTAAAAATTTTGTATTTAAATATCTTCAGAACTCTTACATTATGTATTGAAATTACATAAATTCTAATACACATGTATGAAAAAGCGCCGAAAGATTACCTTCGAATTGTATTTCAGAAAACGACAGACGATAACTCAATCTTCAAAATTCATCACTCTCCAAGCGGTGATGATCCCCACGGTCCCGGCCACCTTTTTGTGAAAAATGGAAAAGATAATATTTTGAGAGGGCTAAATAAGAAAGAACGCATAGAGTCAGCAGCTATACTCCATAATGGATATCACGAAACTCAAAGTGGCCTTAATGATTTATCCAATTCAAGTGGTGATGATCCCCACGGTCCCGGTCACCTTTTTGTGAAAAATGAAAAAGATAATATTTTGAGACGGCTAAATAAGGAAGACCGCATTGAGTCAGCAGCTGTACTCCATAATGGATATCACGAAACTCAAAGTGGCCTTAATGATTTATCCAATTCAAGTGGTGATGATCCCCACGGTCCCGGCCACCTTTTTGTGAAAAATGAAAAAGATAATATTTTGAGACGGCTAAATAAGGAAGACCGCATTGAGTCAGCAGCTGTACTCCATAATGGATATCACGAAACTCAAAGTGGCCTTAATGATTTATCCAATTCAAGTGGTGATGATCCCCACGGTCCCGGCCACCTTTTTGTGAAAAATAGAAAAGATAATATTTTGAGACGGCTAAATAAGAAAGAACGCTTAGAGTCAGTAGCTATATTCCATAATGGAGATCACGAAACTCAAAGTGGCCTTAATGATTTATCCAATTCAAGTGGTGATGATCCCCACGGTCCCGGTCACCTTTTTGTGAAAAATGAAAAAGATAATATTTTGAGACGGCTAAATAAGGAAGACCGCATAGAGTCAACAACTTTAGTCCATAATGGAGATCACGAAACCCAAAGTGACCTTAATGATTTATCCAATTCAAGTGGTGATGATCCCCACGGTCCCGGCCACCTTTTTGTGAAAAATGAAAAAGATAATATTTTGAGACGGCTAAATAAGAAAGAACGCTTAGAGTCAGTAGCTATATTCCATAATGGAGATCACGAAACTCAAAGTGGCCTTAATGATTTATCCAATTCAAGTGGTGATGATCCCCACGGTCCCGGCCACCTTTTTGTGAAAAATGGAAAAGATAATATTTTGAGACGGCTAAATAAGAAAGAACGCTTAGAGTCAGTAGCTATATTCCATAATGGAGATCACGAAACTCAAAGTGGCTTTAATGATTTATCCAATTCAAGTGGTGATGATCCCCACGGTCCCGGCCACCTTTTTGTGAAAAATGGAAAAGATAATATTTTGAGACGGCTAAATAAGGAAGACCGCATAGAGTCAGCAGCTATACTCCATAATGGATATCACGAAACTCAAAGTGGCCTTAATGATTTATCCAATTCAAGTGGTGATGATCCCCACGGTCCCGGCCACCTTTTTGTGAAAAATGAAAAAGATAATATTTTGAGACGGCTAAATAAGAAAGAACGCTTAGAGTCAGTAGCTATATTCCATAATGGAGATCACGAAACTCAAAGTGGCCTTAATGATTTATCCAATTCAAGTGGTGATGATCCCCACGGTCCCGGCCACCTTTTTGTGAAAAATGGAAAAGATAATATTTTGAGACGGCTAAATAAGAAAGAACGCTTAGAGTCAGTAGCTATATTCCATAATGGAGATCACGAAACTCAAAGTGGCCTTAATGATTTATCCAATTCAAGTGGTGATGATCCCCACGGTCCCGGCCACCTTTTTGTGAAAAATGGAAAAGATAATATTTTGAGACGGCTAAATAAGGAAGACCGCATAGAGTCAGCAGCTATACTCCATAATGGATATCACGAAACTCAAAGTGGCCTTAATGATTTATCCAATTCAAGTGGTGATGATCCGCACGGTCCCGGCCACCTTTTTGTGAAAAATGGAAAAGATAATATTTTGAGAAGGCTAAATAAGAAAGAACGCATAGAGTCAGTAGCTATATTCCATAATGGAGATCACGAAACTCAAAGTGGCCTTAATGATTTATCCAATTCAAGTGGTGATGATCCCCACGGTCCCGGTTACCTTTTTGTGAAAAATGAAAAAGATAATATTTTGAGACGGCTAAATAAGGAAAACCGCATAGAGTCAACAACTTTAGTCCATAATGGAGATCACGAAACCCAAAGTGACCTTAATGATTTATCCAATTCAAGTGGTGATGATCCCCACGGTCCCGGCCACCTTTTTGTGAAAAATGAAAAAGATAATATTTTGAGACGGCTAAATAAGGAAGACCGCATAGAGTCAGCAGCTATACTCCATAATGGATATCACGAAACTCAAAGTGGCCTTAATGATTTATCCAATTCAAGTGGTGATGATCCCCACGGTCCCGGCCACCTTTTTGTGAAAAATGGAAAAGATAATATTTTGAGACGGCTAAATAAGGAAGACCGCATAGAGTCAGCAGCTATACTCCATAATGGATATCACGAAACTCAAAGTGGCCTTAATGATTTATCCAATTCAAGTGGTGATGATCCCCACGGTCCCGGCCACCTTTTTGTGAAAAATGGAAAAGATAATATTTTGAGACGGCTAAATAAGAAAGAACGCATAGAGTCAGTAGCTATATTCCATAATGGAGATCACGAAACTCAAAGTGGCCTTAATGATTTATCCAATTCAAGTGGTGATGATCCCCACGGTCCCGGTCACCTTTTTGTGAAAAATGAAAAAGATAATATTTTGAGACGGCTAAATAAGGAAAACCGCATAGAGTCAACAACTTTAGTCCATAATGGAGATCACGAAACCCAAAGTGACCTTAATGATTTATCCAATTCAAGTGGTGATGATCCCCACGGTCCCGGCCACCATTTTGTAACAAATGGAAAAGATAATACTTTGAATCGTCTAAATAAGAAGGAACGCATCGAGTTATCAACTATAATCAATAGTGAAGATCAAGAAACGCTAACTGTTCTTAGAGTTTTATCATATTCAAGCGGTGATGATCCCACAGCCCAGCCGATCTTGTATGAAATATCGCCTAGTTCCGAAAGTTGAATGGCATTTAATTAAGTTTTGCGATACCACACAAACTAATGGAGTTACCTTGTTTAAGTTGCTGTAATGAGTATTAATAGTTATTCGTAGGATGATAGATTTAAAATATAATCCGAGAAAAATTCATTAGATTTATATAATATTCAATATCGAATATTAAAGTCTAACGTTGGTTAGATTTGTTTTATCTTTATTATAATTTCCTTGTTAACTTGTTTCTTGTTTTAGAGGTTAGTGCCACCATTGAAGCTATTATATAGATATATTAATAAGAAAATTTATTGTTTCAGCTGTGTTAATTTGTCGGAAAATAAGTATAAATTTATAATCATTTATATACTTTTAAGCAACAACTTTTTAAACATTGTACTTCTAATTTGATTATACATGAATACGTTACTGTTGCAAACAATTACAAAATTTTGAATAAATTATGATACTGTTAAATTTTTAAGGTGTTTCTAATATATTGAGATAAGATGTCATTAGTCTTAAAACAGTGTAAATAATGTACAGTGTACATACGTTTGAGTTCAATAAATATGAAAGTCATTGAGTTACACATATTTTATTAAATTTAAATTTACCTATTTATTGTCAAAAGAGTTTACACCTGTCAAGAGTATTTCGAAAGGTAAAAATTTATTCATTATAGGATTGTGTATTAATAAATTCTATCGTTATATTACTAAAGTAAAAATGTGATTATTTTTAAAAATGTTAATATTTAAAATAACATATATTAGATATTAAATAAATTAAATATGCGGTAATAAGGTTATTGTAAATGATTCAATTGTAAAACTATATTTCGAATTTTTTTTTCTCATTTTTCATCGAAATTGTAATGTTATTATTGTTATCAATTAGAAGTTTTATATTGTAAAACCGCTTGAAACTCGGATGTTAGTTTGAAATATTTCATTTAAAGTTTCAAATTAACTTTTATGTTTGTAATTAAGAATGTCAGCGCTGCGAGACACAACATCCGATTTTATGTGGGATACGTATAATACATTCTTTGAGTATGTGCTGTTTTTGCACGGAGTTTGAAAATATCTTTTTTCTAGTTTTAGTCAACATCTTTCAAAGCTGATATCATTATTTCCAAAATTTTTAAATAGCTTATCAATTTATAAATTGTAGTTTGACGACTGATATGAAATATCTTCACTATCATAAATCGTATTTTTTCTATATTGTTTACTTAATTAACATATAATATTAACAGATGTTGATAAATCTAATTTAAAACTTGAATAGATATTTTCTACTTGACATGTTTAGAATGAGAACACATAAATAGTATCAAACAAATGCTCCAGAAATATTTTCAAGTTATAATCAAACGAAGCAACTAATAATAAGTAACGGAATAATTGTCAAATTTCTCGTATAGAATTCATATTATTGAGCGGCTATTAGAAAGTTTAAAAAGTAGTGCACTTACGTTTGTAAATCGAAAATTAATTGATAATTATCTTAATTATAATTTGTGAATGTTAATTTTCATAATTATTAGTTTGCAGGCAATTGTTTCATTTTTAGACAGTAGCTTTATTTACATCACTTATACAACTAAAAATCAATTTATTAAGCTATCTCTGATGAAATCGACATGGAATTATGCAATTATTTTACTAATAGTCATTTATATACAAGATTTGTTCGCTTTTTATTCAGATGAATTAGAAGACGATGTGGGTAAGTACAATAATTACATTTTGAAAATGATATTTAATGTTTATGAAATTAATCCAAAAATGCTTTGTATTGCGAAGAATGTATATATCGTAATAAAAAAATTTAACAAAATGATTCAATGATTCTAAAAGTTAAGTTATATCAATTATTTAATACAGCTTTTATAGTATGAGACTGAACTCTCGTTATATTTAATGCAAAATGCTTTTTATTATTCTTGACGTATGAAAAATTACTTACAATTAGATTATTTAATATTTTCGTACGAATACTTATTCGATCTTACTCGAGAGTTTGCAATGAAGTGATAATAGTCAAAAATTAGTTTTCGTCATCCCACACCTCATTATGTCTTTATAATGATAATAGAATATCTTAGTCTGCCGTATATTACTAGCAAATGTAATGAAATGTTTACTAAACTAATGTAACTTTTATTGGTATCTAATTTCGAAATATTACGCACTAAATTCTATCCAATGGTATAATATAATATATGATAATGTATTGCACCATTTTGAAGATCTATATTTTCTGAAATTCGTAGATATTTTTAGACTTTATTATGTCTCTTAAAATACGTCGTCCATGTTTTCCGTATGTAACCTAATTTTTCGTGAAGGGAGTAGTGTTTATACACTTGTACTAAATTGTATGTATATATATTTCATATATATTTTATCTTCCGTCCAGCTAATTTCACAGTTATGTAAATACATCCATGTGCGTTAAAAAACAATTATCTAGATAAGAAATGGTTAATGCATCCATAAATTGTATTCAACCTTTGGTGTACTTGAATGAAAAAACTAGGAATTACATACAAAGACTATATCAGATATCAAGATGAAATTCTAAGATTTAATTTATACCTTATTTAAATAAAATTTTGCATTTATTAGAAGAAAAATATAACAAAAAACAAGCTTTGGTAATATTTCAATAGTTGTTTTACTTGTATAAATAAATACATTTCTTTTGATTAATTTGAATAATGTTTAAACTGTTATTTTTACTCTTATTTTTAAATTATCTACAACAAATATTCTGATATAGTGATATTACACATGATACTTTTCTGAGATAGAACATTAAATTTCAATGTTAATTTTAATTCATATTTTACCATTATTATTAGATGGTAACATTTAAAAAGTCTTGCATTTTAAAAGTCAATATATTTTTAATTAATAAAGTATTTTTAAAGTTACTTTTCTTTTTACATAGTTATAGTATACATAGCTGAATTATGCGAATTAGATATTAACTATATATGTATTTTCAATAATTATTTCAATCTTATTATCTGAATAAAATTTAAGCACACAATTTTTGATAAATGGGTACATAAATTTCCAGATAAAAAATTATGGATGTTTATAAATACTTTTCTTACATATTTTTATCACTTATTTATGCTTATACTTATATTTCTATTTTCCATTGATAAAGATCTTAACATTTAATCATACAATCCACTTATATTTTGAAATATTTTTTCTTTTAGGCGTCGTCTCTCTTATCGGCCAATCACATTTTCTTTTTTATAAATTCTAAATTTGTAGGTACTCTGACTAATAAAATGCAGAATTAAAGGCTTTCGATCTGTCGGTAAATTTACAGACTACTCATACTAGTCTACTATTATTTTCTTCTATATAAGCATTGTAAAGTTTGAATATGTGTAATTCTTTAATTAACTGTGGTTCATTAACTGTTTAAAATTAGTTTTCAAATTAGTAAGTATTAAGACTTTACTGGCCTACGACAATGATACGTGTGCACAATTTATTAATTCATTAGATCTGTAATTTTTCAAGACAATTTATGCATTGTAATTTTAACTTAATCAAGGAAATTTACAAAAATTAAATAAATAAAAACTGTAGCTTGTGTCGTTGGATAAGTATGCATTGAACCCATCACAATATTTTTCATTATAAATAATACAATTCAAATGCTTAAAGCAAAAGAATTTGTAATGACAATCTATAGATAACAAATAAGAAATCAAGTAAATGTAACATTTCTTCCTTTTAAGGTTTAATATTCATCCATGTAAATCAATTAGTTTTTACTAAATATTTATAATTATTTGCTTAAATTCAATTTAGACTATTTAAATATACGTATAAATTTTCAAATATTGAATTATTTAAAAATTTAGTTTTTTATTTAAATACAATAAGATATCTTGCAATTATTTTTTATTAATATGCTCTATTATTTATCACATTTGTATGCTACCTTAATAAATCTCTAAGAAAACAGGAAAACTATAATATTTTTACGATAAGATTTTATCCAAGAATCCTTAAACAAGTCTAATCACCTTATCAAAATTATCTTTTAACACTCAACCTAATTTGAATGATTATTTTATTATACTAATTATAACTAGAAAATTATAGTTAAAAAAGAATTAAATTTACAAAAAAGAATTTTTTGTAATTTAATTTTCATTACTCTGAAATAAAATTTCGTATACTTTATTATTATTAAAAAAAATAGGAATTATGTTTCTCTTTATGTAATTCTCAGGGTATGATATTTTTTTTCAAGTTTTTTCAATGCATCTGTGAATTCATGACAACTTTGTATTACATCACAGCTATTCACTACCATAAATATTCTTAGAAGAAGCTTTTAGAATATCCATAAAATCTTGTGTTACAAATACTGTTTTTCAATACCAGCAATACTGAAATTGTTTCGAAATACTAATTTATTGTACAGTAAGTAATATTTGCAGTTTTGTTTACGTATATACGTACAACAAAATAGTATTCTTAACAACAATATTTTTAAAAAAATTTAAGTAAATAATTTTAAAAATATTGTATATCAAAAATTCTCTTAGCTAAACTTTTAAGATTTAAATATTTAATCCTAAAGTATCCCTTATTCATTGAACTTATTAATTTTTTATTTTATTTTATCATAATTTGAAACTTTTGCAATTGTTTCTAAAATCAAAAACAGTTGTATCAAAACTTTACTAAAACAATTCTCTACTGCGATTTAATACTGACTACAATATTAATAACTAATGCCTCTTGAGCCTCATATAAAATAATTTAAAATAATAATTAAACAAAGTTGCAAACTTAGTTTAAAAAATGGTAGACTTTAATTTATAAATTAATTTAAAATGTATAAAAACGGAATAAAACGCTAAAAAATTGATATCAATATTTTAATTTATTTATTATATATGTAAACAACTTTTCGAATAAAGTAAAAGTATTTTATCAAATTGTATTTATATTTCCCACAATTTATAATTTAATTAAAACTATGGTTATGCTTCAATACAATTAATTAAGTCTTATAATAAATCCTTTGTGAAATGCTACTTTAAAAGTTAGATAAACGAATTTAATCTTAATTAACTACATACATTAATTAAATACATGAGAAGAAGATTGAATACTTAGAACTAACATTATAACATAATTTTGAAGTTGCGGTTGTAAATTTGCAGCATTTTAATACGAATAAATTTTAATAACTATCTTATATGAACTATCTTATGATTGGCTTAACGTTGCCTTAGTTAAAAAAGTTAAAAGTTAAAAATTAAATTATTGTTTCAAGTCGGAATATTATAATTTAAAAAGAATAAAGGAAGAAAATGCATTCGCGCAAAACAATAAATTTTCGACTTAGTATTTAATTAATATTAAATATTAATTAATATATTAATATTTCTTCTTCGGTATATACAAGATGAAAATTTGTAATATAGTAAGCATTATTATAGCAATATAGCAAGCAGACGTCGAAGCGTTTGACTGAAGTCAATTTTCATAAATAGGAATTGCGAATCATCTAGCGAATTCCAACAGCTCATTTCCTAACATTTTATTTTTGTTTAAAACATGAACATTTTTCTAACTACTCATAATTTATTTTATAAAGGTATATATTTTCAACATTTCTTCTAAAAAAAAATGTGTCATACTATTCTAGTCTAAGACTATTTAAATAAGTTTAGTCTTTTTAATACTATATTATTTTTCCAATACAATTAACCTAATTTTTCTGCAGTAATTGACATTCTTTTTTAAGAAGCTTATATTCCTAATAATATTCACTATGAATTAACAGATGAGCACACAAATGTTGTATAATCAACTAAAATTCGAAATAAAATATCAACAGATAATAATATTGTTAAGAAAGTTACTAATGCAAAAAAATAATACATTCAATTCTTTTTTTAAGATATTTATATATTTTAGTGTGTTTCATATTATATTCACGGTTTTTGATAGATTTCGATATACCAGAAAAATAAATATCTATGCATATTTATAAATACCCAATGATTTATTTATTGTAAAAATATAAATCATTGGATGAAGTACTATAAAATGTATATTAGGATGTATATATTTTGATTATGCATGATATATACTAACGACATATATATGATATATACTGATAAATTATCTTGAAAAGTAAATTAAATAAATTTAATTTTAATTTTATACATACCCATATTTTTTTATTTCTACTAAGATTACTATTACACGTAAAAATGAATATTCTTGAATGAATATTATGAATTTTTAAATACAACTTAAAATGAACGTTTTTAGCTTTAAAACTATTAATCTTTTATTGTTTAATGTAAGAAAATGTGAATATACAATTGTGAACGAAGACAGTATATTCTTAAGTTTAAATAAAAATTAAAGAAATTCATAAGAAAATTTTTTAAGAAATATGTATCTTCGATACTCCTTTGCTTTTTTCGAGCTTAACTAATAAAAAAAAACAAGTGTAGTATTTGTAAATTTTGTTTAACCGCGTGCCCTTAAAAGCTTTATTTCAAAAACTTGTGTTTTACTTATTAGTATAAGTTTTTATACTTATTTTTATTACTTAGAACATTTTATTTTAATATACAACAATGATGCAATGATCTACACATGGATCATATACTTGTAATTTATTCCGTAAAAAAATTTATGACGAATGATAAGCGAGGCAACTGTTTAAATAAATTAATCCATAAATAATTTATAGATTATATCATTACTTTTCGAAGTGTCAAAAAATATTTTTGTTTATTGATAAAAATATAAAACATCTTCAACAATAATAAGAATATATTTAATAATAATTATTTGCAAATAAAATTTTATTTGCAAGTACAAGTAAAAATCATTCAATTATCATAATTGAATAGTTCTCCTTAAAAATTATTGTTTATAGTAATAATAAATATTAGAATTTGACATTTGGTTTCTTGAAAATAGGTACAAAGTATAGTTTTCGGCTGCATTATCTTGAACATAGCTATTAATACTACGTGGAAAGCTGGAATTTGGAATAATCATGAATCCCTAATTACGATTTACGAATCGTCAGATAAATTTTTTTGTGTTCAGCATAGCAATTTCTCATTGTTTATAAACTACAAGTAATTGATATAATTTCTTATTAATAGTTATTATTAAGCATCAGTTTTTAAGAAATATTTATAAACAGGTATGTTCCAAAAGAATTTATTAGTTTCTTTGTTGGACTTGCATTTCTACAAAATACTTGCTGCTAACCTAAAAATTTGTCGTTTAATAACTGTATCAATAGTTTCATTGAAAGATGCATTAAAAATGTTTAATTTATTTGTAGCAGAAAAAAAAGAAATGAAGTATTTTACGTCACCGCCAGTAAGCCGTTGTGCATCATCAATGTCAGTAAGATCAAGCTCATCCTTGCCAATGCCAGCATCGTATAGGTATAATGAAAATATAAGACTTTGTTTATAATTTTATTAAATTTATGTAAAGCAACTGATTTTTTTAAATTTTATTACGATTACTAAATAATTACACCACTAGTATATTAATGTTAATGTAAACAACTTATTTGAATGACTTGTTTTATTGCTTATTAAACTTTTGTTATTTCATTTTTTACGACCTATTTTTTTTCAGACAAGATTGTTTTGGTGCAGCAACAAAGTGTTACAAATATCTTAGGAAACTCCTAAAATTTGAACAAATGGATTTTGAATTTGCAGTATGGCAAATGATTTATTTATTTACATCTCCACAAAAAGTGTACAGAAATTTTCAAAGTCGAAAACGTATGTATGAAACAGTTTTTATTTCATCAAAATAAATAGTTTTATAAATTTTTAATTTATATTGCAGAAACTAAATTACAATTCGCTAGAGATGATCCTGCATTTTTTGTTTTATTTGAATGTTGGCTGTGCATTTCATCATTGGGATTTGCCATAGTATTAGGTCTTGGATTTGTTCAATTCATAAAATTACTTTTATATGTCATTTTTGTTGATTGCATTGGAGTTGGAGTTATAGTAGCTTCTGTATTTTGGTAATTTAGCTACAAACATTAATAAAGCAACTTAAAATACTACATATGTAGGATTAATATGCTTGACTCAATGTTTATTTACAGTAAAATTATTTTTTAAATTAGATATTTATGTTTCAGGTTTATTACAAATAGGTACCTACGTACTGATTTCTCACAAGACGTAGAATGGGGCTATGCATTTGATATTCATTTGAATGCATTTTTTCCACCTTTAGTTATCTTACACTTTGTACAACTTTTTTTGTATAATAGTAAGCATAAAATAAGATCCAATATGATCTAAATAATATAATATTTAAATAATAGTTTAAAATAAAATTTTATATTTCAGTTTTAATTAGTCAGGATTATTTCTTTTCACGTTTCATTGGAAATACTTTTTGGCTTGTCGCAGTTAGTTACTACGTTTACATAACGTTTTTAGGCTATGCAAGTAGGTACTATAATTTCTGAAGATTTGATAAAATTAAATTTGTAATAATATTGCAATATTTAGGTGTGGAAATCCTTCACAAAACGCATGTGATCCTTCAAGCTGCTATACCGGTTACACTATTGACCTACATTGTAACATTGGCAGCTGGTATCAATATAAGTCAGGAAGTGATGAGATTTTATCACGAACGAGTTGTATAAAGTTAAGTGTTTTCACCAAAATTGTAAAATATAACAAAGAACTTTTTAAATGTACATAAGTCTTAAGTGTAAGGTCTATCAAACGAGAATGTTATGCGTGCTTTTAAATATTTGTTCATAGTAATTCATAAAGCATCTTGTTAAAAATATGTTTATTTCACAATTATTTTTCAATATATAAATTAATGCATTATATATAACATTGTGTAAATAATTCTGTTACTGTATAAGTAAGTTTGATAAAAAGCAATGTTTTTAATATTAAATTACAAATTAAATTTTTTAATGCTATCATCCCCTCGAAACATTTTATTGTTAATATCTCTAATTATTTACACCATTGCTAAATTGTTGATCATGCTAGATATCTTGTAATATGTTTAATAATAAAACTGAAAAAACGCACATTTCAAAGAATAGTTATTTTGAATTTAAAAAATTAAAACATTATTAAGACATCGATCAATTTCACTTTCTGAACTGACTTTGAAATTAATTTTCATGTCTTTCTCTTCTGTATACGAAACAATTTTAGCATTGCACTTCTTCCTCTGGGAAGAATATCCTAGTATAGACTATATATTTCCAGCCCTATCTGCTTCTTCGGTGTATCAAGCAGTCTTTCACATTATTAAGGCATTATTGTTAATTATTATTAAGGCATTATACATTAATTTTACTTCATGTCGATTTGAAATTAATGTAATTTTTGGGAGACAAAAATGGAAATGTATTTCTGTATTTCCTGCTTCTGCGTTGTACTGAGTACTTTGCTTTACTCTTCGTCATCAGCGAAGAAAAACTTAGTTTACATTATGTCTCTACCGTTGCCTGTTTCTTCGGTGTATTGAGCAGTTTTTCACGTTGCTCCTCTTCTTCAGCGAAGAATATTCTAGTATAAACTATATCTCCAGTACTAAAAGTCTGGCAGGCGACTTCCTTACGCTGGGCTTTCATTTCATTTTGAAAAATGCTTTTATTGCCTTGGCACATACACATGAATTTTGTTGGTGAAGACCTAGTACTCTCAGAGGTTTCCACGTCGTTCGAGGAACCAGTCACTGCTGATAAAATAGCTTCTATACGTTCGATTTTTTCGAATCCGTCCATCAAACCATCTGACAAAATTTCGTCTACCATTTGCATTGATTTCATTAAACTTGGTGGCTCCAAGTTTCTCGGAGATACAATTCCACCTAATAAAATATTATACTAATAATTGTTTATTTATATCGATTGTTTTATTGTCATAAAGAAAAATAGCGCCAAAGTTGATTTAAGTGATCTAAGATACCAGACGAGCAAAATTAAGGCTAATAAATAATGTGAAAATATTTATACTAAACCGAAGCGAAAAACTATGGATTGTTATTATGGATTAAAATCTGTCATAAAGGTGTACAAAGCAAAAACTGTTTTTTGAGGTCAAGATACGTAATATCAATGTTTTTAGGTAATTAATTAGCAAATTATTAGATACTGCAGTATTGCGATTATTGTACAATAGTTATATAATTAATCACGTTTATAACAATAGTATATTATGCATAAAGTTAAAAAAGTATAATGATGAAAAACAAAAGTAATGTACAGCAACTATGTCAAGCAACCAATGAAAAAGAGTAGTAACTAAAATTATTTACAAAAAATTACAAAATCATTGAGTACTTGAAAAAGAAATATAAATATTTAAAACTCCTTGTAAGAACTAAGGAAAATTTTAAAGTACTGTAGATTAACAGAATAATTGGAAAAAAGTATAAAAAGGAACTTCTTAAGTAGGTTGCGAAAATAACAAGCTCACAAAAATGCTGACTTTTGATTGAATATACATTATCACGAATTCATTTGGCAAAAATTAAAAAAAAACAGAAGAGCTAAACAATAATATCATAATGACAACGAAGACAACTGATAATCTTTTAAATTTAAAAATTCTCGAAAAGATAATAGAAATTCAGAGTGAAATGATACCAGAAAGAATTATCTCAATTGAAATCAGCTAATAAAACAATTTTAAGGAAAGAGAATTGCATAGCGATAGAAAAAGTTTTGAAGTCGCTGATAAGAGGCTTTAGGAAATCTTCGAAAAGTTAAATTTTCTTATCTAAGTGTAACAATAGTAATAAAAAAAGTAAAATACGCTAAAGTGGCTACTGCAGAATATATTTATCCTTTTTTTATTTAGACTACGAAATTCGATTAGAAGTTACAAAGAATTACTGACATACTAAAACTGAAATGAGTAAGGTTTTACATATATATTTATAGTATTATGTATAAGTATTACAGTAAGTAATACTAATTTATTTTTAATTAAGAAAATATAATAATAAAAGTAATCTAATGAAATATTTAAACAAACGCGATATCGTATTTATTCAAATTCGAGGTATTAATAAGATTCTTATAATGATACACATATGTGAAAGCTATAAGGTAAAGTGTAAAGTTTACCTATCTCTTTATTTTCAAAAGAGAATTACGGAAAAAACTATTTAAACAATGGAAGTACATCTAATAATTTATGCAAATACTAAAAAGTACGTTTCTGATTAACTATAACTGCATTAAAGGTAACGTTACAAACCTCTAAATCGAGGAAAATCTAAGAATAAATTAGGTGGTAAGACGAGGGTATTTATGGATACAGTTAACATGAACTACATTTAGCGAAAAACTGGAGATTGTGCCGATTTTAAAAGAGAGGATCCCCTTTATGCAATGATATGGAATTGAGTTGAATTGGGTATCAATTGAAACTGAAAAAAACTTGCAAAATGCGTTGCTTACAAAACTCATTTTTTGAGGCCTAATAAAATATATTTTAAGCAAGGCATCTATTACTATAATAATAAAACATATATATTACAATAATTTGTAATAATTTGCAGAAATCTAGAGAAAAAAAGCTCTTAAAATGACTTATTCTTGTGTCATTTTAACAAAATACTTTTTAAATGAAGACATTCAATATATGATAAAGTAAATTAGGCTTTTAAAAATATTGCAAAATACAAGAAATTAAAATAAACAGAAAAGAACGATGCGGTATTGCGAAAAAACTGATATCATCAAAAAGTAATGTGAGTACAACATTAAGTTAAAAAATGTTAAAAAGAATTTTGCATGTAGCATAGCAATAATTTTATATATCTTTCAATCTATTATAATTATTAACATTAATATTATTATATTTACCAGAATGGGAATTTTCTGATGTAAAGCTATCCGAACTCGGGTACTCAGTTTCGTCATTTTTATCATCATCATCATCCTCGTCGCTACTATCGTTCTTATCTTGTCCCATATTTTCTAATTTTTCAAGTTTTTTCGCTACTTTATAACTGCCTTTCAATTTTTCCTTTTCTTCCTTCGTCAGTTCTAAATATCTTAAAAGTCTAATTTCTCGATTACTAAGAACAATATTCTTTCCAATAGTTTCATCCATTTTCTTACGTAAATCTGCAACTTCAGTTTCAATTTTTCGCTGTTTCTTTCGCGCTTTAACTTCATTTGAATTTATCTGCATCAGTATTTGCTCTTCGCATAATTCGGTAAAAAGTTTTTGCATTTCTGGTTTAATTAATCTACGCAGAGCACATATAAAATTTGAAAAATTTATTTAAATAAAAGCTAGATATTTGGTAATTAACTAGAACTCACTTAGACATGGCATTATAAATTAGAGGCACGAGGCTTTGAACGTTACTACTAGCATATACTATCATATCTCTAGTTAATGGCCTTCGAGCCCAATAACGTTGGTCTCTTCTATAGATATTTTTTAGTGTCTCCTTAAGTAAATTACATGGAGCTCCATAAGATTCACACAGAGTATTTAAATTGGCGTTTTTAACTTTATATACTGGTTTACCAGTATTTTGATATTCTATGACACTATGTGCAGCCTAGAAAAAAATTTATTACATTTATATAGATAAATATCACTTATGTATTTTATACACAGTTTTCAATAGATAGGATTTTTCAATATAAAGGCAGTTTTCAATATAAAGGCTTTCATACCAAACTAATTCAAAAAATTAAATTAAAGTTTTGTCTCCTATATCTGGAAAAATTATCCATTTTTGGAAATTTTAACTATTTTAAACTATTTAATTTTACCTATTTTAACCTTGGATCACAATATTATGAATTATATTACACTATCTTTTCAATTTTAAACATTTTCACCATAACCTATTTTCTATAAAAACTGTATTGAATTCTTTTGAAATAAAGCAGCTTTTATAGTGTAACTTCTTTTCAAACTTTTGTTTACCTGTGTATCAAAGACATTCACAAGAGTGATTCCAAACTGATAAAACAAATTGGAGCTAACATTCTTACAATCATGAATAACCTTAAATATAAAATATATATTTACTAAATATAAAATAATGTAAAATATTTAAAATATAAATATTTGTTAAAACATACTTTAATAACATTTTCACTTTCAAGAACTTTTTGTAATCCACCAGATTGTATAATATTTGGACAAGTAATCAAATCAAATACATAGATTTGCCCAGTTACAGTACCTATTTGTAAAAGAGTCAGTCTACCCTTAGGTCCAGGATTAATTCCTTCACTATCGAGTGAAACTATAATTTTTCCATCCGTACTTGGCTTTCTGGGATATATAATATCTTCTACTATTTGCAAACAATCCCTTAAATTAACAACAACTTTAGTTTGTTGCGAGACTCTAGATTTTAAAGCTTCGCCTATCACAGCATTTTGTAAAATCCTATCCCTCTCTGTATTTTCTGCTAATGTTTTCATAAGTAAATTGTTTATTCGTTGCTTTAAAGTTTGTTGCTGAAGGCTTACAGGAGGTGAAACTGAATTATTAATTTCAATGGCATTCAAAGTCAATGAATTTGGTTGAGATGAAGAACTATTGGAAGTCAGACTATCAGGTTGGGAATTTGATTGCACAAAAACTTGACGAGTCAAGGGCAAATGATTATTTGGACTTTTTTCTACTTCCTCGCTTGTTTTTTTCCTCTTATTCTTTTCAATTTGATCATCTGCTTTTGAATCTTTATCTTTTTCAAAAGTTTTTGTCTTTCTTATCGACACAACATTGCTTTGCACAATAAAAATATTTGGTGTCATTTTTAGGAATGTGGAAAGATCTTGTTGCATTTTAAACATAGTCATGGCCTCTGGGAATTTTTCAATAACTAAACTAAACAATTGTTCCACCGAAACATAAATTTGTTGTTTTACACAATTCTCTAAAAAATTAAGAACTCTTGCTGTCAATTCTGGATCAATAGATATATCAGGTTCTATAAGAAACAAAATAAGAATCAATATGAAATTCATAAAATATTTAATTAAATACATACCTAATTCTTTAAATGGCTCTGCTTTCATGCCTTCATACTGTTTCAGAACAACATTGTCATCCGTGACAACAAATGCATCTGGATATTTTGTAAGAAAATCTTTGAATTCTCGAAAATGTTGACCTGAAATATGTCTAACTTCTGGAGAAGCCTGAGATCGGTGACCCAAAAGACTTTTGATCGGTACTTCGGTTCCTACTCCATATTGCATTAATTTATTTGTAAAATATTCCACTGCTTCCTGAGCATAGTCTCGCTTTTTGTTCAATTTGGTACCATCATCTTCTTCCACAACTGGTTGGTACGTATTAATACAAACATAATCACCATCAATTTCAAACAAGGCTGGATACTGAGCTAGGAATTTCTTAAGGCCACTTTGAGAACCACCAGCAATTTGTCTCATTTCTTTTGTGAAACCTTTGGCACCAAATTGACAACTCAAATCATGCAAAGATCTAGGACCCCCTTTGTCCATCAGACGTTCAAAAAAGAAAAGCAGTGTCATGTTTCTCACTAATTCGTACTCAGAACTGTCCATTCTTCGGAATGTTTAGCAATGTTAACTGTAGAAAAAGTTCTTAACTATAGTGTATATTTTAATTACAAAATGTAAGTTTCAAATTTTCAAAGTGTCTAGCAAATAGAAAGTATTTTCAAAAATTACATTTGCAAGTACATACTGTAGGCGACATATTGGAACTATAAAGTTATAAAATTTGATATAGGAAAAATTTTAAATATTCTTAATTTTAGATTATAAACAAATGTTATAAATCAATATGATAAAATAATTAATAATTAATTCACTCAATTTTCATAAAAACATACAATTTCTTCGAGTACACTTGACTCGAATATCTGTATTGTAAAGAGAACTTAAAAAGAAAATAATTAATTTTGAGTAAAGCATTAAAATTCCATAACAAATGTTTTACTCATGAGTAAATATTATGGTACCATACAATATTTATTATATGGATAGAACTTAGAGTCAAGATAAATATCTTTTCTGTAAAAATAAAGAAATGTAAATGATACAGAAATTACAGTTAATCACAATTAAGATGTTTATTACCAGAATAATGGCAGTCAGCCCAAAACCATATATTTGATTGTATTGAGCAAAGTCACTACAATTTGTCTACCAAAAAAGAAAGAAATGCAAAATTTACAAAATAGTGCCAACTAATGCGATTCAAATAGTGAAATAGCCAAATTAGCTTGTACAAAAATGTTGTCTGAAATGATTTTCGAGATGTTGCAGAAAAGGTTCTCCTCAATATCGTATGTTAATAATTAATTAATCGAAATCCTAATGAAGTATATTATGAAATACTTACTTGTACCGAATCAGAAATTTCTTTCGTTTTTCTTTATCCTGGTGTCTAGATGGAAGATTAATGTAGAGAGAAAGCGAATTTTAAAGCAAAAGAGAGAAAGATCGAACGTGAGAAACGTAGAGAGTAGAGAAAAGGGAGAAGGAAAATAAAAAGGAATATGCGTAAGCGCGCTAGCGCGACTGTTTGTTTTTCACTAGCTCATCCCAATCGTCATTGTCTACCGTCGTTGTCGTCGAACAATCGAATCATCGAAAAACGGTGCACAAATTTCTCTCCCCTCACGTCGCCGACTTGTTTAGCCGCGCCTGTGCGATCTATGATCCACTGCTGCTTAATGCCTGCGTGTGCGCAAGTGTGGTTAAGAGCAACTATGCTACTTTTCCAACGCACACACGCTCGCGGTATCGCTGAGCATTGTCGAGAGCATAGAAGAGGATGGCACGTAAATACACACATCGGCAGAGAGGTTAAGTTTTGCCGAGCACTAGCCTAAGCGTGTATTACTCTGTATGTGTGCGCGCGTTGGCTTCAGGCTCTTTATTGGCGGCAGTGGTAGAACTTGGCCCGACCGTCGACAATGATTTATGCACGTTTCAAGATACAAAAATATGCAAGTCTCCCTTCGTTCGAAGAAGAAATTTTTATATTCCTTGCCACAACTAGTGACGGCTATGACTTACCACAAGTTATGGCTTCAATACCATTTGAATGCCTATAAATATTGCGTCTCCTTCCGATGCAACTGTTTTCCAAATGCGATAAGATCGCGCGTAAACTTATTTTCCTTTTCTTGAAATTGATACTGAAATGGACGATGATCTTTATATTTCTCGAAGAACTTCGCATTTTATTTAATTAATTATTGCTTATTGCCGAAAACTCTCTATTCATTATCGAGATATTTATTTCCGATATCGCTTTATTTATCAGTATATTAAACTGCGTTTTACACTCGTTTATGTACAATTTATCTGCTCAAGAAAGATAACAAAAAGGATTTGAATTACTTAAAATCACGAATTTCAATGCGTTTCTATTAACTGTATAATATTTTATAAGTTCTATTCTTCCCTAGATGAACAAATACGTATCTGGAAAATGTAACTTTTTGGTACAGTCGGTGGAACCCATACCTATAACCAGGTATCTATAACAGATCGAAATATCTAGTCCTTTTATCATTTCTTTTTATTTCTCATTAACAGTACATACTTATAAACTTATTTTTCTTTACAAGTAAAAAATATTTTCATACCAAGTTAACTTTAACCTACGTAAGGTTTAGACTTTATAGTAATTTATGCTTCATTCGCATTATTAAATCGTACAAACATTAAATCATTATCAATTGAGTTATAATTATCAATAATTTGTCGATAATGAGACTAAAAAAATTACAACGCTGTTTGAAATAAGTTATTTATTGCACACTATGATGGATATGCAATATCTTGTTTACTCAAAGGAGTTATAAACAATTGAAATTATGATAAAAAGTAAATAAAAATTTGGTCTAAACTAATCATTGAGATTTTTCAGCATTATTACTAAAAGAGATATAGACTTCTTCTTGAGAGAACTGCAGTAAGATATTTATTAATAAAACTAGGGGGAATAATTTCGTTTCAACAATAAATGCGTTAATGAATGAAATACAATATACTTCGAAGTATTAGTCTTTTAATTTAAAACTCAGAAGCATTGCTTTCGTATAAAATTTCAGTAAAACATGATTTATGAACGATTGATCTTTAAATTATTTGTTAACAGTATAAAATAACTACATTATGGTGAGCCATGTTTATTTTATGCAGTATTTTAAATAAAAATGTTTACAAATTATTTAATGGTGGACTCCATTAGACTTACAATTATAATATAAAAATATAAATCTTCAAACAATAAAGAGTCTATTATCTTAATATTAAAAAATAATTCTTAAAAGTCGTTATCACATTTTTACGATCTTTATTCATAAAAAAAAATTTATTTTCGAATCCATACATAATAGTTCAAAGATTCAAAATAAAAATATAACTCTAAAGAATCTCAAAATATACACATATTTTAAAAAAGAAATTACTAAAGTAGAATCATTACAAGAAGATTAGTTACATAGAAAAAGAGAAACAAAGATTATTGTATACCTGAAACGACATCCAAGAAAAAGTAAAAATGAATTTTATGCAAAATAAAAATAATAAGTCATATTTATAAAAAGTTCATTTAGAGAAACAATTTTTAATTAAAATATGATAATATTTCCTCATAAAAATAAGATTAAGTGGTGGATTAATATACTAAGATGTAAATTTCGAGAAATGATCGATATAGTCATTTAATGTTTCAGTGTAATAAATGTTATTTTATAACTACTTGTTTTAAAATATGGTTTATATATAAAATAAAAAATATATTATACACAAATTGACACATTTAACTTGAAGATATTAGATATTTTTATTACTGCTTAAAATGACAGTGAAAATCATATAAAAATTCAA
Organism: Wiebesia pumilae; assembly: GCA_018907045.1. Classification (NCBI taxonomy): domain Eukaryota; kingdom Metazoa; phylum Arthropoda; class Insecta; order Hymenoptera; family Agaonidae; genus Wiebesia; species Wiebesia pumilae. Next base: position 509,312 of record JACCHZ010000066.1, on the reverse strand, counting down.
ATAATAAAAAAAGGATTAATAACTTATATCAGATTATTTTGAGTTTACCTCTGTATCTCTAAATTAAATAGATTTGGTATTTTTTATAAGAATTTATATAATACAATACAAAAATAATATTTTTTTAAATATAATAAAATTATTTTTATTTAAATATGGAATAAATTTTTGTATGCTTTATCTTTCATAATTTTCTATATTAATATTAAGCTAGTTGTGTCATAAATGAAACAAAAATATACATCATTTGATATATACTACGTTTATAAGTTGTTCTAAATAAGTTAAAAAATTATTTCTTCATTTCAAAAGAATTTACTATAAAAATAATTAATTGTAAGTAGATCTGCTTTATCAAACAACATAAAATTATGTATATACACATGTACATATCAATTTAAATAAATCGAATATCACATTATTATATTTTTACTAATGCTTCAGTTAGTAATTGAATAAACTAATTGGACAATTTTGAAATATACACAGTTTCTTAAAGTAAACCTTTTAGTATTATGCATAAAATTTTAGTCTTTGGATATAAAATATATGCAACATGTAGTTGAATAGCTTCCAATCCTACACAACAATTTCAGAGCTCAATCTATATATATTTCCAATTTGTGTCATATTTCAGAAATTAAAATAAATAATCAAATTCAAAATATTACAAACTAAGTACATTTTTATTTTGTACATTTCAATAAAATCAGGTGAAAATTCTTAACGATAAATTTGTACGAAAACTCAGTACATTAGCGTTGTTTTAAGGTTTAGTACTTGTAGTATACACAGTCAAAAGGAATAAAACGAACGATTAAAAGATCTGTTAAGATCTTACGCCAAAAGTGAAATATACATAGATCGTGAGATATCGTAAGTTTGCATTTATTTTAATGTATCCGAAAAATAAAGTATGGAAGGTAAGGTTTACTTTGGTGAAAAGAAGAATAGGTTCGGTGAAAATAAGAAATATACACGAATGTATTAACGAAGTAACTCGAAAGCTTAAGAATTAAAATACGTCCTGAAGCTTAAATGTCTTTTATGTACTTTTCAGTTTTACCTAGAATGGTGTAAATTAATGTTTTAATTCACATGTGATTATTCTGTAATCCATTTTTATTAAAAATCCTTACACCAATACCAATAAAATTACAACACACGTTTTCAGGATAATTCAGAACAGAGGTAATAACCATCTTTTAAATTTATGAACAAAATTCATGTAGAAAATACAAGCACCTTTTATTTTTCTCGAACTCAACGAAAGAAATTAATGTAGTACATTTGTGATACTTTCCAACTACCGGACAATTTATTTACTAACTTCGTTAATCTGACGCCGTCAATTTTTTTTACGTATCAGTTGACAACTATAAATGTCGACAAATGTAGGTGAAGTACTATTTTCTTACCTTAACTTTTATCCGATTGTTTTCACGAGTTGTACCAGAGTTTCTTCTGTTTAATGCGCGGTTTGAGCTTGTAGTATTCATTTATTTCCAGAGGGATATAATCATATTTTCCTTGTCTCCTGGCGGATTAAATCATGCAACATATCTACTCGATTGCCTTTTTGATCTCACGTTTTCAAATGCATATGTGTAAATGTAAGCGTGGGCATATAAAAGGACAAATTACTACTGTATACTTATACCGATAATAATTTATATTTAATCTATACTTCATAATTTATAGTTTAAATAATGTCATTGATAATAATTTAGGAATAAAATTTAAAGATGCGCGCCAATAAAACCGTTCTGAGAATACTTATAATGTAAAACGATAAGATTTTAGTAAAAATACAGCTATTGCTATAAATTTGTTATATTTTTTAATTCTGTATAATTTTAAAACAATACCTAATACAACATATCAACCTTAAAAATGACAGCTTTTTACACATATTTTATTCAGAAATGTTTTTGATGCTTTTAACTCTTAAGATGTTAATACCATCGTTTTCCTTCGAAAACTCCATATATTATTCTAAACCAGCTATTATTTCGAAAATGGGTACTTATTCAGAAAAATAGCAAGTTCCGGCTTTCATCATATTACGTATCAAACTTCTATCTAGAATCTTTGATCAAAATTTAGGACCCGCAATTCTGATTCTCTATTTGTAAGTTTTTTATTTGCATGAGCTTTAATAAATCGTCTTAACTCATTAGAACTACTTCATAAGCCGTAAAATTCTGGCCTCATAATTTATTAACATAATTATAGTAGAAAAAATTCACGAGGTTCATGTAGCATAAGTATTGAAAATTACATAATATAGCGTGTTTTTCTTATTAAAACTCATTATTATTTCATAGATAATGCATTTTCTTTTCGGCTACGTATGAAATTAATCGATAATTTAATAATTTTTTAAAATTTCTTCTATATATATATATATATATATATATATATATATATGTATGAAGTATATGAGTATAATGTATATAATATATATACAAATATAGTCAGCTTAAAATATCTTCTTTTGAATTTTGAAATAAAATTTTCTTGACGATTTTCAAAAGTCTAACATCCATTGTAAGTTAAGTACGTTAAATATAAACGTATCTTTATACAATAGAATAATGAAAATTTGGTAGTTGTAAAAAATACAATTTTTTTATTTATACAATTTTAATTTTAGAAAAACATCGCTTATGTCTTAAGATTTCCAATGAGTTTCAATGTTGTTTAATTTCAAATATTTAGACACTTTAATGCTTGTGAAAAGAAATATGGCAACATGGATAATAAGAATACATACTTTTTATTTTATTTATTTGATTTTATAGAAGAGCTGTAAATTAAATTTACTATTTCTAGTTTAATTCTATTTCTGAGAAAAGAAACATAAAGGCATTGAAACGTATCCACTACTTACGGAAATAAAAGAGAAGTAAGTAACGAATGAACATGTTTTGAAGGAGAATTTAATTAGACTAAGTAGTCAACGTATACAACTATAAATATACATGTTAAAATCGTTATTAAATTTTTATACGAAAAACTAAAAGTAAACGGAATTACTCATTTCTCTGCGACCTGTAAAATGTTGAACTTCTTTTCTTAATCTTAACTTATTTTGCTTAAGTTTAATGTCGGTTTCAAAACAGTAAAACATCGTAATGAAGTAAATTTGTCATGTTCAATAAATGAAAAAATTGTAAGCCTCGTTCTATTTTTGAAGTATGCTTTTGAAGTTTTAATAGTGTGGATATAAGGGAAGCAATTTCGTTTTACTGAGTGAGTGAAGCTACATTGACCGATTTGTTGATATTCTACCCGGAATTGAACATGGATTAGGTACGGAAATCCACACCACTAGCAAAGTTTGAAAGTTGTTTTAAAATTCTATAACTGCTTAAAGTTTCAAGGTCCGTATAGGAAATTTTTAGTATCATTTTAATAGATTCCTTAAGATATTGAACAAAAGATCAAGCATTGAAAAATTTGGTACATTTCTGTAAATATCATCGGGGGTATTTAGAACAACTGAATCTATAGAAATATTAAATAATAAATGGTTAAGATGCCTGACTGAAGAAAAGAGGATAAAAGTGAGAAAAAATGAAAAGTGAATGATATATATGCATAAAGTAGTACGGCAAAACAATAGGTTATAAAGAGTGACGAAAGAAAGAGAGAAGCAAATGGAGAAAGAGAAAATAAAAGTGACGAGACGAAGAAAGAAAAAGAAAGACAATGATCTCAAATCGCTCGTTTTCATCAGGTCGAGAGGCTCTCACAGGAACACAACTTAGTATTAAATGGACCTCAGGATTGCTAAGCTTCTACAAAAAAGGTTCGTATTGAAGTACTTACGAAGAGCGAGAGTCTATATTACCATTACCACAAGCAAAAGATGAGAGTCTATTGTGTCGCTTTCACGAAGGAGGGACTGTAATCTCAATTCACATAATTAATATATATATATATATATATATATATACACGTATTACGGAGATTTAAGATTTAGTAATTCTTAACACTACTAATAAATAACATATGTATATATATTTTATTTTTTATTGTAATACTGTATTTTATCTACATAAAAATACAATACCGAAGTCAGAGTAAATTACACAAATGCCGTACTTTAGCTCGAGCTCGTCTACTCGCCACGCACAAGCCGGTCGGTGTTCTTAAATGTGCGGGGAAAATACCCATACTTGTTCCCACAATCTTTGTCAAGAAGGCGCTACCTGTTGGTCAGCACTTTTTTTTTATATGCATCCTACAATACTTTTCGAAAAGATATGTGAACTGGTGCTTACGTTATTCTTGCTCGAGGGATGAGGAAGTAAAGGAAATGCTAACCCAGGTCGGAGGGAATATAAATCAGTTCACAATAATTATGTATCCAAACGTGCCCACACATGCAGATCTTCATGAACTTATATTTATAAGAGAATGGCCTTATATAAATGAATCTATGTTTCAATTATTCCATGAGTTATTGCGTCCATTCAAAAATGCCTGATTTTGCGGTGTGATTGAATTAAATAGTGTTGTTACAGTCAGCTTACTCAAATATTTATTGCTCCATAAAAAGAAGATTGTCGTCACAAATTATTCGCCTAGACTCAATAAAAATTTATAAAAAGAAGTAATATAATGGGGGTGGGAGGGTGAATAAAAAAGATTATAAATTAATCCCTGAATTTCTACTCGTTTTCTTATTTGATCTCATGCTTTGTTGTACTTATCCGAGTTATTGCATTTTACTGAATATTATGGATGGAAATAAAGGCGTGCGGAAGCTTTACTTTTAACAAAGCCTAATTGTATTGTCAGCTTATTTTCATGAAATATCCAAGATTAAAAAAGTTAAAGGCGGTAGAATATCATTTTTTAAACTCATAAATCAGGAGAAACCCATAGTTAGAAAAGCTCACCGGTGACCTCGTGTACGAAAACGCTGAGTTAGAATCCGCAATATACTCTATAATTGGTCACCTGGTTCATTTTAGTCGGCGAAAAGATCTCGTCGTGAAATGAAATTAAATATACGGCATCATACTTTTGGATATTTTTAGTTTACCGTCTTGTCGCACAGGTGATTAAAGTTTGTTTTATATGGAACTCAAAATACTTGCTCTCTCGACCATTTTATTTCTAGAAAGTGTAGCTTTACGCGGGTTCACTGGTCAGAATTTAGAATAGCAATTAGCTTGAATTTAAAAAGACGAGCTCAAAGGGTAAAATTTCATAAATATTTGTACTAAAACATAAATTTCTTTTACCTCAAACGTTATTCATTTGTCTTTATATTTGAGACATATACTTTTAACACAACTTATTCATTGTATCACAATTTAAAAAAGATGACACAGCGCTTAATAGCTTTAATATTTTAAAGATTAACGTTTATTTCAAGTACATAAGTAACGTACCTCAATATTTATAATTCTATATAAATGTATATTCTTAGTTGAATGAAACTTTTGCGTTTTATAAGTAATGCAATTATTCGTATAAAAACTAGATTGGGCAAGAAAATAATGTATAGCTCTGTAATAAACTTTTTAAACAATATAAATGTTTAATATATTAAATAATTCTATTAAGTATCAAAAATTTATTTTATATTTGCATATATTTCCTTAATTTGCTAACTCTTGGAATTTTTCATAATTATTCATCTCATATTCTAACTTTGAGACAAAGGGATGTGATTTGAATTGAATTGTTTTCATAAGACATTTTAATGAATAAGGTTCAATCGAATTCACCGTAATTCAGTTTAATGTTGTAATACTTGTTATGAATTATATGTATGTAATTGTGCTTTAATAATAAAGATTTTGGTCAATCTAGGTTTTTAATAGAGAGTTTATTCAAAATGTAAATTTTTTACGGAGAAAAAAGACTGTAACTGAAGTTATAAGTTTTGATTAAACTATTCCAAAATATATCATCGCGTGATGACAAACGGACATAACGCGATTATGTCTTTTGTTATAATGCATATGGATGCATCATAAGCGCCTGATATACGTCTTTCCCCCCGGAAAGAAAGACACAAAAAAATGCAAAGATATTTTGGAAAAGTCATAAATCTAATCATTCCTTTCCTCATAGAGGCATGCGATTTTCATATAAAAAGCTACGCGACAAAAACGCATATGTAGAATTCCACTCGGAAGACAAGCAAAGATTTATTCACTATTAGCAAAAGGTTTTTGGTAACTACTTTTATAAATTTCGTAATTAACATTAGTAACGAACGAATCTTTGACAATAAACGCGTGTAGTTACCGTTCGTTTGTACGTATGTAGTTACTATAGTTCGTTAACATATTAGAACAAAGTGTTTTATGTAGATGAGTAGTAATTGTAGCACGATTAAAGAAGCAAAGAGTCAGAGGTGCGCATACCGTACTCCAATGTATTTTATGATAAATCTTGAAAACACAATGTAGTTATTACTTTCCAAGATGTTTAAAAAAATAACAATGTTTTTTTGTTATATTTTTAAAATTTACCAATTGAAATTATTTCTAGTTACTGTAGAAGACGATTTTAAAGATAAGAACTTCTCAAAGAAAGGACCATAGATCCTTTATCTCACTGAGTAGAGGACGAAAAACAATTTTCCACGGAATGTAAGTGTTAAATAATCGCTGTCTGATGGGAAGTGCTAAACCTTGGCAGAGTTCCCTTGATTATCGCCGAAACCTTTCAAGTTTCAAGTTGGTTCATCGAACCGGTGATCGAGAGCCAATCGTCGCGGACTCGGTTCATATTTATCCCAAAGGATCGATGCTTGCACACACACCCGCGTGCACACACCCACGCGCGCACGCGCACACTCATCAGCACGCATCGGTGGTCGTCGCGACGCCGCCATCGATGAGAACGACGTCGACGGCAGTTGCTTAAGCCCCAGTCGAGGGCCGAACATCGCGACGTCCGGATCGCGCCCTCGGGAGAGCAAAAAGTCGTCGCTGCCGTCGCCGCCGTCGCCGCCGTCGCCGCCGTCGCTGTTCCCTCTCCCTCCCCTTGCTAACGCACTCTCGCACCCTTTCTCTCTCTCTCTTACCCACTGTTTGTCAATCTGTTTTTCTCTCCTAATCTCGTACTACCAGCCTCTGATCATATTGTCTCGGTTTTTTATTTTCTTTTTCGCCCCATTTATTTATAATTTAATTTTATGTACCGCGAGCAATGACTTCATCGCGAGTGCGCCTTCAGTGTTTATCTTATTTTCATTGAGTTTTTTGAAATTTTATGAAAATGTGAACATTTACAATGGATATTGCTTTTTGTGATTATATGCCACCTATATGTAAGCCGAGCCGATATTATTAACCGATTTAACTAAAAAAGTAAAGACCATATTTCGCTAAGATTTACTTTTTTATTACCTAATATATTTCTTATTCTTATTTATGATAATTAAGTACCTTTTGCGCTTTAGGTAGCTCTCACTTAGGGAAGAGTACACTTGATACATACGGTTTCCGTATATGTTATTCATGTATTAAGTTAGAATATTCTTTTTCTACATGCCTATAAGCTTTCGTATTACATTTCAATAAATATTTAACTTCTTGAATGATTTACATTTATCGACTATATTCAAATGTGCATATTTTATTCGCTTAGCTTGAACATTTTTTTCCAAATGTTAGTAAATCAATAAGCAAGTATTTCGATTCATTTTCAGTAATATTTTTGTAATATATGATTATGATATATGATTTTTAAAACCTACATCTTAACAAAATTTAATTATAATTTGTCGATAAGTCTCATGCAATCATACCAAGAATTCTACTCATATCTCAATACTTTTAAAATGAGTATTAGCGCTTTCCTTGATATTTAAATATTAATGCTCCCTAAACTTAAATATAAGGTTGTTGAATCAATTTCAACATGTGTTAGATGCAGTTTTCTTATTTTTAGTTTTCTTTTAATAACTAATGTTAAATTCTTGCTGAAATCATTGTTTTGAATGTTTTCTATCGTAGAATTTGTACGAAAGCAAGTAACATTTTTTATCCTTAATCGCTACGGTTGATGAAACGATTGAAAAAACTGTCTTCTTTTCGAATTAAATTTAATACTAAATTTGTAATGAGACAAGAATAAAAGGAATCTATGAATCAAGGCAAATATAGTTATGAATTAATGATTGAGATTTAATATCCATGAAATTTCAAAGATCTGAAAATAAATGATAATTAAAAATTATCTTGTAAAAGAAGTCTTTGTAAATGTAACTTTTTTAACGGCTCAGAAAAGTGCACTTTTATACAATTAAAAATAAATTGAAACTAATTGTCACGTAAAATTCTTTAAAATGTTAGTAGTTGTTTTTAAAATCAACATTTGACAGTTAAGTTTTAAAATTTCCGCGCTATATAAAGTCTGCTTAAAAGAATAGATGTCGCAGAGTCTGACAGATAAGATTCTTTCTTGTATAAAGCTGGATTCGCTTGTTAAAAAGATTTATTGCGATTTTTTATTATTGTTCTAAACAAGTTTAAAAAGATTTTTAAGCCATTTATTAGATTATACAAAATTCAATATGTATGTGTACATATATATATATATATATATATAAGTCTGTTTAACACACTTACTAATATACGTAAAGCTTCACGTTTCTTAAAGTTAAATCGACATAGTTACATTAAGCCTTAGACATAATAATTTAAACAATTATCTAGAAATTTATAATCCTATAAAATTCTATTATTGATGTAGCGCCAATGTTTTTAATGTAAAAATAAATTTCTTTCTTAACAGAAAACACAAGAGAGTGATAAATCATCTGTCTTACTTAACCTTCCCGCTAAACACCATTTCTCAACTTTAAAAATTACAAAAATTACTTATTTTCGGACTTTGATCTATAAGAATACCATGTTTATTATAATGACAATACTATGTATAATATAATACATAAAGACAATTTAAACTTTAATTGTTATATTATATTAGTATAACGATTATTTCTTAATTCTATCGAACAATTATTTTTTAAATTTGTCGTTTGAAAAACTTAAAATAAATTTAAAATTTAATAATGTATCTCATATGCAATATCTTACACTTTATAGAATTTATTTTAAACATAGTTCACAACTTCAAGAACTAAGTAAACGTTTTTGCTTTTAAAGGTAATTAAATGATTTATGTCCCTACACTTAAATAAGTACAATAAAAGTATTTTAAATTTAAAAGATTTGTAATACATATGAATTGAAACATTCAGATTTCTGTTTGAAGTATTGATTATGAATTAAAAATAACGCAAAATTACTCGAAACCTTTTGAAAATTAACAATACTATAAATTACATTTAGAAGTTCGTAAAAAATTATCGCTAACACTTTTTTAAAGATAAAGTTTTATATATATGAAGATCTTTGAGCTTGGGATTCGTAAATTAAGATATTTTCGAGATCACTGAAGAACATAGGCTTTTAAAATGTCTAAATACGTTAGCACGTTTACACGTGTATTTACGTGTGCGTGCGTCTGAGTATCCGACTTAATTTTATAGCGACTATAAACTTGAAACACTCAAACAGCTAAATATATTAAATTCAGTTAAATTTAAAACTAATTACATTTCAAGCTCATTGAAATATAATTAAAAGAAATCTTACGAATTGCGTACTTGACAATATTTTGTATAGATTGAGCTTTATTTTTATTTTGATGCAACGCTTTTCAATACCTTGATTTATATTCAATGGCTCTACTTGCAGAAGTACGAGTTACGCAGGGCAACGAAAATTTATAAGCTTATCTATGCAAATTCAGTCGTTCGTTTACTATATCTATCAAAGAGTGATAATTTTAAATTAGTTTTACATAATTTTATATGATTATTTAATTTCAATATTCATCCCGTTTCAATAAAAAATTAATCAAATATATGTTTGTCTGCGAATGAAAATAATTACAGAAGTGCTCACGTCTTTTAGAAGATCGTATGCAACAAATCTGACCTGAAATGAACCTGCATGACCGCGGATTTTATTAATGTTTATGAATGATTATGCATAAAACTCTATAGTAAGTGATAATTATATACAATCGTGATTGATTATGACTTCGAACTCTGTAAGCACAATAATTGTTATATATACGATAATTGTTGAATAACTTAATGCACGGTTACATGTATTTATGCCTCTACTTATAAATCTTTATGAAAAAGTATATTTTTACAGAATTTCTAAACGTTTGTACATGTTAGTTTGAAATTCAAACTTTTGAAGGATGAATGTTAAATTTATTTGACAAAAAATACGTTTCGAACAATTATAAATATGTCGTCAATTTAATAAATTATTAAATATTTTCTTATTCACGTAATTCAAAAAATTAATATCCTCATAATGTGCCACGATTTCTTCAATTAAATTTTATAAAACATTTCTACTTTAAGTATAAATTTCGATAAAATTTTTTAGAAGCTATAGTTAACGAAAAAATATTCGGCTAAGAATATTGTCTCATATAATTCTGAAATGAAAACTTTTATATTTAACTTTAAGATTAAACAGATTATCATAATTAAACGTATTGCATATTTCATTACACAATCAAAATTTTTTGAATTTCGCATTACATTAATTATTCTATAAGCTAAAGCAGATATTTAAAAACCTCAGTTAAATTGGCCCTAATCTACATTTTTCTTATAACGTTAATAGAACGCTTACATATATCATCGTGTATATACAAAGTTAAACAATTATATAGTTGGAAATATGATAATTTTTGTTTTTACCAACTATTAATAATGAACTTTATAGTTTGACATGTATAGCAAACGAAATTCAATAATTGATTGGAGTTTGTGTTCGATAAACTTTATCGTTTGTGCCAAGTTTCAATATAATAATAGTAAAATACGTCAAATTTATATTTAAATAAATTTATTTTTTATTGAAAGTTATTATTAAGCATTTCTTTGATTTATTTAAACTGCGTTTGTTTGTGGGTATTTATAAAAGAAGAACAAATAATATGCGAAATTTATTAGTACTAAGGTATCTTAAAAAAATTTCTGTTGTGCAAAATATTTCATAATTTGCTGAAATCTTTGCAATAGTAGAGACTCATAAGCTCATGTAGAGGTGAATTTGCTAAATCTTTTAAAATTATTCTGTTTAAAATTAAAAGTCTATCGTAATCATTTCTTCCTAAATCGATTTGACTCAACTTTTCTTTCAAATTATCATCTTATAATAAATTCTATAATTTATAAAATTTTACATTTAAGCATTGTCGGTATCCTACCTGATAAAATAAAAGATCTAATAAAAAAATCTTACAACGATGCCTTCTGAGGAAAGCATAATACTTTTAATTATATTTGATAAAGAAATGTAAAATATATTAATAAGAAAATGAAATATCAGTTCCTATAAAATGTGAATGAGCAAAGAAATCACATACACATACTTTAGAAGATTGTAAAGTCAAACCAGGTTTCTCGTTTATTATATTATGTCGTAAATTTTTGTTCTCCGTCATAAAACTTACTTTAGAAGAAAATAAAAATCCACAACCCATTCAATAAAGTTGCGAGTGCATTTCTTCACACATGCAAACAAAATTTTCCACTTGAATGCAATTCCGTTATCATAGGAAGCACTTAGTGTAGCTACTTAACTTTCTGAATGCCTAGATGAAAAGTGATATTTATAAATGTCTGAATAGGCGGCGTTTTCAACTCCAACCGATAGAATCGTAAAAACTGATCTATTTAGAATATTGTTGATAATGCGACCGCGTTGAAATCGAAATTCGTCTTTGCCATCTTTTTCATTCTGCAGTTGTTTGTACATGCAATTTAAAGTCGGGCATAAAATGGTATGTCAGTATACGTGTCCCGCATATCAGTATAATCGATCTAAATAAGAGGTTTCACGAATTGCGTGCTAACAAGGCCTGACGACAATATTATGTTTTGAATAGTACTTAAGGTAAACTTGCGGATCGGATCGGGTATCCGTAGGATATAACTATCCCTGACCTCGTATCATGCAAGTTGGAGTTAGTAGCAAGTCAGGCGTGTTTTCATCTAATCCGGATGTCATTGTCTTAGATTGAGCGAAGGCTAAGTAATTTTGATTTAATTGAGTTGAATTAATGTTTGAGTGTGGGGGTCGTCGATGACAAGGTGATGAACACCGTAGTTTTCAATGTCTAATCTTAAGTTCACCTCGAATTCGATGTCCGTGATACAGGACGCGAGAATATCTAAAACTAACTTATATTTCGCCGTGATTGTGTCATTGGTAACTCACAATTCATCATTTGTATTATTACATTATGTATCGAATAGATAAATTCTTTCAAATAAATCATTCATTATTTTAAATACTTTGAAAAGTTTTTCATTTGGAATGATGAAAAAAATTTAATTAAATCATATGTTGTGGATATACAATTGTACCGAGAAAGCAAACTTCAAAGCTAAGTCTCTGCAATTAAGTCTCAATTCATTATGTTTACAAGCTAGACTAGTACTTCATTTACAACGATTTTAATATGTAATACCATATCTAATTTCTAATGGAACCATTGTGATTAAATTAATGTATTTTGTGTAGAACTATATAAGTGATTGCATATCTGCGCGCGCGCGCGTGTGTGTGAGCGCGCGTGAACTTTAGTGAATTATTTAAGTTTTTATTAAGATGAAAATTGTTATAGCATACTTTAAAGTTAACAAAACGATAATTAACCAGTAATTTACTAGTGACAATCATCGTTACAATTTTGAATTAGGCAGTAGCTCGTCGAAGATAATAATTTTAATATTTTCAAATCAAATGCATTCGAAATTTACGACGTTACCTTGAAATTATAATCTAGATTTCTTATTATTTTAATTTTTATAATAAAGATTTTCGCGTTTGTTTCTTCTCTGTTTAAAGAAAATATTCGTTACTTGTGAGTTTATTAGGAATAAAACGGTAATTTATATGGCTACTTATATTTTATATTTCTATAATTCCTTTTTTGTTTACTACTCATTAAAATGAAAAGAGCTTGAAGGCTAGTATAATTAATAATTTTATGTTTATTTCAAACTTTTTATTAAACTTTTATAGATCAAGTTTTAAATGTTCTTATTTAAAATAAAAATTTGAATATTCCACTTTTCGTATTGGTCCATTTTTTTCATATGGAATATCAGACATTCAAGAGATCAAAGTATCAAGATTATACTTCGGATATTTTGAGTTTAAAATTTTTCTAACCAGACCACATCTCATTTAAGTATATTTAATAAAATCCGATCTTCACAGTATTATAAATCTAATTAATTTTTAAGATGGGCAAAAAATATTGAAAATACATTCGTTCAAAACCTGTAATTTATATAAGCAAAATTTCATATTAAGGATATAACTCTTTTCATTAATTTTGAAAGACGTACTCATTTTTAACATTAGTAATGCCATTTTGAAATGTTTACACAAGTTTAAATACTTTAATATACTGAATTTTCAACATATAAGAAAATTTATATATACGATTCATGTATTATATGTACAACTTAATTTTTACTAATGTGCGAGATGGAGTTTGAAGTTAATTAATTTATAATCAAATGTTTATCGAAACATAATGATTGTATCAAATAATTACACTTTATCTTGAACTCTTGAGGAAAAAATTATTCTTAAGTTCTTCCAAAATATATCTTAATTATTATCTAATCTTAGTAATCTATTTATAATTATATTTCATTATATATTAATCTAATCGATTGGCAATTAAATTTTTGTATTTTCATATTGATACTGCTACTGCTAAGGCATCACTAAGTTTATGTTATATTTTGTGTATAAATTATGCACGTTAAAGAATAACATATGATTATCATATTAATATAATATCTAGTATAGGTACGTACGTAGATTACATTATGTTTACAATTTATATAAAAAATCGTATTATTTTTATTAATTTTTATTTATCATTTATATTTATTTATTATTTTTGTTGTTATTTTTATTTATTAAAATTCTTTGCTATAATTTTGATATTTCAAGACCTAGTATAATCGACGTATTGAACGATGACAAATGTACTTGTATGTAATAATTAATGAATCGTTCATAAAAGCATTGGAATATATTTTTTAGAAACAATGAAACTATTATTAAAAAATATATATATTTAAAATTGCTTATTTTACGATAAAAATACTTTATTTCTTTTATATTTATCGTTTGAAAAAATAAAAAATTAGATCTAAAAACGTTTGAAAAATAAACGTATTTGCGTAAAATTTAATATAAATAATTTTGGTATGAAGATCAGAATTGCATTTTACGTTCAGTGTTTTTATGTTTTATGTACGAATGAATTTAGTGTACAGAAGGTCAGATATTTAAGTTCTACATCTTGATAAGAGTTAGGAAAGTATTTTTGGGGTTTTGATAAAACTTTAAAAAATGTTTTCTTATATTTAATAACGCTGTTATATATCTACAATTCATGAAAACAACCTTTTGATTTTTAAGTAAAAAAATATATGTAATGACATATTGAAAATTCGATTTAATGTACAAGGACTCGTAATTTAATAACTGAAACTTGTATAGATGAAACATCAACTTTGTAAAAAATATAACTAACTAATCTTTAATACTTTAATCGAATATTAGATAATAAATTTTAGAGTAGATAAGAAGCTATAATGAACGTTGCTTTTTAAAATATGTACTACTGTACTACAAAGTAGAAAACAAATTTTAATTTTAAATATATTAATAGTCCGGAATCATATATAATCCTTGCAGTATTCTTTTATCAAATATATTGTATATCAATTAAGCATAGATAATATTATGGACATCGTATTCTTAAAAATTATAGAAAGTGAATCTTTCTTAAAGATGAAGAGTTCGAATGTCTAAAATATTATAAGTTCCTGATTCATTAAGCCGTGAAAGCTAATCTGCCTTTGGCAAAATTTACATTTAAACTATTTTCTTATTACTGCAGGATGGTGCCACTTTCTAAGCATTTCAAGGATTTATCTATTCTCTGCCATCCAAGAAAAATTTGCTTATGAACTCGGACTAAAGCTTACTTTGATTTTCACAGCCAACACGTAGTCGAAAATTAACTGTTCTATACATTATACCAATGAGAAACATCCATTTATTCAAGTTTTGGTACTTCCGAAACTCGTGCACTTTCATTGTCATTAATTCTTAAAAATGATCCTATTTATGGAAGCTAACATAAATATAGTTTACATGGTGACTCGAGTAATTAAAAGAAAAAACAGATGTGTTGTCGATTAGCAGTGGAAACCTAGAAAATAGAAGTTTTTGAAAAAGAATCGCTCACCAACTCCCTTACTCTCCTTTCTCACTATTCTCAATCAATCTGCATTCACGAACTCATCCATCTCGTTGATAACGTCATTAACTCTCCTTTCGCCGTTTAATCTATCTATGAATCAGTGTACTGTGCTTCCTCTTCGTTTTGAAACATTACCGCAACAGTAATGTATGGTATGAACTGTTGTCAAATTTCTACTATCGGTACCTTTCTCGTTTTTGGATTAAAAGCATGCGGTCTCCATCTTGATAGTTTTAGCTGCAGCATATACGCTCGTATAGGATCGGCTATGAAACTATTCGCATCCGGCGAGAAACTGCGTCAAGTCATAGATAACTTGTCGTACTGGCGCTCGATTTACGTAGTTGGCTGTCCAATTAATCTAGCAGTTCATCTTCCTCTGGAATAGTTTTTCCGACACTCTCGTACCACAGTGTGCTTTCTACTCTCCTCTGCAACCACTACTTTCTCCAATAATGTTTTACAAATCTACTTCCGAATTACGTTTATAACAATGAGAGCGGACGTTTTGAAACTAAACAGTAGAAAATCAGTTTTTTCAATAGTCATTGTCTCGGTCTCTGTCAGGTGCTTCACGCGTATTTTTATCTTGAAAAGAAATACTTAGATCGCAATTTCATGAAGTAGATTAAATTAATTTGCTATTATCACAAGTCTGCGCTTGTAAATTTAAAAAGTGACTGCACTGATTGCGGATAATTTCCTTAGAATCTCTTCATTATCACTGACTCAGTCGCTAGCTTGCAAGATACTTAATAAATTAGCTGGTTTGTATCGTCTTGGGCTCTCGTTTTAATAGACATACAGTAAATATTTATACCTGCTCCGACCTCTATCTCAAATAACGATAATGTAACAATATCATGTATGTAAAAAATATGTCGTCAGATGTAACGACGTAAAGAATCCAGTTATAGGGGATTGCCAATAAGTCTGATCGTAATTACTGGTTTAGCCGTCACGTTCGTCCAACGTGGAAATTTCTGACAATTGTAGTACGCCGTAGTTTTGACCGATTTAAAAGTATTCTGCACAACTATTGCGACGTATAAAACTATTTTCTGTCGATTTTTTTTAATTGCACCGTCAAGCGTTGAATATTGATTGGTCCTTTATTTTGAAAATGTGTTATTGGCTAAATGACTGCATTATCAATGATGAAGGAATTAAAAAAATGTACTTAGTAATTATAATTTTTGAATAATATATCCAACTTTGAACAAAAATCTACTTCTTTTAATACTTACTTAGTGGGATATCGCTTATCTAAAATCTTTTATATTTTATATTATCTAAAATCTTCCTATTCTAAAAGGATTTCATAGCAGCTCTTCCTCGCTCATCTCTTGCCAGTGATTCATTCTTCTCATTCTCTTTTCGTATTTCGCTCGTTCACCGACGATCTCGATTGTCACTTTCAACATCCACTTGTGCTTTTTATTAAATAAATCGATTGAAATCATTTAAGAAACCAAGAGAATTACAAGTTCTCATAGTGAGCGATATTGATCCGTCATTTTCGGTATTCGCATTGACGTACCTCATCCAGAAGCTTTCCGTACATTTCTGTCCCAAATATATCAACCCAAATTTCAGTCCCATACATAAAAATAGGGTATAACCGACGTTAGCTAGAGTATGGTATACTCCCGTGGTCGACAGAGTTAACATCATTGTTACTGCAGCTGCTTTGTCCACTACATGTCGTATTTGCGTTCGATGTTTGATTATTGTATCTAACATCAAATTTAAGTACTTTACGGTGCCTTTCGATTATTGGTTATCTCAGCTCCAAGAGTAAAGAACATTCAAAATTATTACAGTACAATGACATAGAACTGAAGTAATAAATTGTATTTATTTTTATTGAAAAAATTTTAGAGGGTGAAATTAATAGTCACATTTCTAAATAATTTCTTTGTAAAAGATGAGAACTGTACTGAAAATTACTTTTTTAATATTATTTTGTTGAATACAAATTATGCTTGACTTTGTAAATATCTCGTAAGGTCAGTCCATGCTACTTGATATAACATTAGATATTTATAATTGGTTAAAATTATTTTTCAGTTAGTTTATTTTTTGCCGACGTACAAAGTTGTGTATTTCAATTAAAATTCGCCAGGAGAATCAATTATCCATTCACTTTCTTTTTCTCTAATTAACAGTTAGTAGAAAATAATAATTTAAAAATTAATTAAACAATAAGTTGCGCAGTCCTTTTGAAATCAAAAAATTAATTACGATTTTTTCTCTAAATAATTAAGTAAACGATACATTACTTATTACCATTGTAGGACAAATGAAAGATCAAGCAACGAGGCACGAAAACGATAAAAATATTCATAAAATGACTATAATTATTTATCGAACGTCAAATACACGGTTCCGCGCACGCGGATGATTAATCACTAGAACGATTAGAAGAGTTTTGCCTTCGCTATAAACATTTATAACTCAAAAGAGGTTTAACTATTACAAAGGTGTAATAATAGTAAACGGCTCACTTAGGAGCAGATTTTCAGTACTGAGAGTGTTTCGAAAGTGTAGTGAAGTGGTATGGTTAAAGATCGATTTTTAGAATGAAGAAAGATATGTAGGAGTATCTGTATGAAGGGTAATTTAACAGTTTCAGGCTACATTATTTCACGGTTTCGAATGACTAATGCTTGTAAATGGATAGCGTGTTTCAATGTTATCGATATTTGGCTTTTATAACACGAATGATTTAATACGTAACTATTTAAAACATTAATCTTTGTAATATTGAAATTGAATCTAGATCAACTCTTTCTCGCTCGATTCTATTGCAAATATTGTAAGAATTTACAAATAAATAATGACGTATTTATTACCTTTCGAGACATAATTTATACACTCAGGTATTTGATGGGTATATTTCAGGTGATAATAATCAAAATCCAAATCAACGTAAAAAGCCTTCGTATGTAACAGTAAATAATCCATTATATTGTATAAGTAAATCTGTTAAGTCAGTATCACTTTAGTACAGCATTATTTATTCATCTGTAATAAATAACTGTCTAAATAATTTGATCAATTGTTCATAAATTATTCACTAAAACGTGAAACGGCTAAATTTTAAGGATTGCAAAAAAATAGATGTAGTTTGATATTGATTAGCACATATTGTTATCATAGCATATATATAGATAAAAATTAAAATAAATTGTTCAAATAAAATTTGTTGTTTAATATATACTTCTTGCAAAATAATATTGATCTTTCTTTATCTTAATAGATATATTAGAAAGTCACTAATTAATATTTATGTTATAGAATAAATAACTTTTAGTTACAGTTAACTATTTTCACATGAAAGCGTCATTATCAATTAAACCTAATATTTATTATTAAAAATACTTTTCAATTTATTAAAGTAACTTTTATTTAACAATTTACATCTCTTGTTTGAATTTTACCTTATAACCTTAATTCACGGTAAGGTACATCATTCCTTTAAATGAAAAAAGTGCACTCATGCACTAAACTGTAATTTAATAAATTATAGTGTAACAGGTTCTTGAAAATAAATGTTTATTAATATTACATTTAAATACGCCATCTTTAAATATAAAAAGAAATTCTTTCTCAATAAAAACCAAGTATTTTTAAAAGATATCAATAATTGTAATTTATGAAATTTTATCGATTATTATATCTACAGAATCTTTAGTATTCAAACCACTAGTCAAAAAATGTTTATAACTTAATTTAAAAATAATTTTTCCATATTTGCACATATTGCCATTTTGCTCTTCTTTAATAAAATTGTAATAATAGAATTAAAGAAGTGAAAAAAATTTATATATATTCATCCGCTTGTATGCTTATATATATGTAAAGAGTTTCGAAAGAGTAAAAGATGCTATTGATAAATCAACTTACAGAAATATTAGTAATTAATCTCTACAGTATTTATAATCACACGACCGCTTGTAAGTAAGTGAAACAAGTACAATACATTGGTAAGGAAATGAAGAGATTTCAGAACTAATAATGAATTGTATGTGATGGTCTGATGGAATCGGACATTACGAAACTCGCGAAAAGAACACTAGCTTAATCAGTTGATTCAACTCCGTGACGCACGCAATCAGTTAAGACCTCATGCTACGACGGATGGGTTTAAAATCATAGTAATTTTCATCGTTATTTCTCGAGAGCATAATGAAATTAATGAAGAATTCAGAAAGAGCTCCTGATTGCAATTCTTGAAAGTAAAGACTAAATTTAATTTTCTGTTAACTTGACGATCTTTTCCGTAAAAATATTCGACAATAACTATAATTTCAATGCTATTATGTGAACATAAGTACTAGTGGTAGTTTACTTACTACAGGCAAAGGAAAAAAAATAAGCGAGCAGATGAGGAAAATTCGAAATTTTGTTTAATCTATTGCACGATTGTTCTATTCTCACTTTAGCAAGATGAAGTATATTAGTAATAAGACGATTCACAAGAAAGGAAAGAGAAGAATGTTTATTGAGAAGAATAATGTACGCTCATTTTTAGGATTAGGTGTATAAAGCTGTATTTAAGATGTTATAAATATAAATACTTTTTATGTTTATGGAAAGGGTGTCAAGTTCGATGAAAAAGTTCGAAGCAAAACAAGTTTAATAAAATATATTTTATTAAAATATATTAAAATCATCCATATTGGATCCATGTTCATAACATGGACGAAAACATAAACTAAATACATAAGAAATACTAAATTACCCGAACCCATAACGCCAACGAATTGATAGACGAAAATATTTGGATTAACTCCATCCCTCATAGGTCACTTTCCCAAATGTACCTTCGTACATTTACGCTTAAGCTATTTGGAGTAAGCTTCTCATTTTTCCTCCTCTCTGTTTTTCTCTTTGTACTTCGTATACTCGATTTCTCGTACGTATTTGTTTGAATGTGTAAGAGAGAGAGAAGAGCGTCAGGAATAAGATAGAGAGATAAATAGAGAGACAAAGTTGTGTTAGAAAAAAGGTTAATAGGGAGCTCCAAGGCTTTCACTAGTTCTATGTAGTAGCATTTCCTGTTTTCCGGTGACGTCACAAGTGAACACAGGATATTAGACTTGCCGTGATTTACACGACAATAGAAAAATAAGCAAAAGCAGGGGCTACAGTAAAAGAAAGGGGACGTTAGGCGAACCGCGAGCGTCATTCATTCGTGCTTTTTATTGGTCGTGAATCAAAAAATTGTTGATTAAGAAATTAGTAACACACTTTTCGTTTCAATATCATGACTAAAAATATTTTTTATATTGTCTCTCAATGTTATGATTTTTCGAACGAATAATTGGACTGGAATTATACATAAAGTATAAATTATTCATAATTACAGGTCCTTTAGATAATTATATTTTCTTCCGAGTATAAACGTGAGGTATTAATAGTACAACAAACTTTAAAAACGCATCAAATAGTCTTTCCCGTTTTGAAGTAAAAAAGTAGTGCAAAAAATCCACATGAAAATACTATTAATTAGCTAAAACTTTTGCAATTGCCTGAAGCATACATAAAAGCGTTACAAGTTTATTTCTCAGTAGCAAAATTTTGCCAAATTGCGCAATACTTTGTCAAGGTCAACCAAATACTTCGAACAAAGACATTACTTTAAACAATGTAATCGTAAAACTTTAATCTTACTTGGCAACGTTACGGGTATAAAAAACATTTTAAAGGAACTTTTCTTTATTGCCATTCTAAATTTTTCCGCTAATAGTTTGAGGTATATGAGTTGTACATTTACTTATGATCGCTTAATGCAAGCGAATACCTTTATTCATGAAAGTTTAAAAAATGACACAAATATGTATTTATGAAAGTCGGCAATCAACGTGCAAATCGCAATAGATTTTGTTAGCACTAATAAAATACTCTAAATTTGATATTAAAGTATCGTAAAAGCTACTATTTACATTATAAAATTATACTAACTAAAACTATATTATCATATAAATAATATTAATCTACATAAATTAAAATAATCTTCTTTACATGCGTATGGTGGATATTCGCACATTTGTACATTTAAAAATTAAAAACATTATAAAATTTAATTAAGAGTCAATGGTTTTGGGTAAAAATATAGTTATTGTCTGTTTAACATTAAATCTTAGAAAATAAATTCATAAAATTCAAAAGAAAGTTAGTTTTACAAATGTTGTAACGTGGAGCTTATTTTGAGATAAATTAGGAATTCCGTTGGTTATTTTTAATAAAAATAACTAACAATAAGTATTCAAAGTATTTACGGGTGTATTGCTGTCATATCGTAATTACAGTTATACCAAGTATATTCTTTACTCAAACGATTTACGAATTAATATGTGAATTCACATAGAAAATATATGTATATATGAGATAGTAACTATAATCCTCGTTAATATTCCGCTTGTGGTATTCACCGTTTTCAAGATAAATACATAAAGTCAGAACCAAATCAATAGCTTTTGGCTCTATTAAGTGTACGTACACTAATTGTCTTCAAGTTTTGAATTCGTCGAATATTTACCTAAGCAATAGATTGTTGAAGTCTTTTCAGATTGAAAATTCTTCGACTACTTGAATAAATAAATGTGGGCTAATAACCTGAAGAAAAATTGGAGAAAGTTCAAATAAGCTTTTATATAATGTAACCTTTTAATACTTTTTATTCTCGAGAAAGCTTATTTAGAGTGCATATGGTCGAGATAAGTTGTCCATGAGGAATACAAGAAGAGAATAAATGCTTTTATACATATTGTGAGTAGTACTCAATTTTTAGTTATTAATAAAATTGAGTAAACGAGTCAAAGGATATTAATATATATATATATATACATATATACATACATACATACAATATTTTTTTAAATTCAGGTAATTTTCTAAGATCTTAGAAAATTGTTTTGATTGATTGAAAGAGTAGCCAAGATACAATAAAAAAAAATGTACGATCTAAATAGATAATTGAAAATACTTAACATACATCTACTTTTATCTTTGACGCTATCTGAAAAATTTGTTTCTAGTACTGTTTTATTGATTTATAATATATCTTGATGCACCTCTTGAATCGAGACGAATTTATAAGGTACATTCAGAGAAGAATCTGAGCGGTTGCAAATAGATAGAGAAATTTCGTATTTTATTATTATTCTTATGAATAAGAATTTTTAAATTGATAAGGATTTAAATTATTCTCCTACATTTCATTTCTTGCTATTTCTTCATAATAGCATTGAAATATTCTATTGGAATTGGTTCAAAAGCGTGTGCTGAACTGATCTTCGATATCTATCGTTAAATCATATACACAGGTTAAAATAATACAGGTTAAAATAATATTTCTACTGACTTAAAACTTCCTTTTATTAGAGTTACACGAAAGAAGAATACGCATTTTAAAAAGTTCAAATATTACATTTAAACTGAAAAATATATTTAAATTGAAAGATGTATTACATATCATTTATGGTGCTTTAATGAATAATTAATACATTCACCTTTCATGTACAGCATTTCCATTCATTATGTGAAAAGTAGTTGTGCAGATATCGAAAAGGAGAACAGACTTTTCTGGATATTCACCCTATCGTTTCATATTATTTTCTTTTCGAATATTTTTTAAAACTTTCATATCCAGACCATAAAGTTTCTTTCTATCAGTCATCAGGATATTCAACTAATTGGAGACCACCTACATTAATGTCCGACTCTGTTTTCTTTATCGAGAGTGGCAAAGTAAACACTTGTAGGAATTTATAAAAAATCACTAATTCATATACTAGATCTTGTAATAAGATATCATTATTCTGTCGAAAGTTGTAAGATATGAGGTTTTCTCGATCTACTCTTATCTCGGTAAAATAGAATCTCCAGAGGCCTGAGTAGCTACTTTCCACGAGATTTAGTGGTAAGTCATTTTGGTTGAGGAGACGTAACTGCTGAATCTATACAGTTCTGTTACAAGATCGTTACTGATAAAAAAAAACGCAAAAAAAGTAGTCACTTTAAGGAATTAACTAAATCGCCTAAAGTGGAGCCAGTAATGGAAATGTCTAGACAGGAGTCAAGTTTTTATATTTAATCTTGTGCTCTTTGTAATCAACATCGTAAACAATTGTTATGATAATTTAATATTTTTAATAATTATAAAAACACACACTCTGTATATATATTCATGTGTCATTTATATTACTTATAAATATAGATATTCATTTCGGATAATATTTTAAGGCTTGATCATAAACAGAGCGCAATGAACAGATTGTATCGAATGAATACTAAATACCATCATAAAATGAATGATCATAGAACTTTTTAAATCACATTCTTATAAAAAATATTGAAGTTATTTTTAGATATTAAGAGCAAGCAATTTTCTAAATAACATTTTCTTTCATGTCCCTAACAATTATTATCCATTACAGCTGATCCTATAAAACTACTTTTTATGACTAACAAGGGGAGTGTACAAGATTTCGGAAATTAATTTTAATTAGGTTTTAGTGGATTTTTCGTTTATTTATAAATCAGGTACTGAACCCAGTTTAACTTCGTAATAAATTATAGCAAAAGAATAAGCGCTAAATTAATAAATATGAATTAATTTTTCAGTTACAGTTAAAAATTTGTTACTGCAACAAATTAACCAAACTGAAAATGTTTCAAAATAATAACATAATATATAATAATTCAAAATACGTATATATTAAATACCACAATTTCTATTGATTTGAAATTTTTTGATATTTTAAAAAGTTAAGCGTAAAATTACGTAAAAAATAGGAAAAATGTACAGGAATATTTAAACTATTTACGATAAAGCAGCTATTATTATTGTGATTGTAATTGTTGTTATTATTTTTGTTATTAACCTATTATTTTTATCAGTGTATCTCCTTTAAAATTATTTTCAGGGATAATATACGGGGTAAGCAATTACATATTAATAGCTATTAATAAATATATCCATATTTATTAATAACCTATATTTTAACATCCGGAGTATATGATATAAAATTACGGGAATTATGTTTCATTTTCAGGAACCAGGAAATATCTTGCAATATCAGATAGTAACTGATTTTTAAAAGATAGTGCATTTCAGTAGTAAATTTAGCTTATCTCTCATTATATTTTAAAGACATGTTGAATTTTTCTCCAATAATTTCACCTGCTTTTACAGTTTTACTTACATTATTGAAATAAAAATAAACTAATTTGATTTATCGTAATGAATTTCTAGAAAAGAAGAGACAAAGAGAATAGAAAAATATGTAGTTTAGGTCTTATGAACTCATAATATTAGGAAAAATCAATAGGTTTCCATAATTAATTACTATATATAATATTTTATTTGTAACAGAATAAGTGCTTACGTGGATTGTATTTTCAACATTAATAACATTATAAATTTACCAATTTTCTGAAACTGCATAAGCTGATAAAATTTTTGTGCATATTGATATAATTTGTTAAAATTATATATATCAAAAAGATCTTGATACTTGCTTATTATATTTTTCTTTCTTATACGGTAAAGTACAAAACACAAGTTTTTCAATAACATCATAAAAAAATGTTTGATGTTCCAAGAATTAAAATATACTATTTTTAGAAAATACATGGTTGTATGCACACACACTAGTGCTTCTTTTACACGACTCAAGGTCAGATACAAATTTTTAAATTAATATTTTCTATTTAGTAATGCATCTTTTATTTACACAAAGTAGTTTTCAACTTTTATCGATATTATGAATAATTTTTTTAAAGAATTACAAATTTACGATAGAAATTTAAGATAAATATAACCTTTTTTATTATATATTTATTAACATTAAAATTACGAGAAAAAAACTAGTTCTCATTTTTATTTATTTTAAATAATACCTTTTGAATCCTTCAAATTTACTTTACAATACTAGAATGAAATTGTAACAATTCATCAGAAGCTTAATAAATATAAAATTAGCAGCATTGGTTGATTTATTTCATTTAGTACAACTATATTGGTCGTAGTTTAATCACATATAAACTTTAAAACATCACACTCTGTGATTTGGAAAATGTTTATAATACGTGGATATTGCGTATAAATAATGTAATTAAATGTTCCTTCTTATTATATTACATAAAACTGATTGTATTTATTAATAAGGTAAAGATTAACGATCAACGGCTTTGTCTAAAAAATAGAAAGCTTAATCAGGTTCATGTCGTAATGAGCTATTTACTATTGGTCAGTAAGTCGTAATATAAACTTAAGCCTTTGATCAAGGGGTTTCCCATGGCTATACATTACTTCGACTAGATTGGCTGCATTATTTGATTACTAATGCTATATTATGAAATTAATTTTTTATTTAAATTGAGGTTTCAAATTTGGCTTTTTTTAAAATCATCGAGAATACTATAAAAATTGATATTTTTATAGTATTCTCTTAGGAAATCGCAAGTTATTTTTTTTTGGTTGCTTATCAATTTTTAAATTGATGAACTTTGGTTTCGACGAAATAACGAATGACTGAAAATCCAGCAAGTTTATAGTCTTGATTGATAACGACCTTTGGAAAAATGATTTGAAAAGTAGATGAAACAGAGTATCTCTATAATTTATGAAGTAAACGATGCAAAGACTTGATTAATAGATATGAAAATACCTTATCTAGAAATAGCTTCAGATGGATTGCTACTATTTCACTCCCGTTATCGCATTACCTTTGAATGCGTTGAAAAAGAAACCCGGTAAACCGTTGGCAATAAGCGTTCGAACATTCAACTAAGTATTGTGCTATTAATTTTGAAAATAGAATTAGAATAATGATAATAATGAAAAAACTTTCAAAATAAACAGAGTTGAAACTTTACTTGTATATGTGAAAAGTATTAAAAATCCAAAAGAAAAAACGTGAAATGTTTCTAAGCTTACGAATAAAAACTATTTATCTTCAAAATTTCTTTTATCATTACAAAAATTCTTTTGTAAACAAGCAATATAATAATTCATACTAGAGAATATGTGCATGAAATTTTGCTAAAATATTTTGAAGGAAAAAATTTTAATTTTAAAACTATTCACATAATTCGTCCTTCCTTTCCGAAGATCAGCACAGCATTCATTCTAATTTCGGAATACAATAATATCATAAAAGTATCACTATAGTTTGAAATTGCAAACGTGACAAGTCGTGTGATAAATATGATGTATCATGACAAGTGAACATTTGATTTTACTCTTGAATGGTTGTTTTTTAAAAACTGTACATTGCTTGAATTTCGGACTAAAATGTGATATTCGAGCGAAAAAAATTGCATTGTAGCTAAAATACAAATGAACTTTACTTTAAATGAGATTATGAATTAATTTATCTATTTAATAAGAAATGACTTACATTGTAATACGTATTTAGTACATGGCAAGATTATATGACTATTATAAAATGTGACAGTAAAACTAAGAATGTATTTGTACATTATTGTTTTCATATGTTATATAAATAAACTCATATAAAATGAACTTTTTGTAAAATCTTCAAATAAGTTTTTTAAATATTTAAATCATTAAGGTGAATTTAAGCAATTTATTTGTCCACTGCATTCATATAAATACACAGGATGAATAATTAATAACAAAATTATATAAAATGAAATAATGTATATAAATGAAGAATTGCAGCTTCCGTCAAGATGAATTTTAAAACTAATTGAATAACGCAGTTTAACTTTGCAAATGAGTACAAAACAAGACGAAGGATTCAATGAATTCATTTGACCCAGAAGAAGCCGTTCGACAAAAAAGAAGAAGCTACTGAAGTTGGTATTATTTGTCAACCTGTCCCGCGTTATAAGAAAGAAAAAATTAAACGTGGAGTCGAAAGTATAATAATATACCAGTATTCTTGAAGGGAAGAAGAAGCCGTAAAAAGTTGTAGAGAGGGATAATAATCCGACGCGGTTTTTCCATCGCCGTTCATCAAAGGATACTCGACCCTAAAAAGTTCGGTAGTAGGAGTCCTGGGCGATCAAGAAGATTCAAAGGTTGAATCATTAAAGTCAACCGCAATTTCCTCGGCAGACATTGTGAATCGCACGACGTTCTCCATATAGAATTGTATGGCACGATCTGATTCTCCTTCAGGTTCGCCTTCCGCCCTGATTCACCAATCTTATTGTATTCCATTATTCGACTGAATTAGGATCATTTGCGCACATCGGCTCGCATAGAAAAGACGCATTATTTTAAAAATAAGGGGGCCAGCGTTTGTGGAATTAATTCGTCCGGCAAGGCTTGATAAATAAGTCGTTGAATTAGCTTTCGCCTTTGTTACTCTTAACAATACAGCCCAATAATTCAGATTTTTCTGGCTTTTTCAACAAATTCAATTTAACCAGTAATAATAACTTCTGAGATATTATAAATTAAATATTTTGTACTTCTGATTTGAATGCTTACTTATTTACATTATTGTTGAATCAATCTGCATTATTGATGTTCTTAATAGTTATTAAGTTTATTATTGCGTTCTTTACTTAATATCAAATACGTCTCGTGATTTGAATTCAATAAATGTAAATACAAGTTCGTTGCAATTTTTTTTCAAGTATTGGATATGCTTAGAATAGCTAAAGTAACACTAAAATACCAATAGGCTTGAAAAAGAAAATTATTCAATAGAGGTTTCGTTCTAGTCGAATTCAAGAAAATAATAAGTCTTTGGATATAATCTACATTCAATTTGAATGGTTTTCTCGAACTTTTTAGAAATACTTTTTATTTCTAAAATTCCTCTTTAAGAATGTAATTGTTATCTTATTCGTCGAAATAATTCTCACACAGTAAGAGATGACTTTACTACGCCATCAATTATAAAAAGTTTTGCACGAAAATTAGCATTAATATTTGTAGATATAGTGTTATTATTATTAAGTGATATATAGTAATAATACCAGTAATATTTTAAAATAATCTATTAAAAACTAAAAACTGCGACATAATTAATTTTTTTCATCCCATCGCGAAAAAATTAGAGTAATTCATTAAAAACTTTCCAGAAGATCGATTCATACCCCAGATAATTTTACTTATATATTTCGAAGATATTTGGGATAATGTTCTTTTAAAATTAGATTTTTTATTTCATATATGTTAAATGCTTTTTCGTTTAAAAGAATTATATTGGATAGTCATTATTACTAAATTTGTTTTTATTATTGATTTATTATAATGAGATAAAATTCATTTCTTTGTAATTTAATGGAATATAATAAATAAAAAATTTAATTTGTTATCTTTTGGAAAATATTTTATGAATTTTTTCAAGTATATTTGTACGGTTTTACAAAATAAGACTTAAAAAAATTATGCCATATAAATCTCAATAAAAACAGAAAAAGTTTAAAGAAATCAAGTAGTAACTTACGCGTCAGGATTTTTCATTTTGTTTATAATTTGAGAATAACAAGAGAATAAATTTTAATCTTCTATGGCTTTTTTTTTATAATAAATTTGCTTTGAAATGTCTTCACAATTTTCAATCGTAGCTTTATTATTTTTCCTTATAAATACTTGCGCCAGCATATAAAAGATTAAGCATTAATATTAAATAAACAATAAAAAATAAATATTGTCAAGTAAAGGAGTCTTGCTAAATTAAAATTGATGTAGTGATTACTTTTGAATCAGGTAGAGAATGGAAAGAAAATCAAATTATCAAATGATAGACTTTTTATTATACATCAAATTAATATGACAATTAATATGTAATCAGTGAAAATTAAAAATTTTTATATGCAATACAGTTATACATATATTATTTATTGGTAATATATTCAACGGATTAATATTCTTTACAAGTATGAATGACATTCCATAATAATGTATTTTGACAGATTCTTTCGATTTAAGCAGTAAATATATCCAAGCGTAATAAGCTTGTACAAACTTTATTTTATCTTTACAATTTTTTTCAGTGTAACATGCGAGAATTGGACAGTAAATCAAACTGTACGTTCCATATTAAAAATTCCTTCTTCCTCAAATGCGAAGACATTAATATCTATTCGTTAATTTGTTATTAATTATTATTATTGTTATTAATT
Organism: Wiebesia pumilae; assembly: GCA_018907045.1. Taxonomy (NCBI): domain Eukaryota; kingdom Metazoa; phylum Arthropoda; class Insecta; order Hymenoptera; family Agaonidae; genus Wiebesia; species Wiebesia pumilae. The sequence goes on along the minus strand of JACCHZ010000066.1, from coordinate 479,813 downwards.
CGTAAGATAAATTTAATTAATAATCACTCGTGACAAATTATTCTTCAAGTGAGAAACAAATGAACACAACTACTCTGAACAACAATATTGCAACGAGTCACTATCATCTTAAAAATAAAAAAAATTCATGGTATTATATAATTTACAAGTTTCCGCATAAAAACTAAAATAATTACTTTAACACAGTTTTAAAACGCAAAAAAAATAATAAAAAATGAAAAACTATAAAAAAAAATGAGAGACCTCTTTTATATAAAATTTAAATATAGGAGCCGCTACGTTTCCCTTTTTATGCGTGCACCCTAATTAAATTAAAATGTTCATACTCTGTTACAGGGCAAATGTAAATGTAATAATGTTTGAGCGCGCCTGTTAAAGTATAGATTAATTTGCACTGAATAAGAACAGTAATTAGATATACAATGGCGATGCATTAACGTGAAATTTCATGTTTGCAAAGGTGTCGAGGCGAATAGTTGGCAGGATGTCGAGCGGCGATAAGACTAGTCCGAGCCTGACGATCGATCGCGCTGCCTTTCTACTTCTGAGGGTAAAGAAAGCCTTCAAGAAGAAGAAACAACAGCGCAAAGAGAAAAAGTAAGTTTTTCATAACTTTTTATTACAATTATCCTCTTCATATGTTGTGAAATTTAATTGGTGCAATTTCCGTAATGCAATATTTCGCGAATGTTCCCTCCTAAAGTTGTATGTCTTTTTCTACAGCAAGTTCAATAATGTAGTGCGCAATACTTATTACGACTCTTCGATTATTTCGGTAAGATTCGTTACAAGAACTATGCACATACTTAGAGGATGCTTTTCCATACATCGTTATAAAAAATGAAAATGTTAGAAAAAATGATCTGGATGGTTTGAACGTGGGAGGATCTTTCTGATCTCTCTTACCTGTAGGTATAAGTAGGTGTGCGCGACAGTGTATAAATCATTTATTATGAAACCAGGCTAAGGTATCTATAAGATTATGAGTTTTAAATTTTGTATAAAATACATATAAAAGTTATATTGATAGTGTGCTCCAATTTTACTGTTTATTATCGGTGTACCTTTAAAGAAGAAAATTGAGTTTGAATTTTTTATTTTTTAGATACTTAAATTATAACTCTAAAAATGAATTCATTATATATTTATATTCTATTCAATATGATAAAAGCTAAAGTGAATAATAAGATATGTATATATTTTTTAAAGAGATAAAACGGCATTTTCTGTAATTAAATATAGCGATTTTTTATGGTATTAATGAAAAGTATTGACAGTTAAAACACGAAATAAAAGAACAATTTCCAAGATATACGAGGATAATTTCGAATTTTCCATCGATTTATAAAACTATAATTTAATCATATAACGACGTAGTTCCTCACACATGAATCGATATTGACGTGTAAATATTCATGAATAAGTTCTGTTAATGTTGTCGTGCATTTGTATAAATACGCATGCTTATGGGTATTTCAATATTTATATATGCGGTTATGTGCATAGAAACTTTATATCTTAGTACAGTTGAAATAGTAGAACTTAGCGAAAGAAAATTTTTTTCAATTATCTTTAATATACGAGGTGTCTGGCACTAAACTGGCAGAATGATCGAAATTACCTTATTATTAATATATAAATATTGAGTTTGAATTAATTGAATGTTTTCCTTAATAGCTAAAGTTAATCATACTGATTTATCTGGATAAATCTGGATAAAAAAATATTTGATATTAACAGGTTCATAATTTCCTGATTCGTGTAACGCTTATACTTTCATTCGCGAAAGTGAATAAAAAACGAAGACACGTTAGCTCTAAAAATAATTTAATGACGATGATCATTTTCCTTAGATTGTAATCGATCGAATATTTCATCAGTTTTTTTGATAATCTAGGCATTAATTAACAAAAGCGTACGTATAAAAAGCTGATCACGGACAAACTAACTCAAAGAAGCAAATAAGTCAAGATTGATCACAAAATAATCTGGCATTATCGAGATTTACAGCTTTCGTATAAAAACTGTTTTTAAGTCTTAAAATTAAACAATTCCTATATATCTGTCAATTAGATTTTTTCATAGATAATTTTTGTTTCAACGGTATACAATTTCACACTCGAATTACAATGGATACTGGGAAAAATACATATATCGATGCAAATCGATCGTACACTTGATTCAAAGTTCATGTGAGGTAAACTGTATAAATTTAAGATTGTAAACTTTACTCTTCCTTCTCCCTTCGTCTTTTTTATATCTAACACTTTTCAGAAATTTTGTATGAAGATCTTGGACTAGAGTAAATTATTCGATAGCAATATTTAAATTTATCTTAATGAATGATATTTCCAACAACATGATAGTTATCAATCATCCGAATTCTAGCAATGACAATTACATTTTCGGATTAATAATAATATGATATTTATATATGTTGTAATAGAAATAGACGTTCTCTAACATAAAATTACGTTTATCCTTCGAAGCTATAACAATTATCATAAATTTCAAAATTTTCATAATTATTTGTACTTTTGAACGTCACAGGCGTAGATCCACTCGCACACACGCATTTGTTAACTTCTTAGAAGTCAACACTAAATCTTACCCAAATAATGCTTCCACTTGTCAAGGAATATATCTACCTAACCATCCACCAGAGAAAGCTGAAATTGCAGTTTAATTCGACGTTATTTATATTCGCGTATTATTTTTATTTTTAATAATAGTAACTTAGATCAATAAGTTTCTGAAATAAAGGTTTATTCTGCTTCTTATATTGTCGCCAGGATCGTTTGTAAACAGTAATCGACGATGTCGGAAGTACTTTGGGTTTGCTGCACTCTGTTTCTGCTATATTATCTCAGACAAAAGTCTTTCAGTTCTTATTTTCCCTATTCATTAATCACATTCCTAGTGTACTAAACTCCTTGAAACATATGATTTATGCGGACGATAACCACATTTACTTTTTATACTCCCCCTATAGTCTTCGTTATCATATTTCCAAAGTAAACATTGGTGCCATAAAAATATTTCGATGAGTTTCACAAAAATATCTGGATTCGTATCTTTAGATGATGAAAACATTCACTGTAAGCAGATCGTTCATCAGTTACACGATTGACCTTATAAAATGACGAAATATAGCTATTAATAGTCCACATGTTTCTCAACATGTATTGTGTGAGACACTGATGGGTGTCATCATTAACTTACATCACCACCGACTGGAGAAATATGGAATAGGTACGATAATATGCATTAACGGCTCTTTTCAGTCACATTATTGACATTTAAAATAGTTCACAATTAAGAGGGAAAAGCGAATAAGAAAGCGAAAAATTTTAGCAATGTTTCAGAAATTTTTTTTATTATGTATACTTATATATACTACTTTTATAATTTTGTTGGTACTTCTTTATAATTTTATTCAACAATAAGATCATAAGAATGAAAACCTCATTATAAATATCTTTAGAGCACTAAGTTGCTGACGCCTCATCGTCAAACATATAAAACGGTTATTCCCTTCAGTCTGAAGTACTAATTCGGAACAAAAATTGTACTAAAAACTTTATTAATAAAATATTTAATACTTAATATGTCAATATTTAGTAATTTTAATAAAAAGGTTTTTTATACATAATTGTTTAATATGCTGGCTGAAATGCAATATAAATCAATTTTTTCATATATCGTCGGTATGTTTAGAAAAAAGTTAATTGCCTGCAAATGAATTAGTCTTTTTATCAGTTTTAAAAAAGTAATTTCCAGAAAAATGGATTTAAAGTTTTACATATTGCATCGAATATTACCTTTCATGCAATTTTCGTGTTGCGCGCGCATAGTTTTTAGCTAAACCTAATTCTTTATGTCGAATTTCGATTTGAATATTTACGCATATATTCCAAAAGTATATTACTATCGGTTAAAATAAAATAGTACTTTTGTGTCTGGTACTTGGCTTTTCCTCCCTTAAATTAAAAGTAAATTCAAGAAAAAAAAAATTATTCTGTCCAACAATATTTTTTAAAAATTTATAAATCTTCATGATTCTCGATTTTTCACAATCAATAACAATATTTGTTTAAGATAAATTTATATTTAATTAATGCTTACTTAATGTGAGAGTTACACAAATCCAAATCTGTATTACTGAAATAACATTTAAAATGCTTGACGATATTACCTTTAAAAGGACTTTAGAGCATCGGAAGAAGGCGTATAAAATGTAGTGAACTGTATTTGTTTTTATAATAAGGTTATCAAATAAAATTTCTTAAAATATTTCAAAAATAAAATTAGCTCATTTTCAAATATCAAACAACGAAATATGAAAACTAACATTAATACATTATTATTTTTAAACATATTTTGAAAATTTCAAAATAATTAATATAGATTTATTAACAAGATAAATTTGTAATTTTTTTAAGAATATTACGAAATGAAAAATCGACCTTCTGAAGTCTAAGTTCACCATCCAATATTTCATTTATCAGGCACTCTTTATTATTACATTTATTATATTAAATTTATATTTATTTATTATATTAGATAATAATATTACATAAGATTTATTGCAAAGTTGAAGTGCATATAATATACTTACAAAGTTTTTTGTAAAATGAATTAGGACTAGAATTATAGTGACATTAAATAAATTAAAAACCTACATTTTTTTAATTAAAATAATTTTTCATCGGATATTTTTAATACATTATTTAATTAAAAACCTTTATCCTTTAGTATGCTGACTTAAACGATAACGGTATTGTATTTCATTACTTCATACCACAAGAAGCTTTCGAAAAAAAAAAAAAACAATTCGATATCACTTTGATGAAGTTATCTGGACATTTATAGAAGGAAAATTAATTTAACTTTCACTTCCTTAAAACACCACTATTACTTATTCGAAATTCTTCGATCAAAAGTAATATTATTCTGGTATTGTTAACATTGTCTTAAGTAGATGTAATTTTACGAAAATTTTGCCCATTCCAAGAATGAAAATTTGAATGAAATACGATTTTCGACTGTTGAAAATATTAAAGAAAAATCCAAAGACCAATTTAAAGACGTACGAAAAGGTATTATCATTAATGGATAGAAAAATATTTGCCATGAGTGTGTTTTATATGTCGACAAATACAAATTCTAGAAATTTTTCAATCGTACCATGAATATTTGTTTCAGAAATTTTATGTAATACAAATATTCACATAACCGATAATACAAAAATATTGTCTTAAATATGAAATATCCATAAAGGTTTTTAATAGTTTTTTTTACCATGAATGAATACAATTTCATTATTTTTCAATTTCTTCCATTTAACAAATCTAATATATATATAACGAGGAGTTTATGAATATTTGCAAACTTTGAAATGTTTTCATGAAATGACTTTCATGAAATGACAGTACATATACGAATGTCTGTTATTTTGATGATATTAATCTTAAAATATTTATATATTTATGCATATTATATATGAATTTATATTTCGAGCTTTATAAAGTAATATGTTTTACGTATAAGCATTCATTTGCTTTTTACAAATTATAATTTCATTTCAAACTTTTTTATTTTATTTAACTAAATATAATATATTATTCAATAAATGTTAGCATTTAAATAGTATTGTACGTGCATAATTTTATTCAAATATTTAGCATCATTTGCGAGTGTCTACATGAATGCATACATAAATTATTACGCAAAAGGACATTTCTAAAAAGCTTATTTACTCGATTGCAAAATTAAATTGTTACAAGACTTTTTTCGATGAAATAAAAGCAGGAAAAGAAAATATACAGATGTAATAAAATTTTACACCTTGAAAGAAATTTATAGAATCAATACCATCATTTAGAAAACAGGAAAGCTTTAATGTAGAAAATAAATTAAACCCTTATTGCTGAAAGGAAAGTTGAATGAAATTGTGATTCATTGAAACTCAAAAATGCAGAGTGAGTTTGTTAAAGCAGTTTGATCGATTTTTCTAAATATTTTTCTTAATGGAAAAATGAAAATTTTTTATTAAACTAAGAATTTTTTTACTCTGGACTGTACTAAAAATTATACAGATTTTATACATCGCTATATTATACGAGAACTCTATCTTCTAGTAACTTTAATTATTTATACACATCTCACCTTTCAGTACGTTAAAGTTAAAATTTGGTTACAATTTCTAACTCATTGTGGGTTATCATTCGTCACGTTCATGTTTAATTTTCGGAAATGTAATTTTTCTTAACGATTTTCACTGCCACTGATTTTAAGTAGCCGAAATATTTCCTGTACTTCTCAGTTTAAGTTTTAAATATTGTTTATAAACTATTGCTTTTTGTATACGAGCTAATGAGGCTGTATTACAAACAGTTGTAATTACGACTTTTTTCTCGAGATTATCAAAATTTGAAAGTAAGGAATAAACCGTTCTCATAAAAGAGTTGTTACAGTTTTACGATTATTGAAAATAAAAATTATTGCTATTCTAAACACAGTAAAATGTGTTTCTTATTTTAGTTGAATTTATATTTTAGTGTTCTATTGATTGTTAAAAGAATAAAAAGTGTATTTATAAATAAAAAAGAAACTTCTGCATTGATTGAAATACGAAATGATCAATTTAAATATTAATGAACGTGACACAAATGTTACAAGAGCTACCGTTTTTTTTATATATTTTAATTTTTACCTAAATAAATTTGCAATGCAGAATGCAAAATGAAGCTCTTGAGAATTAAGTTTCTTAGAACGTGACATACTCAAGAAACAGCGAAATCAATCGTAGAAGGATTTAATCTTCTATCTTAGCATTTTTCTTTCTGGTGCACTATTTTGCACTTTCGTATCTATTTTCATTCACGAATTCTGTGTAAGCTCAGACAAATTAACCCAAGAGGGAATTAAATGAATTTTACTATTTTTTTATCAGTTCATTGAAATCACGTAACATTAATCAATAGTGTATAAGAAGTATTAAAAACTCAGACACAATAAAAAAAGTTCGTATGTATTTTTAATCTATTATTCCAAGAAAAAAGAATAGAAGAATCACTGTTTGAAATATTTTAAAAACATTTTAAAATCTGAATTCTTTTTTCGCTAAATATTTTGTTTCGTATGCTCACATGACTATTTTAAAAAATAAATAAGTAGCCGCATAAACGATATAGCAAATATGTTCAAAGTTAGTTTTTCGGCTAAAGAACTTTCATCGTAGCCAATATTTCAAACTATCAAGCTAAAACTGTACCAAGATATATAAAACTATACTAAATTTTTATTTCGCGAAAAAATATTTGCTTATATAAGATTTCTACAAAACATGAAATCATGTCATAATGTACGAAAATGTTTCGAAATATGAGAAAATGTAATCAAAATTGAAAAATAATACAAGAGCACACTATGGAGTGTTAAATAGAAAATTTTTACTTCAATAGAAAGCTCCTAATTTTTAGGAAATCGAAAGTAAAAGCAATTTTTAAATTTATTAACAATACATTATTTTTCAATTTCAACTACGAGGGTCATTCAAATTATATTATTTTTATTACTTCTAAATTAATCTACTACTTCAGTGGAAACATACTTCTTTATTGATATAGTTTTTCCAGTGATTTGAAGCTATTGATACAATAACGAATTCATACGAGAATACAACTCATGAAATCAAGGATTTATTGATACAAGCTAAACATGTCCTACTTTCACAAAAGTAATTTCACTCACTTATTATTTTTACTTATTCAAATAAATTATAATCGTTTAGGATCTATACTTTATAAAGATTGTATATCTTTATTAAATGAAATTATTATTACAAGAAAATATAAATTTAAGCAAATAATTAATTAAATTAATTTGTATAAAAGAATTTAAGTACATATCTAAAACTTTTTTATATATTTATATAAAAATATGTGCATTTAATTAATTAGTTTATCATAACATCAAAGATTTTTGTAAAAATTAAATGTTTTTACAAAGTTTTTAAAGCATCAAGTTACTATATTAGAAATAATTAACTTCTATTCATTTTCTGATTCATAGATCCATTTCGATATGACTGCATTAATTATTTAAATATCAAAACTCGAAACCGTCAATGGAAATCGTGATTTTATCAACCAATTTTGTATTGATATGAACGCCGAAATTTTCAATTAATATATTACATATGACTAAATAGAGAAAGCATACTTTTAAGATATTTTGGTAAAGTAATCTACTAATTCATAAATCTCAATATTATAATTTATAAAGTATGATCATTTCATTGAAACTTTAATTTCTTCATACATTTTTCCTTTGCTATTCTGTATTCCAATAAAACAGAATTTTAGTAATGAGAACTTTATTCATTAATTTTTGTACGAAGAGATAAAAATAGAATTATATATTAATTTTAATTTTCTATTTTAATATTTGAAATTCTAATTAAATATGTCATATGTGAATAAAGTTTAAGGAAATAATAATGATAAATTATTTCGAACTATTATCAAACATATCTGAGTGCACTAGTATAACTAATAGCTAGGTACTAGGTTCATGAAATTAAGAGAGAAAAACTATTAAGGTTAAATTATCTAATAATCTGTACATTACATTCACGAACTTCTTTAATTTCTTTTTAAATTAACTTTAAAAGTTAACATTTTATTTCTGAAAAAAGAAAACATTTCATGTCACTGACAATAATTTCCGTTTAATGTGCAATCAACGCATACGAATATTTTTTATTAAATAAATTTTATTAATATCACTTGTACTTATTATATAAAATGTAATATATAATGTACTTATATAATAATGTAGTAATATTAAAATTTTAGAGAAAAAATATATTATATTATTTTGCAGAATCTACCTTTATCAAAGTTATCAAACAAAATAATGTGCTAATTATTAATTTGCGTTGAATATGTTTCTAAAACATATTCTGGTGCTTATTTTTATAACAGTTATACTTTTTGATAAACTTCTATTATAACAAATAATATTTATTTAGTTTATTGAAACAAGAAATAAAAGAAATATTTTTTAACCACGATTCTGTTCTAAAAAATAAATTTTTAATAGTAAAAAACGTTTTCAAAATAACAAACTTGAATTAAATTCTGAAATATTAAAAATTAAAATGTAATATTTACGCATAATTCAAATATATTGCGTAGGCTTATGTACACGTGCGTACAGCACATAAGGGCATATGTTTTTGACATAAGGCGACAAGAAGAAGAATATGACTATTAAAATGGAAATTGGTGTATTTTTGTTTCACGCGTAACACTACATTTAAACTAAAATTAAATATTGATTGATAAAAATTAAATATATAACTGTATCCCTGCGTAAAAATTTTTAAATGCTGTTATTTAGTAAAAAACATTTTTTTTAATTAGTATTTATTAATGTTTTGTTAATAAAATTTTATACAATTACGACTTAATGTTATCATGGTATTCATTAAGAAATTTTACGTTTACACTACTATTATATTTACGTAAAACAAATGGTTAATAAATGTTAAAGATGTATGAAATGAAGCATTATTCAAATTTTTGTTAGAAACTCGATGAATTGGAAATGGTTGCGAGAATTTAGTTCAAATTCTGTAGAGCATTACCGTTTAGTATGCAGAACATGTCAGTAAAGTTTTAGTATATTGAAGATACTCAAGAAGATTTGTGCAAAGTTTATCAAATACTATTTTTGTATAAATATAATATTGCAATTAAGTTTAAGTACAAGCCTCTTTACAGTTTCGTAGATTTCAATTTATTTTGAAGAATAAACGTACCTTTGTCAGCGTACGTGACAATTACCTAATTTCCATTTTAATCGATAATTGAGTTAAAGCATAATTTCTGTAAAAATATGCAGAACATTTACATAAATATTTGCCAAATAAATATGTATAAATAGACACTGACTATGCTTCATAAATTTTATTACATTTATTGACATAAAAAATGCACCAAAATCTATTTTAGCTTTTATAATTTAAAAAAGTACGTATAATAATTAAAAATGATTGCTTTTTAAATGCATTAATCAACGTGAACAAAATTTTCTGATATATTTCACAACTAAAAGTAGTGTTTCTTTTACCCTTTTTACTGTAACATTTGTTTTAGAAATGAACTGTAACGTACATAAAATTCAGTGATAACATTTAAATGTACTTTGAGAAAATTAAATAGAAATATTCTAATGATAATTTATTTTGGAAATTGACTTCCCGTATTGCTATCATCCTCGAACACGAGGTATTACATTTTTAGCCCTTGTTATTCGTACGACGTGTAGATGTTGATGAGCATTCGATTATTCATTTTTCTTTAACTTTTGACGTTTTAAAAACTAAAGACATTTTTCATCAATTAAATATTTTCAATTTTCAAATAAAAAATACAAGTTTTTTAACAAATTAATTTTGCATACAAATTACAATTTCCAATAGCTTTACTTACATTCACTAATACAATTTTATTAAATAAGACGGTAAAATTTACGATAAAAAGTCACATTTTGGCTTGAGAAACTAAAAGACGATAATAGTTTTCCGTTCTATAAAAGTTACTTTATTTGAAATCAAGTTTGTAAGAAGAGTATTATGTAGAATGGAAAATATTATGTTATAATTTTATACAGTACTGATATAAAATAAAGTTCTGTAACTTGATATTATTTCATAATAGGTATCTTCTCATTTACGAACATTTTACAACAGAAATGAGGTGACTGATATATAAATCTAAAAATCTCGGAAATGTTAAAATTTTTAAGAACATTAATATTCTCAATTACATAAAGTTTTTACTGTATTAAAATTTTTGAATTTAGATTACTTGATTAGTTCTTCTGTTGATAATGCAATTGTCGTCAATTTGATGCGTCTATCACTAATAGTTAAGCTCATATTAAAAAAGTCTTATATTAAGTAAATTTTATTTTGATTAAAAACTTTTCGTTTTGGATAAGAAACTTTAGATTGATTTAATACTTTAAAAATGCTATGCGATATTTTTGTTAGCCGCCTTAAACTTGGGCTTTCTCTCTCTCTCAATTTCTCTCACGAAGTACTTTCTACGAAAAGAAATGTACGTTTAAATATCTTGACATTAAATTATTTTTCTTAGAGCTATTTTTTATCCAATTTTTGCTACTATATTAATGCAGTTACATTTATTAAAGTTTTAATTCGAACAAAAACAATAAATCTTCTCTTAGAATTATCAAACGTTTATTATCTTTATTATCAAATTTTTTTCCAGTGATTTCTCATATGTGATGTTACATATATTTTAAACATGTAGTTTGAATTCTGATTTATTTACTGTTATTGTTTTCTTGAATTTTCTTTTTGTAAAAGTGATTACACAACGTTATTTCAAAGCTTTTATATTAAATTTGTTAAAGTATTTATTTTGTCATAAATAATATGCGAATATAAGCTAGGATATTTCGCTTTATTATTTCAGAGATTTCAAGTAATATGCTTTCAGTGACTAGCATGAAATATGTAAGTAAAATTTTAGTGTAATCTGATTTGTCTCTTTCGAAATATTTGAAGTGATATTATTTTCAAATTTCCTTTTAAACGTGATTATTCAATAACAATTATTCAAACGAAAAATTTGGAATTTTAATTTACAAAGTTAGCGTCTGATATGCAAGACATATTGTATAAAATAATACACATTATATTATTGTATAAATAAAAATCTAAAACAGTACCTTCGAATATAAGTGGAACTTTTTTTTATTGTTTTTTTAAATGGACTGTATATACATTGCAACTTCAGTTAGTACCAATAGTATTAAATTTTCTTTTAATTTTGTAACATCAAAACCGATTTTTTAAATTATTTACAACATGATACTTATAATTTAATAATGGTAAGTTTTCCATATATTATTGTAACTATTAATTTTATTTTTATTGATAACCCAATAGCCCAATAATATATGCTTTCACGTTTAAGGGACTATTATAATTACATAATAATATTTACAATGAGGAACTACATAGTTTATAATGTAGTTACATGAAGCTACAAAATCCATTCTATCTGAAACAAAATCGATCTTGAAATTACTTTTACATTACTTCAGAATAGGGGCACTTACAATGTATTTGCACACGCTATCTTTTCCTTGCTAACCCGCATTCTTTTATTTACTTGAATTATGATGTCAAATTGTTGGTTCAAAGCGCTTCAACTTGCAATAAATATGGATAAAAAAGTAACTAACTCGTTGCGAACTTTTATTCAACTTTCTCAAGGTAACGCACTGAATCCCCCAAGCTTTTGCTATTTTAAAATTCCGAGAGTATACAAATACTCTCGGATTCTTGTACAAGGAATATTGTACAAATATTTGTACAATATTGGAATAATATTTTTAAATAATGGACAAATTAGATACACCGTCAATATCAGAGAGCCTCTAATAAAGAAGCTGCTTCTTAATCTGGTATAATTATGATCATAAACCATAGAAGTAGCGCGTTCATTTTGAGCTTCAGTTTTAATATTTAATTATTTTGACAGTTTTATTACATTAAATTAAATGAAAGTAGCATTTACCTCACTTATTATTGTTATACATTATGTACATAACATTTAATTATTCTACAATGGAATTTATGGTTTATTTTATTTTCTTGTCTCTTACATCGAATAAAATAATTACACATAATTAATACTTAAATTTTATATCTTATTTACCATTACTCTTAATATTCTTAACTTTAACATCTTGATCTACTCACATATTCAAATGAAATATAGTACAAGAACTTTCATTTTTTAACTTTCTCAATTATGCAAAAAATATGCATAACCAGAATAAAACTACGCCGTGCAGTAGTTAACCGTAATATATGGAGTAATTTAAATTGATTCAGGCAGTTCATTTACGGTTAGAATTATTATTACATTATTCTGATATAACGACACTGTCAGAATTTTAGGTTTTTCCTGAACACGTAGTTTATAAATCCATCACTTCTTTCAAAGTGTACATCCACACTTGTTCGACTATTGCACATAAAATCAACGCTACAACTGAAAATTACGTGCCTTATAAGACAGTTTGATAACAATATACTTCAATCAATCCTTTTTTCGGTGCATTGAAGCTACATATTTTTACACACCTCCATCTTCAATGCATCTACCGATATTCCAGAGTCGAAGGACAAAATGTGTAAGGCTGCTATCAACAATAATAGGCTAGTCCACAACATTGGGCATTCGACATCAAGCATCAATTTCCTCTCTTCTGTTGTCATTGTTAACATTTTATTTTTCCTATGTTATGTACATTCAGAAAAGACAATTTTTCTATCCATTAAATTATCTAAGTACTTTATAGTTTGTATGACACATATTTTCTATTTGATCTCTATTGGGAGTACAATAAAAATTATTTTAAAAAATAAAACAATGTACATTCATCGATGTACGATAAATTATTTGAACAATTACAAACTAATTACGTCTTTCAACTATTGAGTTAAATACATAACAATCATTATTCTTTGATTTTTACGCAAACGCATTGCATTTTTTAACGAATATCCAGAATCATTTCTATTGAGGCGCGTTATAAAAATTGTTTATGCCTTCACTGAAATTCATCAATTATATCGTTTTTATACGGTATATACTGATAAATCAAATAGTTTGAGGATTTGTATTAATAGTTTTAGAGTTACATTTGTAAGCTTCTTAACTTTGAACTTCTAATGGTTAATTTTAATTGTTATTAATTTAATTCATAAACAGAAGTTTTTAGCTGCTTAGTGATTATATTTGCGCCTCAGTTCAAGAGTTTTCTTTAACTTTCCTTCATTAACAATTCGGAAATATTTGATTCTTATAGTATCTTAAATACAAGAAATTTTATTTACTTTTGTCACGAAATTGAATGACTTTCACGTGGTCTTTTTTATTTTGACGTGACATTAATACAACATATCAGGCATCACTTAGAAGTATAGAATTAACGAAAATAGTATCTAAAAGGATTTTCACTACTTTTCTATCAATATTTGAATAAAAGATATTTTTAATATTTCAGAAAATTCTATAGCTATTATTATTATCGTAATAGGCTTAAAAGAAAACCAAACGTCTTGATTTTTTCTATATTTTTTTCTCATTTACTAATTTTACAACTTCGTGTAATTTTTAAAAGCAGAGTTTAAATTAGTGCTCACAATTCAATGCATTAAGACAATATTGACAACGTTATGGTTTCCTAAATGAATTAAGGTTTTCTATAAATCGATTTTCCTTTATCTTCTTGCAATTCCTCTTATTGACAGTTGAATATCGGTCGTTTATTAACTCATCTAGAACTTCCGAAAATTTTACAATATTTCTATTTTAGTCATTATAAGCTACATTGTATGTGGCTTTTCCATCATTCGTGTGATCTCAAATTAAACTCTCTCTAACATTTCTTGTTTTGTCGAAAGGGTTTCCAAGATTGCGTGATTATATCTGAAGAACATCCTTCTTATAGATCAAAGCTTTAGCCTAAGGTCATATGGTTCTTTTGATATCAGAGGAGATTATAACCGTTTGAATTAGGCAATTACATTCTGTTCTTATATTTTTGCAATATCTTGTAAATCCATTTTGAGAGAATCTTTACAGTATGATATATTCTATTACGAGTCAATTAGTAGACAGTAAATTATATCGCATTTATGTATAAAATTGAACTAGGTATACGTATTGGATATTGCAAATCATAACATTTCATTTTGTGTTTTAAGTTTCATATATTTTACTTGCTATTTTATTGAAAATTTCAAATTTAATTACAGTATCAAAAGTAATTTTACGAGAAGCAATTTTATTTATAACTTTAATATGTTATTAAAAAACTGAATGTTTACTATAATCTATTACTCTTCATTATTAAGATCTGGAAACATATTTTATAATGCATTCTGTTTCAAAATTATAAAAGAAATATCTAATGAAACAGGTAAAGGTGACAAAATTTTGTAATAGCTGAAGTTTATCTATTATACATCTATTATTACCGTTAATTTTCGACATTCATTTATTACTTTCTAAGCAAATAAATTATCTATCTACTTGCCAATTTTTTTCTTTTAAAATTTTATCGTGTTTCATTACTTCAATTAAACAGCATAAGAACTTTTTGCTGGAAGCAATATTCCGTACATATTCAATATTCTTACTGCATTCTTCTTACTGCACAATATGCATAAAGGCATATTTTTATTACAATTTTGCAATTTAGAAATATAGAACAATATTACAAAAGAATAACATTATTTTTTAATTATAATGTTTAGCAGAATCTTAAAATACTAAATTTATCAATATGATACAAATATTCGGTAAATAAAAGTAAAAATAAATAAAAATAGCCTTAAGTAAGATAATTCAAATTTTAATAGACTCATTTTACAGCGATAACGGCTATTTTATTTGTTGAAATGTTCAAGTATCATCTTTTTTTTTATCAATATGATACAAATATTCGGTAAATAAAAGTAAAAATAAATAAAAATAGCCTTAAGTAAGATAATTCAAATTTTAATAGACTCATTTTACAGCGATAACGGCTATTTTATTTGTTGAAATGTTCAAGTATCATCTTTTTTTCTTTTTTTTCTTCACAGAAGATTGAATAAAAAATTTTAATTTGACATATTTTAATTTACTTTTGCAGTCCACCAGTTGTAGAATGCAACAAACAAGAAAGCAGGGGCCCATCACGAGGTTCTACTGGAAGGCCCGCACCACTTCTGCGCTCCAGGACCTTACCAGCCATTGTTGCACCTGGTCTCAACATCCTTCAAGCCCAAATCGATGCTCAGTTTCCGCGTAAGTGATTCTCTCTTGAATGTAGCTCCCTAGATACCGTTTAAACTATTTTCACAAGTGTAGTGACGTTGATTATTTAACCATTCGTTAAGACAACCGCTGAGTCAATGTGTAATCGATATGTAAATCTTGCATGTTACACTTTACTTTAAGGGGAAAAATTGTATTATTTTATACTATGTTAAATGAATGTTTGACCGACGCAAATAAAATAATCGATTACATTGTTTGAAGTAAGAAAAACGTCAATAATAAATAAGAAATGATTTATTTGCAACTGTAAGGATGAAGAAATTTTGTCATGAAAAGAATGTATGAGCTGGTAAATAGAATTTTAAAGATGAATTTAGAGCTATATTAAATACAGATAAAGGAAATGAGATGAGCTGAAATAAAATTGTAAAAAAGTCGCAATAAGCGACAGCATTAGTATTTCCTTAATTCTTAACAATTACAAGAGTTAGAAAAGAACTTTAGTTATCTTAGCGACATTTAGTTTTTCATGGTACAGCTTTAATCATAATGAAAGAAAATTTTGAATGAATTTTGAATTTGCAATACTAGAAACATATTTTCAAGTTTAACCAAGAATCACATTTCTTGGAGTCCTCTCTTTATGAATACATATGAGTATATCTATGTAAATTTCTTTATTTTTTCGCATTTCGATAATAACTCATTTTCTCTATCATATTATATTTCATTTTAATTATGTTGAGTTGAAATATATTTGTCAATGCTTTATTTTTAACTTCTAAATATAAAAGCATGATTTGTTTTAGATTTTATATAAATTCTGTTAAATGTATGAGTTAATAATTTTAAAATAATTTAATCAAATGATAGATGTTTAATAGAAGCTACAAAAAATTATTTTTAACTCTTTTCCTTACTATAAAATTCCAATTGTAAACATTCATCTGAAATTTTCTAAACTTATATTATATTTATTTATCAAATGTTTGAGTTTTTATAATTGACGTATAAGTTTTGAAAAAAACTGACTTTTATATATTTATTTAAAAATGTGATTAATCCGTAGTTATAGTGAAGTATATATAACCAATTATTAAAATAAAAACTAGGAATAAAGAAAATATGCTTTTAAATTTTACTCTATTTTATCTTTTTCAACAACTTGAATTACATTTAATTTTTGAAAAATAGTTTGTTGTCAAATTCAATTTTTGCTAAGTACTAAATTTTAACACAATTAGATGTGTCAAAAATATTTAATATTTTTTATTCATGTACATAATGGCTCTCATAATACATATTATAATATATAAAATGTATATACCGTCTCATTTTTCAATGAAATTTTTCTTAAGTATAGTTTTAAAATATAATCGAGATTTGTCTTGTAATGATATAATTTTATTATGAAATGAATATTTAAAAACAGTTTCATTTTTGTAAGTATAAAAAAGTTTATTTATTTTTTATTAAAGGACAAATTTATTATTAAAGAATAAATAAACGTGCAATCATTTGTTTTTTTATATTCTTTCTAATTACAGATATTTTAATTATTAGTTGTTTCGTGCGTCGATGCATCATTTACTTCTTCTCTACTTTAAGTGTAATAATATTTTTAGTCACGGATGTTATCTAAGCTGACTATTCATACAATGCTTTTGAAATTTACATTATATTCGTGTCCTACATTTCGGTACTTCACCTTATCGAGCACTTGTTAATTACAAGATATATAACTGTTCTTAAATATATAACTATTATTGATCAAATTATTTGGTCAAACTACATATTAAGGAAGACTAAATTTTCACAAGTAACAGATTTAAAAGAACTATGTGCTTATGTTTTACTAAATGAGAAATCGACATTTATTTTTTACTCCAGGGAAAAACATTTGCAACTATGCAAATTTTGAAACCGGAGATTTTGATAAATTTCATTGATTTCAAGGTCACTGGATTGGAATAGATAAGACGAAAGAAAAAAGAACCTTCAAAGAAAGTGAATTTTTCTATTACCGCTTTACAACATTGAACATTTCTATCCAAGGTAAAATGCGTATATATAGGCGGCGCGTAATTATAGTTCAATTAAAAAGAAATAAAAGCTTTCAAATTTGTATTGAATACATATTTATCTAGATATTTTAAAAAATCGACTTTTATAATTAAGAATCCTTTTTACGAACTATTAGATTTGCTTCTAAAATATCCTTCGAAAGAAAAACAATCTCTCGACTTTATAATTTGATCAAGCTGTTAATTTATACAGCGTATACCGTTAGTTTCAATTATAGCTCAAAGTAGTAATATTAAATTAAAGACAGATAATTTACTATTTAAAATATAGGCTATTGAAAGTAAACTTGTTATTGTCTTCAATCTTTTCATTTTTAACTTTCTAATACATTTTATGCGTATACTTTACAATATATTCTATTTGAAAATTAATTTTATTCTAATAATATATACATTAATTTACTTTATTCTTATTTATGAGACAGAAAAATCATAATATTTCATTTTAATTAACTATTAAAAATATTTATACTAAAAGTATTGGTAAAATAATTTTATAATAATATAAAATATCCACATAATGTTGCATATAAATGTCTGTACTTTTATAAAAGAAACAATCCAATCAAGGAACTCAAAATATATTACTTCATCTCAATCTTTCAGCTTCATTTTGTGAAAAAGAATTCCCGTATACGCATGCTCATACGTATTTGTAAATAATAACACCGAAAAGCAAATATTTTATATAATCTACAAAATGATGAATTTGATTTATTCGAAACTTAAAGTACATTTTTCTTCTCTTGAAAACTTTTAGGTCCTACGCAAGAAACAGAAGAAAATATGTAGTATCACACAAATAATTATTATTAGCCATGTTTTACTAAGTTTTGCTTAAAGAGAATTTAAAGTGCTTTCAAAGATAGAAAGTAGCAAAAAAGAAAATGGATGAGTTCCAAAAATGAGTTACTTAAATCAACGCTTTTATTTGAAAGAAAAAATCCGAGAAAATTTCCACGCGATAAAATTTAAAATTTTTTATCTACAAATAGTTAAGACATATTATAATAAAAAAAAATTTGGTATAATAAAATAGCTATAGGAGTAACTCTTTTCTTAGCTGCAAGTTGCCACGTGTGATATGAGATTTTAGCACGTCTCTAACGTAAAATGTGTCATAAACATTGAAAATTATACCAGCCACTCAGTACTTACGAGAAAATTTTCCTCAGCGTTGTAACATATTTTTCATAAAATGTAAGTGAAATGACATTTTGGTCAAGTAAATTTCATTTTTTAAGCGATTTTTTATCGTTCACCTGAAAAATATATTATCTATCTTTAATAAATCAACTTTTCGATTATATTTAGTCGAATACGTAAAAAAACTGAGAATAAATCAATTTTTTTTTTTAAATAAATCATGAAACATATTTTTACAGAATGGAAACAGTTGCATTCACTGTTATGCTAAATG
This sequence comes from Wiebesia pumilae, assembly GCA_018907045.1. NCBI lineage: Eukaryota > Metazoa > Arthropoda > Insecta > Hymenoptera > Agaonidae > Wiebesia > Wiebesia pumilae. The sequence continues at coordinate 460,425 of JACCHZ010000066.1, read as the reverse complement.
AACTGTAATTAGAAATAAAATTGACGAGATTTTCCATGTTATTTAATAGAAATGATAAAATTTCATTGAAAAGGCTTGAAAAAATGCACTGATCATGCGGTAGCGCAGTTACAGTATTAAATTTCGATGAAAGGAACATTCAATAATTCTATAAAACTTCTAATTGGCAAACGTTCGCTGCGCTTTTTGGAATCTCGTATTCTTCTATCGACTCTGGACAGATCGTTAAACCGATCTCTGATAAAGTAAGGATTACATTAACGTTTCATCGTTTAAGTTCGACATCTGATTTGTTTTGTTTCCAGTTCCCTTATCCCAGTATCGTTTCTCATCCAGAGAGCGACGCTTAAAGCTGACCTGATCGTGCGCGAGGCTTACACAAACGATTAAAAACAAACGTCGCGCAAAGATATAAATTTGGCGGAGCTTTTTTCTCTGGCAAAAATTGAAATTCAGATTTAAAGTATCTTAAATAAATTATGACGCAGATTCCGGCCCGGAGATTGCAGTCATTCCATCTTACAGCGCAAACGGCACGAATTTCGGCAAACGTGAGAGCAGCGTCTCATATTGTGGAAAACTACTCGCCCCGAGAATATCCTTCACTGACGAGACGATAGGTGAGTTGCACAGGCATGCACAAACGCTTTCATTTGAATTTCAAATTTGCGTATGCGAGGCGCCCCTGCGAATGCGCGATGTTTTATGTGAGAATTTGCACCGCACATGTGTATGTAGCAATATACATATGCTACAGTTGTCAGTCATTGCTTGAAGTTAATTAATCTTAATTATATAATCGAGATAGAGGTAAAATTCTTAAGACGGTAGCGTTTATAATTTTACTCGTTTGCTTCTACTTAAGTTGAATTCTAATTTCGTTTTGAATCTACAATCTACAATACATCGACAATGAATTCTATTGTCGTTTATTATTACTATGATTACGATCTTGTAAATGTATTGAATCGACTTTTGAATTCTGATGTAATACACTGGATTAATACCGAAGCTTTCAAATAAACATAATAATTTTCGCGAATAACGTGTATAAAGTTTTAAAATATTCGATAAACTTCAGTCACTTATAATTGTATAACTTTCTTCAAAATAAATCCAATCAGATAAAATACGTTAATCCCAACTTATCTTTCAGCCTTCAAAACATTTCTAGAATAGACTTTTTGACACAGCTTTCCATTCTGACATGATATTTATTTAATACGTCCACAGCCACAAACTGTTATGTTTTCAAGGTTTCTTTTGTATTTTCAAGAAGAAAAAGGTATTACGTATTCCTATACCTGGTACATTTAATAGTAACAATATCATTAGAGTACTATTTTTGAGCGAAAAATCTAGAGCAAACGTTTGGACGTATACCAGTGAAATTTTCATAAACTGTTTCTTACATTTTACCATTATACAGAAATATTTTGAGACTAAATATTGGAATAATAGTCTAATAATAACGATAATCATTGAATAATTCTCATTCGTTTGTTTAATATAATTTTAATTGTCAAGAGTTGAAAGAATCCAAAAAAAGAATTGAGGTTGTGATTCTTTATATGTGTTTACGCTTGTGTTTTATTTTTTTAGAGGACGTTATTTTTCGAGAATTTCCGTTAAGCCCACTATTATTCTATTAAAATTATAAATGCAAGTCAAAACTCACCATTAAACATCTACAGAATTTGTATGTTTTATTACATGTAACTTATAATTATGAATTATAGAAAAGGTGAACCTTAATATGATTTTCGATTTTTAGTAAAAATGATTTTTACTACCTATGATTTTCGTTTTAACCTTATTAAAGTATCATATCAGCTAACCTAATCAGAGTGTATCATTATATTAGTTCTTAAGGCTTTTTCCGATACAAATTTAACATGCTTTTACTTGATATTAAAAGTAAAGTCTCCATACAATTTTTTGTTCAAGCGAGAATATTTAGCCACTTTTCAACATTATAGTGTAATGTTTTCATGCATTATTAAGTAAATGAAATAATTGTTATTGACTAACGTTGAAATATAAAACAAAATCAATTATTTAATTTTCTAATATAATAATATTTTAATTTATTTTTAATAAGCGTACTACATATTTACTTAAATTGACTTCCAGTCTTGGAAGAACTGTCTACTGATTAATATTTCTTCATTTTTCTCTTCATACATGTATTATTTATAATATACACTCTTCACGAATGATTTAGTTACTTATGTTGATTAGTAATTTTCGACGTTCCATTATATTCAAAATTGGCTATCAATGTATTTTTCAACAACATAAGGTTATTAAAAAAGTATAAAGAGAAAAATTAATTAACTATTTTAAGTATTTATCAAAGAAAGTATTATTTTTATTATTCCGTAATTTTCGTTTGAAGTACTATCAGTTTCCAATAAAAGTAGTATGCGTTCCTTGACTTCGTCATAACTTCGTAATGCCATCAATTTTTCTACTCAAGCGTCTGCTATCATAGAAAATTTTTTCTGCAGATTCATACTCAGCTAATCAATTTCTATAATTTTAAATTCGATTGCAATCGTAATTATACTCTCTTCGTCTATTTGCTTATCTCTGGTGGTATTATTAAAATCCGAATGATAAATAATTTTATTCGTTTTCCTCTACTCCACTGAGAATATTTCCTTTTTCCAACACTTTGTAATGCTTTCTTTGACCTAATTTGTTCGTAAAAGTCTAGTTTCTACTTGCACTTACGTATTCTATCAAATTTATTTGGCTTTTATCCTTTGCATTCGAGAAATTCTAGTAACCATCCTCGCTGTAGTAAAAAGAATGTGTTTTTCATTTGTATAGGTATCTTTCTACAAGTATCAGCCCTTTATAGTTATTGATATTATTTTTTTAACGCTTAAATAAAATTGATCAATTATACATGCTGATGTTGTTGCTGACTAACATTTATTTGCGTCTAAACATTTTTTTTTTTATTTTACAAGATAAGTCTCTATTAATCTAGTGGATTCTCAAAGAATTCATATTATTACATCATTACGCTGAGTTCTAATGCGTTAAAAAGTCAAATGCTTAAGCGGAATCCAACTTTCTCAGACTTTAAAAATATTGCGAGATAAAATGAAAGTTCCTCCATCGTGGATAAGCCTCTCAACATAAAATAAAAAATTTTCAAACAATCGTATAAGTTAAGAAAGGGTGGAAATACAAAAATACTGGCGAATGAGCACTATTTTATTTCACTCAAATCTAAGGTTTCTGTTGCGTTCATTGAAAGTAAAATTTATTACATTTTAGTTAGAATTTTAAATAACTGTTTACTTTGCATGAAAAAGATTTATTATTATTATTAGAATCGGCTAAAAAAGTATTATTAAATAAAGAAAAAAGTTTTATACCTCTATTTAAGTTTTTCTTCATTACATTTACTGCTTAAAAAATCATTTTAAATTACTAAAGAAATATTAGTTTAATTACTATTCTATTTAACTGAAAGAAAATTTAATATTAATCACTTTAAGAATTTTAAAATCAACGAGACATTTCAATTTTACAATGTAAAAGTATTATTTTATTGATATAAATGAGGCGCTAAATTAATATTTCAAAATAATTTAATATAATTTTCCTGTATATTTTCAAGAAATCACTATATTAATGACAATGTAAAAAAATGTAAATAACTTGAAAAATAAAATTATCTTCGTATATTTTCTTCTGAAATAATACATTTCCATAGAATAATTTTAAACTCAACAATGCTAAAATATATGTTTTTAAATATAATTTATAATTATATAAAATAAACTTAAAATTTTATATATTCTTTTTTCATCACTATGTATTAATAGTTTTCATTAATTAAAGTAACATTTAATTGAAACATAATATTAAATTTCGATCGTAGTCAAAATCTTTCCGACTCCCAAGATTAGTTTGGCATAGACATTGTTCTATTCTAAGATAAATCGTAAAGAAACTTAGGTAAGAAGCAAAATGTACACAAAGGTTTATAAAGTGTAATTCCTTGAAAGAAAATTTGCGAAGGAAATGTTGGAAGTCAGGGAAGATACATTTTTCACAAGAGGGTCCGTATCGTAAATCATACTCAAAGTTAATGTAGTTTAAGCTTGAAGAAACGTTTATTTACTAAAAATAGAGAGCTTATTGTTATTTTTAATAAATAACTGGAAATCATTTACAATTTTAGTTAAAAGACAATTATAAGCTATTTGACTAGTGTCGCAACCAAAAGTAGATGTTTAAATACAATAAAAATAATGATTTGTAAAAAAAGTTCTATAGTAATCTCATGAGTTTCTACTCTGAAAGAAAGTAGAAATAAAAAATCAAACTTAATAAAAAGCTTCATATCAAGATATTATAAGCATTAAGTAGCAAAAATTTACATGAATTTATACTTAAAATTGTATTTGTAATTAAATTCATGGTTATAGAAAATTTGGATAAAACTGGAACGCACAAATTAACAACAAATTTATAGAATTTACGAAAAATGTAAGATTATTTATGAGTTAAAAGTAAGATATAAATTATCTGTAAGTGAATGATAAATTTCTTAACATATTGTAAGGCAAGATATAGTTTTTAAACATCACGTTATCGATATATTTAATATATTAAAAAATTCGAACATTTCAAACCTTCACGTGTTTAAAATAAATCACATTATATCTTGGTATTATTTACGTTACCAATAAAAAAGATAATAACAATAATTTCTAGAAATACATTTTTGTTTGACAAATTAACTAATCGATTTAAATATATTAAACAAAGAAAATCTGTAGAAGTCACGAGTCTAAAAACACAATAATTATGCTAATCGAGTTTTTCGTTGGTGCATTGAGGCAAGCACTTGCATGTGGTGAGAGTTTACACGGTTACACTAGTAGTAGAAATTACGATAGTCACGAATCCGTTATACATACAATTCTAAAGTAGAAAAACCTTCGAGGTTCTGAATCTAGATAACCAACATTTTCGTTATTATAATAGAGAACAATAAAATATGATTTTATTTTACAAAATGCGAGTTAGCTACGTCCATCGTAAAATCAACAAACTCAAAGTAATAATAAACGTAAAAATATGTATGAAACTAACTTCCAACATGGTATAATACAATATGTTAGCGTGTTATGGTTTTGTTAACTTTGCAAATAACCTCTCATTTGATGTAGATGAATAAACAAATAAAGCGATTAAAAACCTCAAATAATAAGATTGATCTATTATCCACATTTATTATTAAATCTCAAAGATCAGCCAATTTGATGACTCATAGATTCGAGTAAGTAATCGTAAAACACGAATCTCACAGATTTTCAATCAAAAATAGTGTCTCAGAATAATATTAATAAATTGTCAGTTTATAACACTTAGCCAGATATTCATAAATTCTGTAATTTAGTATATAAATATTTTAGGCAAATTATTGTTTTTATTTCGACATTATATATCATAATTTAAAATATTTGTAAAATTTTAGCAGATGATATATAAACTGTATTTATTAATAAAAATCCTAGAATAATTTTTTTTATTTTGTATTTATATGTCTAACGTAATTTAATAATTGGACGAATTAGTTTTCAAAAAGTTGAGGAAAAAAGATCGCAAAAATATTAAATTTACTTTTGCTTATTCATTTTAAGTTAAATATGCTATACATATATTTTTAAATAATTTGAAAAAAACAAGACAAATATAATCACCAATAAATTGTCTTAAAGTTATTAAAGTTATTAAATGTAAAAGATTTGTGAAAATTACAGTGTTTAATATATGTATATATTCTATAATTAAACTATATTTATAAATTTTACGTAAAACTAATCGATTAAATATACTAAAAATTTATAAAAATATTATTTTTCAGGAAAACAAATAAGCCTCTGCACTTTATAAATTAGTAACAATTGATCTACTAGGATGTTACCTTTTAGTATGAAAACTACAAGACATATTAATTATATTTGATGCTTATTTAAGTACATATACTTTACTTTTGGGAAAAATGTAGCGATACAAAAATATTTTATTTATGTGTTTATTAGTCATGATTCTATTTTGATATTTCCAGAAATTGAATAATAAATAAAAGCATTAATAAAATTCATGCGAAATCGTACATTTCAATCTTAAATCAATTGAATGGACAAATATTTCATGTCTATTATGTAATTAAAAAACTGGGTTTCATTAAATTAAAAAAAAAAAAAAGATTATGGTACGAATAACGACGCATAATTTAATTATTTTAAGAAAAATCTGTTTAAATTGGTTTTATTTTCGTTTAATATTTACGTGCTATATAAATAGTTGACGTAAAATTTTTTCTTGCCAAAAAAGTGTTTATAATAAACAGTGTTGTATACAAATTAGTAATAATTAAAAAATAGAAAATCTAATATTATCATTTATCTGAGTAATGAAACAACTGCAAGAATTACCCAGTGAGTAACTGTTTATTCAATATTATAAAAAATTGACAAGCTATGCAAAACTCAAAAACTAAGCCCTAAGTAAAGATAGAATTCCAAGATCTAATTTTACTTTTGCAAAGCATATATCAAATAGATATCTTATAAATTTTACGCATTTTTTCATAGAAACTTATTGAATTGTGGAAATGAATTTCATACCATTGTATAAAGTCTCGAACAAATAAACGTTAGCTGTAAAAGTTTTCGGAAGAAAAATTATCCGTTCGACTGGAATTTTAATAATTTTTATTCCAATAACAAATAAGGACAACATTTTTATATTCGAAAAAAACTTCATTGAAAAACGCATCACTGCAGACAGTCGTTGACTGTATGTTCTTATAAAAATGAAATCTTTTTTGTCGTAAAGTATTTGATCGATGCATAATCGATAGAGTAGATTTCGTATCGGCGATATGGTGTATCTTCTTGAAAAAAGTAGCAAAAGTTTCGGATAAAGTAAAAAAAATGTATAAAGTAATATTTTAGTATCATCCAATTAAGTGCACTTAACCATATAATGAAATCTGATTCATGAGTAAACAAGGTTAAATAATAAGATATAAAATCGAAACGATCTTAACGACAATGATATTGAGTAAATTTGAATTTCTTCAAGTATTACACGGAGATTCTAATAAAGCACTCTTTCCAAGTGTTATCAAAACTTATAAAGTTGTTTGTAACTCGGCAGTTGGAACTTAAATAAATATTTTCTACCTAAGATCGTTAATTTAAGTAAACGCTTAAAAGACTCAAGACTCCTTTGCGTTTTCGTTTGGCATAAGAAAAAAGAAAAATAATAACGAAAATCCGAATTTCTCGATATTACGATGTGGTGCACGACAACCGGAAGAGTCTGTATTCGACGGGGGGAGACTTGCGCCTTTTCTTGATTCAGGAAGTCACAGCCAACCTCTTGAAAATACGGAAGCGGTTTCACTACTATTTTCCTAGTCTTTTTGTATAAATATATTCCTCAGTAATCCGTGATTATCATTCTATAAACAGACGACAAAAGAAGCGTCTTTCTCCCACGGACAAGGCTAAATTTAAAACTTAGCACTATTTCTTGGAGAATTATAATCGCATTATAAACAGTTATTTAGAAAGATGAAAAGTAAGAAAAACCATCCACAGATACGCGAATCGATGTATCCAAATAAACGTGCACGAGAGGCGAAAGGAAAAAACAAGAAAAGGAATTTTCATCCGGCGTTATCGTCCCTTTAGCACGAGGCGTAAAATTCAAATGAATCCCACCGGTCTCCTCCTCGCAAACAGGATTATCGCGCGCAAGCTCCCAGGCAATCGCGGCGCATCGCGGAGCAATATTTTTTTACTGCGAGTACGTGAGCTGCCTCACATACGGGGGCTTAAGACGAGGGGTTGGCTGTGGAGGGGCGTGGCGGCGGAGCGAGGGAGGAAGACTGCGTGGCAGCTAATCAGGGACGTTGGCTTTTTTCAGGTGTCGAGCGACGCGTTTCGGACATTGGACCGAGTTACCGGGAGCCGAGTAGCAAGGAGTCATCGACACGGGTCGCAAGTAGACTGAGCACCTGCAGCATCGGGGGCTCGCAGCCCCTCACGAGGCTCGCACGGCTCCTCAACCAGAGGCCCAGCTTCACCCCCAGCGACGACATACCCAGGCGGCTGTCCTGGGAGAGGTGAGACACGCGCCCTTTAATTTGCGAATGGAGCTGCGGGGGCAAAGGAGTACGACGCACGTCCCGGTGCTTTTTCAAAATAGCACCTCTAGGTACATATCGTTAACGAGTGCGCCGCGACGTAATGGAGATGGACGCGCGCGACGCCGACGCGCCGACACGATACGTCGAGCCGCACCTTACATTACTTTGTCCGACGCCGACTTTCAGCGCGTTACTGGCCCTGTGTTCTTTCTTTTTCCTTTCATTCCCCTTTCATTCTCCTTTCTTTTTCCTTTCGTTTGAACCTTCGTGCTTCCTGATGACTCTGAGTGAGTGCATCTTTGAACTCGCGATGCCGGTATTCTTTATAATTCGATGTGCATGCAGTAGTGACCGTGGATAAATGATCGATATTCGAATGACAAGCTGATTTACGGATGTAATTGTTGTCAATTTAAAAATGTCCGATGAGCTGGGAAGGTAATATTTTAATTTTTATATTTTGAAGATGAGAACTTGATAGAAACTTGATAGCTTGCAAACTTTACAACTACGTGTGAAGTATGACTGGACTATCTGTTCGATCCGACATTTTCATTTTAGAAAGTCTCATTTCAGAATCTAGAGCATCTTGAGAGACCTTTAAAAGGGCGATTTTCATGAGAATTACCAGCTTTCTATTTATAATGTGTTATATTGAATTGCTAATTTTCAGTTGTGAAAGAGGGTGATTTTTATTCAGTTGATGGTTTTTTGAAGTATTGACTCCAAATATAGAATCTATTACACTGAAAATTCATGAATATATACATAAATGTATCTTTAAATGTTTCAAAGCTATTTAGAAAAAAAGTTTACAGTCTAGTATCATCCCGATTTCATATTTCAAACCAAGATCCAAGATAGCAGAAAATAATATAAAAATTAAACGTAATAAAATTCTCTTTCGATACAGGCCAAACAAATTCAATGTGAATATTTTAATAAACAATCAACTTTTTAATAGCTCATGTTATAATGCCCAACAATTAATAGCCTTACATAGTTCATATATATGACTTCACTTTTAATACTTTTTTGATTCAATGGATAAAGCAACAAAAATTAATAAATTGTATTAGAAATATTACAAAATTAACTTGAAAAGAGCTAATATCCCTCTAATAAATAATACACCAATAATATTACTTGCAAAATTTCAAAATAATTTTCATAAAATAATTTTATTACGATGTTACTATAATCATTGAATTCATCTGGATAAGGTTGAATAAATATCATTGCCATGACTTTACGGTAAGACGTTACTTGCTTTATTACATCTTTTTGAAATCATTATATTTAACTTATACTTACTGATTATTAATATACGTACAATTACAAACAAATACCAAATATGGTTAAATAAAAAAGTATTTAAAGTAATGTGAGAGACAATCACCTAATATTTAATGAAAACTGTAATATTATATACCGAGGTCGTGAAGGTCAAAAAAATAAATTGCCAATAATCTCATAAACATAAATCCCACTTATACAGTATAGTTAATGGGAGATAAAGGATAACGAGAAGACGCCAGAAAGATATAAATGCATAAAATAGCGTTAATCGTAAACCATGAAAACTTGTTGATCGGTAAATTATTTAATTAACTAGATTCCTCGGGTAACAGATTAACGCCAAAAAGTCGCGCATTTTCTCTTGGGATACTAAAATTCAGCGTCTTAAATGTTCTTAGGAGAATGAAAAAGTCTTATGGTAAAACTATCTTTAAAGAACTCATCCGTTTACTTTGAGTCAAAAAGTTAATATTTCACAATTTCTTGCTCACGGTCTCTAATTCGGTAAATAGTTCGAGGTGGTGAATACAAATATTTTAAAAAGGTAGACAATCTATAAAGGAAAATAATGTATATTTTGCGTTAAGAATAATTAGAATTTTCCACGACCTACACTCTTTTCACTTTAAAAATGTCAATTTATCACTTATTCTGATGATTTCATTTAGTCTTTCACTCAATATTTCATAAAACTTTCTTTATAGAGTCAAAAAATGTGCAATTTAAAAATACTCAATTTAAATTTATTAACCCTCAACGCCAAGATACAGAATTTCAAGGAATACTTTTATTTTTAATTTAATTAATAAAAGTTATAGCAAATGGAATGGAACAGTATTAAAATTGCTAATATTATAAGTTAATGACTTATGTAATTTTAAGAGAGATAGATACGAATTTCATAGATTTTTTAGCTAAAAATTATACTCTATAAATTTATAAAACAAATTTTTCAATAAAAACAATTCGCTGACTTTCTATTATGTTGATTCTATGAATTATTCTACTATTAATTCTATTATTTACTACTTATGTATATATATTTTTCTACGAATTTAAACGGTCAGTTATCAATAAATAATAAAAAGTCAATTAAGAAAATCTCTACGCGTTTTAATTAATATTGTATACTTTCAGATACAAATTCCTGTTTTCATAATTGACAAGAACATAAAATTAAATTAACACGAAATATTTAACGTAGAATTGTATTATTTTATTTTATTTAATAAAATTATTACATAAATATTACGTATCATTGGGTGAACTAAAATTATTCATCGGGAAATATATCGATAGTTCACTCGCAGTACCGTTTGAAGCAATTAAGATTAATTTATTTTTTGTAAGGTTACTACTGAATTTAATAGTAAATATTAAAATTCAAAACAAAAAGAATAATATTATGAATAGAGTGGAAAATTTATAATTTTATATTTTTCAGAACTGTACAACTTGGAAATTAAAATACGCTACAAATAATGGATAAAATTATCTAATAATTAAATTTTCTAATATAACGTTAGGTCAATATATTCAACACGAAATTCAGATTTTGACAGAATATCTTAAATGTTTTACAGCTGTTTTATATATATTTTTAAATTATTGGTAGTTTTAGTTTCAATTTTCTTTTATAGATTCAATCATAAAATAAATTTGCTGCTATTTTAATTTTTTGTCTTAATTAATACCAAGAACATATTTTTACTTTGTAGATGAATTTCGATAATATTCAATAATTGATGTTAATGACAATGTCATTGAAATATATTTTCATGGGAAACTGGAGTTAGATATCGACATCCCTTTGAAAAATTATAACAATTTTTATTGTTTTTAAATAAAATTACTGATTCCTTTGTCTTACTTATGATAATATAACTTATGACTGCAGAATTGAATAAACTCAGCACATTTTTGCATTTCCATGAATTACTTAAGTACAGTTAAGTACAGTATCCTTAAAACGCCTAACATAGTAAGCTCTTAATATAATTCTGTTTTTATCTCTACGCTATTACATGTATTAAACATGCACGTACCTTGCATCAACAGTTACACCCTTATGTCAATATGCTAAATCAATTATTTTTTGCATCGCATTTTCAAAACAAATACAAGTAAATCGATGCTTGACTTTTCAGTTAATGTAATAAACTACTGAATTAATCATTTTTTGTATCTTTGTTAATAAATTTTTATATTTCAAATTTCTTATATTTCAAAATTTTATCAATACACATATTGATAAAATATTTATGAATTAGATATGCTAATTAGAAACAATTCTGATTTCCAATATTTAATTTCTCTGTTATAATTTGCATAAAAATCATTAAAAAAGTTATTCGCAATTAAATTATTTACTTATCCAGTAACTCATCAGAGAAACTTGATCCAAAATTCTATGTTACATTTAATTTTATTATTTGACGCTGAACCAGTGTTAAGAGATTACGAAAATCCTACAAGATGCCATTCTTAATTGACTTGAATTAAAGTTCGCTTCGACTTTGGTCGATAATTTCCAGAAATTTTCGGTTGTGCCATTTTCAACACACAAAATTATTATAAAAATGTATTGATAAATAAAATATGAATTTAAATATATTTCCAAAATTTTTAATACATCCTATCGAAGACACGTGGAATCTTAGTATTCAATCGCTGAAAGGAGGGGGAATCTCAAAATAGATCTGTTTCCAAGAATACACGTCTTCTACACACTAAAGTTGATTTTATCTGGGAGTACATTATATTCTGCTACAATTTCGAAAACATCATTATTATCGTATATACACACTAAGTTCCGTACTGATTGAAATTTTGGAAATTTTCTGTTTGCTCGCTTAATAAGAATTTTAAATCACGTATCTTTTTCTGCAAAGAAACTAAATCATCAGAATGATTACATTTATTAATCTTATATACTGTTTAAACTTCTTTTTTCTTTTTTTAATAATTTTATACATAATTTGTTTAAATAATCAGATATAATGAAAATATATTTAAATTAGTTAAGTTCAAATTTTTATACAAACGATTTTCTAGATTATAGTTAGTCATTTCTTTGTTGTGCATGACAAGTTCATTTTATAAAAAGAATGTCCCTTAAAATTAATGAAGTAAGCTGAATTAAAATTTTGAAGTTGATATCATAAAATAATTGGTAGACATATATATGGACAATATATAGTTCACATGATCGATCACGTACTGAAAGATATCATCACATATTTCTTTCATTTTTAAACTTTTTTAATCCATAAAAGTAACACCAATGACAACATTCACATATTAATTAACATTTGAAATTACTTTTAAAAAATGTAGTTTTCATATATAATGCAACTTGAACTTTTTGCAATACAGTTCAGTAAAAAATATTTTATATTATATTTTATTTCATTAATAATATTTAATTCATCCTCAGAACTTCTTGTGACAGTAAAAATTATTTATAAAGAGAAATCATATTTCTGACAATGATAATGATTTTTGTTTCACGAATCATTCTGTTAAATCAATTTCTTTTAATTTATATATATAAATAAATAAATATATATATATATATATATAAAATACATTTTAAAAAATTCAAAATATTGGATCTTATACCTTGGATAATATAATTCACTGATTTTTAGGGCTTAGTTAATTTATATTATACTAAAAAATGACGTATATTATTATTTCTATTTTTATAACATTACAGCCTAAAATGTATAATTCTCTTATATGCCACTAATATTAAATATTTATTTTTAATATAAAAACTCCATCGACATTTATTTATTTACATTAATCCTTCGTACTAGATATTTAAAGAAAAATATGAAAAATTTAGCTAACAATCAAAGAATTGTTCAAAAGGTTGCATTACTTAGACTACATTAGAATAAAAGTTCAACTTTGTAGCTTACGTGAAACTAATAATTCTAATAAATAATGTGTAAGTTTGAAGTTGATAGATGTATTTAAAGTGACTTACAATTTTTCGTTAATTATTGCCAAGAAAAAGCATCTTCCCAAGAAATACGTTGAATACAAGTATCTACACAAATTTAAAAAGGGTCTTTCTATTTAAGACTCTTAACAAATATCAAGCTATCGATATTAAAGAAATCTGTTCTAATAACTTCTTAGTCTTCGATAAAATCCAGAAATGTTTTCAAATATAAGAGATACAGGAAATCATTTCCTTCTCGCAAACTCAAAAGTCTCCAAACGTATCAAAAGATAATCGGATATATTAGTGTCGCTCAACTGCTTTGGGGACATCAGCGACGAAAAGAAACGGTATTAATGAAATTATTAATTGTTTAAGGCGCGAATGCAGCAGCACGAGCTCATGTCTACCGCGCAGCAGCAGCATCGACAGCATGGCCGAGTGGAGCATCGGGGGCGGACCCTCAGGCGTCCAGGGCAGCTCCTACGGGCTCGGCTCGAGCTCGAGCTCCAGCAGCACCTACGGCATCTACGTGGAGCAACAGCAGCAACAACATCAGCCGCCCCGACGCAGCCCCAGTCCGTTGCATGGCTCGCGTGCCGAGAGGCTCAGCCTCGTCTCGCCCAGCATCGGCCGCAGGGTCAAGGGTCACAGGGCTACTCTTGGTGAGTATCGGACTGGAATCGATTTCGTTCAAAATTCAAGGTCAGAGATAAGCGAGTGACGAGTGACGAGCTCAAAGTTGCAAATTATCGGCCCTTATTTAGGACTCCTCGAAGGGAATTCGGTCAGAATTACACGTATGAGATGATGTGCGTTATTCCTATGGCGACGAGGCACTTTTAGTGAGTTTATTATTTATGATGTAAATTTATTGCAGAGCTTTTTGTTCGTTACGTCGAAAAATTCAAGTCGTACCGCATGCTCCTTGATTGTAATAAAATTAATGAAAGGATGCTTAAATAACTTTTATATGCAGGAAAGTGCATGATAATTTAATAAGCGGCGTAAATGAGATTTTCGTTCCTGTAGGCAGTTGCAGTAATGCAATCATTTTCAAGGTACTTCTCGAGTAACATTCAAATCCAATCAATGACAAGAAAATTTGGTAGCGAATACCTATAAAAATTCCCACATTTATGCGTACGTACATCTACACGTTTAGTTTTAGCTGTTCTTATACGAGATATGCGCATATACATCCATAAGCGATCATAAAATCAATGATGACAATAATTAACTTTTGTATTTTCGTAATTTTTGAAATATTCTTGTTGACATTTCGAATTATTCAGTAATTTAATTACTGAATTAAAAACATCGTTATCGCATCAGAAATTCTTTGATTGGAAGAAATTTTGAAATATTGTAACCAAAATAGCTTTAAAATAATAAGTAATTATTTTTAGTCGGGCATGCATAAAAAAATATCATCTCTTTTATTTTATGTGTGCTATAAAGTGCAGAATTTCTTGAAAAAGGCAATCTGTTTATTAACAAAATGAAGATATTAAAAATTTAATACTTTAAAACGCATTAATTTTTATACAGTTTTCTGTAATTGGCAATATTTCATTTTTTTCCCTTATTCATGGAGTAAAATAAATGGTTGTGTTCCACAATCCGCTACAAAAATGTACTTTTGTACAAAATATTTCTGACATGTTATGACAATTTCACGATTATGTTTGTGGTAAAAAAAATTATTAAAGAAGGAAAAGAGAGACAGACAAATGATTTATTTTTGATAAAAACTACTTTAATTTAAGTATCTTATTAAATAACATTAATATACATTCAAGTATATATAGTTTGATCTTTTTTCCTCGATCTTTTTTTTCCTTGACCAACAAATGTACTTATTCTAACAATAATATGAATAAAAGGTTGAATAATATAGAACTATCATATTATACCTATAAATGGCTTTTAATCAATAAAAAATATTCATAAAAGTACTAGATTTAATAAATATCTAAAGCATATCTGTAATATATCCAACATGAATACACAATTAATGATGACATTAACATTACATTCATAATTACAATAATAATTGCGTTAATATTAATGTACGAAATAAATGCGAAAATATTATTTGTGATTGAAGAATGTTGAATACAACAAGGAATTTAATTTAAAAATTTAAAAATTTCTTATAAGTAAACACAAATGTGCATTTATTATTTTAAATTTTAAGTGTAGCCTATAAATATAAAATAACGTTAAGATTTCGTGCTTTTGTAATTTTAATGTGATCATTATAAAATTTAATTAAAATCTTCAATCATGTACTTTTAATATGTATTGTTTATTAATAACTATAAAATTATAGTGAATTAATAATTTTAACGTAAGAATAATTAAAACTTGAAATTTTAATGCAACGGCAAATATTTAAAAAAAAATTATTTTAAAATAGTATTTATCTTTAGTATTTATAGAAATATATAATTAAAAATATTTTACTGTATAATCGTTATTATAGATAATGTGTAATATACGATCATGAAAATTTGCAAAAATATCCGGATTTATACGATAATTCAGTAAACATTTACATAAGTACGACATAATTTTTATTTTAATTTAAAATCATGTCTGAATTATACATATACTAATTCGATTAAGCATATATCATTTTTATAATGTAATATATTATAAGTATATAGTAATATATTATACTTAACACATATTACAAGCCTAAAATCGCTTATAATGTAGTTTCTTTTTCAACCACATTTTCAAATGATTATATTAAATATTTATAATTAAATAAATATACGTTTTTAAATACTTTAACGCAACTTTATACGATATCGATTTATTTCTGATGTATAGAAAGTTATGGAACGTCGACGTGCTCTGCTACTTGGATTACACACTAAATAATAATCTACCTTTTGAAACTAGTATAACTCCTAAAGGAGTAACAAGATATTGACTGCCTTATATGATACTAACAATTTTCTTTTAATACTTGTTGAAATAACTAATCGTTAAATTAAACTTACGGTAGTTTGAGTCTACTAAATATGAACTTTAATTAATAAAACGACATATATATTATAGTCAATAATTTTGGATAGATTAGTTCGTTACATATTTATGAAAATTGTTTATGAGTGTATTTCGAAGTTAATGATTATGTATACATTATTTATGAATCAGAATACATTTTTGTTCAATAAAAAATTTATTGACTTACTAATAACAAGTATACAGTGGAAAAATTAAAAATTTTTAAAATGTATGTAAAATAACCATTAAAACTGCCATAAGTAAATTTTTGACATTTTTATCTTTTTTAACGCAAAGATGAAAATATAATTTAGCTTGTAAGGCATGCCTGTATCTATACTTTTATAGGTTAAAACTTGTTTTCACATGCAATAACTTTAAAATAAATATTTACTTTAGTTCTATCAACTATTACTTGATAGAAATATATTTAAAAGAATGAAAATTTATTAAATTAAAAGAAACCGAATTACTGATCCTGTAAATTATAGGTCTTCGGGATCGCTTTACCTTTAACAGTATTCTATATACATAATATGCTTTACAGAAACCTATACGTTATCTTAAAAATTAAAAAATAAGGCTCATAAAGTTGTTTTAAAGTATTCATCTATTTTTTTTTTATTTACAACCTTTAAATAAAGAAGTTAAATTCTTTAATATATATTCATAAACGAATCTCTTGAAAAAATTTATTGATTTAATTAATTATACATTTTATTAGAAATATAGCATTTTCTTAGAAATGACGGTATTATTTTGATCATGTTCTTATTTTTTAATTATTTCTAAAGAGTTTCTAGTTTTCTTCGTGTGTGAGTTACACTATTATAGTATCATCTTAGAACTACTTTATTATTACTGTATTCCTTTATATTAATTAAATGTTTCGATTTATTTAAAAATCTGAAATTACATTCAACTTAAGCTACTGTTTTTTAAGGAACATACCGTTTCAATTTCCTATTTTGAATAGGAAATTGAACATTCGAATGCATTCGAATGTATAACTTACATATTTCATCAACAAACTACTTTTTCTGTCTAATTTAATAATGAGTTGTTTACATGTCAAGTTTCAGTTCTTTCATTCTGCATTTCGGAAGTGCATAAATTTGATAAACTTGATAAACTTGATAAACAACCTCATAAACAATACTCCTAAATACTTAATGCATGAAGCAATTGTGACAGGTCACACTAATCATTTTAACATTGAAATTGCCGTATTGAAAAGATTTTTTCACCAATTTTTCACCCGAGACAAATTCTTACCTAAATCATGAAAGTCTATTGAATAAAATACATCTCATTAATTTTAAGACAGAGTAAATTGTAAACGCTTATTTTAATTTTACAATAATCTCCGAGGTAATCAACGATAAATACGTTGTTATTACAACCTAATCTATCAACAGAAAGTGTACAATTAAACTTTATCTGCAGTTGAATTTCAGTTTTATTTTTTAATCGTCGCCAGAAACATGATGTGCTAAAATTCACGTGCTATCCAAATCCATTGCATTTTAAGTGCACCTGTCACGAATCATATATCATTTAAAATCGAGTATTGCTTTTTTTTCCATTTTATTACTCATGGAGAAATGTTATCGATATCTTAGTCGCTCTATTTGTTTCTTTTCGTTTCTCGACTTTCAACTGCTCATCTACAGGCCACACATTAATCTCTTTCCATTTTGAAACCCACAGCGCGAAAAATATTGCTCTGTCTACTTCCTATCGGTTAAACTTAAATTACATGCAGCTTTAAATTGTAGGACTGTCTCACTTCTTTTGTTTTCTCATTTCTATCTAACAGGAACAAAGAGAAAACTATGAAAATACAAATCGCCGGATATTTACATTTTCTTCTCTCCAGCGCATGGTTTCGACAAAATGTGTACTTCTAGATGAGACTCGATAGCAAAGATTGTATGAAATTCTAGATAAAATCTTATCTCCACGAGACGAAACAATTTTTGTAATTGAACAATTGATGGATTAGGTGTTTCGCGAGCGTTGATTTACCTTTATGGATTACAGTAATTTCAGCAACACGTGCAAAATAAGTGAACGTATAAAAGCATCTATAATTTAAGCCACAATTTTCAAATGTGTTTTGACATCTGAGATTGACGACGAGCGTCAACTTAGCGAAGACAAATATTACACGAAAGACAATTTTTTTAACGAGTCACAAATTTCACCATTTGTTTATGCTGAAAAGTTATAAACTTTTGTCTGCTTTTGCTATGTCAGTGCGAAAAGTCTATTTTTACCTTCGTACATTTTACTGATTGAATATTAAATAATAGGTTGTAATTTTGAAAATCGTCGTACACACTTATACATCACTTTTATTCAGCTCTATTAGAAAAGCAGTTGTTCAATGAATTCACGAATTACTTAACGCTTATACATCAACCTGAAAAAATTTTTCTACGTATATTCGTACAAGAAATGAGTTCACGTGCGTGATCTCGATGTTTCCCATGCAACCAAAAAGATAAAAGATAGGCTTACGTTGAAGCTTAACTCGAGTCGAATTTGAAAATATTATAAACTACTCTTGAAGTGTTATTAGCTTTCAAAAATGTATAAAATATAAGATAAAGAAAGCTTTTTAAGCTTTAAAATTAATATAATCGTAGTCTCGCTGGTGAAATATTAAAAAAACCATTGTAAAATTTTATCTCGTACTGCGTAAAAAATAGAATTTGATTACTGTACAAAGAATTGTGATCGAACCAATTAAATTGAATATAGTAAAATGCAGCTTAATTTTATGGCTTGTACGTTCTAGTTGTGAAAACGTGTAGTAAGTTTTCACTAGGTCCTTTCTTTCATTTTAATCACTTTACGAGCTTTCCTCCGTCGTACAATAAAATGATCATTATATCCGTTTAAGTAAGTTAGATAAGAAACTGAAATATTGTGTATAAACATGTTACATACGAGACATAAAAGCTATAGTTCTGCAGTATTTTCTTGTGTCGCGTAATAAGATGTTTTCGAGACAATTTGCTCGCAAGAACTATTTTAATAGTCAACATTACGTATCGATATCCTTTGATTCAACGTTGTACAATATGCTATGAATATGTTGGATAAGTACATATTTCATTATGTACGTATATAGAGATAAAATATGTACTTTAAGAGGCTTATCCGTAAGACAAATATAAGTAAATTCTATGTGTAAACATCTATCAATTATATTAATCTATCAAAATAGAAATGATAAAAATGGGTGCAGAAACGCGAAGGAAAATGCATCATAAATAAATGTTTCATACGTTAGTACGCGAATGCTCTAATTCTAAAATTTAACTCGTTAATACCTACTATTATTATTCTCGCTCGCTTGTACAGCTTCACCAATCTTATTTCTTCGTATCGATCATTCCAACATGACAGCAATTTTTAATCATCGTATTAACTGTCAATCAAATTTTTCAAAAGGTAATCCAGTGATATAATTACCGAAGATTATTTTTACCTCGATACAATGTATCAATATGTTTCCAATTCAACTCATCCAAAGGTGGACGATAAGGAGTTTGATTATTCAGACAACGTTTGCGGAAAATATCGAACTCAAGGCGATTTTCCGCCCTCGTTACTCTCAGTCCTCAAAATCTTTGCCGATTCGGCGCACGATGATCCTTAGCCCACGTCCCCAAGCGAGATAAAGTAAGCTTCGGAGTCCTCGAAGTCGCGCTCGTAGAAAGGTCCGAGGAAATAATCGACGTCACACACGAGGGCTCCGATTCGCGGAGAATAACGACGACAGGTGCTAGCTCGGCCAATCGGTTGGCTCGCTTTGTTTAGCCCGTAATCGCGAGTCAAGAGCCACGGACGAGGAGCCGGAAAGAGCGAGAGCGAGTGTGCATGTGTGTGCGCGTGTGTGCATGCGAGGGAGGGAGAGAAAGAGGCCCTGGATGAACGGACGAGGCAGGACGAAAAAGCGAACGTCCCAGTAGACAACTGGCGATCATCGCGATCGATGTCCCGCACTCCAACCGCGTCCAGAGCCGCGTAGGATCGAGTACGGTTGCGTCCGCGAGCCCGTGACACCGAGGACAAAGGGCAGACCGCGAGGTGGAACGACGCTTCGTATCCCCTGAAGATGTTTCCCCGATGTTGGACCGGCGACTGGCGGGAACATTCGAACGCGCCCCGTAAGGTGGATCGCGGCGTCCCCGGCGAGGCAACAGTTCGGAGAACCGGTTTACAAATGGGGATTCGGTGCAACGGCTACGTCTGAAGACGAAATCCTTGCCGGTGGGAAGGACTCGAGCGGTGGACATCTCTGGACTGGATTATTCTGGGCTTATCTCCTTAGAGAGCGGGAGGCTCACTGTTTTCACCACGGATCGCAAAAAGCAATACACGCTACAGCGCCACGCATGGAAGACTACCGCGTGCTTGGGTTCGTAGGAACTTTTTCGCTCTTGAGCTTCTCTTGTCCCTTTATCCTGCTCCATTTCGAACTAGATCCTGTGTTGGGAATGCGTTTCACGTAGTTTTAGGATCGCGTCTCCGAGTTACAATTGCATTTGCGTACTTTATTCGCTCTGCAAATAAAGAAATTGCATTTACTTTACTTTTCAATGAAACAAAGAGTTACAATGTAGTAAATACTATATGTGGAAACTGAAAAGTTGTGTGTAGTCATGCTAATTTTGTGGAAATGAGAACGTGCAGATAGAGTTGGTCCTCTGTTTTCTTTTGTGAACGCTCGACCTATAAGATGAATTCGGAATCATTATTTGAATTATCATACCTCATTGTGTTTCATTCCTTCCGTGTGTATTATAAAAGTTGTATTTTGTACATTTAACTCATCGTGTGCGTTCAACTTTGATTTTTAAAATATAAAGTTTGTTAAGTAAAAATTTATGTGCAACGAACTTTTAATATATTTCCTAAAAGCTGTAACTTTATCAACTTTTATAAAAGTTATATTGGATTTATCATTTATAAAATGATAAAAATGGCAAAATTGACAATCTGTATTGAATAATAAAAATAGCCTTGCAATTTAACCTCGAGTAATATGAAAATATATCTTCGACTTCTAAAAATATACTTTCGGAAAAAATATTTATTAGAATCTTTTTCAAATAAGCTACTTGCTTTTATAATCTTTCAATCTGCAAGACTGTTATAATATTTATCCTGATTAAAAACAAGTATGAGCACTTTAAAAAGAATAGCGGTAAAAATTGACAGATGTAGTTCAAATTTCTAAAGAATCCCCCCCCCTCTTCGAAACCTTGCTTTTTATCAAATATCTTATATTTCATTTGTGATTTCACTAAGTCATTCAACTCTTTGAGTCAATATCGTACATACACGGTACCTTTCTTCGTACGCTTTTTGATAATGGATTTTTCTTCATAACAGACTTTATACAATGTGAACCTTAAATCCTTTTTACGAGTTTCTTTTATATTTTTAATATTCTCTTTTGTAATAAATAAGAAACAATCTTTTTATAAAATATTAAAATAATCTATAATTTGTTTATTGATTAATCATTAAATTATTAAGCTCACCAACTAAAAATTTTATTTGAATATTTATTATTAGATTAAGATATACGAATGTTAATAATTTATTATTGTACATAAAAATTTGATTCTTCCATTTTCATCGTCAGTAAGCTCAGAAATTTTCTAGTCTGTATTAAATCTCTGACTGTAAATTTTATAATTAGAGCTTACAGTGAATAATTATTCTTCAAACATCATTAAAAATATTATGTGTAATATACGCATAAAACTTATGACAAAAAAAGTTAAAAATGCATAGGTAATATAATCGTACAAGCGGTTTCTTCTTTTATGAAATGTTTGAGAGCAGAGCGAATGAAATCGAAAAATATTAACGAGTGTTTATATTTTTAATGTATTTTAAATATGATGTGGTTATCAATTTCTAATATACAAAAGATTCATTGAATGTATTTATTTTTACATGGATCTTTGCATGAATTTTTAAATGTATTTAATCGGTGAAAAAACATTAAGTGTTACATATTTATTTTTTAAGAAGATATAAATGTACAATTTTTATAAAAGTTTCATGGAAAGTATAAGCATTTTCCGAACTTGAAAACTTTAAATTAATCTTTCTAAATAAAATGTTTTAAAACTACTACAAGGTGTTTAGAAACTATTTTAATCATTTAATTTAAATTTTTTTCCTATTTATCTTCTTATTGATATTTTTTTTCGACACACGAGATGCTATTGTGATAAATAAAATTTTAGAGAGTAAAATATTTTTGCCTCTAGGCTTTCAATTTTATCTCTTAAACGTTGTTCGGATTTATCCTATAACTATGTCACGTGTTCATAATGTTGGTTGGGATAATAAACATTAAATAACGTGTTTGAAGAGCAATCCATTGGAACATACGTGATATTTGAAATACCGATAATATGACTTTATGCATGTATTATGTTTAAAAAATTATATTATCACTATATCGCTAATTCCATTACGCTAATTATAAGTTAGTATACAATTATAAGTGGCAAGGCACGGCATACATTATTTTATATTCTGCGTAATTAATAAAAAGTCTAATTGATTCAATAAGTCACAAAAGTCATTTTACAGTACTTTATAGTTAAATTAGGTAGAATATCCAAGCAATATATTTTCCACGAATAAATTATGGAATAACACAAATGAAAACCGAATTTAAGAAATTAGAACGAATTTAAAATAATGAAATTTTTATCATCTCATTACGTTACCCGAAATTTACGAAACACACGTAGCAGGACAATTAAGGCAAATCCTATAGTGAGCATAAAATACGTTGATTACGTAATAGCGATTTCCTCTTCTTTTGTATTTAAATTACAATATAAGTATTATGCAGCACAATTAAGACATAATAAATTTGTTATTGCGTAAATTTGAAACACATATTGTATATGATTCTCCGTGAATTCTATTTATATGCATTCAATGAACAAGAGCGCGACGAAGAGGCATTTATTGGATTTCCGGTGATACTGCCAATATTTCCTTACGTGTCGTTTTTCCGACATCCATGCATAATTATCAGTTTCCAAAATCATCGATTTGGAATTGACAATAAAAGGGAATCACGGAGGTAAGCCACTTGCTATTAATAACCGGTGTGGATTCAAAACCAAGAGAAGTCTGCGCCTTAGCCGAAATCGATACAAAGACAATAGTGAGATTACGTTACGGAAATCGAATCGCAGTAAAAACAGTCACTACTTGAATTCGCAGTAGCGAGCTTTCCGCTCCTTTGAACAACACTTTCTTACTCTTTCTCAGACAGATGTCTGCCATGGGATTTATTTGACAGACGCTTGTTTGTCGCCATGGACAGGCTTAACTCACTTTCAGCGCGTACCCGTGGTTAAAATCTTGGTATAATTACACGGGGCATGCGATTCAGTTGGCGATGTTTCGACCTACTTTTCTCTGCATTTTTTCACAATCAACAATAATAGCGAGAGTGTGCGTTTGGAAAAAGTCAGCGTTTGCAAGTTAATCCGTTAATACCGAGCTAAAGCTCAGCGTTGCAATTCCCCTAACGATAATCGAGCGAGTGCTGGACTTCTCGCGGCAATTACGTTATTATTTAATTCCGATTAAATTATGTAAATAAACGAGGTGTCGGTTACTTAAGGATCGATGCCCTAGCCATGATCGTTACTCCTTGCTCATCTAGAGTCCTTCTTCCTGTCTTTTCAAGAGGACAGGCCGGAAGGGTGAGGCGGCACCTGTCACACCGGTATAGTCAACGGGTGTCGCGAATTCATGGGATGTACATTAATTAAAATCCTCGGATGGGATTTCCACGCGCTTATGTAAGTCGAAGGAGACCTAGTTAGCGCTCGTTCGTTGAACGATTAATGAACTGACGCAGTTCTGATAAAAGGACTAAAGGAAGAGACGCGAGCCATGTTGTGGAAGGATTTTTATCGAGAAAGGTTTTCTTGGCCCGCGAGGCTATTTACGGAGGAAGAATTTTAGGGCCGTTTTAGATCACCCGGTAGAGCCACAAATACTAGCAGGTGTTCTTTGTTCAGTGTTCACTCGAGTGGCCCTTGAACGTGCGAGCGGTAACGTACAGTCTGATGTAAAATACATTGTCTCGCAGGTTTCTTCCTTCCACTACCCGTTCCCATTTATACACGGGGCGTGAGTATACTTAACATTCTTTTATCTACTTCAGCGAGTGAATCAATGTCCGCCATCGCTCTTAACGCACCGAGAGATACGTTTTTCTTTTCCTTGCTTAAATATATTTCAATTATTGATGCAATCTAATGCCTGCATTATATTGGGATTTGATGCGAATTGTGGTCGTTATCTTGAGCTCTAATATCTCATACTATTTCGGTAGTAATTGCATTGTAGCATATTCAAATCAAATCACCAGATATACAAATTGTTCTAATTTTCTAGACGATGAAATCGTGAAGATAATACTAAAAACCGTTAGTTGGAGTTAATAAAAGGTTATTTACCAAGGATTATAAATTATAATAAATTGAATTTCAGCGCTGCACTGGTTGATGTTTTCATTTGTTTCCCTTTATTTGTTATTTTTGTTATCTCAATAATCAGAATGCGACGGTTGTATAATAATAATAAGATATTTTTATACGTTAACTTTATTATAAATACATGAATTAGGGAATACGTAGTATTAATATTCATGAGAAGACTTTCTTGACATCGTGTCGTAATCAGTGACTTGTTATTTATTTTTTAATCGTTACAAAGCACTTATCTCTCTCGTGCTTTATTTTATTTAGTAATTACACAAATAAAGGTTACTATTGTTAATAAATGTATTCATACATTTCAGATTTTAAAATTAAAGTTAAATTAAAAATCAAGATTCTGAATAATTTTCTTTTATTAATTATTTCCTTATTACTGTTTTGTTAAACATCTATTAATACAAAAATTAATATTGTATTTCACAATATATCGGCTGTTTCATACGCTTTATTTCATATTTAAAAGGAGCTGTTATCTATTATACAGTACAAGATTATTGGGCGTTAACAAGTTTTAAGAATTTGAATAGCCGTTGTGTCAATTACTACAAAATAAATCAAATTAATTAATTATATCAGATATCTTATAAATATTTACACATATCGACATAAAATGTTCCATATAGCGAATTCCTTCACAGAATTCAAATATAATTATTATTTTCTTAAACATAATAGTGCTAAATTAGTTTAATGCATATTAATTGACAAATATTTTATTTCGTTTTTTTTAAATCATGTACATTAGATATAATATAATATACTTAAGATTTACTCGAATAAATAGTACACATAAAAATAAAACAATAAATAGCAATAAAATAGCTATTAACCGTTGCATATTATTTCGAATAATTCGTTCTCTTTTATTTATAACTAGTGAGGCTAATATCTGTCAATTTAATACGCTTATTTCCGTAATTTGATAATATATAATACAATTTATTAACCTCTATTCTTAATTTTAATCTTAATTTTAATTTTATTTACCTCATACGTGGTGCTAATTTATCTTTATTAAAAAAGAAATAATACACGTGATAATTTAATAATATACCGAATAATATTGTTTACCTTTTTTAAATACTAGAAATAAGTATAATGAATTTATACACGGAAATATTTTCGAACGAGTCGTTGAGAAATTATTTCTTAATTTTTTCGATTATTCAATTAAAGAAGCACCAAAATCATTTCTCCAATAATTGATCGTAATCAAATATTGTGGACAAGTGTTTCACAACCGGAAACAACTTCCGTATTCCGAAACTACTTTTCTGATAGGAGTTCCTTCAGACTCAATGAAACGATTTCCCACTATTACACTAATGCAGCAAACCATATTAATACATTACCCTCGCTATAAGAAGCTCATAACGAAATTCAATATCACCTGCCCTCAAGCAGACAACTGTTAGTCCGAGCACTGCAACAGCTGTTGCAAACCTCACACCGTCAGTCTCAGCGTTTCCGTTCACGGGGAAGGTTCTCGCGTTTCTAATGTGTCCACTACTAAAACCTTTTAGAATAAATGCCCGTGACTAATACGCAGTCGAAAATCCATTCATTTTTCTTGAGAACGAATAAGCTTTTATTCGCGTTTTTCGGATATTGTGGAACTCCGGTATGAAACTGAAAGTTCTAGTAACCAATGGTACATTAATCTTCCGTGCGGAAAAGGACTATAATTAAGTGAACACGATGAAATCATATACATCTGATTTGTAAGTTTCATTTAATTTATCAATTTAACGTGAAAAAGTTTTTCGACTAAAATTAAACGAATGAGAATTCGTAACAAAACTATGTCACTAAATTTTAGGTGACGTGTATAAATCTGAATAATTAATCTTCACACGTTTTTCACCTGTTTCTCTCCTTATAATCGGTTATTTATCTTTAAAAACGTAATCATATAATGTTTTATAGGATCACTTTCTGACTATCTGAATATTTATGAATTTACTTAGGAAATTTTAATTAGGAAATTTTACTAAACTATTAGAGAAATATATTTAAATTAAAAGTTTCTGTTTCTTATTTTCAAATTTTTCACTAAAACTGAATTTCACTTATAAAATACATTTTGTTCCTAACACTTTCTAAGTATATACGACTGAAAATTTATATTTGTCTTGAGCAATAAAAAAACGCACGTGAAAGTAAAATCGTAATATGTGCCATAATATATATATATATATATATATATATATATATATATATATATCATAACGCGCGTAGCTTCAAATCATAACTTTTTACAGTAAAATCGTAACATTTTCTTAGCAATACAGCCCAAGTAATTTCATATTGTTAAAATTAATAGCTAGAAACTACAACGTAAGGACCTAAAAATCAAAGAGTCACAAGAAAATCTTATTCAATATAAATGATAAAGTAGCGCCTATCATAATGTGTCTTAGTTTTATAACTGAAATTTTATAGCATATCAAAAAGAAAACTTCTCTTTAAAATCTTAAAGTACTACGTGAATAAGTGACTGTCATTAAAAAAATATATAGATATACACTTATATATATATATATATGTATATATGTATAGAGAGCTTAGATTTACTATGATCTCTCAAATATTTACTTATAAACTTGTCAAATAAGCTCCTCGCTAAACAGATGTGTATCAAGTATATTCAGCATAATTATTAAACATAAATTGATATATTCCTTTAATTAGTTAAATATCCTGCATATACCTCCCACAATATATTCAATTCGATAATCTCTAATTTTTGAAAAACTTACATTCTCATTAATTCATTTATCTATAACAAATAATTTCTTATAATCTTGTAGAATTGTATTGTTGGAGTTTCTACAATTGTTTCTAAAACAAACGAAGGACATCTACCTAAATATGTATTTGGATTTAAAAAGATTTAATAAAAAAGTAAATACAAAATATAATATAATCTTTCTAATAAAAATTCATTCGGCAAAAGATCCTTCAGTAATACATAAAATAATATAGTTTTCTATGTAGATTAGGAATATTTCCTAGTAAAAATTATACAAGAATATCTAAGTATTCTATATATTATATATAAAGTAGCTGATTTTCCGAGATGAAATTGTAAAGAGTGCAATGAATTAAAAAGAAAACAAAGTAAAGAAATTCTGACCTGATAAATATTGCAATACTCAGTCTCTTATCATATTTGTTTTAATATCAATTGGGTTAAAATTTTGCTTCTTGTGGAAAAGCGACACACTCCTGATATCAAGAATTTTCATCGAACAACCGGTACATTTTACCGTTGAACAAACGTAAGAGCATATCCTAGGTAACGCTAAGATATGGAAAATTACGACTGTAATATTTATTTACTATTAATAGGAATGTCTTTCTATTTAAGTAGTGCAAGTATTAAATACATTATTAAAAAATTTCAAAACTCTTATACTTTTATCATTATACTACAAATTATGATACTAGAACAAATTTTTTCCTTTTTTCTTACTGTAGAATATTGTATCGTTAGAACTGATTCTTTTAGCTTTGTCGATTAAATAATTTTTTTCGACTACTCAAAATCATTATGACTATTTGCATCACAGAAGTTATTAAAATTCTATATATTACTATATAAATAAAGTGTTAAAAAGTGATATTAAACTACTGATAAGATAATATCTATATTATTATTAGTATTATTCTTTTGAATAATAAGCTGATAATAGGCTTAAATATTAATATATTTTAAAGTTAATTCAAAAGAAAAAGTTAATAAGAATGTTTATTTCTATTTATTGCATACACTGATATATCCATACAGAATATAATATATTCTGCTATATAATGCTATATTCCAATGTTAGTCAAAAGAAATCTTTATAAATAACATAAATAAATCAGTACTTGTGATCCCAATCTTCATTAATCGTAAACTAAGACTCGTGTTTTTGTGTTTTCTCTTATTTAATCTAATGTAGTTTATATTAACGAAAGCATAGAAACAACAACGAAAGCTTCTTCTAACGATTTAACTTAAAATTTTCATTGTTTTGGATTATAGATAAGAAATATTAGTAAAGTGATAATTTCGTATTTATATATTGAAATATATTTAAGATATCCTTACAAATAAACAAAATATTATAAGAAAGTTTACAAACATTATGTACATAAAAATGTAGATAGAAATTAATAAAGCATTTTATTTAATATAAGAATAATAAGAATTCATAAAGTAGTAAAAAAAGTTTTGTATAACTACTTAAAATAACTACGAAAAATATTAGCAAAAGTGAGCAAATTATACTTTTACTTGATATAATAATAAATTTATGCAATACTAGATGTTGTTTTAAAATTAATTTCTTTGTTCTATATACGTATTTTCAAACTTGAGTATATTAGATGAACAATGAAAACATTTTATCTTAGATTAAGAAATTAGAAAACAAAACAACACTTATAATCAAGTGTATAAGTGGATAATATGTATGTGGAAATTAATAGTGGATATATTATATTTTACACTGTCTTAAAGAAATTATTCTGTTTCTAGTTTCAAGTAAAAGTTAAGAAATTCATTATAACATACGCGACTTATATTTACTTTTTTTATGTTAATAATATTTTTTAATTGAATGAACTCTAAAAGAGTTATAAACCGTAATGGTAAGAAGATTTTAAGAGAATTAATAAATAACTTTTAAGTATAAATTTATTATAATCATAGATTTTACTACCCACAGTAATGATAGCTTACGATAATAAAAAAAGCTGCAGATTCTAAAAATAGACGTTTTAAGTATAAATTTGTAATGGCTTTAAATGAACGATAAAATCATTTATATATGAAAATTACATTGTAAACAGTTAATTATATATTAAATGTCTCTTTTGAGTCAATTAAAAAATGAAAACTAATATTCATATTTTAAAAGTGTCCTCGAGTGTTCCGCAATACATCTGTTATTATCTTGAAAATATTTTACTAAAAAAAATAATACTTTTAAATTAATATGTTCTTCAATTAAAATTATTTTTACTTTAGATAATCTTATTCGCTTTCGACAATATTTATTTATCAAGTCAATTTAATTAAAATTTAGTTGTATATTTATTTATTACTAAAAAACATATGTATATATTAACTTGAACATACATTAAAACTACTTACTGTAATTGTAATAAGCATTTATTTTATTACGTTTTCTAACACTTACATTGAATTTTAAATTAAATTTCTTACTTTAATTGTAGGAGTACCAAAATATATTTTAAAATGTTATATCCCATTCTATCTTGAGAAGGATTGAGAAGGATGAAATTCAATTTTACTCTAACACTCTTAAAAGTAGATTTGGAGAAATAAATATTTCTCAAAAGACAAAAGGAAAATGTTATTATTTTAGTGCTAATGTTTAAATGTAAGGTACTATAATAAATTAAAAGACTTGAAAAGGAAAATTATGTGAATTTATAGTGGTTCGTCTCGAGTTGTCTTCTCGTTACGCAAGCAACTTATACTCTAGATGGAAAATTGTGATATATTATAATAAAGACTGATGGAATTTCTTACAAAAAGTTTTAGTTATTTTATCGTAGAATTTAGAAATTTAAATAACAAATTGTGAAGAACTTCAAATTCTGCAATATATTATCAATTTCTGACAGGTTATGTACAATGTCAGTATAGTTAAATGCTTAATTATAAATTTTTATCTTAATTACGATTGTTAGTTATTTTTTTCTTTTTCATATAACTTTTATTATCTCCTATTTTTATTTACAACTTTAATTTATTTTCGTCTTTGCATCATAATTTTCCTTTAGCGTCTAGGATGTAAACTATTTGTATTTCTTCTAACGAGTTCAGTCAAGAACTCTGCAAGAAACTCTATAAATTCACGTCATTTTTATACTCAGTCTCTTAATTTCTCGTAAGACCTAACATTTATATCAATTTAAAAGTAGTTTTGAAAATATTTCTTAAAAAGTCTACTTGTGAAGCTTTCTCTTACGAAAATATGTGTGAAAATGTATTTTATCCTTTGCAAGTTTAGGATAAAGCGTGATACGTTTTCCGTAGAGAATTGGTTAATTGTTACAATGTCAGTCAATAATTTAATTTAATTAATCGTAGGTGTAATAAAAATCTCTTCGGTTAGTCATTATGGCCAAAAATGTGAAAGCCGATTTACATTCCTTCAATTTCTGTAAAAATATTATTACAATTCGGAAAAACATTTTTTTGAGTTTATAAAAATTTCAAAAATCTTTACAAGGAAAATATTTTGATTTTACTTATTAACATTTAATTTGACAGTTTGATATGAAACAAATATTTATAAAATTTATAAATATTTTCATTTGCATTATTATATACTTTTTTGTCTATTATTTTTTGTCTATTATTATTCTATCATACACAAATGATATTGAATAGCAAGTTTCGCTCGCGCATGATATATAAATTTTTTGTAACAAAGTTTAGATATAAAAAATGTTTTATCGATTTTCTCATCTATTCAAACCATCTTTCTTTACAACAAAAACAAATTGATTCTTAAAAGAAACATTGATTTTAATGCCAGTTTTTCTGTAGGATGAAATTATCGAAAGCTCGATTCTCCGTCAGTACATTAAGATTGATGCACTTCCCCAAGCAAAAAAGCGTTTTACTAATAACACTACAATGCAGTAGAAAAATTAATTAGTGGATCAAAGGAATGAGTCAAGTGTAGCTATTAAACAATATTTTTTAAACGAATCATTTTTAACTGATTCCACTTTCCAAAATTGAGATTGATACATTGCATTTTGAAATTCTTTTGTTTGGGTAAGTATAACACGTAAAATATTTACAAATTTATTTTTCATCAACGCTTACTTAATTAGAATAATGACATGTATAATTTTGTTGAAATATTAAAGTGGAAAATAAAAATTGTCCAAAAAATATTTTTAATTCTTTTAGTGGTACTATCACTAAAATTTTGAAAGCTCTTCAGTATATTTTCGTAGCAATATTTTATATTTCTTTCAAATACAATATATTTGTAAAACCAAATGAATTTTAATTTGATATTACTATCCGCAAATGACTTCTTAAAGATATTCGATCATAACTCAGTTCTCTTAAAAAGGAGGTAAAATAGTCTGTAATAATAACAGAAGCATTATTCAAGATATTTGATTCTTCTAATAAGGGAACTTTACGAAATAAACTTCTGCTTTTATTATCAATTTCAGTTGAGAATCTCAGTTTTGATATTATTGCTCCTAACTGACTTCTTTCCTTCGATACAAAACCTTTGCATTATATAGAAAAATAAGTCTATGAATTACACGAACAAAAACAGATTTTACATTCTTAATTAATTCTCTAATTAGTAAACATCGATGGAGTTTCATTAAATGAGACAAATTGCTCTTAATAATCAGTATTAAACGTGTCTTAAATATTTATTATTTCTAAGTTTTTATTTTGAAAATGCATTTGTTATCCACGTATATAAGTTTAATACGTAAAATAAGTTTAATAGCATAATCAAATAATTCTTTTATATGTACATTTCATTTGTATCGGCAACTCTCGGTAATTCTCATCTAATATTCGATTAAACCTATTCTTATTGTTTTCTATTATTTTCATGTTTCTTTACTAGTTCCAGTCCTTCGGATTTTTTGATTGGTAAGAATACATTACCTGTTTAATGTTGTTTGTTAATATTACTTAACTTTATACATTTTTATTTTAGACTATTTTTTATTCTTTCTTTTGCCCCGATAATTCTCATTCGATTTATTGTTTATTGTTGAACTATCTTTATTGTTTCTTTTAGGTAAATTATAATTTTATCTCAAATTTCTTTTTTCTTTAATTTATAAAGGCATATTGAATATATACAAAAATGCTAGGTTTTATGTAATTTCCTAGTTCTATTCTTCAGTCAGTCGCTCTCGTATTACACTATTGTCCTTTTTTATGTATGATGAAAGATGAATTTTTATTTTAGTAGTATAATGGTTTAGAAATATATGATAGTTATAAGCCACTGATATCAAATCTTGTTGACAATAAATCAATATATATATATATATATATATATATAGAGTTATTTATAATTAATTGCTGCACTTGTAGTCAGTAAAAAGTAGAATTATAAATAATTGTTATAAAATCAATCAATTTTAAAATATTGTAAACAAAAGTGGTTCATTTTGAAATGTCATTTTTTGTCGACCATAGCCTAAAATTGAATATCGTCTTCGATTAAAATCACTAAAAAAATTTTTGGTAACCTTGTTGAAAATCTATTAATCTATTAAATATTTATATACTATGTGTACATTGTGTACTTTATGTACTTTGTATACTTGATAACCCAATACCTATATAATTGATAAATATTTTACAATATTTCGAAATACCATAGCTTTTGAGGAATTTAAAAAATTTTACTGCTCCGTTTATTCATAGCTTCCTACGACAAATAAGACCAGGAAGAAATACCTTTCATCCAAGAAGGTATGATGTAGTTTTTTTTAAATATCTGTTCAAAAGAAGTGAAAAACAATAATAAATAATAAGTAAATAAAATAATAATAAACAATAATAAAAAAGTTAGAAATTTCAGTATACTAATCTGAGGTTATACCCGAAAGAAGGCAATTTGTTTGGTAAAATTATCATTTAAAAAATGTGGCAAAGGTGACAAATAAAAGATACGAATTATTAATCTTTGGATTTTTGGAATTTAATCAAAAGCAGCTGCGAAACAGACTTGGAAAAAATATACACTATTTATTACCAACTTGAACGATAAGTCATTCGATATTCAACAATAGTGTAGGATATCATAATCCGCAACGGTACGCGTTAAAGTCTATTAACGATGAGCGAATTCATGCAATAAAAAATGTGTAATATTTTAGCCCACAAAGTAGTCGATTCATTAAAACCACAATAGTTTCGACATTTAAGAAAAGTTTCACGATGATTCAATCAGGTGAAGGATATCGATTGTTGAGCATCAGAACAAATCGGAGAAAGTTATAAATGGAACAAAAACATATTTATAATTTTCAGAAAAGCAATGTTTGAGGATGCATTAGTGGTCTGAATACACATGTACACTCGATCAATCAAAGCCAAGTGGCTTCAACTGGATAAATATGACAATTTGTTTCCCCACGAAAACGCCCATGTAACTCAACCAGTGCGTTTGTCATTTAAAATCAAAGTCACCTTGTAATTGCATTAGCTTCATTTGGTAAAAATTGAGGAAATCTTGGAGGAATCATCGAATCCGTGAAAATAACGTTTCCCTTCGAACTGCATTCATTCCTAGACCCTCTTACTTGTTATCGGATCAAGAAAATTTCGCGCATAAATTTACGACCTAACCGCCGTAAAACGCGAGCAATCCCATCGTATCGGATATCGAGGATATTCGGGCCAATGCGTGACTCTTCTTGACGAGGGCGACGGTCTAGAGTAGAGTATTAATAAAATATCCGAGGAACGCAATTCGCATAAAACCGATGTGTGTCCTCTTTCGAAAGGAAAATAAGGCAGCTTTCGAAGAGAAAGTGTGGAAATTAAGAGAGTTGTGCGACAAGTGAATTTCCCGCTCGAGTTTCTCTCGGCCGATTGTATCGAGCTCCACTCATTGCTTTTCCGTCTTCTCGTTTCCCATCCCCTTTAATCTACCGTGCTGAATTGATCTGCACGGGCACGCTTTATTTTTTCCTTCATTACCTTACGTTTAACGTTACTTTTACCTTTGTGAAGTGAAATCTCAGAATAATCGGAATGGGTGATCTCGAGTACTTCAAATAAATTATTAATCAGGAGATTATTGATTTTGTTAAAAAAAAACAAGTACTTGAATATCTTATCACAATAGAATCTAATTATGATTCAACTAATTATGTAAAATTTAAATCCACGTTATAAAAAGCTGAAAATATCGATCGTTAATTGAAGTCCGATAGAAAGCGATAACATTAAAAATTTCACTTATTCATTTATTTTTGTAACAATCTTATATTAATTATTACAATAAATAATCTCATTAGACGTATATTTTATTTTTAACTGAGTTATATTTAAATATCACTGCAATTTCTTATATAAAAGTATTAAATTTCACTTTTTATCTAAGTCTACATATTGTACATATAAAAAAATAATGAGCAACGATAGGTGCGTTCCTGCGTTTCATTATTTCATAAAAGTAAATATGCTTAATTAACAAAAAGTATACTCATTGATGTTGTCGAGTCATTTTTTGTATTGTACCGGGATCGTAAATCATACAATAAATTACCTCTTAAATGTATGTATTTATATACTCATTTCATGATTATCTTTCCAAAACACTACAATAGATTTAAAATACTTTTATAATTACTATATAAAATACTTGTATCAATGATAGTGGTTTTCGTTTAAAAAATTGAATCTGTTTTTAAAGCAAAAATTTAATTTCATTGCGTACATTTACACGTATATCGATGTTTAATACTTTAAAGATAACTAATGATTTGGCGATATTTTAACAAATATTGAACAAAATATTCTGAAATTCATTTTTCATACTTCGGAAATATAATTGTAACTAAAAATGTTAAAGTATAGAAGATAGGTATAGAGTTGGATTATCGATCAATGTTTTTACTATTAAATAGAGATAAATAATTTCATAAAGTCAAATATTTCTTAAAACAAAATCTAACTTCTTTATTTTGAGTATTAAATATTATTTTAATTATTTTGATTAAATTCGGTAACTTTTGAGGTATTAAAGCTGATTCCAGCGTGATGGTCCGGAAAATATGAAATTTACAAAGGGTTTCAATACTTCTTCATATTAATTTTTTTTTCGAGAAAGGTATTATTCCTTAATATGCGTACAAACAACGTAAATAAAACATAAAACAAGACTGTAAGAACCATTGAATGAAAAAACTAAATTTATATTAGTATCGTACTCTCTAATTATGTGAATACTAATTTTAAATTACCTAAAAACATTAAATAATAATAATAACTATAGCATAATATTTTATTTCGTGATCACTTTTCCCTTTTGTGTATCTGAAAATTTATTCAAAATTTCCCGAATTTATATGTATCCAAAAATAAATACTATATCTGAAATATATTCAGATATAATTTTTTTCTAATTTTTATCATTATTCAACGTGAAATCTCATATTCTATAAGGTATTCGCCACAATAATGTTTTAAAAGATAAAATGTCATAAAAAAAAGAATGAAATGCAAGTATTTTTGATAAGGATTGGTATTTAAATATAAATTAAGAATAAATATTTTATACATTCGAATCAAATGTTCAGAAATAGACGAAACATGTCAAACTCTTTGTAAGGTATTATGATTGAATATTATGTGAAAATTAAAAATTTTCTGCATAAATGTAAACATCGCTATTGTGAAAATGTAGAAAAAATTCATAAAAGAATTAAATTTGATATGTTTATTCGAATTTCTCATATTTAATTTTTTTTAATAATTGAAAAAAACGTTAACTCCAAATTAGTAGTGGTTTTAAATCAATACTTAAATGTAACAACATATTTATTTAAAAGAGTTATATTTTGAGTATTATTTTATATATATATATATATACGTAATATTATACATGAATTTTTTTCAATATCGATCTGCATTAATACAAAAGGTTTATCGGTGCATATATGCTATGTAGTATTTATGATGACAATTAAAATCTAAAGAAATTACACACAATTTTCTTCGAAGCACGTTTTTATTATCTTATCTGAAACACATTTGCTAATAATAATTTTAAGTAATAAAACGTGTAATATCGATCTTTGCCACATGATTTTGTGACATCTTACTGACTATATATAGGCAGTTTGAAGAGATGTTCCAGATAAATGCGATACGACTGCCATGTAGTGTGCGTGAGTTTGCGCGCTGTAATATTTATCTACCGTCCATAAATAAAAGAATGGGGAATAGAACGTGCAGAAAGCCACATTTTACACACCTGAAGTGGCGCTAATCAAGCACAAAACATGTCTCCATTTGTACAAAAACTCGAATTTAAAAGTACAAATTTTTAAAAATTCCAGTGTGAAATCGTAACTTCGACGGCGCTTTAAAATCTATTACGAGACAATAAATTTGTGACAATAAATAATAAGTAATAATGCAAAATTTCAAACAATTATCCCGACCATGCCCTAAGGTTCAACGGATGAAATGTTCGTTTGAAATGTTCCATAAGGTGGTTAGCGTAGGTCACGTAAAGTTAGGTGTCGCACAGTGCATATATATTGTAATATAAAATTTGAATTGTGCTTCCTTTTCTAAGTTTATAACAAAAATTAGCTTATTTGAATTTATTTACCTCTTTGCATACTTATTTATGATCCGTTCTTTCGTTTTATTCTTTTTAAATAGAATTCTACGTAAAAGTGTTTTTTATCGAAAAAGCGTTTAAACGTTTTCCTTACGAGAACTTACTTTTCTGTTGATAATGCAAACCTTCATTTCCTAAATTAACTTTATTTATAGTTATTAAGCTCGACTGCTAAGAGAGCCGTGCTCCAAATATTAAAGAGAGTATGCCCAGAGAAGACATTTTAATCTCTTTGTAAAAAAAAGTTGTTTATTATATATAGGGTGTTATTTTAAGGTATTAACGTAGGTGAAAACATTTTATCGAAATTTTTACTCGCTTGAATATTTACTTTGAGAATCTTTATATAAAAGTTGAGATTATAATTAGTTCTAGTGGCGGCCTAATAGTATTTAATGCGAATTAGGGCTGCATCATTAAATCATTGTAAGATATTATTTGTTGCGACACTTCATTCGTCAGGGATACTCTAATAACTGAATGTTTAACGAACAGCCTGTATGTAACAAATGCCCAATGCATTATGACAGTTGACGCTTGACGTTCCTGTGAAATAAATAGATGAACGGATTTATACGCATTCAAACTCAAATTAGCGTAAGATCATTGCATTTGACATTACGGAAGAGTTGTCACAATTTTTCGAAATAGCCGAGGACTCGACGCTTCCTCCTGGAATTGCGTTACTGCGTTAAAGAGAGAAGCAGCAGCGAATACGCGAGTAAAGAATGCGCCACGTTCACGAGGGAGAGCGTTCGAGCAGGAGGAAATTTATTCGCGGTGGTTCGGGGAGGCGGGCGGTCGAAGCATCGCCGCCGGTTTGTTTACGTTCTTACGTTGTCCCGAACGGCGTCGACGACTCTCGATCCTCGAACGGCGCCGATCACGACTGCCATGGCGGGGCGGAGGTACGGCGGGAAGAGGGTCCCCGGGGTGGGGACCTCCGCTGGGGTTTCGACTCCCCACCTCATCCCACAGGTCCCATGACCGAAACAGGCCGCGAGCGTCGCCCCCGTCGTTCCGCAGCTGTTTTCGTCTTTCCTCGAGCTTACGCGGTGTTGTCGGCTGTCGTCAGCTCTCGCTCGTTGATACGTGGAGAGTATGATGGATCATCCGCGTGGACGAGGCTCAGTGTGGTTCGCGACCTAGAGAACCTTGGCCGATATATCCAAACGGTCCGTTGTTGGTTTGTCGGCGAGTCGAATTGACCTTCACCGAGGGACGCCGATAATTTGCTGAATGCCCGTCGGTAAGGCAGGGAGCGATAGAGGGACGCGAGCCTCGATGGATGGACGCAGGCAACAACCAGGGTGTTACATCAACTGTGATAATACACTAGGTATACCTCCTGTATTCTATATCGTTGCTATACTAGGAACGTCCGAGACAGCATCGGCTTTGGCGCCGCTCGATAGTGGTTTGAAGAACGCGAACCCTCGATTTATTTGGTACTTCAGGGCTAACTCGATGCACAGCTGCGCTTCACGCTATTACAAGATTATTGTGCTTCTATGCTCCTAGTAGTCTTTATCTTTGCATTGACATGTCAACTTTAGTGATTCCTAAAGGATATTTTTATTTACGAGGAGTTTAATGTTTCTTTTGAAATTTTGAAGAAATCTGACAAAAGGGTGAAACATAAATTAATAATAAATTAATAAAATTGAATACTCAGCATTAGATTTATTATGTAATATTAATTATATAATTTTATATAGTATTCAACTTATTAAATAAGTGCAGAAAGTAAGAATAATGTCAAAAACCATTAAAAACTTTGTTAATTATTTCTAATATGCAAACTTTAATATACGTGATAATTAATAAAGGAAACTCACCCAAGAAATTACTCAATCAAAGCGTCAGAATTCATATCTTTTGATTTTTTATATAGTTAACATGACGTTTAAATTTTTCATTCACATAAAATTATGTTCAAGATAGAATTAGAACAATGATTGAAAATCAAGTTGCGTGTAGATATAATTAATATAATCATTTATCACTTAATCTTTCTTAAAGATACTTTTTTATAAATGATTTTGTGTATATTGCAATGACGAAATGCAATCTCTTATAAGGAAATTAGAATTTTTTGTGAATCTTAAGAAAGTATTGATTTATAGTAAAAAACATGTATTTCTTATAGGAGAGAGAAACATGCATATTCAACAAAATAAAATGAATTAATTACTATAAAAAAATTTTAATTTACACAAGACAAAATTTAATTTAATTTTAATAATAGTGTTCATATTTTTTATCAATGGTATCTTTCCAGTTTGTTATATAGATTTTGCTTAAAAAAATATTACTTATAGTTTAAAATATCTTATCTTAGGTTACATGAAGTAAATTACATTAATTTGTATTTTAGAATGTAAATGTCAAAGTAAAAGTTATTAATTAAAGTTTCTAGATTTTATATTTCTGAAATGATTCTTTTTCCTATCCAGCAAACACTAATAGAATCTCCTATATATGATTAAAATTAAATTTGTCAGATATTGTTCTATTTAATATAAAACAGTGGTTTAGTGATTATTATAAGGAAGAATGTCTTATTTCTTACTTAATAGTCTTTTTTAAATTTAATTCAATAAAAATTAATTTTAATACTTAAATAGAATTTTCTAATGCTAAAAGGTCTTTCTATACATATAATAATTTATTAAATAAATTTAAGCACAAAGTTAAAGTCCAAGGCAAAATAAAATAAAAATTATCTTAAATTAACTTTTATCCGTAATAAAAAGCCATTACTTAAAGTAATGTCTGTAATAATTACGCGAAGTCAGTAAGTAATTTACATGTACAAACACTGTTTTTATAATTTTAAATAAAAAATAAAATACAAGCTACTGTTTACAAATTATTTCTAAAATACGGCAGCCTATCATTTAATATTTAAATAGATGTTCAATTTAATTTGAGGTATATATTATTCAACATTAATGAATAACCGGTAAAAAATGTTTTTCTCAAATAGCGTATTAATTATGTGTTTCGGCTTTATGTTAAAATATATTAAATTTAAATGAATTTTTAAAAGTATTTTGGATATAGCATTATTGTACGACTGAGAGACAATGCATTTTCACTTTGAATGTATGCAAATATTTTTTAATTTAAAGTTTTTTATTGATGTTCGGTCGATAAAGGTAATAATGTAGAAAGTCAATAATTAAATTCTCCTAAAATACAAGAAAAAGGGTACAAGCAAAATATCAAAATTTTACATATTAGTAATTTATAGATGTACTATTGATTAAAACGTTTTTTAAATATTAAAATCTGTATCTGTATAAAATTAAAAGAAAAACAATATCAAAGCAAAGTGTTGATTTATAAAAGTATCATAATCAACTTAAAAAAAATGTTTGATAGGTGTACTAGAAATGAGAGACTACAGTTTTTATAAACGTATATGTATAAAAGAATGCAGAATTTTGTACATATATGCATGTATGTATGTATGTATAAAAGAAAGAGGTATAGGCAAGTGGGCAAATAGCAGACAGATCGACAGACAGAAACAGACACTAATGAAATACTGAAAATAATCCAACCTATTCAATATTGTAAGTTTAGAGAAAACAGTGAAAGGTATACTTGAGTAATTCAAGACAAAAGCAGGATGTCGTTGTAGAGAGAGATTCAAGAATGTTTTTTCATTGTTTCATAGGTGAATATGCCGTCATAACTTCACACTCGCTCACTTTTCACTTTAATCATTCTCTTCTTTTCAAATAAAGTACGTGTATAAGTATTTATTTTAATTTCTATCCTATTATGTACTTTTTTAATAAAAGTAAAAATGCTTCTCACTTTTATCGCGATTCTTGACAATATTTTTTTTTATTTAACATTATTCGATAATTTTTTGATGTTTTAATTAATTCTTTGTTTTAAACAACTCGTCAATTTGATTGGCATACATTAGACTTTCAGTTACTGGATACCAAACGATACAACAATCATTCTACCCAAATTATGCCAAAAAAACGTTCAGAAAATGAAAAAAATTTTTTATTTAAGAATAAGATAAGTCGAAAAATATGGTGTTCGATTTTTTCAAAATTATTTCTTAAAAATGATTAACATATTTAAATCAGTCCGGAAGTCACTATAGAAATCCAAAATTCAATTTACACAAACACAGAATTTTTGACGACCAATGTAACTTCGCAATCACAATCACGGCATAGTCGTAAAGATATTTATGTATATCAAAGCTCTACGAAATAATATTTAAGAACATATTTCTTGTTATCCAAAATTTTTTAATTTAAAAATTTCGTATACATCATTAATAGACTATGGAAAGGTTAAAAATCTTACATTTAAACACATATACGACTGGTATGAAACGATATTAAACATTTGAAAAAATTTATTAAAGTTATTGATAGAGTGAAATGAATTGTTACTAAATAAAATTTAGTAAATTATTAAGTAAATGTTCGGTAGGACACTTGTACTTCATCATTTATCTACTTTAATATTCGGTATAAGAAATAAAAAATTAATAAAATGCAACTTAAATTATATATATATATATATATATGAACACATTAACGTTTAATAAAATTTTATTTATGAGCATCTATCGCTCGCTACTACGACAAAAACTAAATATAATAATACTTGTATTTTACTTTTATTATTTATATTATTTTGACTCATTATGAATATATATTTACTTGTAAGGTACACATAATAGGTTAATGTTGATATATTAAGAGGTAATTTAGAAACTACAAATGTTGTTCGTAGAAATTATGAAGTTTGGCTTTTTCATTTCTTTCTTTTTTAAAGATTTTTTCTCATTGCATAAGAAGCTTTGGCGTAGGATATGTTAAAAACAAGCAATTACATCTGCATGTCAAGGAAAATGTAAGGAAAGTTACACTAGTATATCTCTGCTGAATAATTTACAAGATTATATTATAATTAGAAAACCAATATGTGATTTATTCGATAATAGAATACTTTTAAATTTTACTAGCAAGAGAACTGTATTTTTTAATTAAAATCGAATGAATTTTAAGGAACTCTAGTTTTCATAAATATTAAAATATTATAATATCTTGATACATCATTATTTTGTGCCTAAATAAAATTTTTTTACAATAGTTATAAGTTATTTATCCATGGAAAACTATTATATTTTCAATGATTGCAAATAAAACATGATCAGACCTAAATTTCTTAAATTACAAGCGTTAGTACAATGGAAATAATAAAAATAGGCAATCATTTATTTACTTTATTTATTTAATATTACTTAAGATTACTAACTAAAAGTGGAATTAATTTTTTTCATTCAACACTATTTTTGACATTTACGTCAATAATATATTAAATTTAAGTATTATATTAAATTTAATATATTAGCTATATAAATTTATGAACTTTTAAGTTATTAAATTTAAACGTTGTTATTTGTTTTTTGTATATACTATTATTTTACACGTGATTAAAATGAAACATTGTTTAAGAAAATAAACATCTAAAGATTTCATTACTAAAAATTAGATTTTAAAAGATATTTTTAATTTTTAGATAAAATAGACGACCGTACTTCTTTCAGTGCATTTTAAAACATGCATTTTGAAATTATAATGTAAATAAAAATAGAAATTGATTTAAAAATTCATGCATTATTGATTTAATTAGAAAAAGAAAGTAATTTATTAAATGAAAAATTAGTTTTTTATTATAATGTGTTATGGATTTATTATTTGAATAACTGATATATTATTCATCTTAAAATGAACTTATTGAAATAGAAGTAAACAAGATTTCAACATTTTTAAAGGAGATATTAATTCTATTCAATATCTTAGTAAATTTGGCTGAACATTAAATATAATAATTAAAAATGTTAATTTATAATCATAATTTTAAATGTCATAAATTATTCTTATAATGTCAACATTTACATATAAATAATTGTACTTTTCTTATTTAGTTAATATATTTTGATTTACAAATTTCAATAATTCTTCGAATGAAAAAATTTTTTCACATAATAGGAGTTTTTACTATAGACATTTCATCTATTCATCATTCGTATAAATTTCGATGGCTCACTCAATAAAGAATCTGCTAATTCGTCTTGACCCGACGGCCTAAGTAATTATTATAAGTTTTTTGGTGAAGAGAAACAACTAATATACTCCGTTTTTCCAATCTCATCAACTACAATCGTGTTAATATACAGAAAAACAGTTGATAGTGATAATTTTTTTGTAAATAATTAAATGAATTTTTAATAAAATTTCTGTAACGAAAATTAATTACCAAATGTTTAAAATGGGGTAAATGCTATAAGACATCAGTTATAAATTAGTATTCATTATTTTTATTATTCACAAGGAACAAAATTTTTAAGTATGATAATTGTAAATGAACCCTTAGAAATCAATTATTATGGACGGAGTACATGCAGAAAATAATTAGATCGATTACTCATTAGAATTTTATATTCTATGGATATCAAAATGAATATTAAAAATAAATTGATTTGAAAAATAAATTAGGAATTAAAATGATTTAAAGTATTACGTTTTGAATATTATTACATATAAAAAAAACAGTGCTGTAAATAAAATTAATTAAAGTATTTAATTTTACTATTCTACTATACTAAAAATTATTCATAATAAAAAAATATTTTTTTTTCAAATAACGATCTGCATATATGTAGAAACAAAATATTAAACACGTTCTAGATTTTTAATAATTTTTGACATACGGATAATGTTACAGGACAGTAATATTCTCTGCATTTTTTAATCAAAGTGACTTTACAATAGTAGACTTAATCGTATTTTCATATTCATATTTTTAATTTCTAATTAATTTTTTCATTTGTAATTTTATTTATAATCTACTTTTCAGCAATCGTAATCATTGCGAATTCTCATTTTAATAAGTTATATAAGAAGTATATGTAACGGTATAAGTACATAAAAACTTTGTTGAAGTAACTTTCAAATTAAACTAAAAAGTCATCATTTAATAATAATGTCAAGCTTTTACCATTCCTGGGAGAGCAATTTAATCGGAAAATGAAAAATAAGTCTGAGCAAAAGAAGATGTACACCTTTAGAATGTAAAAACTT
This sequence comes from Wiebesia pumilae, assembly GCA_018907045.1. Taxonomy (NCBI): domain Eukaryota; kingdom Metazoa; phylum Arthropoda; class Insecta; order Hymenoptera; family Agaonidae; genus Wiebesia; species Wiebesia pumilae. Next base: position 415,873 of record JACCHZ010000066.1, on the reverse strand, counting down.
GTTTAAAGATTTTTATAAGTAAATTTTTATAACTTTTTTTTACATCTCGAGTGTACTAACAATTGGGTGCTCGACACTGCGTCCTTATGAGATTTGGTATTTCTATTTTTTATTAATGATACGTATTTGTTTTAATTAGTACTTGAAAGTTTTTTTGCTAATATGTATAAGAAAAGAACTTAAAATTCGATTTACATAAAAATGAACAGACTATTGTTACAATTAATTAATAAATTATTCACAGAGGTATTAAAATAACTGACTAATTTCATTAACTTATTATATGTGCTTGTAAGGCGTTTAATACAGAAATAGTTTTCCACGAATTTGAAAATGAAATGGAAAAGCTTTTTTAATTTTATTCTAGTATTGAAATTAGTTTGAAAATGGCATACAAAATAATCTTTGTGAATTTTTCTAACATGTCAATATTAAATGTAGTTCAAATAAAGATAAATTATAAAGATATTATTATGAAAATTTAATATTGTTTGCCAATAATAACTTTTCAACTTTTAAAATTATTAATCTCCCATTGTATGATTAGAATATTGAATTTTCTAAGTGATTTTTAATTTTACATTATTAGAACATGCTAAGACAAAGAATGACAGTAAAATAAAACATAATTTTCTGTTTTTTTTTTTTTTTTTTGGTTAATAAATTATTTCTTACATACAAATATATTATACAAATATACATAAAAATCATGATATTAAATTCAAAGTAAGATCAATTCTTTTTTGTTAATAAAATAATTTGTTCGCTATTTTCATTAGTCAGAGTGAGATCAAATTATCAAATAAATAATTAAAAATAAATACGTATTGAATTTGCATTTAAAAGAATAACGTAAGTAGTATTGAAAGATTGCAAAAAATGTTTATTCGTTTGAAGTATGTGTTACATTATTTGTGTATTTTCTGTTTTTTCATCTATAAAAAGTTTAGCGATATATCATTATAAAAACGAGATCGTTTAAAGTAAGAAGAAAGAGAAAACCCTACATTTATCTGAAGATAAAGCCTAAATAAAAAATTATTGGATGTTTTTTTTGTTTTGCATACATTTCTCAAAATAAATATGTTTAATTGAATATGTTTTTTTTTCATTCAACGTTGAAAAAACACTAATAAGGATATTGATTGACTTTTCTATGGAGAAATATTATACGATATATCAATTCATTCATTTTCACTTTTAAAATATAAAAAGCTTTTAAATCACAAATAAACTCAATATCAGACTTACTCAAATACCAATTATTCATATAATCCATAATACGTTCATCCAAATGTAGATTAATAATATTAATATTTTACAATTTTGCATTTAATTTATTTGCAGCATATGTGTTATGATAAATGACTGTTTTTTCCCATTCATTATTCTTAAATAATGAAATGAGTTTTTATATATACTAAATAAACTTTTCGTACTACAAGAATGCATACACATAATATACATAATTGTTAATATTTTCTTATATTTCACGCACATACATTTACAAACATCTGATTGCATTTGTATAAAACGACAGCAGCTCTATAATCATCAGTAATTTTGTCAATCTTCATCAAAGACTTGCCCGACAGTTGAAGAAGTCGCACAGAATAACTTCTACAGTACAACGGACGTTAACAATAAAATCTATTGGCCTGGCAAATTGACTGAGAGAGGACCCTTTAGCATCGCGATGATGCAGGGACTAAGAGAAAGTTGATGCATTTGTATGTGTAATGCTCTTTCGTGTAATAGCCAATTGTTCACTCTGAGAGAAAGATAGGAAGACAGATAGATTCATCGAGAGTCCATGTCCACTCAGAAAATAATGGGTTCGTTGTCGTTTCGTCTTTGAATTAAAACGCAAATCAGAAATATGGATAAGCTTATCATTTTCGTTCTTTAACTTCGGAGAAAATTTTTTCTTACTTTATATTACTGGTTTCTTTTTATTATTGTGTGACCCAAGGGACCACTTAACCTAGTGTTTGTATGTTATAACGAGGAGTTTTACTTTTCTTGGACTGTAAGTATTCCTATGCTGTACTCAGAGTTCAGTAAAAACGAGAATTTATTGACAATACTTTGAAATTCTCAAAGCCACAAAGCCGATGCTGTATTAATGGACATTTAAAATATCCTGGAGTTTGGTTTTGTCGACGCTATGATTTTGTAAAATATATTTAAATTTATTGTCGCCTGTAAAAGGCAATAGTAACATATAACGTACCTCGCAAAAGTCGATAAAACGATTCTTCGTCATCCTTTTATATTATGTGATGCATAACGATAAAAAACCTTTTATTTTCAGTTATATCAAGCGAAAAGCTGCTCAGATATTGTACTATAAAATCCAAATTCATCAAAGCCAAAGACTCGTACAAACCGGAATTTTAAAAAGAAATGTACAAAGTTACGACTGAAATTCAGACTAAGAAGAGTGAAAAATTAAACGATACAAATGAAATTCCGAAAGTCTTCCGCTCGCTCGAGTCCTAAAATGGAACTGTTGCGTCGGCCATCTGGAGGAAATAAAATCTCCAGTTTTAAACGATCGAAATCTTTTCGCGCTTCCGTAAAGATAATCACGAAAATTCGCAATCATGCAAATCTTCACATCACCCCAAGCTATAATTTATCGCCAATTTCCTTGAATCCTAAGGGCAGTGAAAGTCCTAAAAGCAAAATACAGAATTTGACATCAGTTTCTGAAGATTCTGAAGATAAGAGTACTGGTCCAAAATCAATTGTCGACTTGAAGGAATATAAAACAGTATTATCAGAAGATTCTGGAAAAATAGTAAAGGATTTGGAGTCGAAGCTTTCCCTCACTACCAACGGTACGGTTCAAAGTCTAATCAAGGAGCAAGACAAATCGAATAAACTTTCGGTAAAACGCGATGCATTCAATGCATACGAGAACCCATCCTTTATGGACAGTTCATTAGACACATCGGTGACGGACTTTTTTCACGAAGATGATATCGATCAGCCAAACGAATTCGACAAGTCAGAAAAAATAGACTTACCCTCTGTGAAAGTGCAAGAGGGTAAAAAAGGCCAGGTAGAAAACGGCTTAACAGTCATCGTGGAGAACGAACAAATTTGTAAGAAGCATCGTTGGTGCACTCGAGCGAAGAGCAGCGCGAGTAAAAGCCTTTTCCGAGTTTCAAAGGAGCCTGGAGAAAAGTGTATGCCTGTGGCAACCTTCAAAGGATATATCAACGATGGTTATGACGAGAACAAGGCATTCCTGGCACAGCGGATTACATTACCAAAGACCAATTGCCAAGAATTCGTTGTAAATAGGATCAAGCATTCTGGAAAATTTTCTAGGTCCTTGAAAACGAGGACTGGCGATAACGTTGCGAATATTTGGAGCGAAGCTCAGACTACCAGTTTTCTCGATAAGGGGGTAGAACAAATACAAAAATATTTGATCAAGAAACATTGACTCTGGCTGATTTTATACTCTCTTTTGTTTGACTAATTCACTCCTTGTCATTACCATTTATTCCATTTGCCATTATTAAGAAGATAGCAAATATCGACACGATTCCCTACTTTATCTTATTTAATTTTCATTTAAATTCAAATTTATTTCCTCGCATTATTTTCTGAGAACATTTTACATTTCAGTCGATCACACCGTTATCATCATTGGGCACGAAATTAATCTGTCAATTTGTCAATGCGCATAATGAAATAATGTAAAATGAATGTAGTCTTCTGTTAAAATAAGATAATTTCATCTTTTTTTTATTAAACTTTATTATATTACGATATTATAATATGGGTGAAGAATTTACAACTCTTAAAGTAAAAATTAACACGTTGATATACGGCATCCTTTTCAATGTCAGGATAAGAGCAGTCAAGAGTCGATATTGAAATTATTCACAATATTTATTTATGATTAAAGATATTTGAATTTATTGACTTTAGATACAGAACGCAAAGAAGAGCTCAAGGGTATCAGGATTGAACTTAATGTCAGAAGAAACGAAGCATGGAAGCCTAGTAGTGAATGCTTCGGAAGCAAGTACGTTTATTTGCAACTTCTTAGCGAATCGAGAAACGAGAGGAAAAAGGAAAAAAGAGAAACAGAACTAGAGCTTAGAGAAGACTTTTATCGGGGTTGTTGATGTTTTTAATTAGTACCCGCAGACATACTTGATGCAAGAAATTAATTAAGGGGACGAAATAGGCAAACTGGATTGTAGCCTCCTCTATTATTTCCCTTTTTCCCCTCGGCTGTTTTCGTTTCCGGTAACTTAATGAGGAATCTTTAACGCGACTATCGATAGACCACAAATGTCGATACAATAAATAGCGAATGCTAGTCGTACTTGATGTATACTTTGAATTTTTTGCGAAATATAAATTCTGTGAATTAATGGCCACCAACGCCAATCAATATCATTATCTTATGATGATGAAAATAATGGTAACGTGCCAATTTCATCGTATATGGAGTAAACTTAGAACGACGTAAATTTTTCAAATGCCATTTTTCAAAATTTACACGAGATCTTCATTTTTCGCTCGCGATATTACTGCACGTCTATGCACAGTTTATTTTCATACGTCTCAACATGTATGCCATGCATTGCCTCGTTCATTTTATGATTTTTTTTTATTTCGTTGCTTTATTCGCACAGAGTTGCACTCGCTACAAGGGATGGAGTTCCTGGAAGGGTTTGGCAAAAAGAAACATCAACAGCAGCAGCAAAGAAATCATCAGCATCAACTTAACAACTTATCGTCTATACACATCAACCCTCTTATGGCACAACCCTCCCTCAACATACATTTGCATGGTACCTAGATAATAATTATGCTTTATGCCACTATTCCCTTTCAGATATCAGTGCATCTCACTCCGCTACATTTTCTTCTTTCCTTTTCGATTTATCGATTGATATAAAATTACATTTTAAAATACATTTAAAGGGTTGCATTATTATTTAAAAAAATGTATTTTAGTAAATATTTATTTATTCATTTTAATGAAAAGAGTAGATCTGAAACGAGAACGTTTATTAAAATGAATTGAATATTTTTAAAAAAAATGAAAAGCATATTCTAGTTCGATTATTCAATTTATTTTAAATATATTTTACGTTATGACCTTTCATCCGAATAATTAAATCAAAGCATACGAAGTATCCAATGGTGCTGAAATGCATATTTTAATCTAGCTTTAGACACAAGTTTAACATATAAGCCAATACCAATCTGAAAGCATTGCTATTCTTATTCTTTATTTTTAATATCATTTACAATTAAGAATCTTTTAATTAATTTAATTCATCGCATTTTCATATATAAATAAATAAAAAACAAGACTTTTTGGCTTGAAATGAAAATTTCAGACAACAAAGTTCTTTACATTACGAACAAATAAACGGACAAGTGCTGGTAGTTCAATATTTATGAAAAAATTGATGTCTGCATAGACGAGCTCTTGACTGTAATTTTATATTGTGTTTACACAACGGCATCGTTTATTAGCTACTTTTTCCACCGTTCGAGATAATTCTATTCATGCGAGCAGGCTTAATTAAGAAATAAAAACAACTTACCGATCTCTTCAACTGGACGGCCCGTGCACTCGGAAATCATATTAAACGAACTCGATCATGCTAATTGGAAAGTTTCAGGCGGTCCGCAAACGACCGTTTTGTTCCAATTCAAAACTAGCCCGGGGGATCGAATGCAAATTATACCGTTAGTTTGTTTAATCTTTTCAAAGTGCAGAGACTGCACTTTAATCCTTTTTAAAATCAACGCTCAGTTCGTCGCTCGAAATCGCCGATTCTCTCCCCGAACTTTTATTAATCGAAAACTCTTTATTCTTTCTGGCAGCCCTTTTTGCAGCTGTTGAGCACGGACACCTCGACAAGGCGCGAGCAATTCTCGAGTCAACGGACGTCGACGTTAATAGGTAAGTCAACTCATTTTCCGTAACATTAAAAATACGAAAACGCAAGCGTGTGCATGTGCGCGCGTGTGAGCTTGAAATTCGACTTCCGGTCATGGGTATAGCCCTTCGATAGCCTTAATTTTGTACTTTAAAATGTGCTTACGTTTCTTAAATTATTCGATAATGTTAGTACAGTGAAACAAATCTTTTTAAATTGTATGCCAAGTCCTAGTCCTCCATATTACTGCCCATCAGTTGATCGAGTAATAAGATTGATCAAAATAAATTAAACTTTCAATGCTAAAATGAAATGAGCTTACTGCATTATGAACGAGCGACTACGATGATGAAGATTGCAAGTTTGCGTACGCAGGTTACTAATACATTTTGAAATTATTTTATATAAAAAAAAATAAATAAATTACCACAGATAAAAGCAACGACATAAGCAGTAAAGTTTCCGATTCTCTCGCAGTAGTTTTTAAAGCGCGAGTAAGAAAATTTGAATAAAATGTGATCGTGTTTCTGCTTTACTACGTTCACATGGGAATTCGCACTGTATAATATTTTCTATTGCATAAAAGTTGAGACTTATAAAACAGTGGGAAAATCGTTTATTTCTCTTTTATCAGGAATAGACACAATTGCTTTTTAATTTTTGGTAGAAAATTCGATGAGATTTTGAAATTTTCACCATAAAAAGTTCATCAAAGTTAAATGACACGATCTTCGGATATCTCAACATTGTAAGATGAGCGTCACGGCAGAGCAGAAGACCAATAAATGCTCCTTGTAGCAGAAGTATTATATATATAAAGGAAGTAGTCCTTTACAGACAAGATAGCAACACTCCTCAACACTCTCTCTATTTCTCTCTGCTTCCTTTTTTACTTTTCCCAGTCTTTTCCTACCCTAGTTCTCTCTATCTATCTCTCTCTCTCTCTCTCTCTCTCTCTCTCTGTCTGTCTTTCTCATTCTTCTCTTTCTATATCTATCTACCTCTATCGAAAAGTTCATACAACGATGGATGAAGGTCCTGAGAGGACACGAAGATATAATCGAGTCTGACCGTTCTTTTTCCCAAGCGGTATGAAAACTCCTGAGAACGAGAAAAGTTCTAGTCAAGCGCAACGAAGATAAGTAGAACTTAACAATGAAAGAAAGAGGGGGAGAGAGAGATCATAAGAAATTTTATGAACTACTATTTCCGCCTACGTAACAATGCGGAAAAAATGAAACCAAGTAAATAGGCATGGATGAGCAAAAAACTAACTGCTACGTGATCATGACGACAATACTGTTTTAACGATTACTATATTTTGAAAAAAAATCGATAAGAATAAAATCGCAGTGTAAGAAGCAACTCAGTATTAAAAAGAACAAATAATGAATATATAATAGTTTGTGATATTAATCCTTACCGTAAAAAGTTTCATTATAATTCAAGACTTATTTAATTGATTAATATGAGTATGTCGTGAATGTCATTTAAATTAGACGTACATTTGAAAAATAATTCAATAAAATAAATTATTAGATTGTTTTTACTAGAAATCGTTAAAATTCCCTATTATTTGATTTTGATAATTGATAAATTGAAATACAAGTTACACATGTTGTTAACTTTTTAAAACGATATATTTAATCACACAGAATATAAAAAATTCTTAAATAGTAATTTATTGCTAAATAAAAATATAATAATTACAAAATATTATTTAAATTCATATTAACATTTTCAAAATTGAAGAAACTGTTTCCTAAATTAAAGTTTAATTTTTCGATTATTTATGGCAATTATTTACGCATATTACAAAACTTTTCAGTTCTCTATCAGCGTGCGTTATTTAATTTTTATTCTATAATATTATACACCTTTTCTAAGACTTTTATGAATAAATTCAGCTCTGTCATAAGAAATATTCCTCATAAACATAATCCAGTAAAAGTAAAGTAAAATCATTATGTACATTGAAAAGACTTAGTTTATTAATGTACGATGAAAATATTTAATTAATAAGAAAATTTAATAATTTTATTATTCCCATTATGAAATAATATATGACTCTTATTTTCAATAGATAATATAAGTTTTACTATTACTAAAATAAGCACTAAAATTTTAATCCTTTGATTAGCTAATAGGAATATTACACTTAAAATTTTGCTCCAAATTTTTCAGATATGTTAAATTTATATACTTTAAAATTTAATATTTCAAATGACAGTATTAAAACATTAAAATTTTACAGTAGTAACATCAAATCAGAATCGATTTAATCGGATATACCGTAAGTTTAAAGAACGCGCGTAACCTGATAACATTTTGTGCTTAAAATTTTACTAGTTAAATTAACAGATAAAAATTTGTCAATATTCTGAATGTAATTCTAATTTAACACTAAAATGTAAATAAAAAACGAGTAATTTTTCAAGAAGTATAACCTATTTTATTACTTGATAGCTTTATCAACTGATTAGTTAAAAATCATTTCGTCGTATAATAATTTAAAAAGTGACTGTTTCAACAGCAGTTTCTTAAGTTACTTAAATCAAATCTGATTTATTGGTCAATTTTTATATTACACAAAAGTGTAGTGTTAATTAAAGTATAGACATCCAATTTATATTATACTTAAAGTTGGAATTATTGAAAGTTAATATTTGAAATACAATTTATTACTTTAAAATAATCTTCGTTTTTTTCTAGAGGAATTATTTATTTTGCTTCAAATGAATAAAAAAGATATCTTGAAGGTATCCTTTTGAAATATTATGGAATCTAGAATAGATCTAATATTAATGGAGGCTAAGCAGTAGGTTTATTTCATAAACTGAAATATATCTTTGATATTAGAAGAAATTGTTCGGTTGATAAAGTACGAAGAAAATGTTACAGCGAGTCTCATAAGATCCTTGATATGCCTTGCGAATCCGTATTTCATAAAAAAAACTATAAAATCGAATGACCAAAATCTGTTATCTTTTTTAAAATCTAAATAATGTTTGAATATTCAAAAAACATTTTGAAAAATTAAGAAGTTGTCGAGTGCATCAGTATTGGAATGCCTTATATATATTGTATGAATCTGAAAATATATGTTGTGAGAAATTTCGATGATATTAAAAAGTTATAAGAAAATAAATAATGTCAAAGATAAAAGCCAATGAAAACTTCTTTTTAATTATAGTGTGAATTCTGACGGTCTTTCACCCTTAGACGTAGCAGTACTATGTAATAACCGACCTTTGGCAAAGATGCTTGTCGCATTCGGAGCTCAAGAAGGCAATCAGTGTAAGTACTAACATCATTTTCTCTTTTTTCTCTTACATTTCAATAAATAGGAAGACATTCTTGTATGATATAAAATGTACATGTCAATAATTCCAATAATTCTAGAAATGATTGAATCTAATTTATAATGTTCAATAACCAAATACCTCAGAATGTTATGTAATGGTACATGTAAACTTTAGCTTGAATAGCACAGAGCTTTTTACTATGAAGAATCTGCGGTGTTACTAAAATTATGGGCCACTGGTTGCGATCAATAAATAATTAATTAAATATGAATAAAGGAACCATGGAATTATTAAATAACTTCGCAAATAAAGAATTTATTTCAAGAAGCTGAACCAATTCTTTGCGCTTTTTACGCAATAAACTAAAATCATACAATTACATTCGCTAAAAGTTTGTAGGACTGTAAGAAGGTTACAAGATATCTTTTGATTCTTTAAACGTGGAGTTGAAAACTTTCGAAAATTTTTTGTAATTTAGAAGTGGTCTCACAGGAATCAAAACCTACTGAATAGAACCGAAACTGAAAGTTTCATGAAAATTAATGATCCAAAGTGCGCTCTCCCAGTCAGGCACTTACTTCGGTTTAAATTAAAGAGGTTCATTTACTGACTGAAAGCTTCAGTACTATTACATTCAAAAGTGTCAAAAGTAAGGAAAGAGCCGTGTTGTGGTCACAGAATTCACAATGAAATGCCTATGTAATTAATCAAATCAGTTACATATATAACTTGCTGTCAAAAATAACATTTTTTGAATTGGACTTTATGTACATTTAAATTTGCAATCATTTTAATAGAAAACGCTTTACGAAAGCTGCTAGCACAATTTCATGTATACATGCGATTATGATATACGTACAAGCATATACTAAATTAACATCAACCCGATTTGGCTAATTACACGTACACGTGTTTTTGTATTGAGTCGATTTAAGTCGTCATGTTTACTAATTTAAAACCTATAAGGCTACATTTCCATCACACGTGAATGCATAGTTGTATCTGTACACAATATTATCAAGTATTTTGCATTTGCGTTTTAATGTTTACATCAAAAGTTAAATGTAATGTTATTGTAATTATTTCCGCGTCAGAAATTATTGGTTTCAAATTAACCGATATGACTGTAATCATTACTCTCGAAAATACCTTTTAATGATTTGAAATTTTTCTTTGCAATGCCTCTACGTAGAAGACCTTTGCACATTTTTAAAATTATCATTTATTAATTAAGCACACTGCATATTTCAGAGTTTTTTGCACTTTAAAAATAATTAAATCATTTATCTTCAGTAGCTACCCCAGAAAATATTCTTTCTTTCTTATTTCTCTTGAGTTTCCATTACTTAATATAATGAATTAGAGAAGCAGTATTATTGGAAAGAATTGATTTGACTTATGAGTTTTAATTGTACAATTTATGATTAAAAATTACTGTTTAAAGATATCACTTGAATTAAATAATAAAGCTTTAATAAACTTAAATTCTACAGATAAAATAAATTAACCAATTTATTTCTAAAATATTATTATAATTGTATAAGTATTATAATTGTGTAAATAATAAAGAAAAAATAGCTCCCTAGATTCATAAGAATAAGGTTTATAAATAGAAATATTTTACTCGAAGTTTTGTATTAGTCCGTTGTTGCGAAAAAAAAAGATTTATTAAATTCGTAGCAAACGTGCAGTTTATTACATTTTTATACATCGAGTATCAGATGTACCATACCTTTATTTTATTATTCTTTATCCCTAGATATATATCATGTATTTACATGAGTACTAGACAAGATATTCTGCAATTCTTCAAATATATTCACTATATTGTAGAAATTATTAATTAGTAATTATTATATTACTTTGTAGGCGAATAAATTTATCACGAAATCGATGCCATTAATAAATAGTTGTAAAATAGAGCATGTAATATATGTAAATTTTACAACTAATATTTTTTATCGAAAAATACGATGAAGTTATTACAATAAGGTGACTAGAAACGGAAAGATATGATAAGCAAGAACATGATTTTTAAATATAAGTATCCATTTGTTCACGTCATATTATAAAATATTGTCAGTTTTGCCTGCACTTGTGGTAAAATCGTAGTAAAAAAGGAAAGTTCTTTTAACGTTTCTTTAAGATTTCAAACTAGATTATGTTGAACAATAATCTAAAATCTAATAAATAAGAATCAAATATCCGTCACAGTGATATATCGTTATTTCACATAAATAAAGAATGTACATATAAATTCAGAGTCCTTACGTCAGTGAATAACTCAACAATTTTATTCTTTCTCTTACCTTTGATATATATGTAAATATTTATATGATTCTATTTGAACGAAGAGCTAAAATATTTTGCTGCATGAAAATTTTTATCTTTACACAATAATATGTTAATGTTTCTTTTTACTTATATGAGCTGACTATGTGTGAACTTAATTAAAATATTTAATTAAGTCATTTTAGAATTCGTAATCTAATTTTTTGTTTTAAAAGTCGAGGTTTATAGCATTCAAGAAAGGCAGAGTGGAATTTCGATGCCAAGTTAGATCTGGTACTCGAATTTAACACCGTAAAATTTGGTGCTCCAACCTTCTAACTTCGAATAACATTTTAATTTATAAATTTGTTAGATTACACATACCAGTGAGCTCTATCTGCAATTAAAAAAATTTAATTTACAGTATTACGACAAACAAAATTTAATTACTCATTGTGATAAGAAGACAATTCCTTATTGCTTTTCGAAAATGCATAGCAATAATTCCACAAGTTAAAAACATCTTTGACAGTAAAGCCACTTTATCGCCAATCAAATTTAGTTTGACAAAATATTCATAGCCATAACTCCTTATATTCTCAACATCGGAGAAACAAAGCAATACAAGGCCGCCAATGTTTTCATACTACACCAGTGTTTCTTGTGCAAAGTTGTATGCACATGACAAATACATAAACTGCATGCAGACTTTATAGCACATGCATAACTCGTATTCTAATAAATTAATAACCAAAAGTATATCTGCCTCAGACGCGAGAAGGAGGAAACACGTGGAAATAAGATAAGAGCATTTGAGAGGTCGTAAAAACAATATCAATATCCTTGGACTAATTCCATTTAATAATATATATATATATTTTCCTATCTCTTAATTCATTATTGTTAACTAACTTATTTATTATTCTATAATATTTGAAAGCAAATGTATACGATCTAAAAGAAATGAAAAAAATTCTTGCGGTAATGTTAAAGGTCCTGTTGAAATATTTCTGGAAAGTTCGTACGATGTTAACACTAAAAATGAACGAATATATTTAAAATCTCTAAAAACTCAAACAGTCATTTAATTTTTGTAATAAAGATAATTATACAGTATTCAGATTTTTTAATACTTAATAATACTCGTATTCATTTCAATCTTACAAAAATCCAATATTAATATTTTTGCATTATAATTGGTAGTTTCGATTCTTCTACACAATTGTTTTTTAAATCAAAACTAAATAAAATCCGCTTAACTCTTAATTAGGTTCTATTTAAAGTACAACTTTTACAAATATATTCTGGTGAAATTTGCTTGAAAGGATTTTTCACTCTTACCATATCATGAAAATCGTTTAATATAATATTTCTAACATAATATTTAATTTTTGAAAGTTTAATAATTATTGATTAATAACCTTAAACATTAATTTACTCATATTCAAATTACAGAAAAATATGTTAAATTTAGATATAATAATCTACAAATATTAGTGTTCGATGTTCTTTATTACCATAATTTTTGAAAAATACACTAATTATGAATACTATAATTCATTAGACGTTTCAATATAATTATTTGTTTTTTATCTTTCTTTATATAAAATTTGTAATTTCAAACTTATCTTATAGTCTGTATCAGTATTTGAAATATTAATTTAAAATAATTTAAGAGTTAGTATGTAAGAAATTCTCTTGGTATTTACTTATGGCTTTTTTAATATTTTTATAATTTGAACTGATAATTTGAATTATATTTTGTCTACATTGATCATAATGTTTAAGTTTGATTTCTTTCTATTTATAGAAATTCTGTTAATCATTTATATTAAATATAAATTTTTTATTATGCATACATTTACGCAATCAAATAAATTTTATTTAATGCATTTATATATATTAAATTAAAACTGACAGAAAAAGGTCTAATTTTTCTATTGCTATTGTTCGTACATCAAAAAAGATGAATTCATGTACAGAGTTTTATTTTGAATGCATTCGAAATGAACTACAAGAATGCATGTGAATCTAACGCGCAGAGTTGATAACAACATTGCGAAGAAAGTGGATTATTTACACTTTTTCTTTGTTCTTCTTCTAATCACTGAAATGTACTTTAACAGTATAAAAGGAAAAAAGATTTACCACTAATATTCTTTTTTTTAAGTTAAATGAAATCTTGTTTCGGAAGCACAGCCTATGCTACGTGTATAAGTATTTACAAGACAAATTATTTTGTTACCTTTCTTTTCACTTTTATTTGATTAAACATCAAGTATTTATTTATTTAAAAAATAAGCTCAAATACAATATATATTAATACGGTAATCTATATGAACTCACGTTATAGTGAAATAGATATTTTTAATAGATTGAGCGTGCAAATTAATTTATGAAAATAGTTTTAAACGTCATTTATCAAATGGAACTAAAAATATTCAATTTATGAATGATCATGCGTTGTTGTCGATTGATGATTTGGTAACATTTAAATTTTATTAATAAATAAGTTAATTTATTTTAAGATCGTAAAATAATCAATGGCCATTTTGAAGACCTCCGTGCTGATACAAAGTAATCGTGTAACTATCCCGATAACATAAAATCTTTCAGAATTTCTGTATTTTCAGCTGTGTGAAAGATAACCTTTATTCAAAAGTTATTGGGTTATGGAATGAAAGTACAATAATGTATCATATGTCTTTTAAATAATTCTACGAGCTAAATTATCGCTGATTTATTTTAAGCTAGTAAAGTTTTCAAGCTATTTTCATATAAATTTTATTCTTACAAAGATGATACGCTTGAAATCTAATTTTTTTATACAATATGCATAATAACCATATGTTAATCACTAAAATTTTAAATAGTATATTAACTTTCATGATAATATCATATAAGATTTAATCGTTTGAGTTGCAAATTTATTTTGTTTTTTAACTTAATTTTAGATAAAAATATCCTCTCTTTTTTATTGAGATTTTTTTAGCAATACAATTATTTTATGTGATTAAAAAGACGTGTATTAATTTTAAATCTATATCTCTACCAAATTAACAGGTCACGTCTGTCAATTAGCTAATAAAACTATACATATAGTTATTTAACGAATTTGAATGGAAATTAATAGATCTACCTGCCATTAATTTTCAATAGACAAGTTTTTAAATTCCCAACCATATATATATACATATACATATTTACATTAAAAATTAATATTTTTGAGTAGCTATTGATTTACATGAAATCTACAGCAAATATTATTTACAAACATTCTTGTTGTATTAATAATGAAATTAATTTTTAGTGAATTTATTAATATTTTGAATTTAGGTAAACAACTTTTATTTATATTAAATCAAAATTGACAAATAGATATTACATAAATTTAATTCATTATAAACTATAAAAATATATATACTTAAGGTTGATTGTAATTTATTTTATACATATATCAATTATGCCATGTATTTGTTATACATAATATCTAATGAGCCAACTCGTGTATACAATAAAGCAGAACCACAAACATTTTATTTGTTCATTTATCATAAGCTTTCGAATTTATCGCGGTTGCTTTTGTCATAGTAGACGTTATTCTTGTTAATATCTATAATAGGCTATACGCACTTGACATACGCATCAAGAGAGAGAGAGTTTATTTGGTTGTGTGTGTGTGTGTGTGTGTGTGTGTGTGTGTGTGTGTGTGTGTGTGTGTGTGTGTGTGTGTGACGATCATTCATCCGATAGAATAAGGTTCTGTTATTAATTAATTGTTGCATAATTGGAATCTCTCGTGAATACAGGGTACTCGATAATAGGTTTTATGTCGATTGGTTAGCTATGTATGGAGCTTATTTATAGCATGTCGTCAGTGTATTTGTATGTAACCACCATTCTCTTCAAATACTCACCCTCCTTTTATCTGCTTTTCGCTTATTTTGTTCGTGCATTGTATCATATAAGTAAGGGTGCGATACGAGCGACACGAGCCCAACGGTAAACAAATTGTGCGCCCATGAAAAAAATATTACTTAGATGTAAGTTCTGAATTTCCCTGCAAAATATTGGTATACAATCATAAGAAAACGTATTGTCTCCATAATTTAAAGATCGAACATTTGAAAGTATTACTCGACGAAAATAACACATGTTGTTATCGAATTTTCCATTAACGATTTTCAAAAAATAATCGGTTGTGTGAATTCTATATGAAGGAAAATGTTGTACATTTTTTTAATTATGAATGTTTTATATTAAAATTTTACTATACGCGATGAGGAGGGGTGATTTTTTTAACTCAAATTGTCTTATTTTGTAAAGTTGAAAATCAATGTTATGAATCGAAAATAATTTTCTAAACAAAAGTGGATAATTCTGTTGGGGAAATATACATGTAAAGATTAGTTAAATTTATCTGTTGCAGGATTATATAGTTTTAACTAAAGTAGAATTACGATTTCGATTATTTTCGATTAACTCTTAAATCTTTCGAGTCTTCTTTTCAAGAGAAAAAGCGATTTTCGGCGTCGAAATTTTGTTCAAATGCGTTAGGAAATTTACGATCAGTGATTTATGAAATGAAAAAGTGTCTTCTAAAATTGAACTATTTCATGTACCGATTGAAAAGGTAAAACAATTCTGAAAAAGCAAGAAAAACAAAGATACTCTTTGTTTTGATGAGATAGAATTTTGAATACTCCATCGTCCTCAGACACAAAAGAAATAGTTTATCTCCTCAATTAAAAGAATTCAAATACCTAAGTAGATTATCCCTTTATCTCTCTTGTTTTTTAACTTATACTGCCTTTTTATATTATTTACCATTGAATTTATCATATTGTAATCAACTCTACTAATGATAGTCTGCAAAAGGGAAGTTGTTTATGTACATCATAAGAACTACTAAATTAACCTGTGAATACGAGATAAGACTCATAATAACTTTGCTTCTCATTGAATATACAAATAACATTGTAGTTCAATTTTATCAACGTATCATATTGACTACAATATTGACAATTCTTTAATATTTTATGTATTACGAAATTACAATAGCAGAACGAAAACAAATACATTACGATACAGGCTTTCATATCAATCAAGGATGTAAAAGAAAAATTAATCCAAATAAAAATTAATGTCAACCTCGGATAAAAATAACTTTTTCTTTAAAAAAATCATATATACTTATAAGCTATTAATAGTATTTAAAATAAGTAGTTACAATAATTGTTTCTAACGCTTTATAAAATAAAGTAAATTAATACAAAAACGTGTAAATTAGTTACAAAAAAGTTTTCAAGTAAGATTTTGAATTTTCTCTAACATTAAAGACATACACGATGTAAAATTAATTCAAACTTTTAACAAGAATGTAACTAGATTTCAGATTTTAAGACACTTTCAAATCTTAACGACTTTTTCCCTCGTACAAAGTGAAACTGAAGACTACTTGAAAAATCGATAAAACAAAACATTTTAACGTGCAAGAGGTACGACACGAACGATAACCTTAACATCCCGCCCGATAAAGCGAATCTCGGACGAGAAACGATCCGTTAACAACGAGGTATTAACAAAGAAACAAAATGTCGATTGACCGGCTCAAGCGAGCGTAGCAAATTCGAAAAATTGCTCAGTTCTGATCAGTTTCACGCGCAAACATAAATTCATAACAAGAGAGATTTTATAAAGATTTTGGTACATCGTTGAAAATACGCCCGTCAATTCAATTAGTAATCCCCGTCTGATTTCTTATGCCAGCGTCTGATTGATAAAAATTGGATTTAAATGCTTGTTGAGTAAATGAGTTTAACAGGTATTAGGAGAAATGCATCTTTTAAGAATTGATTACTCGGTGTTTTATTTTATTAGGAGAAGGAATCTTCAAATTTGTTCGATATTCTACCCTTTACTTTATAAAGAGGAAAAAGTTTAAACTTTTGAAAATCTTATTATGTTTATTCTAATTTCATTTCGGAATGATGTTAAACAATATCAAAAACGTTATAAGATATCGTTAAAAATCTCAAGTAACACGAATAATTTTATTTCATATTTTAAATTTTGGTTTTGCTAACAAAATTTGACAGGTAATTTTTCAATTTATAAAAATCCACTTTATATTTAGATGCACCCAATAAAATTAAAAGACCAATATTTTGTTCGCAAAACTTCGAACTGCTTCACTGTGTTTTTTTATGCAAATTAATGAACAATGAAGGTGTAGTATAATTTGATTTTGTCACACTAGAACAATTAATTTTGTTATTAAAACCAATCACTTTGATCATTTATAACTATACAATGAAAAATAAAATTAGAAATTTAGTAATTAATCAAATGTATTCTATGTTGTATTAAATAATTAGATGGATCTACTGTACGAAGTTGTACACAAATAAAACTTAATCTTTATATTCTAGAAAAAGTAAACCCACAATATGAATTGCGCATGTTTCTCATGCGGGAAACATATTTTACTTCGTAAGCCGAAATGTTTATTGCACACTTTTCAGTTTTTTCATTTTACATTCTTTTAGTTCGAATGTATCCTACGGTTTTACTATTATTGTATATTGCAATTTACACACAAAAAATATTAATTGAAATACTAGCTTTGTATAAATGTAAAAACCATATTTAAATCAAATTTCTATCTTTCAACTTTTCTTTCAACGCCGAAATTGCTACGTGTATAAACTTTAATATATAAAAATTAACTAGACTTAACGTTTAATACAATAAGTTGAATTAATTAAATCGGGTAGTGTAATATATACTTTTGCCAAATTCCAAATCTTTTATATTTCTTTATTTACGAGTAATACATAAATACGTTATTAAAAAAATGTCTTATTACCACCAACCATGTTTGTTTACAAAAAAATATAAATGTTCTATTTTCGCTGTATTTTCCTGAGTTAAGCGCAGAGAAAAGTAGAACCTTTATCAAGGAGAACCGCCCCAAGATAGGAAATAATAAGAGTAACCAAAAGTCTGCCTAACTCCGCTTTCGCAACAGTTTTAGAATATGTAACAGAAATTGCTCATCAAATTAAAAACACACAAATTTTGTTTGAAAACGAGAAATACGAATGCGAATAATTGTATCGTTATTGTTATAGAGAAACTCCGTATAATGTTAAAAAGATTGTTCAATATATTTAATGCATGTACAATAAACTATGTGTCATTTTGGGTAAAATTGATTATACTTATACTATAAGCAGTGGAAAAACGATATTTTCGTAATATTCAAAGTAAAATAAAAAATTTATATCTTTGTCACATAATTTTCGGGTTTTTCAAGTTAACAAGGATTTCCGTCACCATTCGATGTAACAGCACAACTACACGTTTATTCCTTGATTTTATAGTGCACTTTTAAGTGAAGTGTATTGCTTACTTCAGCCTTGCTAACTAATCTATAAATGAAATAATATTACTACTGAATTTATAGATAAAAATTGCTTACAAATTTAATAACTTCATGATAAAAAAAAAGCAACATAAAGTGCTTAAGGTTTCAAAAGCGATTTATTATATAACGTATAAAAGGTAAATAGAATCGATTGCCTGTAATGTACAAATTTTTCTTTATTAAGAAAAATATTGAACGTTTTTTATTACTGAACTTTAATGAAATGTGCATATTACGTAATGTATATAATTGCAAAAAATTTATAAAAGAATTCAAATTTTTTTATAATTATTTAAACTTCCATGTTACATATTTTTACATTCATTTTTACATTCATTATTTCGTTTATGTTACAAATTTAAGAACTTTTTGAAATTCAGACTATTAAATTTAAACTGTAATTTATTGAAATACATATGTCTTAATAGAATTCTATAAGGATAATAGTCTTATAATATAGGTTAAATCGTGTCTTCCTCAATTTAAATATGAGATATTTATGCCATTAAATCGTCTTATAAAAAGCACCCGCATCATCGTTGGCTAAATTTCTAATGATTATCATTAAATGTATGTATTAAATAAAATGATGAATTGTAAATTATATAAAGAGTGGTCCGTTAACATTTATGGATTTGAAGAAAAATATTTAGATCAATTCTAAACTAACGCTTAAACTATTATTGTAAACTTAAAAATGGCATAATTTGTTTGAAAAAAAATGTTCTTGAATTAAAGGTATTTTTTCCTCTTTACGTTACAATTGTTATATAAACGAAAGATGATTGAAAAAATATAAAAGATCTCACTAACTACAATAACATTTTATTTTTGTATCCTAGGTGTACGAATGAAAATGTAATATTTATGAATGACTAATTTTTCTTATACGGAATACAAATGTACTCTAATTTTCTTTGATTACTAAAGAGTTTTTGTAATCAGAACCATTCTTTTCATTATATACAAATACATTCAGTTAGAATATTTTAAAAAATGAACTTCAGCCAAAATTATATTTCTAGTTTCTTATGTCTACGATGTAACTGTGATCTTTAACACTGATATCTACGATTTACCGAATAACTTTAAGAGATATATGGTATCCCATAAAAACTTTAATACACCAGTTATACACAACAAATGGATATAAAAGACATTAACATTTTAAGATGAAGTATTTAAATGTCCTGACCGTTATAAAAGTGAATTTGGCCGTGACCGTCGCACAAATTTTTAAAAATTGTTTTCTAAAACACCAGAAACCAGTTTAATCTGTTTTTACAATCTTAACTGTTTGACTCGCACATTAGAAAAATAATGATGTATAGGCTATTATGTGCTCAACATCAATCGATTTTTATTTTCAATGTTTAATTAAAATATTTACTGTTTTTTTATATACAAATTCAGTTTAACAGCAAACCTTATTTGTATTTTGTGTAAATACCTAATATCATTTTCGAAAGCTAATCGTTTTTGTTATATTTTTTATTGTAATTTTAAATTGTTTGTCTAACTTTATTATTTGAAAATAATAGTACAGATAAAGGAAGCTAATTATTCAGTATTTAGTGTTTTTATTTTTTACTTTATAAATTTCATACATAATTATTAAAAGTACAGAATCATAGATGTAGAGAACTACATCAAATGTCTAATTAATTGCCTAATCAATTACAGCGAGTGCCTAAAGTGATTCGACCATTATTGGCTAAAAAACAGGATTAATTCCATAAATTTGCATATAAAGAAATAAATAACGAAAATAAATAAAAAATGGATCATAAAATGGATGGCTTCATATGCATATTATAAAATTGTATCAGAAACATCATATTTAAAGTTCATATCGTGCATGTATACCATAACCTAATTACAGAGGACTCGACTTCACATATCTTACCTTCCCAATATCGAATTTCAGTCCACTTACATAGGCGCATCCTTCTAGTATGTAAATACGCGAATAATTAATTGATGAGCCTCGCGGAAACACGCACCGGGGCAAAGAAATAAGCTCGAAGGTCGAAGATCCGATCGATGATCGCGCAACAAGATGTACTCACCGAACCTCTGCTTTTCTTGTTGCATAGTTAAGTCACCGGAGTCGCTGGGAAGTCACTTGGCTTCGCTTCTCTCGGAGGCCGAGCACCGCGTCCAGGAGCTCGGAGGAGTCGCGGGTGGTGTTGTTGGAGGCAACTCCTCGGTCGGGCCCTCACTGCTGGAGCCGCCTCCAGGACAGGGGCATAGGGGCAGCTTCTCGTCGCAGCACAACAATCTCACCGGTTGCGGAGGGAGTGCCGAGGACAAGCAGCTCGCGCTCTGGGAGCGTAGGGCCCGGGCGCTCAGAAAGATGCTACTCGGATTCGACCAAGCGAGTAAGCGAGAATTTCTTTTATTTTTAATGCGAGAGTGGATTCCCGGTGTTTACTTTTACAGTTGGGCATGCATTTATTCTGCATTTATAGTACAGTATGAAATTCCATATTGCATAGTTAAGATACAAAGATATCGCAGTGATGGTGATTGTTATATTTCAGGCTTGTTTCGAAAACGATATATTACGTATGTAGAAATTTTAATTGTTTAACGAATTAAACAATTACAAAAGGGAAAAGCTTATCCGTAATATACATTGCAAAATTTCAGTTCATTACGGAAAATTAACAAAAAAGCTGACAAAAAAGTTGACAAAAAAGTTGACAAAAAAGCCGACAAAAAAGCCGACAAAAAAGCCGACAAAAAAGCTGCACATAATACAAGTAGCTATTGAAAAATTTTAATTTCGCTGATACGTAATTCCTTTTTTATCCACATTTTTCAAATGCTCTTTGAAATTGAAAGCTTTCGCGTGCCACTGATGATTGCAAGTTATTTAGATTATATCAATTAAATCAAGCACATTAAGCAGATTAAATTTCGTTAATAAAATAGTTAATCATACATGATTGAAAAAGTAAAAGTGACATTTTCGGGTAAGGAGTATTTGCTTTATCGATCAGTTGATCAGCGGACGCATGCGTGCACGTTAACTATTTATCTATTTTATTCTCGTGTGCGATCTTTTAACAATATTGATTTAAAAATTTATAAAATAAAGTACGGTGGTGTATCAATACGTACGTTTTAATAATACTTTAATCATAATTCTAAATCCTATTATACTTTTATATACAATTACGTTATTTATATTAACTTTGCAATTTCCTTTGATTTCTCCCTTTTATATTTCTACAACTGAATAAACTTTTCATTAAATTCTTTCATGATTTCTAAATTTTAATTAAAATTCACATATTACGTACAAGAAATTTTTCAGACGAATATAAGCAATGAAAATTTGAAAGAAATATATTGAATTAATTATACCAAAATCTCTTCTCGTGTGAACAGTAAAAACTAAAGCCATAGCTATTTTAATGCATTATATTAGAAAAACTTTCATCAGACAATTAACGATAAAAACAGACGCAACGTAAATACTCGGAGTACTGCTTCTTTTGAAATAATTCCAATTAAAGGCTATTTCTTTAACTAGTATAATTATCATGTATTTTTACATCAAAATTCTAATGTTCATTGCTTTACCCGTGTATAATAAATATGTTAGAGAATTGTAATAATTTTACAATATTTATATGAACTATTTAACGTGCTTTACGATTGCAAAGTTCATCATTATTCAAAGTATGTTCCGGTTAGCTTTGACAATATCAGAGACGGAATTATTACGTTAATATGCTGATTTATCACGACATCTGTATACAATATGTGAAATTGACGTTGGTTTTTGATGTACCTTTATTAATACCTCAAAGCTAAGTCAATAATCACTTTGAAAAAGTAAAGTTCTTTCTAATTCAAAAAACATTTTATTACAATTTATAAATTTCTTTTAGTTATGGTCTGTAATTGTAACGTATAATAGAAGAGATTTTATTTTACAGAATATTAAAACAAATAATTTCCGGCTTTTATCCATCATTTCTAAAAAAAATGGACTTTATCATTACTTATTTAAAATGATAATATTTTCATTTAGTTTTACTGGTCCTATATATACCAACAACTGTTTTCTTTTATTTTATATAATTTTAAAAGTTAAGAAACTCTTAAATTACACAAATTTTTCATTACAAATTATTAAAATATTTTTTAAAGGGTTCTTCAGTTAATGATATATATACGTAACAAGTACGTACATATTACGTGAAACCGAAAACCATAATGAATGAAAAATAAAAGTGTAAAATAAATAATTTTTTCACAAAACATTCGTATATCAGGAGTTTTTTTTAGCGTTTTAAATGCAAAAGTATTTGATTAATATTTTAGGGAAAATATTTGAAACTTAATATTTTGAATCAGCTCTTATTTATATGTACTATTGTAAATAACAATTTAACATTTTCAATTTGAATAAAATTTGTTAATAATATGATATAAGGGTGGATAGAGAACTAAAATTTTTCATTCTTATTCAACATTAAAACTGTAGATAACGGTAAATTTTCTTTCTTGTAGTATCCGATTTCGGTCTTTGAATCGCATCACACTGCTAAACAAGCAACCATAATTATCCTTCGCGTTAATTGTTCAAAATTTTAAAAATTGTACAATATTTTTATATTTATATTGACACAAAATTAAAGATTTAATTTTTGTTGCAATTAAGAATGTAATTACCGTACAAAAACCGTACAAAGTTTTTCTTCGTATTTAAAAATACACGTAAGAATCACCAATAAAACTAACCGAAACGCTTAAGTAAGTTTAATGAAGTTAAAACCTAATAAAATAATTTCTATTATAAAGAAAATGTATTATTTTTGTACTGATAATTAAGTAAATCTTTGCTAAGGGGTTGGGGACATTTTATTGAAGCGATAAAGAAAATGCAACTCAAAGTATCGTACTCAAATTTTAATTCCCTTTTACAAGACTTTTAAGTCGATTATAGTACAAACTCTTTATAGGCTATGAATTTAACAAAGAAATAAAAATTTGCTATCTACTGATGAAGCACTTGTTACTAATTGAAAGCTAGAAATAGCAAAGTTTTTACTTTTAAGTCGTAAGTAACGAAGCTAAATAGTACTTTACTCTTGTCAGATACGTGTAAAGAAAACTAAGTATATTCTTCACATCAAATTACGAACGCTTCTGAATGAATAACCCAATTTTTTAAACCGTTATAATTCGTTAGAAAAATCCCCCTTAGAATTTAAAAATTTCTAAATAAAAACTTTCAAAAGAAGTAGTCTCTCGTCTACTTCTACGTACATCGAAGAGAAATTCTGTTCGTCCGATCGCTGTCATCTACACGAATTCGATGTTAAGCAAAATAACTTCCCGGGGGAATTTTCCGCCTTAATTTGTATTCTAGAAGGGATTTAAAATGTGGCCTCGTGCAAACGAAAGACCGCACGTTAAAAGCTGTTTGCTGTCTACCTTCCTCAGCATACCGTTGGATGTCTTACACCCTGTCGACTTATGGTAAGCCATTTGTCCCATCCAGCCCTGAAGGCGCACCGCGAGTACAAGATTTGCGGTATGACCCATCCCCCTACTTACGCTTGTGACCGAGATTGGCCATGGGGGTTCACCTCTCCAGCCATTTCGATCCCTCCTTCCTTTCGTCGACGCGAAGGACGAGAGACTCGACTTGCAAACTAATTAAGAATCGTGTATTGAAATTCAACAAGTTATAATTCTATTTTGATTTTTTCTTTTGGGAAATCGCCTGGAGCTAATTCTGTAAATACGGAAGGCAATTAGACTAGAAGCATCACTTTAATTACGTCTTTCAAGAAAGATGTAATTAACGAAGGGAAAATAATAAACGATATTCATAGGACCACCGGATATGCCGTTCTTGGTGACGGTCGACGTTACCGGTACTACCTCCGTCACAGCCAGGTTTCAAGAATCCGAAGCCCATGAATCACCCATCTGCACCAAGTTTAAGATCCAGTGGAGCTTCAAAGAGGATTTCACGTCGATATGCGGTGAGCGCGAACTCCTTGACATGAAGCAGAAGGAGTGCCGTATCGACGGACTTCTCCAGGGACACAAGTATTACTTCCGCGCAGCCGCTGGCAATCTCAAGGGCTACAGCAGATTCAGGCCGGCGACACCCGCGTGTCTCATGCCTAGCAGTCAGTATTTTCTACATTGGATTTTCAATTTCTAACTTAGATTTGTATTCTATGTGGTTTTAATCATTGCGCGCGCTTTGAATAGAAATTCTCTGAACTTTCAAAATCCAAATGAAAAAATAACAATTATTGAAATTAAATAAAAATTAGGAGTGACGTCATATTGAGCTGTTACGTCCTAGCACTCGTTCTGTTCGTACGAACTAAAATTATTAATCAAATTAAATTAATCACGAAAGACAATTGAGATTAGAAATATGTCTAATACATCGATTAAATTAGACAAGCATTGAAAAGTTGTATGGAATGGGATTCAATGACAATATTCTATGATGCATGTATAATTTATACATATTTGATATTTTTTAAAAGTGATTACATAGCTTGTTAAATCTTTATCCAGACATCTGATTGTATAAAATAAATATATAAGGTATTTATGTAAAATCTTAAACAGTATTCGAGATTTTGTAAATCATAATTTCAATATAGAAATATTTTCTCAAGTTGTTTTTTCAAGCCCAACGTTGATAAATATAAATTCTGTAGGACGGTAATGTTTTACTTTATATATTGCGATAAATACATTATAAATTCTTTCAAATTTTTTAAATGCTACATATATTATTGAATAATTGTTTAATGAATTACGAGGAAATGTTGCTAATTTTAATCTGTGATTTCTGATTTATGGGTATTCATAATTAATTAACTTTTGGTTTAACTTACTCTTTACTTATATTATAAATTATTCAAAATATTTATAATTAACATAATCTTAATATAATTTACCAGAACTTCGTACAGCGATCGATTATAAGTTTTAAATTAGACTTCACTAAATTGCTAATCATTTTATATAAAGTTGGCTAAGGGCCGAATAATACTAACTAAATTAACGTTAATAGAGCTGTATGTTCTGTAACGATAATGCTTTTGTATAATATCCTATTTTGTTTTACTGTTAATTCAAGGCTGGAGAGACATAGACGGTCGGGTTGCTCGGTTCGCGGGACGATTGGAGCAGCTGGACACCCTCTTAAGCCACATGAGGGGGGCAGAGTACAGCCAGGAGACGCCGGCGTTGCAGCGGCGCAACCACAAAAAGAAAACAACGATAAAACAGTTGTTTACAGCGACCAGTAAATTTCAAAAAAATCTACGCCGCGGCGTTTTTCTTGGTTGCTTGCTCTACCACGACGACAAGGTACTGGTGACGAACGAAGACTTCTTACCGGTAATCGAGGTAGATGAGACATACCCAAGCTGCATTTACAATGACTTTCATTGGTTCATGAAGGTCGCATGCACTTGGGATGATGTGAAGACCTTGAAACAGGACATGGAGAAAAACCAGAGTAGCACGACTAATCACTTCAGGATAAAGCTCTTGCAAGCCGCCACGCAGATGCAGGTAAGCGTTTGATCGATAGTGGTTGAAAGTATAACGAACCGATGTACGAACGAATGCTAATGCGTTTCACAGGCTGCGCTTTGCATACAAGACCTTGGCCAGTTCTATCACAAACCAATAAGAGACGTTCAGGGCACATTGGTATTCTCTACGGTAAACTACGTAAGCTCTCCAAAGCTTGTTTCGGTTCTTAACAGTAGGTGGCTACCCCTTAGCAAAGTCACTAAAAAACTTATCACGCACGAGGATAGTAATGTGGCTGACATCCTCATGGCGAGTATCCAAGACCAAATGGCTTATCATCAAGTTAGCAGTATCAAACTCTCCCGAGGTCTGTACCTTGGTTATCTCAAAATGCAAAGCAGTGTCGATTCTATTCAAGTTGTGGTAGCGACTAAATCTCCCAACGTTCTCCCGCACTGCAAGATTCGGGACAACCCTCACGTCTCTGCGTAAGTATCACTTTGCATTTCATATTCGTCTACGCACGTGTTTTAACTGTGCGTGTATTGCAGCGAGGAGTGGGAGCATTTAAAACGGATGGCACGACTTCAAACGTCTGACTACTGTATCCAGAGCAAGGAGAAGGAGAACAGCGAGGAGAAGGAGAACGCGACAAACGAACTCCAGGGCTCGGAGCAGCAGAAGCTTTTCATCGATATGATTGCTTCCGCAGTGAAGCGGCTCTTTAATTTCATGGAGGTTGGCTCGGACGAATCTTTAGCCCACCGGCTTTACGATGCCGAGGTAATCGATCTTAGTCCTGACGTCTCCTTCCTCCTGGCCGTGCCACCGGCAGAGACCGCCTGCTCCGTCCCCGGCACGAGGGAGATCCTGTTACAGCGCGGCGATCTTCTCTCTCTACCCATCCAACTCTTCGAAATGATCCACATGGGCACCTACCAGACAGACCTTATGCACCGTTACGCGAGGCTCAGTTGCATCATTGAACTTGATACGACTCAGGCACAACACAGTCATCGCGAGGCATTCAGCAGCACCGAACTTAGCATTGCGAAGGACAAACTCGCTAAGCTCCAAGACCTCCAGACCCAGATGAATATTGTGTGGAAGGGCGCCAGGTGGCTCATCGATGCTATTACATTTGCTCGGGATCGCAGTACTTCCTTGCAAATCGTAAGTTCAAACTTTTATATTTTTGTGTTATATTTTTTTAATGCGCCTAGCATCGACGGGTTTCATGTATTAAGTCAAATTTTCAACAAAAATTTTGTTTGGTTCCCCAGACAGTTTTTACTAAAATGGGGGATAAAAATCCAATCAACCCCATTTACTGCTTATGTTCGCAGAGCGGTGGTATTTGCATTAAGCACCTGATGAGCTTCGACCGTAACAAAAACAACATCTCGGGCAACAGTCTAAAACGCAGCCTCCTACAGCTACCACCTCGAGATCCGAAGTTGGTGAAATCGAGCCCTGGCCGCGGCAGTTGGCCTGGTCCGAGCGTCGTTGATGCTTCCTGCTGTCCCCAAACGAACCTTTTGATGACAGAGTTTAGCAAGAGTGAGCAGCAACTGCCGTCGGGACCGTACCCTCGCAAGGGCAGCAGCAGTTCAAACTGCTCTTCGAGTTCGGAACCTTACCGACTGCAGCCTCAACCGCGTCTACCACCCTCCAAGTCCGAGGACGCGCTGCCACCTGGAGCAGGGTATAAAACCTCCCGGGGATCAAGACCCTCGAGTGCCGCCTCGCGTAGCTCTGCCTCGGCATCGACGAGTCCGCTGCTCGGCGCACCTGGACCATGCAAACAGACAGCAAGCGTCGCCGCCATTGCCGACGAGCACAGCGATGAAGGAGGAGATCCTGGATTCCGCGCCGGTGCTCTACCCGGCATCCTGCAGGTGAGCCAACGTTCGAATGTTACTTTTTCACGACGTAATGATTATTACATGAGCGTCAATGTTGTCTTAGGTATATGCGGCATACGAGACAGGCCTCGCCTCGGGCACGAGTTTGAAGCTGCACGTGACTGGGCGCACAACTGCACGCGAGGTTGTAGACCTCGTGGTCAAGCAGCTGAACGTGGCGGTTCTACTGAAAGGTCTCGAGGGTCCGGTGTACCCGGTCGAGCAGCTCGGCAACTTCTGCCTGGTGGCAGTAATCGGAGCACGTGAACGATGCCTTAGGGATGATTTCAAGCCTCTCCAGCTACAGAATCCGTGGAAGAAGGGCCGATTGTACGTGCGCCAGAAGCAGGATGTCCTCGCGGCCCTCGAGCACAGCAGTAAACATACAGCCTACTTGTAGCGGCGTACCCCCTATTTGCTATCCCACTATTACCTGGACAGCCTACTATGGCGTCTTCTCGCTCTTAAGACATGGCGCAAAGAGTTCGGAGCTATTGGTATCAAGCTTAAGATAAGGCACAACTGGAATCCCGAGTGCCAATCTTTACTTCCAAGCTTTTTAAAGATCATAAAGTCTCAATGCTACTTTAATATGTTAATATGAATTATTAATCGTGACTGTGGATAGCCGTTAAACAATCTACAAGTGTAATCCTGTGCGAGCGATTTCATCTTGAGATGAGATTTTAACCAAAAAGTACTTGCTCATAGGGCAACCCTGTTTTAATAATTGCTGCATGTACGAATAGACATTCAAACTTACAAGTTTTGTCGATATTAGACACAACGAAAGTATCGAGTTCAATTCGAAGTAGTGGTATGCATCCATGAAATCGATCTGGAGAGGGGCTCAAGAGAAATTTTTTATCGATTAAAAGCAAGTTTTATCTGTCTAAAATAAAGAAAAAGTATATTTCGATTTCGTTTAATACTTAAGGGACCATTATGACTCGACATGCATCGCCAAAGATAAAATGTTTTGTAAACAGTTTTAGCTTCGTTAAATTTTTATGTATTAATATTAATAAAGAAATACTTCTCTCAGGTTCTTCTTCCTGATATTGGGAATACAAGTCTCTAGAACTTTGTATTTTTGCTCAATGCTAAAGAATCATTTATTTTTGTAACAGATTTATAAAAAGAGATTATTTTTGAGTTTTTGCAAATCATTTAGCATTTAATTTGAATATTTTGGGAATAACTAGAGGCTAATCGAATGACAAACGCATAGTTTTTTACACTCGTTAAATTTGGAAATGTGTTATTAATCGCGCCACGCAAGCAGCTCGCCACATGCAATTACTTTATCGGTACGAGACAACACTCGTGTAATATTCTTGCCAAATACTCACCAAGGGAACGACTTAATCGCATCTGCGCGGACGCCAAGGTAAAATAAAAGAAACTTGAATTGATGTCGCGAGCTGCGCCGTCGTGATTAACGATATTCTAGCATTTTCTGGGTGTTAATCAGTGTTTGAATGTAAAATATTTGCGTAGCTTAAGTGTTATTAAAAGTGATATGGCGAGCGATATAATAGGCTTAGTTGAGAGCGAAAGAGAGAGAAAGAGAGAAAGCGAGATGTCTAGACATCATTGAAAAAGATAGTTTTTAGAGGGATTTGCGTCAAAGTGCTTTTTTGTATTATAACAAATAAATATGTACGATAAGAAAGATGTTTTCCTTTGAAAGAGATTTATCTCCACGATAGCGAGGATGATGGATAAAAGTGTTATGAAATTTCGCAATTTGGCGATGCGCGACCCTCGTTCATGTCTGTAGAAGTCGTGAAAACGCGCTAGCAACGACGAATTACCGGATATTTGTATTATTAATAAATGGTATTTAAAAAAAGGAAAACGTGCAATCGATACCGACGGGAGCGGCACCCGCGTTCGCCAAGTAAAAAAGACACTATAAAAAAAAAATAGATTCAATGTTTACATGATTTGGGGACGACAATGGATTACAGCCACGACACGCACTTCCTCTTTTATGGTTTCGAAGAGACACTTGTCTGTCAGTGTACGTAACAGAACAAATAAAAGTAAAAAAGAAAAAAAATAAAACAAACACGCACGGAATAAAGATGACTATTATATATGCACGCACTTAGATTTCTTGATGCCCCGTCGATCCTTAGTATCCCCGTGACCCGTATGCGCGGCCTAGCGGCTCGACCCCGTTCGCGCTCTGACCCAGTGCCCTCACCGCCTCCTGGAGATTCAGGCCTAAGGCCCCCCTTCGTGTGTAAGTAAGCCGCGCATTGCGCAAACGTTCCTCCTCCTCCTCCTCACGCGCACCCGCTCACTTCCCTTCCCTTTCGGTCGTGCCACATTTAACAGCGGACCCGTCGCTTCCTTTCCTCTCGCGGCGTCATTCCTGCGCTCCGGCTCCTGCCGAAGGACGAGGGAGGACGGCAGGGGCACGATTCGCAAGGATAAGAGGCTTTTGAGAAAACAAAAATGTTTAGTCAAGCGAACCGAGGCCGCGCTCTATTTTTTCCCTTAGAGTTTCAGAACGGAGACCCGGTTGAGCCGTAACTTTCTAATTTCTTTTTTTGCAGTCTCGCGATTACATTAAAAGACGCGAGTGTTAGCGACATAAGCGAGCAAACGATTCGTTGGTTGATATCCAACGGTATTCCTGCACTTTTGAATTTCGGGTTTTCGTAAAAAGAAACAAATGCGTACAAATCAAATTTCATTATTGCATTTTTATTTCATCTGCAACGAATATTATCGAATGGATGCTTAAAATAGACGTCTTCCATAATCCGATTTTTTTTTCGCTAAAAAACTTGATTCATCGTAAAAATTGACTTAAAGATGTTGCATTTTAAGGAAAAAATAAAAAATTACAAGTAAAAAAACTGAAAATATTAAACTACAAGAACAACAACCCTTGCATGACTTAATTAAACTGCTCTTAATGTCGTTAAACATGCGAATGAAATTCGGATTATGAAGAAACTATTTTTATTTTTAAATTCGGAATTAATTTGATTAGAATGAAACATTCTCGTAACACTTTAGTTACTGTATATTGTAATTGAATTAGACTCGGTTAATTTCACTTCTTTTTTCCCCATCTAAGGTACTGAGCAAGCGGAAACTTCGTTATAAAAACTTCTAAAGTAAAGTTCCTTAAATAATTGTTCAAGTGAATCGAATAAGTGCATTCCCATCCGACGAAATTATCGGTCTTGAGATAAATGCGCGCCGACAGCCGACGAGGCGCGTCACGCCTAGTCTTCCTTCTCGATCGAAATTATTTACACAATAAGCAATAAGAAAAAAATGAGGCCAAGCGCGAGGAGGCAGTTCTCGCCCCTTCCTCGCACTCATGCCATTTAAGAAGCCGAGAGAAAGAGAAGAAGTGACCGAGAGACGAGACCCGACCAAGGGAAGACCAAAGCGTTCGCTTCTCAGACGTCGAACGGCAACGCGGACAGTTGCGTGCCTCGTGTGATACTCCTTTTGTTCGCGTCCCCAGTTCAAAGGAAGTGAACGCGGCGCGAAATTCGAATTCTCCCTTATTTCCTGCGCTCCGGTCTTCAAAAAACAAAGTAAAAGAAACATCGCCCGGGCGAGACTCATTGGCGCCGATCGAGACTCCGAGGATCCCGGCTGCTGCGACGACCAGGGGGTAGGTACTCAAGTTATCCGTGAAAAACCAAACAAAAAACGCCAAAAGAAAAAGGAAAAATAACGCGCTCGCTAAGGATTCGTCGCTGGTCGCTGGCCAGGAGTCGCGACTGTTGTTTGAGAGGCCGCGTTGCTAATTAACCTACATTTTCCCGGATTTATGGTGAACGGCATGGCACAGAGAATCGAGTGATCGCGAGAATGGAGAACGCACGCGACCAATGAAAGCAATGCACGGACGATCGCACGCATAATGTACTCAGCTCGTAATTTTTTTTTTCTTTCTCAACAGTAAAATACCTCGAGTCTTTTAATGCGTGTGCTAATAAAATTGTCATGATAGTTCCTGTGGCTTTTATTAGAAGGGAAATTTTTTTCTTATTTTTTTTTTTGTGTTGGAAACGATGAAGGATCGTTAAACACTGAAATTTAGCTAATGTTTTATTTGTAATGATAAATCCTTGATTTTGTCTCTCGAATAAAATGTAAGCGTGAATATCAAATAATAAGTATACAAAGTTATTTCAATACATCTGCTTGAAACTGCGTTAATTCCAAATAGATTTATCAGTTTGGTATGCGATCGATCGCTTTTAAAAAAAAAGCTATAATTTTCGTAAATAGTAATAAATTTAGTTGGTGATACTGTATGGTATTGAGTTCATTATTTATTAATAATTACGAGTTTTACGAACTCATCTATCGTGTAATCATACTCGAATCTCCGACACACTTAGTATTTACTCTACAAACAATTGAAGTTTATGATAAGAATTCGTGCCCTCCATTGTAGAGCTTGTACATGATATTAATTTGTATTGTTAAATGTAAAATAGTATTTAATTAATAATACATTTATTGTAAAAATATGAGTGTGATTTACCAAAAATTATTATTTCATTGCATTTATATTTTACAACAATTTTATTTTGTTATAATTTATATCTATTTTTCATATTGAATAGTTCGTAAACGTTGTTGTTTGTTTCCCAAAAGATCAGCGGCTGAAAGAGATTTATTTCCAATCAATAGTGAAGAGCGATCAGCATCGAATATTTAATTTTAGAATATTTAATTATAGAAAATTAAAAATGTTCTCTTTGATTTGTTATTTTTTCTATTTTATTAAAAATGATGCAGCTTCGTCTTTGTTAATTGTTCATGCATTAACGTCCTTCTGTAATGGCATATAATTCACGAAATCCAATTTAAAAGTTTTCCTAATAATAAAAAAGGAATAATGAAATAATTGCATTTATCCATTATGTATTAGTTAACTTCAAATAAATTTGATTATTTAAGCGAATAAAATTACAATTTATGTAATAGAGGAACAAGAACTTTGATTATTGTCGCAATTAACTCTTTGATGGTTTACCTATCAACTTCGTTAAAAGGGCATAAATTAAATTAAATCCGTAATAGTAATAGTGCCGTCGAAAAGTGCATACTTTTATCAAAAGTCGTGAAATATCGATCAATTGGTTTCCTGACAGTGGCCAAGCTTTAATAATCCATTTAATAAATGTTTTTTACATTAGAATTATTATAACGAAGAGTATTGAATTTATTAATATATGAGAAGATGTACTCGAGCTACTAATAAAGTATAATAAGTTTGTGTTAAAACGTCAATACGATTGTACAATAGTGCAGGTTTAAGTTAACAAATACTAATTATTATAAAAAGAGTTATTTTTATAACTATACTCCAAAGAAAATATTGATTTACAATTACATTATTAAATATTATGATAACCGACAGAAATTATTTTTCATCTTATTAACAATTTTAAACCTTAAGATTCAAGTAACAATAGAATATTCATATTTTACGAGTATGCAAGTTTAATGATTAAATATACCGACATTATTTGAGACTGATTACGAAAGATAAAACATATTAATTCGATGATAAAATATATTATTCGAATAAACATATTAATACAGCTAAATAAAGCATTAATAAATTCTTAATAAAATTATTCACAATTTTGATACCGACTCAAACGTAAATTAAAATCTAATGTAAAAGCGTAGAAAACGCCTTATCACGCTATTCATATTACATTAAATGCTGATAAAACATCATTTCCTTATTTTCCTTAATCATTAGAATTAATGAAAGTTCGTAAACATTGAAAACAACAACGTTTATTTTATAAATAAATTATTTAATCGGTGATTCCTTACATTTATCCGCTTCTGTTTCCTTCCTTAATTTCATCAGTTAATATATTCTGCAAATAATATGCTAACAACGTTATGCGAATAAGGTAACACGAATGCAAAGCATGAAAATATCATTTTATTTCATTAGTGTATTTACGAGACTTGCAGATCAGATACTGCAACGACGACACTTCAACACCAGTAGTCATAAATTTAATCAATGTCAAGAGTCCACGAATGAATAAACTTTGTCTCAGAAGAAGCGACTTCGTCAGATGGTTGTTTACAATTTTCAACGCAATCATAATTCCGTGCCCGATTTCTGGTCCCTTGCGTTACAGGAAGGAGATCGAGGGTCGAACGTGACCGCCTCCGCTATTCCCCGCTCGCTAAAACTGGTGTCAAAAACTCATTACCCTCGCGGATGAGTTGTTTCAGGGTGAAATATCTCTCTAACTCCCTTGAGTCTAAACAACATATTCGCTCCGATACGTTTGGATCAGGTGAAAAAGCATAGCGAGTAAACTCGTCAATTTGTAGCGTCGGGAAAGTTACTTTCGGGAAGGTCTCTAAAAATAAAGTAAACGAGCCTAGATACTTTATTGAGCAAAATCTACGGTATATTTTTTAGGGCATTGTTTTATTAGGCGATTTTTGTAGTCGATCTATTAACGTAAAGTGTCCTTTATTAAAATCAGTATTTGTTCAGCTTTGCGAGATTATGATAAGATACTTTAAAGAATTTAGACGCGACAAGTTTTTACGGATCCAAGGGATTGTAAAGTAAATTAAAAAATAACATTACTCGCTGATATATTCAATTATAAAAATTGCGATATGAATTTTTGAGTAGCCATCATCATAAAATTCTATTATATTCTATGAAAGTCATCAAAATTTTCATGCACAACGTAAAACCATAATTCTCAAAATTATGGAAGTTGAAAGCATTTTTGGTTTTATGCTTGGTGTACATATTTCGATTACTTAAGTACAAAAACCCGTAGTGCTGTCACGCCTTAACTTATGTGTTCCGAGGTACAATGAGTTTTTGCATTAAACCAGTTTACACAGAAATAAACAAATGCTGACAAAAAATATGATCGAATTTTTTAGAAAACAGTAATGCCAAAGAAATAAGCGTATAAAAGAACATAATTAAAATTTGCGTCATTATTTAAAATTAAAAAGTACTTGTAAAATTTTGAAAATAAATTATAACTAAATCAAATAATTACTCTTAATATAATTTTTAAATTAAATATTTTCAGAAACTGTTGGTAACAAATATACATTTCTGATAAATATCTTAAAAATAAAAACATGAGAATTCTAATAAAACTTATGATATTTTTGTTTTGCTACCGTTGAAGGGGAATGTAAACTGTTTCGCTATTATCTCGCGATGAGACAATCCTGACTAAAGAATGTATACAACTATAAAATAATGGAAATTCACATGACCTTATCAGCTTGAAAAATGAAAACTTTGTACAAAAAAGGAAAATTTCTATGCTTCAGTAACGATACCTTAGGGCATTTGCATATTTAAAATACTTAATAAAACTTAATGACAAAGAATATGATTCTATAATTTTAATGAAACAATTTGTACTCGAGTTATTTGAGTTAAATTTTCATCATTGATTCGCTTTATGATTTCGAAAGGAAAGAAGTTGAAATAAAAACATTGAAACAAGTATCTGAAGTATCTTAGTCCTAAGAAATTGATATTATATCATTGATATTATACGCTATTTTACAAAATTTTTAAAGTGACATATTTTTTTAGTAAGTTAAAATATCTTGAAATTGAGTAAAGCTCCAAAGTTTGTCAATTTATCAATCCTTTGTCGTTTCATCGAATTAAACAAATTGTTTCATTTTTTATTATTTAATTAAATATTGAAATTTCCTCTTTAATATATGTAGCTCTTTAAAATAATTTCAAACTGCTTTAAGCTGCCTTTCGAGAGTTCGAAACAGTCACCTATAGGGCACACTGAAGTAGTTGATACTCTGACCAATAGAAGTCTTTAATACTTCCGAAAAAAGCTTTCGGACGAAAGCGGTTTCCAAAACTACGTATCGAAAACGTTTAAACTAAATTCTAGAAAACTTCAATGATTTTAAGTCCGTAATTTGAATTAGGACTAATTCTTTTGAAATATTTGTAAACGGTTGAAAAGAACTGAGAGAACTGAAAGAGAATTAAAGTAAAATTTATTGAAAAGAAATATTGTCTGTTTAAATAATTTTAATAGATAATTAAAAGAACAATGCATCAAGGCAATCAAATTTTCTATAAATGCTAAAATTACTCTTAACGTATACAAAAGTCGATAATTTAAAATAACTTATAGCTTAAATATCATTATAAAATGAAATGTAAATAAAATAGAATTTAACGGAATTATTTATTTTTTTATTAATATTTATTATTTTTAATAATATATATTTATTTATTTATTGGGCTATATCAACATTAAATCTGTTCGGAGTATTACATACTGCTAAACCTATTTAATATTTGTAAATAAGTATTATTAACTTTACTTGATTCAAATTTTCTATATTATATATTCTATCTATATTATTTATTCTATATTCTATATAAGTTAAATCTAAATATTATCATAAGTAATATACTGTTGCAAATAGGTAAAACTTAAATTATTTGGTATGAAATTAAGTTTTGAAGCTAACAAATAGACTCATATCTTAAATAAGTTTCTACTGTCTATATTAACATTAGCTTCATCATTTTTGCTTAGAGTTATCGAAGCCCTTTTTATCCATAAATCACTGTAAAGAAACTAAATTGCTTTAGAAACTATAGCTTTTAAATAATATAATATATCTAGAAAAGCAATTATATATCGCAAAAGATTTTCAAATCTTTTGATATTTAACTGAATTACAAACATTTAGCGTTTCATAGTGATTGGAAAAATATGCAATTACTCTTAATCAGCTGAGTGAGTGATATTAATTTTTTAAGAAGAAATAATTAGCACTTTTTTAAATTTCTTTTTTAAGGGAAACTGCGAAATTTATCTTATAAAGTTCTGCTCTTTTTATTTGAGAAAGCTCGTAAAAAGAGCTTTCGAGTTAATTTGAAAAGTTATTTGAAAATGGTCTTCATCAGAGAATGTGTCTTAAATTCACTTTTAAGGCATCCAAAAGATAACAATACAGTATATGTGATAATCTTTTGAGAATTTCTTATAAGTAAGAAGTTTCAAAACCTTTATAAGTTCTTATTCCTTGTTGTCATGTAATTTAAAAATGTTCTTTTGTCCAGACGATTTAATTTGCTCATATTTCACTACATATCAATAATTCTTTTTATTGATCAATAAACATATACACATTTATGAGAATTTCATGATAAATGTAAGAAAAACTTATAGTTTCTCTCACATTTCCCTAGTTCCTAACAAATTTTCTTATAAAAGGCAGTAATTCGAACAATTTATTATTTAAAACTTCGAAATCGTATTTGAAGTTTTCTAACGTATTTACAGTGTTAAGTTATTTAAGTGTTATATCTTGTAAAAAAAAGCATTTTTCCTACTTATTGTTATGTAGGCTTCCCCTCAGATTATATAAGGTACAATTTACATTTATTTTAATTTGATTGTCGTTATCTTACAGTATAAATTGTGTATAAATTTTAAATTAGTGCTGTCAATAACAGGCAAGCGATTAATAAAACAAGTGATAACAAAACGCCGTGAATGCAAAAAAACTATGCAGTAGTATGGTCGACAGGACATTAGATTAGCCTCGATGTCAATAAAATGCAAGCAAACTTCGAGAGAAAGAAAATAGATCTACAAGCGCGATTTCCCACGAATTTCGCTTAATGATTTTCAGCGCACGGAATCCCAAATTCGCGGAGTGAGCCGAATTCAGAGGATCGTTCGAGGCGTGAAGCATCGTCCCCTGAGAGTTACCATGTCGGACGGTTGCACCAGCTGCAGAGGTGCGAACTATGCGGGGGGCTGCCTGCAATTGGCCGCTCCCGGATCCGGGGGTGGTTGTTCCCCCCCGACGGCGGAATCTGCTGCGAGGATCAAAAGGCGCGTCCAGGTGCGCGCCAAGGTGCTCTACGGATCCGGAAAGGCCATCGCCAGTCTCCAAGCCCAGGAGAAGGCCGCACGACACTAACTCCTCGACAGTGAGTTCTCGCGGGCGATCATCGAACTTTTTCATTGAGATCGATGAATACGCACATTGCGGACTCGTGGAAAAAGAAGATCTTCGCTGTGTTCGAATGTATCGCTGATGATACGACGGAGATAACGATCTTCTTCATGTAATACTTAAAATAGGTTTGAAATGCGAAGTAATGGTGAATAATTTCGAGTTTGTGTAATGATATTCATGGATTTTTGCTAATTGATACAAATTCGTGTGTACTTTGAATCTTTATCATAGTTGAATAATCGCATGCTCGAAGACTTTTCTTGATTCAATTGCAGCCCGTTTTATAACTTTTATAATGATTAACGATTAATAATTTATATTTCTTATTACCTTGATAAAAACTTTCAATTTCTTTCCACCAGATCGAAATCGAATATTTGTTAAAATTAATGTGGATTCAGATTTAAAATCATAATTCTTTCTATATATAATGCAGTAAATCTTTAACGAAAGTATGCTAATATAATAATAACACTAACAAAGGAACGAAGGACAAGTTAGTTTCCATGTAGTTTCTTGAATAAGCAAAAAAACATTGAGGGAGTTGTATTAATTTGCGCGATCGAGTGACAATTGAGGATTTTGATTGCAAATTAACAAAAAGTAGCGACACAGTACGTCGTAATACAAAAAAAACTATACATCGCCGTCGGATGAAGAATTTAGTGCCAATACTCTATTTCTATACATTTGGACTCTGATCAACAAAAGATAATACACGTTTCTATCGGTACATTATCTCTCTCTCTCTCTCTCTCTCTCTCTCTCTATCTATCTATCTATCTATCTATCTACAAATCTGCCTCAACTTATCCGTGCGTATCTTGAATTCGATACCGAATTTATTGTATCGTGTATAAAATTGGCATATAGCCAGAGTATATTTGATTTGTAGTTTCAGAGTATGAAACAAAACTTATAATACCTGACACTTCCTTTACAAAGATAAGATTGAATTATTTCCGTAGTTGTTATCTATTTGAAAAGTAATTAAGTTGCCTGAATAATTTTAAAATGCGCGCATTCATGGAGATTCGGATCAATATATCGTCAGCCACCCGTGTTCCCTTTATTCGAGTCCAAACGCTAGTTACTCGACCCATAAAAATACAACGGCTTCAACTTGGCGTACGTAATTAACACGAATATAGAAACGGTGGTCGTCCAGGTGCTCGTTGAAAAAGCCAGTGGCCGCGCGTCGATCAAACAGGAACACAACCTGGAAATTAACGGTGGACACTCGTACATATACATGCCTTCTGAAAGAGCGCGTCCTTTCTCGCGTAATTTCGGGTCGTCG
The DNA here is from genome assembly GCA_018907045.1 of Wiebesia pumilae. NCBI lineage: Eukaryota > Metazoa > Arthropoda > Insecta > Hymenoptera > Agaonidae > Wiebesia > Wiebesia pumilae. The sequence continues at coordinate 376,166 of JACCHZ010000066.1, read as the reverse complement.
ACCACTGGCGCGCTATTGCACGATCGGTGCCGTCGATCTCGCGAACGCTCTTACCGCGATTTTTTGCACTTATTTTCCACTCTCCTCCAATCCCCGCGCGCCAGCCACCGTCTCGCTTAGAAACTTCCCTACTTACGAGAGCCTGAGAAAGAGAGAAGCGTCCTAACAGTAAAAAGCCGTGAAAAAACCGAGCGGCTTTTTGCTCCGGGCTAACCAATTGCGATCGACTCAGAACTGTTTTTAGGCGAAATCGTCAGCAGCTACGTAGAATCCTACCTTATCTGTGCGAACAGACAGATTGAAATCGAAATGCTACGGTCCCGAGGATGGAAAGACTGCGCTTTACAAACGGGGCAAAAAAGGAGCTACGAGCGTCAAACGGCCGCGTGAATACTTAATAAGCGGCGGCAGGAGGAAAAAAAGCGCAGCCTCGAGGCAGTGCGCGTGCCTCGGGTGAGATGAGCCCGCGGAGCGACTGCCGCCTTTAGTTGACGTTAACAGCCTCGCCCGTGATAACCGCGGCGCTTTTCGACCGACGTTCTCATGAGCATACATCGGCAGGATAATGGGTCTTCGTCCACTGTGAGTTATCGCATTATTCTTATATCTCATTCCCGATGATGCGTCTTGTTGTCATTTTGCAGGTTCGTCGTGGTTGCGCTCGCGACGATCGCCACCGCGGAAATTCTCCAGAAGAGCGAGGAGTCGCCGTCGACGAGGCTGAAGGGCGAAAATGGAGAGGACGACATGGAGGAGCGTTGGGTGTTGGAAGTGCCGAGGAACGGAGGGACGAGCAACGCGACCGAGTCACTCGTCGTGGAAGTGAAGGAGAGGACGGATGCGAGGGCAAACGTTGAACCGAGGGAGCAGGATTTCATTGAGGCTGCCGATTTTGGCTTGCGGGCGATGAACGATTTGTATCTTATTAAAGAACCCAAACTTTTTTCCATGGGTTTGTAAAGTTACAACTTTTTAATACCAAAGCGCGTGCTCTTGTGATATATTTCTGTACGCCTTTTTAGAATTCTATTCGGATGTTTCGCTTTATATTATTCGAATTAGCGTAAATATTCAATACGGTTGACGTTCGAGTAAATACTTTCATAATTTTCTACTCGAATTACCTGAAGGGTGACAAACATATTTTTCTTTTATTCTTCGAAATGAAAACGTCAAGTTGTGTATATGTAAAACACTTTTAAAGGAACTTTAAAGTAGTTAGTATATTAAAGTTTATTTTCTGAATAATATTTTCTTTATTTGGTTATTTGGAATTTTATCGCGCATAAGAACCGGGACCACGGTAACTAGCTTATATACTTTGCATAAATGTGTTTCAAAATCCCGCATAAGCTCGTATGATATTCAAGTATATATTCGTATTACATAAACTTTTACTATGGAAACTTTAAGCACTGATCATTGATTTTTATTAAATTATTCAGATTTTAATTTTAGTGGTTATGATAAAAAGGATAATATCATTGCTTTAAAAGGCTTAAGGGTTCAGGGCTGTATTTTTAAGTATATTTTATTGAAATTCAATATTACTTATTAATCGAATTAAGTGTAAAATTGATTTTAAAAGAATTATAATTTAATAGATGATGAATATAGTCACACCGACAAAATTACGTAAGTTTGCAATTGCTTCTGTTCTGTTGTAATAATTTTATTTTTTAATAAATGATGACTTTTTTGAAACAAAATATAAATAACATAAGGAAAAGTAATTTTCGAATAATATTTTTAATGCAACGAGTATGAACTAAATTTTTATAATTTGATTTTGATTTCTCACAGTTTTGAATACATACATAAAGTTCTTTGACATAAAATGTGCATTCTATCGTAACAGAATATAAAAATTCTGAACTTCAAAGCATTTTTTTGAACACTTAATATTCAAATTTGAATATTATTCAGTCTTAGTAATTTGGGTATTTTCACTTGAATATTTGAAATAACATTTATTCTTAGAATTTTTTTTAATAATTCTTCTTTAATTAGATTGTAATGTATAAGAAAAGAATGTTAAAATAGTGAATTTTCTAGGTAATTTAACTTCAACGTTTCATGTTTTAATAAAAATTAATTTTAATTTTTAGAACAAATTAGCTTATTTAATTTGAGGTATTGAAGGTAATTAATGACTCGGTGTCAATCTAAAGCTTTCAGTGCTTCTATGTAAATTTTTAAATTTCTTAATACAAAAATTTTATATCTTCATACTTTATATTAAAAGTTCAGTAAAACGAAACTTTATAGTTCGAAAACTATACCAATATAAATCATCTTAAATCTGTGATGTTACATTTAAAAAAGGTTGAATGTATTGTAATTTCCAAAAAGAATTTTCTTGCATACTTTATAATTTATGATGAATTTATTTTATTCTTTATAAATCCTTTACTCGCAAATACATACGTATTTAATTACTATCAAAAGTAAAACAAATTTTGTAAAGAATATAGTTTATGAATAACGAAATGTTGAATAAAAAAAAGATTTCTTCAAGAAAGAATTTTAGTTTATCTACCATGTTTTCAAAAGTAAAAAATATTCTATTTCCGTAACTAATTTACAGTCCCGTAATATGTATTTACTTTAATATTTCATTTATTAATTTTCAATATATGAATCATAAAATATATGCAGGTCTTTTTTTGAATCAAAACAATCCTGCACGTTACGTTGCTGCGTTTAATGTTCAGTCCAAAGAAGCTAAGCACTTAGCGAAATTTGGATATGCTGCTCTTGAAGCAGCTAAAAAGATACGTAGCAAGTAAGGAAATAATATTAATAGTATACTCTTTCTCTCTCTCTCTCTCTCTCTCGCTCTCTCGCTCTCTATTAAACATATTTATATGAATGCACGCAAATAACAACTAGTGTACAAAACTACAAAAATCTTTTAAATTTGTATTATAAGTTATAATTTATTTTCTCAATTATTTTCCTGACACTTGGTCATACATTATTTATCCGAAAAAATAAAATTGATGAATTTCGATTTATAAATTAATTTGTAAATTGTTAACATTAATTAGTATACAATTAAAATCTAAAAATAATTTACACAAAAATAATAAAAATGTAAAATGTTAAATTAGCTTGGATTAGATTTTAGGTCATTTATATACATTTGCAGATACCCTGATATTTCGAGACAATCTTCGATCTCACAAACAAATATACAGAGTGTACTTGGACAGCAGTGCCCAAAAAGGGGAATTCCGCAATGTCCCCCTGCAAGCTTGAAATATAGGACATCAGATGGAAGTTGTAATAATCTCAAAGAACTTTGGTGGGGATCTGCTATGTCGACAATGCAAAGGTCCGTCAGTTACACTCAGAAGCAATTTTAGTTAGAATTTACATTCAAGGTTAGGTCAAGGTTACCAAAATTTCACCTATTACATTAATATCTTCCGTATCCAACTCTATCGATATAATTGCGTTTATAACTTTAAGAAATTGTTCAAGCAAATTAGCTGTTAGCTCATTAAATTACTACAAATGGTAAAATGGTAGAGTCTGAATAAATGAACAAGTAAAATGAATAACATTTTTTTCATTGATTATTTTTTATTGAAGCAAATTAATTATAAGCCACATAATTGAAGATTCAAATATCTCACTTGCAACGTTAAAAGTTTCTTAAGAGCACTTAAGAAATTTTACTTAATGACTTCAATGTATTCTATCTAACTTTTTCCTTATACTTATGTTGAAATTAAATTTTTAACATTGAAACAGGTTCCAAACATTTAATACCGTTAAAAATGTCATCGTTGATAAGCCAATTGTTGCGTTTGTTTTTTTTTTTTTCAAGTTTCCAATTTTTACTTTTAAAGCAAAAAATATTAATTTCGTTCACATAAGTGTTATAATTTGAATTATACTACCAATAAAATCTGTAAACTTAACGACGTAGCATTAACTGTCTTGCATACAAGCATTCATTGCAGCTTTAAAAATTACTCAGGCTCAGCGCATTTTGAACACCGAAACAATATGCAGAGTCATACTGTAACGGTAAATAAAAAAATTCCATGGAAATAACGTAATTATAAAAACTGTATAAATGATTTTCCTTTGCAGATTTTTGCCATCGACGTACGATGACGGCGTCGAGAGCATTCGAAGGTCAGTGACCGGAAGTCTCTTACCAAGTGCTCGACAAGTAAGTGACCACATTCACGAAGAACGCGATGCTCCTCTTGTGTCGGTAACGCATATGTTGATGCAATGGGGACAGTTTATCGATCATGACATAACTGGTAAACATCTATTCCTCGCTTTTCATTTATCAAACGTGTTATTACGCTATTTATTCTAACGCATCGCATCTCCATCATGTAATATGTATATTTAGAAAAGCTGATAATTAATGATTGTAATAACTGTTTCTCGATAAAAAAGAACCTCATACATCTCGTATAGTGTAAAAATATTGAATCTTATTTTTAGCGACTGGTCAAAGTACAGCATTCAATGGTTCAGTGCCACAATGCTGCCTAAACAGCGGTTTGGGTTTTCAACCACCAGAATTTATGGTAAATATACATTGGATAAAATAATTCGTTATTAACAGTCGTCAAGAGAGTTTTGTTCGAAATAGAAAAGAGATCGTATACTTTATTATATTTATTTTCGATTAAGCATCCAGATTGTCTGCCAATTGCTGTGCATCCTCAAGACAGTCACTTGAGCAAATTAAACGTTCGATGCTTGGAGTTCGTGAGAAGTGGCCCAGCTCCAAGGGAAGACTGTGATTTTGGAGCGAGGGAACAACTCTCCCAGGTGACGAGCTTCATCGATGCTTCTACCGTATATAGCAGTAGTGCTCGTCAATGCGATAGTCTTCGAATCTTCCGAAATGGTAAATACATCTTGTGTATAAGTCATTCTAAATTATTTACTAGATGTTAAATATTAAAAAAAACTCTGAGCTAATAGTGGTACAGTATAAGTTCAATTTTACATAGAATATTTGTATAGGAAATTTTTGTTCTCTTGGCTTATGTCGATACAAGCAATTCTTTTAATGTATTAAATGCAGGATCTTAATAATTTACAATATAAAAAATTCTTCGATATTTTTTAATTTGAATATTTTTATGTTTATAATATAAGAGTTAGTATATTTTTATATAAATAAATATATAACTTTCGCACACGCCCATAATTATATTCAATTATACATGTAAAAGTAATTTTACAGTTCGAGATTTTAACAGTAATGTGAATAAATTTAATAGCCACTTAATTATGAACTTTCACAACATTTATTAAACCAGCAATATTTATATGCATTCATTTGACATTTTTGAAGTAAAGTACTTGACGTACATGTTCGTTCACTTATCTAAATAGAAAATTATTTCACAAAAAAATTCAAAAATGTGATACGAGAAAAATTTTCTTTTATATATTAATAAAATATTTTTCCATATTAAGAATTACGTCTTTAAATAATATCGTAGATTAACTTTTTGATTTTTAATCGAAGAATAATAAATATGAACTATTCATTTCTATATTTTAATAATGAGATTTTAAGTAAATTAAAAAATCAAGGCACGGAGTTTCATATTAAACACAGATTTATAATTATATAATACGAATTATGATAAATTAAAAGACACATTCATCTTTTTATCACAAATGTAATAAAGACTCTGTTATTATACAAGTAAGCCTGTAAAATATATTAAAGTAATCTTCAAAGTAATTATACTGATGCTGTATCAAACGTAAATGAATTTGTAAAAAGAGTAGAAAAATATACTTAGGCACTACGGAGCGTTTATTTTTAATAGAATAAGAAATATTAACAGTAAAATCTAATTTTTTAACCTTAGATTAAAACAATTATATATTGATTTTTATTTTCATTTCTAGACAAGGAAGCATATATAAAAGATACTGTGTAATTGTAAAAAAAGTTTCTTTATTTTTGCCTTAGTCTAAATAAATGTCACTCGAATAACATGATAATCTTAGAATAATTTTCAGCTTTTAAGACAAATTATTTTTAAAATTATTCTCAGTAATAACGTTTATTTATAAATAATTAGCTTTTATTTTATTATTTTTTACAGTTACAAATATATTCAAAAAAACATTGATAAAAATGATAAAATAAAATGTTAAGTCGAGTATTTCTACAAGACACTTATTATCAGTTCCTTTCGTTAGGGTACAATTAATTTTCGAAAATATATTAAATGCTATTTATTATTTTAAAGATGGAAGAAATATTTTTACCTTACAAAAGCAAATTTTCAGATTAAATGTCATAATATGCGTTTCATCGTGAATTACACTTTCATCGATATCGCTTGCATTTTCAATTAAAAGAAATTTCGTTTTTTCAGCTAAATCATCGTGGTGATACTATTTAAAAAATAATTACAAAGCTTGGCTAAAACGTCTTTCTTTTAATGAAGCATCATTATTAATTTGTTATCATTCATGATATATTAATTACGAAAAATCATATAAGTAGCTATAATGGAACTAATATTTACAGCTATTAAAATTGATTAAATAATTGGAATATAAATAATATTTATAGAGGTTTTACGATATATTTTTTATATTAGCCAATAACCTACATAATTTTAAATAAATAATCTGTTTCACTTGAAAATTCCAATGTTTTATTTCAGTGCTCGATTGCTCACATATATACAATAATAACAAACAAAATAAAACTCTCTCAGGTCTCATGCAATACGGTAAAATTCAGTCTCGAAGGCCAGTTTTGCCCCGCGATGATTCAGATCTTTGTCGACGAGGTTCTCTGTCAACAAGTTGCTTCAGGGCAGGTGACGGCCGCTTGAGTGAACAACCAGCTCTCACTTCACTTCACGTTGTCTTTTTACGGATGCACAATCGTCTTGCAACGTTAATGTCAGCCCTTAATCAGCACTGGAGTGACGAGAAGATCTTTCAAGAGACACGTAAAGTTGTTGGTGCACTCGTTCAGCACATAACTTATCGAGAATTTTTACCAATTGTATTGGGTAAAACAATTTTGTTCTATTTCCATTTGTCTTCTTTTGCTCTTTTTATGTATATTTATTGATTTTCTTTTTAATTCATATTGACTGTTAGGACATGAAGTAATGAAGATCTTTGATATCGAGCCACTTCGAAAAGGCTACTATAGGGCATACGATGAATCAGTTAATCCAAATATAGCCAATGCTTTTTCCAGTGCTGCATATCGTTTCGGACATTCTCTAGTTCAGCATAGCTTTTTACGATTTGATAGAAAACATGAGCCAATTTCAAATAGTAAGTTATTAATTAAAGATTAGAAACTAATAGTCAAACATAATAGTTGTATTATGGAATTAGGAAAATTAATATTGTGCTCGTAGATGTAACAATACATGAAGAATTCAGTAATCCAGTTAATCTAGAAACTGCTGGATCAGTTGATCGTATACTACTCGGTTTGGTAAACCAACCATCTCAAAAAAGAGACGAATTCATATCCGAAGAATTAACGAATCATTTGTTTCAAACACCTGGATTTCCGTTCGGCATGGATTTAGCATCTCTAAATATACAACGAGGTCGAGATCATGGAATTCCGCCATTTGTAGAATGGAGACTGCCTTGTATGTTAAGCCCAATTGAAAATTGGAAGGATCTTGAGCGAATAATGGCACCTGAAACAGCGAAGAAATTCAAAGATCTTTATGCTGCTGTAGAAGATATAGATCTGTTCTCAGCTGGTTTAGCTGAAAAACCAGTTGTCGGCGGCTTAGTTGGAGCTACATTTGCCTGCATTATTGCTCAACAGTTTAAAAGTTTGCGTAAAGGTGACAGATTTTGGTATGAAAATCCATTTATCAAAAGCGGTTTCACGCCTGCACAACTTCAACAAATTAGAAAAGTTACCTTAGCTCAAATTTTGTGTCGCACATTAGATAACATTGATAACATTCAACCATTTGTGATGTTAGCAGCTGATAATCTTAGAAACCAACGATTAACTTGTAACAATCCAATATTAGATCAAATTAATCTACATCCTTGGATTGAAAATCCATTTCAGCAGCGTGAATCATCAGTTTCAAATGAGGGTGTTTATAACGATGAAGAAGAGAGAGAAGAATTAAGCGTTAACATTCACGATACGGAACCACGTGCTGCAGGGACAATAAAGTTGAACCAAAGAAGTCCACAAAGACAGAATCCAGTTAAATCAAAAATTAATCAACAAAATCGAATTGTTGTAAAACGACCTCTTGGTCCGGGTGAGAATATCACGATAATTGTTAATAATCACGCAGTACATTCACCAATTATTATCCGTGATTCTATATACGGATCAAATGTCCATGTCAACCAACTGTCAAATTCAGCATCGAGTCCAAATCAACCACATATAAAGTCAGAATATCAAAAGCCACCTACTTTAAGCGACGATTTCGTTCAATTTATAGCTTCTGCGCAAACGACACCATTATCACAGAAACCATACGATGATTCATCTCAGGAGATTATTCCATACTACCCTCATAGTTTTAATGATAAAAGTAATCCTAATCCTCCTAATTTTGGCTTGAATACAAAACCAATAAATAATTACTATCCAAATAATGAATTCTTTGCATACAACCTTCCAAATTTATTAAACACAATTCGCCCACACTTACAGCAGAACGATTTTAATGAAAGTCAAGAAGGACTTTATTTGACTACAAAAAAAATAAAACCAACGCATCGACCTACTTCAAAGCCATTATCAGAACAAACTGATTTTAATGGAAATCATCAAGAATCCGATTTTTTAACAAAAAGACCTAATTTAGGATATCGACCAAATGTAAAACGACCTACTACTAATTATAAACAAGGTGCAGACTCTAATCTTTCATCTAAACTACAAGGATCATACAGTCAAATTAGCAGGTTCGTTTGTATAATTAAATAAAATATCAAATACCGAAATACATTAAGAAATAAAATTAAGATTAATATATTCACCGATTTAATTTGATATAATAGTTTGATTGAAAACCCTCATACTGCATTAAAAGTTATTGAATTTTATTATATGTAACTTGAAGTAAAACATTCTATTAACAAAAATATCTTACATTAAATAAAAATTAATATTCTTATATTTTCAGAGTGAAACTTCTTTTTAAATATAATGACTATTCTTTTTAGTTCTTTAGCACGTAAGTGCTAAATTACAATAATAGAGTAAATTCAGCTTACGTTATTATCGGTTTATTCGTGTAAACACAAAAAAAGATAATTAAAAATCAAATTACAATTAGGTATTAAAGCTTAACGTTGAAATTATATGAAATATATAATTTTGTTTTAATAATTATATTTATATTATTATAATTAAATTTTTTAATTAAATTAAAAATTATAATATATCACTTTTTTACTTTATTTTTACGAGAAAATGCAATCACTTAATTATTTCTTAATTTTTTACAAAGTCAAAATGTTGTTGTTATCTTTAAAAGTAATAATATACATTTAAATCACTATTTATGCATAAGCTTCTGAATTTCAATAAATAATTTAAATCCGAAAGCATTCATCAATAATATCAAAATATATTATAATTTGTTAAAACTATAAAATAAAATTATTTCTTATAACCTGCTAGAATTTTTAACTTTTGACAGACCTCATGAAAACACGCATTCATCGCAGACTAATATTAATCCATATTTAAATTTCGAACCAAACAAGTCAAATCGTGATGAAAATAATCCAAATTATCAACCAAGACCAATAAAAACGCCAACAGAATCGTCTAAAAATTCTCCAAATCGACGTTACAGTGAAAAAAAACCACCGATTCAAGGTAATAATAAAATAGATTTTATATATTCAGCGGAGCGCAGAAATAAAATTAATAGAAGCTAAATTATAATTTGATTACATATTTACCAACAACTTTAGGAGCTAGCAATTCACATTATCAAAGCAAGCATACAATATCTAGAATACCGACTAAACAAGATAAGTGGAAAAATTCAAACATCTCTCAGCACTTATACTCTTATGGTAGTAATTTTTCAGATTCTTTAAGCAGCAAACCATCGCAAAATCCAAATTACTATTTTCAAACAGATTTCACAACTGATGAGAATTTAAACTTGAATTACAACTTGCAAAAAAATGAAATGGATCGTCAAAGTCCTAATTATCTTCATAATCACACTACTATATCTGAAATAAAGTATGTTTCAACAAATAATAAGCCACAAAAACAAACAATAAAGATTGACATAGATTTACCAAAACCTATAGCTAAATTACAAAATCGAGATGCTGAAAAGGATAAAATTGAAAACTCAACAAAAACAGTAGTACCTGCTATCGATTTTAAATTAATACAAAAATTTTTAAAAAGTAATGAATCTAAAAATACTTACCAAGAAATCGTTGATCAATTTACTAATGCACATGTTATTAAAGAACAGTTTAAGTTAATGATAGCCACGGATATTATTCATGAAACTGAATTGTCAACAAAATCGACTGTACAAAAAGTACTCGAAACAAATTTAAGCAGGTAAAACAGTGTATTGGTATTTTAATTAGTATTTATCATTATACAACGTTAAAAAATAGTAATTTTAAATAATTATACTTTTATAATTTTAGAATCATTAATGATACATCGCCAATATCTTCGAATCCAAAAGTTCCTTTATATACGATTAATAGTAATGAACTACCAAGGCCTATAAAGTTAAGACATGGAAATTAATTGTAACTATTGAATTATATTTAATTATGATTTCTTGTAACTATAAATGCAGTATTTCACTATTTCAATATATGTATTTAATTTTTTCTATAATTTTTAGTTGATATTTATAAAATAAGAGTAAATTATATAAAATACATAATAATTTAAACAATAAAAATCTATTTGTTCCACAACATAAAGCCTGTATGATATTACGAAAGACTTATAATTGATAAGAGAATGTTTGAATTACACGAATTGAAATATCATGAAATACACATTAAAATATCATCAAATAATGTTATAAAATGATGATAATAAGTTTAAGTAGCTGCAATTATATGAAAAGAATTAAAACTATATATTTGAAAAGCACTATTTTCATAAATATTAATACGTCTTAAGAAAATATCAATAACTGTAGATCTATTAATGGAATAAATCATAGACAATATTTATGCTTTTAAGGTTTTATTTCTTCAGTTTTCTTCTAGTTTCTCGAAATTACTAAAACGCTATATATGCCTAATTAATTTGTTTTCTAAAATATTCATAATAAGTTTTTGGAACTCATCTCAAATTAAACTTATTTTATTTTAAGAATAAATTAAAAAAGAATTACTTTATACACTACATATTCAAAATAATATATTTACGTGAGCTTATTGTCTGAAAAATATGCGTTTAACGAACCAAAACTGTTTAGCTTTACTATACATATTGAAATAATAGCTTTACTAACGTAAATTTAAGGAAAAAATTGAAAGATAAACTTGTAAAGTAAATATCTACACAGAATTGAATTATAATCTCACTTATTTTAATAATCACTTTACGATGTTTCCCGGCGAAAATTCAAAACTATTACATTCTAAATCAACTGTAGCCTAGTCTTAATAGTTTACAAGTCATAAAGTGTAAATGCAGAATCATAAAACCAATTTAAGTTTTTTATTTAACCTTTTCCTATACTTTGCTTTAGAAATTAGAAAGAAAACTCAATCAATTTAGAATTTATATCTCGATAGCAATGATAATAAGTACCTATGCGTGTGCCTGAAGAAGCGCAAAGTACAAAAAACGTTTTATTACTGATATAGATATCGGTAAATAACTAGCACTTTAAATAAAATAGTGAAGATATATTTCATTGAATTATCATAAGTATATCAAAATATTGTACTTCCATATATTTAATGTTACATTGTTCGATTTTATTTATGTTTTCAATATTACAATAACTTCGTTTGTTTGAAAATTTTTTACGAATATGTGCCAACAAATTATTTAATTGTCTTGCGAATCAATTAATTAATTTATCATAATTGGAATATTTTCTAGTGTAATCCTTACATTAAAAAAATAATAAATCAATATAAACAGTTCAATCTAAACGTACTTAAGTCATTAGTATATATACTTGAATTAAAATTTATGGTTTACATAAAAATAACGTGGAAAAGTAAATTATTTTTCTTTATTATTTATAATATCTATAAATTAGATATTATAAATATCTAATGAAAACGAAACTCAAATATTTGAATTATTGCTCTATATGAGAGTTTAAATATGTTAATATATAATGATATAAGCTTTATTCGAGAAGAAGAAATATTGTAATGAACAATAATAATAGAGAAAAACAATTACTGAAGAGATATCCGAACAGACGTGGTAGTTCAGTTGTAAAATAATTAATTTGTTTCTAATTATATGGGAAATGTTTCTTAAAAATAAAATAATTTCTGAAAAAATTTGTTTAGATATTAAATTTAGTTGATAAAAGTGTTTTCTTAATTTTTTATGCACGACTAATTTTTGGCAACATTTCAATATTTCAGATTAATTCGAAATCAAAACTTCTATCAATATACTCTATTGAAAAAAATTACCGATATGTACGTGTAAAATATTTTGTTAATTGTTCATATTTCATACATTATTTTATCCAAAAAAAAGTAATAAATTTATATCTTTATAATATAGATAATAACTTTTTTCCACATAATTTTCTACGTAATAGTAACAATTAAAAAATATGTGAGTTGAATTTTCATCGACTCATTATTTAAAAGCAAAGTATATGATACTTTGAGAAAATTAATTTCTGTGTAAATCACATTGCTTGATCCAGTATTTAAATATGTTTTTACATGCATTTATTTCACGCAAAATGAATAAATTAAGTAGTTTTTAAAGTAGAAAATGTAGGATCTTACAGTTTTCTATGAAATATATTTAACAAATCGAATTTGTCTCGAGACTTATAAAAGAACATAAATATATTATTCGCGTTATAATATAGCTAAATATACCAGAAACAATTTGTAAATTAATTAACACAAATTCAAAAAATAAATAGCATTTTTTATATTCCATCTTAAATGTATTGTGATCTATCGTACCGTATAAGATCGCTTACCTTGACCATACGATTAGTTGGATTCTAAAATTGAAAACAACTTATTTTTAAATATCGAATATTTTCGAAAATGTACCTAGAATTAAAAGCTATAAGTAGTTGGGATTAACTTAATATTGATGTATTTATACCTAAGAAAAAAATAAAATATGATAAATGTAAAGTAATTAATTTTACTTTAGTCTGAAATAAAAGTGAAAATATCTAGGAAAATATTCTAAAAAAATATATTTTTATTTATAAGAGACAGTGAAAATAGTGTAATTATCATTAAAATTAAAAATAAACTTCGATCAAAACAAAATTCGATCAAATTTATGTAATATATTTAGAGTTTAAATTTCCTAATTAAAAATTGATGAAACGTTCACTAGATACATATGTGAAGAATATACAATAATTACAACTGCACATAAATCTTAACAGAAAATTAATCAACGATATTAGTTAAAATTATTTTTGTGAATTACCAAGTAGCCGCATGTTCGCCCTTTAGTAATTTTCGAAAAATTATCAGTACAACATAATAATAACTAAATTATTTCTTCAGTTCAAAGGTTTTTCCATTAAAAAAAAGTATAATTTACAAGAAATTGGTGTTTCTGTGACGAAACAACTGTAAGTTCAAAATTCGATTCCAAATCAACTGTCCCGATTTCACGCACTACTGCAGATTTACTCGTCTCCTATTATTCAAATTATATTAAAAACTCGAAACGGTTGATCTCGTGCAATAGAACAGATCCTGCCCTCATTCGGATGAAATTCGTACGCGAGGATATCGCGGCGGGTAACAAGTTTGCAAACGCAACTTTATTCCCCGTTTCTGTTCCCTTTAAGGTTAACGCGTGGCTCGCGGATGTAACACGCGGCTCGCACAAACCGTACGTACACACGCGCATCGACCAATCAGAATAGAGCGTCCAGAGTTGCTACTACAGCGAGTGACCGGCGAAGGCCGAGTGTTGCAGGACTCGCGCACGCGTCCGTAAAAGTCAATGTTCCGAGGATCGCATCTTGTACCGCGAGAACGACGCTGATTGGTCGGCTTCGGTCGAAGGTCTGTGGCAAGTGGTCCATTGGAGCGTGGATCTAGACATGGTCATGGTCGCGCAGGAAAAGGTTCGGAGAATCGTACACCAACCTTTAAGGTGACAAGTATGACATCTTTAGCGGAGTGGGTATATTAATGAGCTTGAAGGTTGCAAAGCCGCAGAAAGCCGTATCTTACTTAATGCCATCGGTGTAAATATACTTTAAATTATTTATAAAAAAAGGAAAGGAAGTCTGAACTAAAAACGACAGTCACTGAACCTTCGTGCGTACGTTAATTGCACATTGCGTGGAGAAACGTATAATAAAGCCATTCGGTACAAAAGCATTTCTTATGAGCGATTATATTATAAACTAAAAATTAAATTAATTCAATTTTGTTTAATTGTTATAGTTTTCTAAATAATGGATATAACTTCTTTGGAGAAAGCAATATTTAAATGCTTCGAAGTTACATTGCAGACACAATTTATAAACAATCGACGACTATTCAACAATGTTAAAGCAATTGAAGGCGAAAATCATTTCGTACCATATACCCGTGCAATATGAATCATTCGTTTAAGCCGTAACATTTATATTGCTTTGTGCAACGAGCAGATATAAAGCAGAGTTTCGATGAACATTTTGCTTGTGAAATAATGCACGGAATTTAATACAATACAAAATTAAATAATGCAAAATTTATCAACAGTTTAAAATATCCTTGTTTTTACTATCTAACTTCTATTCTTTGGGCGAAAAATAGTAAACGCCACTTTTTTACAATCGGCGACAACGAATCTCCTGATTAATTCTTAAAATTATACACAAGCACAGCGGTGCACAAGGCAAGTGACCGCGACGCAAACGTTCGAGCGAACTTATGAAATCTCGTCTAGAACGATATCGAAAACGTCCATAATCATCTTTTCAAATTGATAACGTAACCGCGATCTCGTATCCAGGAAACAATTCAAACAACGTTCTTTCGTGAATTTCAACGGATTCCTCGAAACGCCGAAAGCACGAATGGTCGATACGTCCATCGCGAAGATAAACCTCGAGAACCGCCGCGCACTGCATCTGCGATAATACACGTGCGCGAGAGAGAGGGAGAGAGTATGTGAGAACGAGATGGAAGGGCACACAGCGAGTGTGGTGTTGGCCTAACGGTTAATGTCGGTCGGGTGCGTGCGTGCGTCGACGCTGGAGGAACTTCATCAGTCGCTAGTGGCGCGTCTCGGGCGTAACGTCGCTCTTGGTCGTTGGTTTCTTCGGTGGGTCTGTCCTCGCCTTCTACCCACGGTCGTACACACTCGAGAGCGCGGCAGTGGTGCGCGTCGATCCTCCTCGAGAGGATGGGGGCTCGCAAGGAGCAGCCGTTGTCGTTGGGCGTCCTGGGCTTGCTGTTCTTGCTTTCGTTGAGACTCGTCGCTGCGGAGATGAGCGAGAGCCTCGAGCGGAGGCTGAACGAGACGATGGCACTCGAGTCGATCAAGTACAGTAGCGTCAACGACACCGGGCTGCCCTACAACGCCTCCACCAGGTTCAATCCCAGGGGCATGGGTCAACTCTACAACGTCACCAATATGTTCATCGACCTCGTGCAGGCGAAGCAGGCCTACCCGGAGGGTGAGTCCTTGATTCCTTGCTTCCTAGTGATGCACCACCTCCTGCCCGCGCACCTCGTGCTGTACCAACGACAACAAAGCGTCAACGGCTCCTCGACGAGCCTCGAATGGGTCCTGACATAATTATCACCGCGCGAGAGGTTAACGGTGCATTACCCGCGCGGAGAGACAATGGAGCAGCAGCTGCGACTCCCCCGAGAGGCGCAACACTTCCATTCGAGGTCATGCGCGCTCGAGCGGAGAAAGCGAGGGGACGACCTCTCGGCGATGCTGCCCCGCGTTCCCCCTTCCGTCCCACCAAACCGAGATAAAGGGACGTTGGACCGATATTCCGGCGCTCCAAATTGGATATTTAAATCCTTTCTCTTCTGCTTAGATCGTGGAAAAAAGTGCGTGGTTAAACAACAAGAATTTCGTGGTCGGCGCTAATGGACACTTAATTTTATCGGCACTTGTCGCGGTGTTGAAAGCTACTGATATTGCGGACGTCTTAGCTGTTTCCCCGAGTAAGAATACAAGGTTGGCGTTTATGCGATACGTGCTTCTTACTTTGTTTCTGCACTGCAGCAGCAATTACGAACGGCCAAGTGTCGCTTTCCAACACTTGAAACTACAAATTATTATTGATATGGTCGTCAAAATAGTCTGCACGAGAATATGGCCTTTTTACATTTACCGCTCCGGGACTCTTATGCTGTTCTCATTGACGAAATAGTTGCAGCCCGCGGAGTAAATTATTTTTTAATTTGGGCGAACTGAGCGGGCTATTTTTTGTTCTGCGTTTGCCCTACTTTTTGCGTCCGGTGGTTAATTATTGTTCGTGTTAATTGGTAGAAAAATTTTTAACCGAGTTGGGAGTCTTAGGGGAATGAACTGCCCAATTTAAAAATCAGAGGAGAAATATTTCTGCGGACGTATAGTTAGAAAAGCTGCGAGATAGTATCCGGAGCTTTGTTTTCTAGGAATATGCGTACTTGTATTGCCCGTCAACTTAAAAGGAATTTGTTTACCGGTCATCATATTTCTTGGAGAATACCAGAAATAATTGTTTTCTATTTCAGGCTTTTCCTTGCTTTTTATGAATTTACATTTGTCGTTGCTTTCTTTTTATGGTAAAACCAAAGACTCTTAATAATCATTTTATTCATAAAATGCAATCTTAAATAAAACGAATTGTATAACATGTTAGATATTGTTAAAGTTTTTATGAGAAAAAAATGACGAATTGAGCTCGCGATGAAAACATTTTTCTTTTGTTTGATAAATATTGTAATAGTAAACGTATTAGGTTAAAAGTTCACAAAATGTTTAATAATTAACGGTATGTACAATACAAACCTTATGATCTACTTATCCGTTTTATATCAATACATGACACTAAAGAAAAAAAATTGATGTACAGCGTACCTTATTTTACTAAACTCTATGGTACAATAAAATATTACTGCACTCTTTAAATAAATAAATAAAAAAGAAACAATAGTTATGGTCTAGCAATTGCTGACAATGTATTTATATAAGATTTTATATATACAATACTTTCATTAGCTTATAACGAATTGAAGGTTATTAAATTTTTTTTTGTTATAAATTGAATTTGATTTAATTAAAATTATTAATTGATGCAGATTCGGTATGACAGGTCATGTTAAGGGTAATATAAAAATTTATCCAAATTATTCAATTTAAACTGTAACAATAAGTAAATCATTTTACTCGTAAAATGAAGCTCGTTTCTTTTATCCTATACGATAATATAATATATCTCGTAGAATTGATGCTGCTAACTTATAAATAAATGCAAAGGCTGATAAGAAGTATGAAAAGAGTGGGAAATAAAATTTCAGTAAAATGAATTTTAGTTGCTTCTAGTTAAATTTGTTTATAATGTGCCGCTCATTTGTTAAAAATTCGTAAAAGAGAAGCATTATTTTCAGACATAACGTAAAAATTCCCTGTTATTTATACAAATTATTAATGGTTAACTTTGTACGTGATAGCTTACGTTTTCACACAAATTGTAAATTATATTTTATTTCTTTAAACAAGTCATTTTTAAATTTATTTATGGATCAAGTAAAACTGATGATTTCAGGTTTTCGAATTTATGTTGGTGTATTTTTCCCAGTATGTATTTAAAATTAACAAAGTTTACAGTATCTATAATCGGGATTTATATTTTTCCAAAAGTTTACTGATAGAAAGTATTAAATAAATAACATGTCCTCGTACTTATCACAAAAATGAAAAGTACATAATCACAGAGGCCTCGACAATTGTTCTACAGATAAGATATCGGTCTAAGATATTTATCTTATAACAAATTGAATTTTATTAAATGTAAGTATCATAGGTATTATAATTTTATTAACATTACCTTATCTTAAATATCGAAACATGATTCTTTCAGAAATATTAGAAAAAAATGAAATGCTAGAAACTGTACAACATATGAATCTTAAAAGAATGTTGTACACTAAAATGGTTCGACAAAAATTAGAGTTTATATTTCGAACGCGTATTTAACATTTCAAAGTCTTTCCTTTTTCAATTTTAATTTGCTGTTGACGCAGTGGAAAAAAGACATTCAATTACATATATTTATTCATAAACTTCTTCGTGCACTTGTTTATCTAAAATTAGAAAATTTAACACGGACTCTATGATAATATTATAACATAATGTAAATGATCGTTAATTAATTCATGTATTTTTATCATAATTATCTTGAAGTTAGTTTTGCGAAGAGTGGTTCCATCGAAAATTTACTATCCTATATGATTCTCTAAATATTCATTCAATTTGAATTAAATTTTTTTTTAATCTTAACGTTTGTTGAAAACACGAGCAAAATCTCAAATGCGCTAATTATAAAAAAATTCAAAACAACTTATGGATGGGAAAATATTATTATTAGTATTCGTAATATGGAATAAGAATTTATAATAGCAAATTTCTTTTATAAAAAGCATATAATATATAATTGTGATGTAGAGAATTAAAATAAAATTTCTTATTTGTCACGTTTATTTTGCAAGTGATAAGTTAACGAGTTAGAGAAGATGTTTAAATTCATGTGTAAGATGGAAAAAATTGAAAAAATAAATGCATGACTAATATTTAATAACTAACTTTCTAATGCATGCATACTGATGTATGCTTATTTTATAAAATTAATCTTACAGTGAATTTTCATTTGTTAATCAACTTGGGTTTTTATGACTTTCACAAAATCACCACATTGAACTTGCGGATATTCACCAATAAGTGGTGGTTCTATTAATAAGATGGATATTTAAACGCATTTTATTGCACAGTGTGGCTTATGATATTTGCTTTCACATTGTACGTTAGCAATATCAAAAATTCCAAAATGTTTATTTGTATGATTTATGGCTCAATATTGAAGTACCCAAGAGGTGCTATATCTTAAAATTCTACAAAATCTCTGATTCGACAGATCGTAAAAGTGGTCGAGAGCCAAGAACTTCCGTTTATTGCGAATAGTAAAATTTACTACTTTATGTAAGAAATTCGAGATCCCCTTGCAATTCTACCTTGTATAAAATTTTCTGGCCTACTAAAAAAGTTGCTGTTTTTTATGTAGCGCAGTTTATTACTTTTAACGTGCGAGTATTCACAAAAAAGAGCAGTCGTTTTACAAGTTACATATATCGTTTATTTATTACTAATTTATATTGTTACGATATTATAAACTGTACACACATTGAGACAAGAATACCTGCAATTGTAAAAATAATACACTACGTACGCTTTGCGCAAGTCATATAATGCTGAATATAACACGCGTAAATGATGCATTGCATCATTTTTTATATAAAAGTACATTTTACATAAAATTATAATTGAAATTATAAGTACCAACTAAATAATAACGCTAAATAATCGTTCTAATTTTTACCTAAGTATCAATTACAGAAAATACAGATGTCAGATATTTAGTCTTTTTTTATATTAACTTTCGTAAATTTCAAAATAGCCCATATTCCAGGATATAAAGTATAATATACAGTAAATTTGTTTAAAGTACTTTTTGGTATCGTTTCAAGTGTACAAATTTGAAATTCATGCGAGTTTCGCGTACTCTTTTCTACCCAATTCTTAGAATTCATTGATATTACGCCTATGTAAAATGAAAATAAGTAATTAAAAAAGGCAAAGAAGAAATAAGTGAGGAGTATAAATACGATATTCATGAAAAGAAATTTCATACACGAAATCTGACTAACATCCAATGACGTGTACGACGTATTTATCTTTGCATGAGTTTTACATTTCCAACATAAAGGAATAATAAGAATAAACTAAGAAATATTACAATTATCTTCGAAGAATGTATACTCCCAAATCGTAATGAAATAAAAAAAACTTTCCTTCTAAAATTATTCTTTCTATCGATAGGTTTATAGCTTTATTTGCGTTGTGCAGTTTAAAGTTTTGTCAATTATCTCTTCATTAGAATAAAAGTATAACCAGCTTGTTCGCGATTTACAAAATTCAAGTTCGTTAATTGTGGCAGGTATACAAATGAACATGCTTACAATTGCTCATGTGAAATAGATGCAAAACGTCAAAATGGTACGGGATACATGTAGAGTGTGTATTATGCGCTGGAAAAGCTCGGATCACGGTAAGTGAGCTGCAAAAGCAGCGGAATCGACGCGGTATTGACGTGCAACAAGATGAACTATTCGGAGGGTGGTAATTCAGCATGAATGTGGATTACTTGTAGTGTGAAATTTGACTATCGGTAACGTCGTATATGAACATTGATTACGGGCATGATGAGGATTCCATGAGTTCCTCAGGCGTCCTCCATTCAATCAAATAATTTCAAATTTCCTTAGTCTGGTAGATTTAATCAACTACGTTTTATTAAAGGAGTTTTAATTAAAAGTGCTGAATTAGTTGTACAATAGCAATAGCTCCACAGAATAGTAGCACGTAGGAAAGCTGGTTCGGGAAATAAAAATATTGCGTCATTCTTTTTCAAATAATCGATTCGAGATGCACGATGCAATGCACGTACAAAAATTAAAAAACAATCATCTATTGTTTGTCTATTAGATTTGTCGATTTTGAAAATACATTATACCAAATTTTAGAGATCATCTGCATTTCTCCTTTTTCGTGATTTTATTGCAAAAATATACGTAGATAAGCTCAACAGTGCAAGATTTTTATTTTTGCTATAAATATTGCACTGCAAACGTAAGTTCATTTGCTATTTACCGTATCGGTTGTAAACGACAAGAAAAAGTTGTTAAGCTAAAATAAAAATATCTCTTTCAATCATCACTAAAGTCCCTACATCATCTGTACACGCGTGAAAATTATGGCACGACAACTTTGGAAGATGTTTTAACATTAGACTTCCCTCAACTTAAAATATTCAATTCATATGTACTATGATGAATCATAACTCTACGGAGAAGCAAACAGGATTTAGGCACAAAATAACATGAAGAATAATTTTAAATTAAAATCGTTTTATTACTATAATAAAGATCGATATTGCACATCCTCTTAAATTCAGTACATTTAAAAATAATTTTAAATTCGTATATTTAAAAATAATAATCCTTAGTCTATATTGTCATTAAAATAATCATTTATTTTAATGTAATAATTCTGTTTTCAATGTGGTGCATAAAATATTGGTCTGTATTTCTAAAATAAAACTGCATTCTGTGTTTTTATTTTTAGCTTTATGCCTGAAAGCGAATATTTTTTAAATATTCAGAAAAACTGTGTAATAAGAAAAAATAATAAATTGCCAACTGCGCGCTCTATTTTCATTAGTGATCGATTTTTTTAAACTTTATCAATTTTACGGAGGAAAGCTGTACTTGGTAATGGTCCCTATAATTTATTGAATAAAACTTAATGAATTTATTTCTAATATATTTATTACTTCACTGGTTTCAATTAAAATACAAATATTATCGTAGTCATCGACTATAATTACCATTTTATCATGGATAATTTTTTCTTCTAGTACTGTTAAACGTATGCGCTATCAATAATAATATCGGAAAATATTATTTTTAATTACTTCACGGACTATATATTCTTGTTTCATTATGAAACTCTAACGATAAAATATCAAAAACCAATAGACGATGGAGCAGGACTTCGATATTATCATTAATTTAAAAGTTTATTACGAAAGTAAAATTTTATCATCATTGTTTTAAATATTCATTGTGTACAAGTGGATGGATGCGCATTTGACTAATCTCGATTGAACATTGATTTAACATTTTTTTAATTTTCCTTTAAAAATATTTTGGTTGTGGCTTGGTATCTTTAAACGTATAAGAGTGACGATACAGTCTGAACAATCATTTTGAAAAATTCAATTTTCATTAATACATTTATTAACACGACATTTTTTTAGAAACTAGGATACGGCAAATTGTTGTTTAAAGTAGTTTATTAGACCTGATTAATGAGTTTTTTGGATCAAACATTATCCATAACAAGGTTATGTATGTTTTTAAATTTGTTTTCAAACACAAGCGCCTTGAAAAGCTTTCAACGGAGGATTTGAAAATGTATTCCCTTTACTTTAACGAAACTTTTATAGTTACAATATAAGAATATAAAAAAATGTAATAATAAAATTTTTAATTTATTCTCGTCATAATTTTCGGTACAAAAATATCGAGTAATTTTTCAGTTGAGTAGAATGTACCACCTTTAAATTAATTAGCTATGCGATGAAATATTATTTTAGACTGAATAATAATTATAAGTAAAACTACATGGTACGATCGAGATTTTACTTCTTAAGAATTTAAGATATAGTTTGATATGCAATGAAACATTTAGTAGAGCATCGTAATGAAGCGATGCGGGTATGAATTAGACATCCAATGAGTATTCGGTCAAAGTATGCTGGCGCTGGCCCCTTGAGAAGATTCAATTATATCAAGGCACTTTTTTATCTAAACTATAAATATTTATAACTATGACAAATATATTTCTAAATATAACACACACACATATATATATATATATATATATATATATATATATATATATATAAAACATAAAGATCAACAATGATACATTTATCGCGAACGATCGTAATAAGTTCTGGCCTTAAAGCATAAACTAAGAACAGAGAATTGAATGAGCTGAGCACAATCCTTATCTATAATGTATTTGTATTTCAAATAATACGTAATCGATGATGATAATGTTGATAATAATAATAATAATAGCACAGTCATTGCGCTTAGCAAGAAATAAATCCATTGATATACCGCAGGAGTCTGTATTTTATCAACTTTCACGCAGAATGATTTTAGAGAAATTTTCTTTAGAACGGCATTTTACGTCGCCTCATTGAATTGTAAATGACTGTGCACAAATATACAATGTCTAAATATTCGGCATCAGTATGCAGTGCCGGAAATAATGTCGCATCGTCTCCGGCGGGCCAACGGCTCGAGCTTCTAAAAATGTAAGCGATTACACAATCGGGTGAACAGAATCGGACTTTGTTAATAAAAATTAATTGTCCGTTATAGAGAAGCGAGTTTAGAAACAGAGGAAAAGCGCGACATGAAGCAGTCGATATTCACCAAAATCATAAAAAAATTTTATGGCGTCGCCGATCGTCTCGCCTCGTCAAATGAGATCACCTCGCAAGCGTTGGAAAGTCAATTATTTGACCGTAGCTGAGCTCGTGAAATCATCGCTCCCAAGCGGAAGCATAACAGGTCTCGCGATTTATAAAACTGCTTAGATACCTGAGTTGCAGGGCCGGGGAGAGGGAAGCAAGGCGCCCGCGGCGAACTGCCAACAAGAAACGCGGACACAAAGGAGAGGATCGATGCGACGTCGACTCAGACCTGCGAGAAACCAAATCGCTGCGACCACCACCGTGGCTCTAATTTATTGAAACGTCGGATTTCCGTCGAGAGCCTGGACTTTCTGAAAAAATGGGTCTGAAAAAATACGTTCTTATCGGCTGAAAGATGATCCGACAGACGCCGATTGTTCTTGGACTTCCTAAAACTCGGAGCCGCTCGGGCGCTTCCTCGCCATTGTTCGAGATTGATGAAACGAGAGAGGAAAGGGATCGGCGGGCATAGTTCGCTTTGCATCAGCTTTATTAACAGCTGGAGTTAATTTCTGCGCGCAAGCGTCGAATAAAATATTCATTTTGCAAATCATGATTCAACGAAAGTCCCCAGCCTCTTTCGTATGCGCTTACGGCGACAGCTGCAGCGCACCGCCTGCGAGTGTCTTACACACCCCACACACTTTTGTACAATGGCTGAGACGCTTACGGACTGACTGACTGTATTCCACATTTACATACGTATGCGCGATATGGAATATGCTTGTGCGCGTACGTGACAAGTGCTCCGACGGCTAGGGTTACGCTTAGTTTGCGTTCTTTGGAAAGTCCGCGACTGGGTGGATTCAATCGACTGCGTAAAGAGAAAAAACTTAATAATCTCGAATCATATTCACCCGTAGAAAGGCCCACTTTCCAAGCGCTTATTTTCACTGTCCAAGAACGACAAAAAAGGGCACAGGACTTGTAATATCTTCCATCTCCCGACGCAAAAAACAAAAGCCAATAATTCTCCTGTAATTTTTTTAATCTCGACATCCCAGAAGCTTGTCAATGTTATCCATCGCCAGAGTCTTCTGGCGATCTCTCGCCGGTAAACGTTCCGCACTGGCGCGCGAGTCGTTCCTCCGCGAAGGGCAATTGCAGCCCGTCGCCATGTTTGCCGTCATTGTCCCGGAAAAGTACGTCGCGTATCTGCCGGACAAGAAGCTCCTCGGGTTGATTGATGCCTAGGAAAGTCGTGAAACCGCGTCGTTTTTGTCCTTATTGGAGTGCCATGTGACCCGCTTTCGGGGACTTGGCACCCGCTTTCTCACGCTCTTCTTCTCCGGATTCTCGATTAATACGTCTCGTGGATTCTCATCGCGTGCGTAGGAATTGGAAGGAATTGCTTGCTTTAGAAGCTGGTTCATTTCCGGAGCACCGGTGAGCTCTCTCTCTCTCTCTCTCTCTCTCTCTCTAGCTCGTTTCGCGGTTGTTGCGAGGAGGATCGACGAAGGTTGTCGCGCGGTACTCGTGTCTCTCCCTCTCGCCGGGCGGGAGGAAGAGACGCGCGCACGCATGCGCGACTCGTCCTGACGCGAGTCGGGTCACAAGCAGCTAATCGGGAAATTTTGCGCCAACCCCGAGAAAGTGGAATGCGCTGAAAAATTACGAGAAATTTGAACCCAAACGCGAAAGAATTATGTCGAGTTTGCGAAACAGGGTTGCGAGGGATTTGGCTGTCGTGTTTACGTAGCGGTAGATCACTGTGTTTTTTTATGACGTTGAACGGCGCTCGTATTTTACTATCGCATCTATAAAATTCGTACGTAACGTACCGACGCAATTGCTTTATTTGTTCGCGGCCTACACCGGTTACTAATCACTTATCGAGTAGCCTTTCTTCGCGTCACTCGCTCGAGCCAAGTATCGCCAATCGCGCGACTCGAAATTCTCGTGACATTGAAATAGTTGGGAGTTAATTAGCGTGTACTAATTGAGCGTAACGCTAGTGCGAATCGCTTCCGTCGTTCTGATGAAATAACGCTGGAGGTTCGATTTTTTGCAAAGTTGCCCGTGATTAATGACGCTGCTTTAAAAATTGTTGGTAAACCCTTAATAAACCGTTCGCGGTACATTGCGCGCGTCTTTTTCGGTACGTACAATTTGTTATCTGTATCCGGTCAGGCTTTTTATCCCCCTTTAATCCCTCACCCCACCCTTGCCATATTTCGCCGTGAAACGAAATGGCTCTTGTCTCTTTGGATTCACGCTCGCCTGCGCACCGCTTGCGCACTTCGCTGCAATCAGTAATGATATAGTGATGCAAGTAGGTTTATTACACAGTCGCCGATGATTAAATCTCGCGAATGAAAACCCCTAGTGGCTTCTCTTCCTGTACAAGATTTCAGCTTCAAAATCTCGCGTTACGTTACTTTTATCGCATTTTCATGCGCATTCTAACGGCTCGTTGAGTACCAACACTTTCTCCATTTTTTTCGTTCTTATTTGTATTTTCATCTCTTCCACCATCGCTCGACTCGTGAATCATTCCAGCAGATATTATTCTTAGCATCGTTATCAAAAAAATTCAGTTGGACTTGAAACGAAACGAAACAGATAATAATAAATAATAATAGATTTTTTCACCTAAATAATGTTTTATTGTGGGAAATATTAGTTTTTTTTATATGAATTATAAACCGCTGTGTCGAGCATATCTATTTAGTACAAAATTTATCAGCGCTTCCGTCGAAAATAAAAAAAATCCGATGACTATAAACGGTACACTCGTATTTGCGCTTGTATTAGTAAGTCGACGAACTATTTCGTTTATATATTACATTCGATCTAGCTGAATAATTTTAATTCTTCTTCGATATAATTTTTTTGCAGTGTATGAGCGCTCTAAATTTATTTGTTTAACCCTATTATCAACATCTCAAAGCTCAATTAACTCGCAAAAGTTTGTATGAACGTTGCGCACTTTCGTTACACGAAGGTGAACTGTTTTATTTACAATCTTCCCAGTAAGATACGCTTTTAGAGTATTCAAAAATAAAGCCTCTAAGAGGACTCTCCAAATATAATTTTATCAACTTTAACTAAAACGAAGTTAGTAAAATATTTTAAATAATATAAAGTTCAACGTGCGTTGAGCTTGGAAATGATGCATAAATAGCTTTGCTTTAATTTTAAATAATATGCCGAGTCACCGAGTCGTTTAGAGGTCGAATCATACGCTGTTGGTGCGTACATTAATTTATGCATAATTCCAAAGTTCCGTTCTATACGAAGATTTATCAAATCAATGAGATCTTTTAGTCTATTTTCACTTTATGAAATTCTGCTTTCGCTTCCCTCTCTCTCTCTCTCTCTCTCTCTCTCTTTCTCTCTCACCCACTTACTAAATACATTGCCGTAAATTTTCAGGAGATGTACGAAGAAGACAGAATAAAAAAACACCTTTCGTTTCAGGGAAGGAAAGACCTCCGAGTAAATCTCGAAGAGGCATTTGGTTCCTAGTAATAGATAGAAGTCCCAAATTAAAAACACAATGTGAGGAAATACTCGTGTAGAAATTATTTTTACTAAAAATAAGGAAACATTAACAAAAAAAGAAATTCTTTGTTTGTGACTAAGTATTTGTATCGACTTTCAATTACAATGTTTAATATACGGATATTAATTAATGATAAAAGTCTCATTTGAAGAGATATATTCATAATGACGAAACAAAGTGGACTTTTATCGATATTAAATAGTATTAAATGCATGTTGAGGAGGCTTGTACAAGAAATGATAAAAGAATACAGGTGCTTTTAAATATTACGCAATGCAGATACAGTATTTACTTATATTATACATGAGCAAATTTTTAAATACATAGACGATATAATGATTGAAATAATTTAACGTGCATTCTTAGGTATCTTACGCAGATGCTTTAACGTGATTATTACAATCGTAACTAAGGAAACGAATGACTCACTTTAGTGATCGTTACGAATATAAATAAGCTGCAAAAACGTAGGGGGATTAGCGGAACACTTAAGTCTTTTCATAATATATGTGGAAAAATAGAGAGTAGACCAAGTCTATAAAATATATGAGTGACATCTAAAACCGTATCAAATACTCTCGCGTTTTGCGTTAATATGTTTTCCTAAAAAAAAATAAATATAGATTTTCTTTCTCTCTATCGTTTTCCTGCAAAAACAAACTCAACTTTTAAATGAAAATAGATATTTCGAATTCAATATACAAAATGAATTCACCTGAGAGTATCCCTTTCAATTTCTAGGTAGAAGTATAATATTGACCTCTCCGGCGCGACTTGCCAAGTCGACCGTAAATCAATAAAACGGTTTCACTTGAAGCAATACTGTTTCATATGAAAAACTCAAATGTCGTTGTCCTCTATGTCGCTGTAATTAATCATTGAAAAAAGAAGTATTAAGTAAATATATTTACGGTTCGTAGAGTAGCGTTGGAAAAAATTTTCCCAGAGGCGCTTTGTGGCGATGATACTTCTCCAAGCATAAAATTATTTGCTTCGAATTTCATGCAAATTATTCCAATACAGAAACAAATAGATTTGCGTAAATCGCAATTAGTTTTTCGTTACCCTAATTGGTTATTCGGCAAATAATCGGTAAAACTGATCGTTAGTGGAACTTTCACCCCGCGTTCACTAGGCTATTCTCTTAAGTTCATCAAAAATGTTGTTGCGGTAATTTCAAGCTGATACCATTCTAGAAAATTAGCGTTGCTTATTATTAGATGTTAATATTAATGCTACGAAACAATTAATATTTTGATAATGATTCTTTTGCGAATTTTGTGTAAGACTTGTAGTGGTTGTAAGTTGTATTAATGATACTTGTTTCTTATAAAAATAGCTGTGAACGAATCAAAATATCTATGTAAAATCCTACCAATTATTTGAAACATACGGTACTATAATCTTAATACTCAAATATTTGCTTACAGAAAAACATATTTACATATAACAAATAAACCGACAAAATCACTTCTCTTAATATTGATATTGTTAATCGCATCAACATCGTAAAAACGCTTGAAAAAGTGTACAACTATTATTTGTTAGATATTTATTTATTAACAATATTTTTATTTCAGGCATATCATAATGTTTCGCATTTAGATTTAAGAATGTGAATTAATTAGATAAAAACTAAATATCTAAATAATCTAAAAAGTTAATGAATAAAATTTATAGCTTAATACGTATCTTTCAGCCACATAATAGTCTAACTTTAATAAATTCTAAATGCTACATTCTACGCAGTGAGAAATACGATAAAAAACTATAACTTTTATTATTACGTATCGTAAGTTCTCATTTTGTTTAAAAATTGATGTTTACTTTTTTTGTCTTAACTAATTTAAGTATTATTGAATTGTGGAAATTTAAAGATTCAGATCTAACGCGATATAATTTTCTTCTTTGTCGTTGCCACGTTAACTTTGCACCTCTTAATTTTACAATCGGTGAACATTTTAAGCTAAAGTTTAAATTAGTTTAAAAAGTCAGGATTTACATTGATAACATTTAACGGTGAACTGTCGAATCTTTCTTTTCTTACGCGTATTTGAAATAATTATCGAGACAATACTTTTGACAATTACGTGAAAAAGAATTTTCTAGCGTTCCAAGTGTCTCCATAATGAGTACACTTCTAAACTGTCAATTTAAAGTGTCAAATGAAAATATCGGTATTTTGAACTTTGCGATGAAGATACGACCCTCTTTACAGATTATGTGTCATAACACCAAGAGATTCTCCAACGAGGAAATACCGTCGTTAAGAGCGCTATCTATCATATCGCTCATAAACCACAATGAAATTCCCATTTACGTAATTTTATTTCAGAAAGCATAAAGTTTGAACAAATAAGCGAAAATGGTCTTCAAAAAACAACAGCTCCACTGATAATCCAGGCTAAAAGAGCGATCAACGGTTAAAAATACTTTTAAAAGCATCGCTTATTCCCGAAAAATTTCAAGTGCACGTTACCGAGCGTGTCTACGATCTTAGCTTAACAACGACTCAGAACCTTTCCGAGAAGTAAATTACGGAGTTCATTACGATAATTCTCTGGCAATTGCTCGCGTACGTTCGCTCGGCATTGACTTTGGCGTGTCTCGCTAAGGCGACCTTCCCATACGGATATAACGTCGATCGGGGCTACGTGGGCTCCTAGTTTTCGATCTCGCCTTAACAAAACATGCTCTCCTTGCCTCGTTGGAAATACTCGAAGCTGCTTACCGAGTACATGGTATCGCTGAGCGAGGATATGGTGGGATCGTCGCGGTCCTGGATTCTGAAGAAGAATAGAATGCGTGTCGATGATTATCGTCATGACGATTTTGCTCAATATTCTTTATCACATTTCGAAATTCTAGGTATATCGTTCGATTATATGGTAACTCGTGGCATAAAATAAAGCGGCTTGTTTCGAATTGCCGATTCCGTATTTGTCCGTATCAGAATAGAGTATTTTATAATTAATACAGTACATTGTAAAACAGTGCGATCTGATTACAGATTTTCGTAAGTAAATCTAAGTACAGGCTTAGATAAACCAGTATAATGATTATAATCACATATAATGAGACATTTTCGTTTAATTTAATTTAACCATGTATTAAACGCTCCGTTTATATTATCTTTTGGGTTTTAATTACAATTACTCGTCTAACATCGATTTTTAATATACGACATCGAGTAACTGCATAATGTCTGTCGTTGTTTAATATTTTACGGAAACTTTAGATCCGAAAGAGGATATGTACATTCTGTATCTATTTTTCTTTTTTTCTTCCTAGTCTAATACAATAGAACATATTTAGCTTGCGTACCAAGAAAAATATAACTGAGTAAAAATGTAACTTGAGAATTATCGCGGATTGTAAGGCAATTAATGTTTCAATGATTATTATTAAATGCATTCATAATAGCAGAAATATATAAGCAAATTTGTAATATTATTATAGTTGTATAATATTGGACTTTCTGGGATAGTATATCCTTTCGAAATATAATACCATATTTGAAATTTGTAAATTACCTTTATAACTGTACAGGGAAATAATTACATTTTTATATGATATTGGAGCTGCTGTTGAAGTAAAATTAACTTTAAATATATTTCGTCTAAAATATAAAAAAATCTCCTCTGTTAATGTTTCCGAGAAATAATTATTAAGTTCACATTAGTAGTTGTTGCAACATCGTTCAAAAATACACGTATTTTTCGCTCAAAAGCCTTAAAAAATTGAAATTTCAATGCCTCCTTTCATAATAATAAAAAGTATATTCTTCAGATGAAAAGGATAACAATGTCAAGCTATTATATACTCATAATTTGCAATTATGCTTATGAAGTACATAAATTGTTCACTCGTAGTTGTAGCAGCGGCTCATGCATAACGTCATTATGTATGCTTGGTTTAAAATACAATAAAAAGTCACGGGCTCGTAACTTTTGGACAACTTTTTGTAACTAATAATGCAAATGATTCGAAAAGAGCGTGCGCTGGAAATTTCTTAAGGTATTTATTGAATTTGGCCGTTTTTTCTCTACTGAGCTTCGGATAAGTGCATCGAAGGAGCACCCAAGTCTAAGCAACGATTTCGGCAGGATGTACGCAGTCGCCCCCATTCGATCCTTACGGTTGAACGCGCATGCGTAAAGTCAGCTGATATTTAATATGGCACAGCATCTTTACAAGGGATAACAATATTTTACGATTTTTCTTTTTTCTCGAGAGTAGGAGGTCTTCAAAATTTTGTACGTGACGTTGTTTCTTATGAAAATATCATCGATATCATGGTTGAAGGTGGTATGCTTTTATGGATTGCGTTTCACAATTTCTTATGCAATGATGAGATATGAAGTACTTGTAGACCTTGTGTAAATTCTCGGCGCATCGAATATCATTCGAAACATCACCGAGATTAATATAGGTGTTTTTTTTTTGGTGTTTTGTACTTTTTACTTTTACTTTTGATTTGATGTTATATTGCTTGTATTCCAAGGATGGATTTACGTTGAACGAAATGAATGAAATGCTTTAGAAGATTTGAAGAATTCTAAAAAATGATTTCTTCATTTTTCCGTAATTGTTTCTTAAAGTCACGGATCGTGTGCACTTTATCGGCTGACATGTTTTATATTTAATCTGAAGTAAAAGCACTGTTATCGCGCTTTTATTTGCAATGCTTAAAATTGATTAAGCATTGTTTATAATTCCCATTTCAACATTATTTTAAGTATTTCCAATAAATAAAAATATTTTCGATTTTTCTTATGATATTAATAGTATCATACACATACAATGTTTAACTATAATTTTATTCTACCCTATAAAAAAAAGGTTTATGAAATTTAAATATTTTTTAGTTGGTATACCATTTATTAATAGCTTTACATTCTTGACTATTTATATACTTAATTATAAAGTAAAAAAACGTACATTGTGATTTCCGTCACTAATAAAAATAAAATTACTTGTATAAAATGAGTTCGTTCAATTATAAACGTATCTATTTTATGCTTTGTATTTTAATAATTTTTCTTTGTATTAATTTTATTATTAAAAGTTTTTTTAACGAAAATAATTACATCAATCTTTTTATTGTAGAGAATATTGCTATATGAATTTTTTCAACCTTTTATTATACCGAGAAAATCATTATATTTATATTGTATTTGCATTTCAAGCTCATAATATTAATCTATAATCACTGTGAAGAAAATGTTTTCAAGTTAGAGAAATTGTTAGCCTTGAAATACGATTTTCTCAGCTGATGAATGGTTATATTAGGGTTCTGTGTTATTTTGAATGTATATATATATATATATACATACATACGTTCTAAAAATTAAATCTCACACGTTTTTTTTTGTATAAATTGTCATATAGTAAATAATAAATGAATAATAACGTAAATACATAGTGAGCTTGAACTACATTTTGAAGCTTTTCAATAAAGTTTTTATTTTCAAAATGCATTTCTTGAAATGTCTATCAATTTCTTTCTGATTTTTTGAGGAATCATTCAAATAATTTTCCTTTAATCTTTCTAGAAGATTAAAATTAATTATTGTTCGTTTTGAAAAAATGTTATGAAAAAATAATAAATAAAATAAAAATCAGGCAAAAATATGAAAATACAATATTATAGTAGTTTTTTTCCTTTCTTTTTTTTCTAATATTTTCAAAGGTGTCTTCTTGAACTTACTTCAGAGTTACGTTGGAATGAAATATTCCAATAATTCGATAAAAATGATTCTTCATTCAACTTTAATTCCTTGAAATTTCGATTATCTTGTAACTCACATAACTCGCTTTATAATAAAAAAATAATAAACAAAAAATTCGCAAAACTGAAAATAAAAGCTTAAAAATACTTCAAGCTACATAATGCTCTGTATAGCTGCTCGATATATCGGACCTGGACATTAAAAAAATGTAAAAATGTTGATTGTCTCGTAGTCGGTAACCTCATTGATGACCTTACCGACATTTCAGGAATGATCCTTTTGAAGAACGGTTCCCCGGTGTTTGCGGACCCGGCCTCGGAGTGGCGCATCATCGTGACGCATTACGGTGGATTGGCTGGATTGGGCCTGGCCGGGATCCTCCTCGCGGCGGTGCTGCCCTGCGTGGGTCTGTTTTTCTGCTGCTGCAGGTGTGCGGGACATTGCGGCGCCCGTAGCGAGCCCTTCGACAAGAAGCACGACCACTGCCGCAAGATCATGCTGAGCGTCATCCTGATCGGTTTCGCTACCATTCACCTCTTTGGGGTCGTCTGCGCTTTCGTCACCAACGAACAGATGCAGGAGGGAACACGCGACCTGCCGCGAGCCACGCGCACCAGCCTCGGCGACGTTAAGCTCTACCTGGGCACGACCAAGCGCCAAGTCGAGATGCTGCTGAAGCTTAATTACGACGAGCTAGAATTTGCCCTCAATGGTATACTACAGGCGAGTGGGAAAATTGTTACCGAACAACTCGCAGAGTCTTCTCACGCCGTCTCCCTCATGAACCTCAACGACATCGTTGCCGGCCTCGACAACATACGCAAAGATCTCAAGATGATGAACGACATTACCAAAGAGCTTAGGAACAACGCGTCGCACCTGGAGATCCGTAATTAACTGCACATGCCTTTGTTCTCGAATCTTTGAGTGGCTATATGTTGCTAACCTGGTCTTTTTTTCCTTTTTTTCTCTTAGTTGTTCGAAAAGTCCGGGGTAATCTTCTCCAGACCTTGACTAACTGCGGTACGCAGGACTGTAAGGACGTGATGCATAAGTACAAGATAAGCGAGATGACGGTTAAAGTAGATTTCGATAAGGTGAGCAGCCCACTTTTATGCTTATTCATCGACTGTATATCTCAATTACAACTCACATTTCAAAATCGATCTGTATAATATAGCATACGATATATAATCATTTATTCATTTTTAATGCAGTACTTGGACCGATATTTTCCAAAGGTACATATATCCGCACATTCTATCTATACATATGTATATAAAACACTAACTCTCGAGCTATTAAGTCTGGTCATTTTTTAATTTATTAATTTCTTTTTATTTACATAGTTTATACATTTCAGCATTACTGGAATGTAAATAGTAACATACTTAGGCACTTTTTCATAATTATCAAAGAATGATGTATTTTTTTTTCTTTTACGTATAAAAAAATAATGTAAGCAAATCTATTTATTGTGTAAATTTATTTCCTTTCATGCTTGCCAATATAGCTTGATTCTGTAAGTTACCTGTTGTGCATGCGGTACCTAATAATTTCGTATGCTCTAAGTTTGTGTCGCTGGAACACAGCGAAACATTCGTAATTTATTTCTAGAGGTTTTTTTTAATTATGGTCGCATGTGTTCCATCGGTGCAAGCTTCAGTCTCAACGTCGTCGTGTAGAAAATAGAAATGAATAATTAGCCAGCATGAAAATACGAGAATACATAAACGCGAATTAACATCGGCGATTCGTAAATAAGTGTTCAAGCTGATGTGTCTCGTTGCAGCTACCGGATCTAGATGTGACGTACGCGTTGAATAACATTTCTCACCTCATGGATGATAACATCGTGATGGAGGTGCGTAAAGGCATGGACCAGTTCATGAACATCCAGAAGGAGATCCAACAGGCGGTGAACCAGACGATACCGGTGGTGAGCGCGAGCATAAGACGGGCCGGGGAATCCCTTGCCACCATTGCTGGCAACATCGTTCAGCTGATCGATCGATTGAACGTCGACATTGATAAGAACTACATGCCAACACTGGAGTTCGCGAGACGGCATATCGAACAATATTCGCCGTACAGGTAAAAGAAATCTTCGACAATAAAACGTTAAACGTAGTCATTAATGGGGTAAATCTCATTTTAGATACTATCTGGGCTTGGGTATTTCGGGCATTCTTCTTACTGTTCTCATCTGTTTGAGTTTTGGCCTGTTGTGTGGTATTTGCGGAAAACGGCCAGACGGCTACGGGGACGATTGTTGCAATAAGGGCTCCGGAGCTCGCTTTCTCATGATGTAAGTAATTAATGATTATGTAGAAGTGTACAATTGATTTTATGGATCTTAAACGTTAAAACGCACTTAGGGCGGTATGGATAATTTTCCTACTGACGAGCATATTGATGATCATAACGGTCGCGCACATGATAACAGGAGTCCTGGTCGAGCGGGCGATTTGCGAGCCACTGAAAAATCCTAATGATAATAGGATGTTTGAGCTGGTCGATAAGTATTTGCGGATCAAGCAAGTTCTGTATCCTAAAAATCCCTATGCCGATATAAATATGAGTCACATACTGAAGTGAGTTTGCTAACACTGTCTACTTTCCAGAGACATTTAATGCGCGATGGATCTTGATTGTATTGGTCTTTCATTGCAGCTCTTGCCACAGGAACGAAACGATTTATAGGGTACTGAAACTACAATATATCATCGACGTGGACTCACTAAGAGGTTACATCGATCGTTATGATATCAATCAGACGATTCATCAGTTGGAGCAAAAGATCAGCCTTTCGCACGATTACAAAATCATAAGTGAAGCAGCGAGGGAGAAGCTTAATGCCTTAGCTCAAAGTGGATTGAGTGACATTAAGTTTTATCAATATACCGAGAACTTGAAAGACAATATCACGAACATTAATCTCGAGCAGCTGGGAACTAAGTTACGTGAGCTTGCGTTTAGACTACCAAACGGTTACGAAAACGTCAAGGAAGACCTGCTGAAGAATGCTTACGATCTCGAGGGCTATCATCGGGATATCGTCAATCCTATGAGTAATTTAAGTAGTCTGTTGAGCAACAGTGCCATAGAATTACAAGAGCATATTAAATTCAATCATTCATCCATGGCGGAAGCTATTCATTCCTTGGTTAATGAGGTTGACAAGGCCCAGATATTTATTACTGAAAGTGGACCTGCGCACGTTAAAACGGTAATTAATATATCACTGCTAAAGTGAAAACTAATTCTCATAAAATTTCGCTTTAAAATATTTTAATCAATAAAATACATTGAAATGCAAATAGTATTGAATTTTTGAAAATATTTTCGTATTATAATATCTTTTTAATAATTTATCTAAATTTTTTTATCACTTCTAATAATACCAATAATTATTTTTATTAAGAACTTGCGTACATTTTTTACCTGTATTTTAAAAAATGATCAGTAGATGCAGTCGCATTTATTCATTAATAGTAATCATAAATGTTCCGATTCATAAAATCCACATCATAACTATAGTAATCTCAACTAGAATTTATAAAAATGATGCATTACTATCTTAGAAAAATTAGTGTAAAGTAAAATAGTAATTTTTAATAACTGATATCATTGAAAAAATTAAACTTACGTTAATAATTAAAAAAAATCTCGTTTACTGTCATGTTTCACAACGAAACTAATTACACATTTTCACGAATCATAAAAATATAAAATTCATCAGCAAATTTATCACACGTACTATATACATTTGGTAAACTATAACACTCCATATAAGGTAGCAATAAAACTTTGTTTCGCAGAAGTCGATTACAACGAGTAAATGATATTTCGTCGATATCTTTTATCAGTACAGTAGATCTATTATCGTCAATTATCAACGCAATTAAAAATAACTTTCTTGATCTATACAATCTTATATTGCAAATATTGTGCCCAATTTATTTTACTTTACAAAGACTGATAAGGATTTTTTAACACAAAAAAGTGATTTTTAATTATGTTATTTGCTCTGCAGAAATTAAAAATTATCTACTGGATTTCTACGGTATTTTTTATTTATTATTTTCTTACTATGAAGTTATTTTGTATAAAAATAAAAAAAAACTGAACCATAATGTATTTAATAAAATTTAATCAAACAATAATTTTCGTTTGATTTTTGGATAGTATTTTTTATAGTTGAAGAATTTTCATTCG
Organism: Wiebesia pumilae; assembly: GCA_018907045.1. Lineage (NCBI taxonomy): Eukaryota > Metazoa > Arthropoda > Insecta > Hymenoptera > Agaonidae > Wiebesia > Wiebesia pumilae. The sequence goes on along the minus strand of JACCHZ010000066.1, from coordinate 339,213 downwards.
AAGAATGAAAAGATCAAAGAAAATTTGACATGGCATCTAAAATTATTGCTGCGCTATAATGTTGCTCATTTCACATTTCTAAAATTAAATATATGGATACTGATTGAAGTACAGTAGAAGCTTATATATCATAGATGTTTATTTCAATTTGTAATCTTTTCTAATTAAAAAAGTATTAAATTAGATGATATAAGAAATTTGATAACAGAATCCAAGTATTTTTCATCTAGAAATTTCAGAAGTCCTAATGTTTCTCGGGAGTATTTCTTAGAAATAGACATTTGTATTTAAATTTTATGTTTTGTAAAAATTAATGCACATTAGTTTATTACAACAGTATTTATTGTTATGATAAAGGAATAATCGATAGTTACATCTTATTGTAACTAATATTAGTGAATTTCAAAACGAAGTTTTGAAATTTTTAAACAAAATAGATAAAAAAAATTATGAAAACAAAATTGCTTGATAGTATGTACTATAAATTTTCTAAAATTATATTAAATTTTTAAATGTTATATCCTTGAGTTGTTATGTAAAAAATACGTTTTGTAACCCTATGCATTATATAAGATGACATTATTTTTCAATTATCCTAATAATCATGTTTTATTTTTATTTTTATCCAGCTTGCTACCGAGTTTGGTAAATCTTTTATCTATCAAGTTAATAGCTACCTCGATTATGTGATAAACAATACTTTAACTAAAGTCGGTAAATGTGGACCGATATCGAATGCTTACAATGCAACACTTGTGGCCAGTTGTAATAAAATCTTGGACCCCTTTGTAAGTATTATTTTTCATTATTTTATGGGTACTAAAATGCAAAGTAATGTAAATTTAAAACAAAGTTTTTATATACAAAGACTTTCAGATAAACTCTATTACAAATACAATCGCAATTAAACGTAGCGAAAAAAATTATTTTTATAGTTTTTAATTGTAATCCATCAGACTAATACACTAATCTTTAAAATATTTTATTTTTAATACATATTTTTTATTGTCATTTATCTAATAGAATGGATTTTGGGCGAGTGTCGGGTGGTGCTTGGTTCTCTTCATCCCTACGATAGTTTTATGCGTAAAACTAAGTGCTTTGTATCAGAAATCAGATCCTTATCCAGGACCTTTAGTTGAATCGTAAGTATTGTTTATAATTTATTTTTGTGTCTGATGAAAAAATTTTAAACGCTGGCTTGAATAACTTTCTAATTACAATCGGTTAACTTATACAAATGTTCTTTATTCTTTCTTCCTATATGCTTATTTTTAGGTAGAAAGTAGTAACGGATTAATGTTACATACTATTACTACATTTAATTACTACATACAGAAGTTGTTACATAATTAGATCATTTAATGCTAATAGATTTTTTTAAAAATTGTAAACCTGCTCTATATTGTTAATGTTTTTTCTTTCTAGTGAACAGCATGGCTGATCACGACTGTTTATGTTATTTATTTTTATGCAGCCATTCATAAATGTTAATCAAAATACATATATTAAATTATATATTCACATCAATAGTTCCTAAACATATCAAAGCCACGGTTTATTTACAATGTTAAATAAATTGCTATAAAATAGTTCTAAAATGAAAAATCTATGACGCGTGATGTTGAATAAATAAAAGATTCCATTTTTCCGGGGTAAGAGAAGCGCAGAGTTAATTATATTCCTAATTATAATTGCTAATAATATAGTTAATATTCGTTTTTTGTTTAACGTTATTATAATAAGTCTGTTTTAATCAAGATGAGATTTCATTTGAATGTTATTGTTAGGAACCATTGTAATCATTTTCTGTGATTGAATTAAATTTGACATAGCCAAGTCAGAAATTCTTATGTTGCTATAAACAACGACGATGGATTACACTTGAAATTATATTTAGTTTGATTTATTAATAATCTAAATATTAGTATTTTGATATTCATTGCTAATTTTGTAAACTCTATATCGGGTAATAAAAATTGATATTCTAAAACATATAAATTGAATAAATAATAATAGTTTATTGTGAATATCATAGATGAATAGTATATGAATGGTGAACCGAATATTTAACAAAATATTTCAAAAGTAATTCATCTTAACTCATTTTTTAATTTGCTAATTGAATGTATGGAATGGTCGTTGAAATTATTAAACCGCTAAAACGCTCCATTCCAGTGAATATTTATATGATGCGTATGCGGACAGGGATAACGTGCCCCTCGCTCAGTAAGTACTCAACCTTAAAGAAGGAAACTATAGCGTAAGCATGACAAAGAATACAACAAAGCATGCGATGTCACTTGTTTTCATTATTATCTTTTTAATAATTGAGCAGAACACGTTGTTGTTAAGTTTTCACTCAATCATTGAAGACCACGGTTTCCGTTTTCCTAGAAAAATTCTTTTTCTTATTCATATTCTTGATAAATCGATTTTAATTTCATACTGAACAATGAGTGAAATAATAAGCACTTGCTGGACTTTAATACAATGAATAATAAATTTAATTATTGATATTATATTTTTAATTTATTTTTAAAAAATTTTAAAATGAAGTTCAAATTTGAATATTGTTTTGCAATTCTTCTTTAAATAACTCATTTCTTCATTGTATTACAACATGTATTTTTGATATTTTACGTTCGTACTCACAGTTGATACCATAACTTTTATAATTTTCCTCGCAGTTTAAAATCAAATATTTTACAAACTGACTTTATGACAGCTTTGAAGAAATAAGCAATTGGAGGACGTTTTTTCTTGTTTCAATGTACAATAATTAATTTGAAGACTATGACATTAGCAATTTGATATGTGCATCGACACGCTTTTAAACAACAGCTATTATATTATTTTTGTGCATTAGCTATTACGTTGCTTCTTTGCTTGTGAGAAAGTAATTTTTTGGTTCCAATCGCAGATGTTGCGGCTTATTAAAATTAGCTATCGTGATATACAAAAAAGTTACCCAGCGTTTCAAATGCTGCTGTGTTAAAGAAAACTTTACGCGATTAACGTAAATTGTATAGAATTATTATGTAATATATTTCTTAAGTTAGTTTATGCATTTTACGATTAAAATTGTATTGTTGAATAAATTCTGAATGAGAAACTAATCATCCGATGTTGTAAGAAATACTCGTATGTGTGTAATACGTATGCGAACATACGTATGATTCCTATCTTATACGTAGGTATTACACTAGAAAAATATCTCATAAAGAATTTTGTAAAGGATTTTAAAATGCATTTCTTACTAAATATTGCAATGAAATTTTACAGTATGCAAACTCTGTTGAGTAGTTTTCCGTAGCATTTCTCTAATTACCGTAGCTATTATACGCTATTCAATACATACGCTAATTTTCAGTGCAATCTTAAAATGTGTAGTCACCAAGCACTAATTACTTACCAAGATCTTAACGTAAAATTTCTTTCGGCACATCGGTAAGCGTCATTAAAACGCACTTAACTGTATAGACAGCACGACCAAAATGAGAAACCAAATATTAAAGAATGCAAATAATATAACACAGCATTGGTACACAACGTTTACGGACAATAGTTAACACTTATAAAAACAGCCACATGCATTCCCAGTCAACAGGAGTATCGTCAATTTATGATCTCTATATCTCGATGCGTTCGGCCTTGTGTCTGCTTCCAGTGTCCACGATAAGAAGTACGTGGCCCATGGCAGACACCATCCGGTTGGCAACTATCCAGAGACCTACGACGGCCCGGCCATCGGTTACACGGACCGCGAGCGCATCGCCGATGCTCATCAGGGCTCCTCCCACCACGACTCCAGATATTCAGACCTTGCTCCCAAGTAAGCCTACCCTAGGATAAGCTATTGTACAATCACGCGCGTACTTAAAATAGTATTAATGCGGAGCTGACACTATCTGGATACTTTGAAAACAAAAGTATTTATTGCTCTTCAAGTGTTGCTACCTTTGTCACTTATTTTACTATTTTATTGGTATTATTATATCAGTCTTACTTATCGCACTGAATTCGTCGTAGTATTGAAAAGAAAGAGAATACACCGAATCAATTGGAACTATACGGCACTGTTTTAAAAACTGAAAATGCACTATTAAACACGTTCGTTTCGTTATAGATTGATAAATTGACGCAATTTATATTCTTTTTTCAGAAAAAAGTCTCATACAAAAAATAATAAAATAGCTCATTTTCCTTCTTATAATTTGGACAGTAAGTAGACAGTTCCTTTTTTTCAAAAGAAAAACAAATGTTATTGACACTTTCACCATTGTTACAAATACGATAATTCCACATGTCAATCAAGCAATTATAGTTATTGTGAATGGTCAACATTAACAGCACATAAAGTTTCTCAAATTATCAAGATAGTACGCTAAGTTTTAGAAATAGTGAAAAAGATAAAGAATAAAAAAATAATGACCTCGAAACAAAATTAGTAATAAGGCTATTTCTGAAATTAATTTTGTTATACGTTTTTCTTTTTAATTTGCTTAAAGTCCGCGCGGACTGCACCAAACGCAAAAATTGCCTTTCGCTAATTTAAACGATTCCACTAATCTACATAGCATATTGCTCAATAATGTGAAATTTCGCACTTGATGTTTAAAATATGAATATCATTTCACAGCTATTAATTTTTTACGCTTATACTCATCATTTATAAAAGAGATAATGTTTTTTGTCGTTTTTATTCGAGTTTATTTTTATTTTTCTGGTACTTGCCAGGGTTCCCACTCATCACCAAATCGTTTATTATTTTTTTCCTATTAGTTTCAAGTATAGCAGTGGCAGTCAACGAATTTATTTTAACGTTTCTTTTTTAATATTAGTTTCGAAACTCTTTTTATATACTTTCTTTTCTCTGATCAAAAGTCTCTATTGAGAGGTGATTGAATTAGTTTTATTAATTGTTTTATTAATCTTGTTACGATCTCATAAATGTGTTTCTCAAGAATGTTTAATAATATTTGTTCTTATAAAGTTATTTAGATAATCTTATATTCATAGTAAACGCTTGAAATAAGTTAACCTTTTCATCAGACATACCTTTGAAAATAAGACCACCTAGCCTACATTACTAATTTGTTAACCAACTATTTTGATTATTCATTCATTTATTAAAGAAATTTCACATCATATTTAATTTCACTACATTAAAAAACGCGTAATTTTTTATTGGTTACTTTCTTATTTATTTTGTAGCGAATTTTTATAAATGATGATTTCCGATCAAACGATACATTAATAGTTGAAGAATTTTTAAAAAATGAGAATCGATAGTGATTTATAATGCAGCGTCAAAAAAAGGCTTCTAGTAAAATTCAGAATAACGATGAAAATTTATTGTGCTTGCGATAACCGAGGCAAAAATGAATAATTCGTGAGCTGTCCCACTGGTCACATTGTGTCTCCCGGTTATTTGCAGGTGAGTGGGAACCTTGCGGGGGGGCAACCTCTCGCGACACTCGAAACGCCTTCACACGTAAGTCGCCAGGATCTCAAGATTTCTTCACTCTATCTCTTTTCTCTCTCTTTCTCTCTCTCTCTCTCTCTCTCTCTATTTATCTATGTATGTAACTATTTCTTTTCCATCGTTTATCTTAGTTTTATATTTGCCAATTGCTAATTTATGTGTATATTTCATCGTTGATAGTCACATTTTGTACACCTAAATCTTAAAAAATGTATAGAGTACGACTCTCGAACCTCTTACATTCATCTCATCTATCTAATGTCTTGTTACACAACTGCATAGAGTAATAATTTGCTTGAAATCGTATCATAAAAAACAACTAAAATTCAGTAGATATTTGCCGTTAACATTTTATCGTGATCCATCGCCATGACCATGTTACATTTTCGTTAAACCATTTTGTTATCACTTCAATTAGACACGAGCTTTTATCGAACTTCTGGGAATGAGTATTTCTGAGATGTGACACTTTCATTATTGAACTTTTTATTATCTATTAAAAAGAAAAAAGGAGAATGAAAGAAAAGAAAATTTGAATGCAAATAAGAGCAACAGTCATTGTAATCGGATATCAAATCATACATGCATTTACTCATCGCGGCTGCGTGCTTTGTGCGTCTAAGCATAACTAGGTATTCCCCTCTAAAGCACACCTCAACGTGTAAATCACATCCTCTCATTGCCTCCATAGGAATTGGGACTTTCCAAATGGTGGCCCTCCAAGGTACCAACCAGCCGCAGTGGCGCCGCCATTAAGCACCGAGTACGAACGGCCACCCCCGTACTACTATCCTGGACCAGGGTAAGAGTGATGCAGCAACAACCAATCCGAAAACCTAAAGTAATCACGCGTATCCTTTGGCTTTTTCAGGGAGCGGAATTAGAACGCGGGCGCCGTGGCGTGTGCGCTGACAACCCTCGGCACCGTCGCCATGCACAGTCTTACGCGCAGCTACAGGAGGACCCTCACCAGGAGGAACAAGCAGGATTACGTATAGGTACCTCCACTTCCTGACACGCCACGGACGTATGCAGTCCACGGGGCCAGACGATCCAATCTTCTGCCAGTTGGACTTACTGGATCCTTAAAACTGTCTTTCAAGGATGATTATCCACCGAGTCGTAAAATACGCCAAAGTCTACCATTTACGACAACGTACATTCGGCTTAATTCAGTCGCGATACTACGACGGACGACGATCTTGCGAACGAATAAATACGACGAGCCAATGCGAGTGAATTCTCTCTTAATTCGTGATTTAAATATGATGGGGCTACAAATAACTCAATTGGTGGTTACTATGCCTTGTTCCTTATGTTCTTTTATGATTTTTTTTTACAAATAAAAGAAAAAAAAGAATAATTGCCCTCTTCTCCTCGATTTGAATTTCTAAAAAAAAGATGGAAATAAGCATTCGATACTGCCAATTGCATAAACATTTGCATTATTATGCATCCAAAGTCTTTCTCATCGATCTATCAAATTTTGAAATGACGATCGATTAGTGATATTAGTGTTTTTGACAAATATTATGCGATAAACGCGATGCAATATTTGGGCGCGTTTTTCTCGGACTTTCTTTTACGTTGTCGTCCAGCTATTTTTTTGTTTTTTTTTCCCACATATTTTTCATTAAAACTGATTATGCCATACCGATTTGCCAAAATGCTTCAAGTGCTAACTAGAGGTCTTAGAAGCATTAGAATGACTCGACTTCGAGCATTGGTAATGATTAAATTTTATTATTTCTTATATTTTGCTGGCTATTCGATCAATACCTTCTAAGCTAAGGAAAATTTTTATTATTTTCAAATGTTTTTTAAGCTATACATTTCTTTCAAATTCTAACTGTTAAAGCAATATGTGCTTATAGGACAGCGCATAAATGTATTAAAATTTGAAATAAAAGACAATTTAATTTACAAAGCATTAATAAAATAAAATTAATACTGTCTATAAAACAAACATATATATATATATTCACGGAAGAATGACAATGACATAAAGGACATTGTTCACATTTTTGACTCCGTGCCGTGACACGACGATGACGATTACCGAAGTCTGAACGACGGCATATAAAGTCAAAGCTATAAATACTCTATGCGTATGGTTCTCTCTAGTTTTATATTGTCATTGTTAGTATTACCATTATTGAGTAATGTGTATAACTCTTCAAAGTAGACTTTTCATTCTGTACGATTGCAGAATGTTAAAATGTTGTCATTTATACATTAAATACCCGTTGATTCATCGATGACTCACGACTGCAACTTTGTTTATCTGATTGATATGAAATTAAAATTTTAATATTTAGTATTAATGGTGAAATGTATCGCCCATGCGGCCGTGTTAAAAAAGACAGTCGTGATTACAAGCATTAGGATAAAATTTATTAAGACGTTTCAAAATTTTTGGATAATGTTTTCAAAATCTTCTTTTCGTTATATTTACAGTTAACTTTCTATACTTGATTTTTACAATGATTTAGAAAAATATTTAAATAGATATTATATTTATTTATTTTGTTGTATTTTTTTTCATAAACTGGAGTATGACAGCATTTTACTTGAAAAAGCTGTTGATGGTTGTCTATTTAAAAAAGCAAAAGAGCACAAAATTAGAAAAATTTTATAAGGGATTCACTTAAATATTCCGCTATATTATTGCATTTAACGTTCAAATATAAAAAGAAAAGATTTAAAATTAGTGTACGGATATTTCAACAGATTTCGTACAATGTATGAGAATGTGTGAAAGCGATGTGAAATACGACTGAATAGTGATGATTTTTTAAAAATAATATCTAAATGTGTAATGCATGAAAATGTGTGATGCGTGTATGAGATTAAAAAATGTATTGTATTATAAATGAACACGTTTCTGTAGAGTTAAAATAAATAGTTCAAAGCAAAAAGTAAAGTATTAGCCTAACTCTAATTGAACGACGAAGCTTTGAGTTTAAAAAAAGAGTAATAAATTAAAAAGGAAATTCTACATTGACAATGATAAATCTAATGTAAATTAACATTAAGGTGTTATCAGAATTTTTGGTGCTATTTTTACATGAGCAAGCAATAACATTCGTTAATGCGAATACTTTTCTTTTTAGCTTTAACAGCAACTCATTTACAATTTTCAGTAAGTTAGAATAAAAAAAATCTCTCAGCTATTCTCTGGTTCTGACATATTTAATATTAAATTTAATAGAATATAGTAAAAGTATTTAAAATAATTAAATTTAATATTCAGTTGGAAATAGTGCTTTAACATAATTTATTTTTATCCTTCTTATTTTAAAAAAAAAAGATTTTTTTTCTTTTTATCAGCAGTATGTTCTTTTAGTTTTCTTTATATTAGACACATACGTTATATTACATGTGACTTAGGATTTTTAAAATCTTTAAATGCAATTGCAACGGTTCAAAAGAAAATGCCGTTGTAATAGAATGGAATGCTTGTTTATACGATTAAGCCACACACAATTAATGATGGTGTTTCTTTTTAATTCACCAAGTTTGTTGAAATTTTATTAATTATTACGAACAATCGTTTTTATGTCTATTATTGCTTTATTATTATTTTTAATTATTATTCAAAATGAGTGTATCATCATAGTTTGAATATATGTAAATGTATATATATTTTATATGAACAAATTGTTTATTTATTTAAAAACCTTTTCTACACATTCTTACGGAAAATTTGTTTTGTTATTAATTAATAATATGTTAATAAGTAATAATTTATGCAACATTTTTTTAACAAGAAACTCGATTTTCCTTGGCCCATTTTCGCATTACTCTGATGATCTGCTCCACTTGCGAATTGTTTGTATTTTTAAGGATTTTAATGACTTCTGATAATAATTCTCTAAAAAGAAACAAAGACTGCATATTAATATGTTATTAAAATTAATTTAAAATAAATAATTCAAGATTAAAAAATCATCCATTAGAGTTTTATAATACGTAATAATCAAATCTAAGTGATAGACATTATAGTAACAATTTCACATTTAATGATTCCAAAATCCCGGCATCTTTATAGCTTGGTAACTAGAAACAATCATGAAGTCATTAATTCTGATTGTTGCCGTGTAAAAATTTAATCATTTCTTACCACGCAGATATTCTAGTACGTTAAAAGGGTTAAAAAATGTAATCTAACGGAATCATCTAAAATAAATTTTCGAAATTCATACTTCGGTAATTTTTCTATTACAATGTACTGGAAGGTTCCACAGCAAGCACCTCGCTTGCCTTCCCAATGTTCTGGTGAAGGATCAAGCCTTTCGAGCACATCGAATGCTTCAGCCGCATACCAAAACTCGCCGACGATGTAACAAGTATTCGCAATCAGCTGAAGTAAACTGAATGACTCGGTCGAAGGCTCCATTTTTAGGTAAAGCTCCCAAGCCAGTTGACTTTTCTTGTTCATTATATCTAATAGAATATTAATGATTTTAAGTAACTACATTTAATATCTAAGATTATTCTTCTGCGTATAATTTCCATGACATTTTCAAACCTTAAATTGTATTATATTACACTAGAGGTAATTATTAGGTAATTATCGAACTTTACTTACGACAATAGGCCAATATACTGATGTAAGCAAAGTCATTTCGGTATCGATCGCTTCGGATCGCGAGGAACGCCTCTTCGGCCTCCTTAAAATGTCTAGTCGCCGCCTGTGCCTGAGCGTAGTTAAAATTAAAACTATCTATATTGGAGAAGTAAGATCTGATTGAATTTAGATAAATGAGAACATCCTTGAACTGACGGTACAGGAAATAGAAGGAAGCCATGCACTGTCTGCCTGGTATTGTGTCACACTCTGAAGCGGACGTCCCCACTAGCTGAAAGTACTGCTGTGCTGTTTTTATGTACTCTTGCTAGAATATCAATTCAAGATTACCTTCGAGTTTTCAATGGCAATGTCATTACGCACTTACGGAGCTCCTCTCCTGACCGATGACCGCGTTTACGACGCCTTTTAGTATGTACTCCTGGGGAACAGTCGGTTCCAAGTCTTTTATTAGTTCATAGGCCTCCTGGATTTCGTTCTGTTTCAAGTAGTAGATTACGAGGTTTAACCGAGCTTCGGGAATGACATCCACCAGACTTGGAAGGATCTGCAATGCGCCTTCACCGTTCTTGAAAACCTGTACTTCAATTTTTATCTTTGTTCTTTGTTTAATTGACTTAAATCGCAACTCTGGATAAATGGATCACTTACGACGGTATTGTGTTGAATAAGATCATTACCGAAGTGGTTAGAGTTGGTCACCTTGTCAATCATCTGTTTCATCTCCATCATCTCTGAAGTGCTTTTGTAATAATGGAACATGTTGCAAGCTTTCAGGTTAATAGCGGTAGCGCTATCAGGATACTTTTGCAAGTAAACTTGAAGAACCTTTTGCGCTACATCGTAATAATCTAACTTGTAGTAACAGAGTGCCACGTAAACGTTCAGCGCTAGATATTCTCTATGAATTAAAATTAAAACTTATATTTTATTATTTACTAACTGTTGTAGTTAGTATAATTCTATAGCGATAATATATAGACATATATCGGAAGCACATTTTCGTATAATTCCCAGTAATTTTTTATTTACAGCAAAACTTGGATATCGGTACGATTATAATAAAAATTACTAAATCTTTAGGGATGATTAAAATAATTAATTTTTAATTTTCACAATAATTCATGTGATTAATTAAACATTTTAAAATTTGCAATTACATAAAATCTTTAGATTTCAATTACGAAGTAATATAAATATTTCTACGAATACAATTTTTATTTAATTCTATTTAAACTACACTACTGTTATGCAGAATAATCAAAAATGCAAAGTAATTTTTTCTCATATAGTTTTTTCAAATAAAAATACAATTTTAATTTGTAAATGTAAACTAAAATTAGATCAATCGGCAATAGAAATGAAGAAAATTAAAATTACTCAATTATAAAATAGGACAGGAAGGAATACCTAGGTTTTAACAATTCTTCATAAAAGTCTAATTCTTCTTCTTGAAAAGGTGTTCTCTTTTTCTTACGATGTTTTCCATCCAATCTAGTGAAGTTTTTCTAATTCGTAAATATCATTAATTGGGAAAGAGATATAAAGACAATAAAATAAATAAGAACAAAAAAGAAACTGTAAATATTGTGGTATTTTTAAGTACAATTAAATCCAGAGACTCACTTATTCTCGAGCAGAACTTTTTTGTAAATGTCGATCGCTTCTTGATAATGTGCTTGAAGATAATGCACGGACGCCAAACACAGCTGATCCTGTACGGTATCTTCAAGTTTGTCTTCGTAATCCTTTAAATCTTTCTACGCATTTAATATAATATATGGAATTATTGTCAAAGAGAAATGTAATTGTGTTTTATCATTTTGGAAAACAAACGAGTGACGATTAAAACAGAAAATTTGAATTTGAAAGGATAAGAATTTAAAAAGAAAGAATGTTAAAGGATTCACACAATCAAAACTTAACATTTTGCGAATTAAGATCGTTTAAATTTTAAACTTACACTATTATGCAAGTTTAATATTTTATTTTTGTTATTTATCATAATAAACAAATTAGACCGAGTTATCTAAATAATGATAGCATATTCTACATTATTTCAAACGTGGTAAATAAATTTTTTTTAAGTTGATAAAGAACGGCCAATATCTTATGAATACTTTTAGTACTAAATTTTCCAGTTGATTTACGAAACCAATTTTATTCGCCTCAGATCTCAAATTACTTACGTTTACATTATATTAATATATTACAGATAACAAATCAATTTTAAATTTTTGTTCAATGAAAAATTTCTATTATTATTACTAAATATTTTATTATTTATTTTTGAGTAGATGCAATGAGACTCGTAATATATTACAATTAATAAAAAATGTATAATAATTCATAATAATAAATGAAATTCTACAATTTTATGAAATATTATATGAATATTTGTTGTACAATGATAAAAACAATTAAATCTACTACGTATTCTAATATAATATGAGATTTGGATAAAAAACAGCCTTATCAACTTGTAAAATAGTAAATGTAACAATAAATATTACTACGACATTTAAGCAATGTATATTTATAGGTGTGTAAGACAATGTTTGATACTCAACGATTATAGAATAAATTTAAACGTACTTTATCCGCTAATTTATAAGCCAAATGTAACAATAGTCTTGTCTTAAGTTGACTGACAGGTGCATCGTTCAACATTTTTTGGGATTCTGGATACATTCCAAGGTAGAAGTAGCAACAGGCCACGTAAGTATTAATATCTGCAGGAGCATCCGGAACTTTTTTCAAGCTCTCATATATGTTGGCAGCTTTTCTGTAGTCGCCCAAATGAAAAGCACAGTAGGCTATCCAGATTTGACTGTCCTTGTTTGCGTTGGGCGACTCATTAAATTCAAGTAGCGTCAAAGCCCCAGTGTAGTCTCTCTTCGCTAAGAATTTCTCCAGGGTCGGGATTTCCCTCCGTGAGGCAGACTTTCTCGTACTCTCTCCCGAGGCTGGTTTTGCTCTCGATAGGATCTTGCAAATTTATTTCAGTTTTCGAATTATGTAAAAACGCGCTAAATTTCGCTAGTGAGTAGTCACAAAGATTCCTGTGTTTTATTTGATTGTTATTTAGATTAAGGGTTTATTTTTTATAAGAACTTGTTGCAAGATTATTAACCAGATTTTCAATTCTGTAATCGATAAATCAGGATTCTTTCGCCTTTTCAGATTTACATTCTTTAAACATTAATTCGATAGCTATTACTTTAAAATATTATTTAAATTTTATTTCTTTTATTGCGCACAAAATTTGAATATTTTAATTATTATATAAGTGTAGAATTTTCAAGATAATAGTACTTCCCTTGATTATTATTAAATTTATTAAATAATAAATCGAAGCATTTTTTTTACTGCGCAGCACAAAAATATTCGAATAATAATTGAAAATGTAATAATTTATTTAATTAAATGTTCATATAAAAAAGATAATTTAATGTTTTCTATTTTGTAACGAAGATTGGTATCACATATAAGCAAAACTTATTAATAGTATAATTATTTAATAGTATATTATCTCCCTACAATTTTATTGCTAAAAATGCAGACTGAACAATCGTGTCAATATTTTTCATTGATAAACTATTGATATCGATATTTTTAAATAATATTAATTTTAGTTTAGAGTAATAATTTAATCCGTAATTTATAATTATTAATTATCATTAAAAAGTGCAATAAATACACGCTTATGTCTTTCAATGCGTTTTAATTTAATTAACATATAATACATATAATGCGCACGATCAAATACAAATTTGCTGCCTTAAAGCACTCACCATTGTTTCGCGGGCGAAACGAGAGATTCAAACGCAACTCGATGTTTTAAAAATTTAACGAACGCTCGAGAAACACAAATTAAAGTAATGGTCACGATGGATGGAAGTACATACGGATTGTGTAGGTTTGACTGTTACCATGGTAACGGACTTGCGAACACGAGTCTGACGTTTCATATTCCGCGGATTCCCCTCATCCAATATTCAACTTGCACACACTGGACATAGTTTCTTTGTGTACAAATCGCACGTATAGCAATAGCTCGTGCAACACACTCATAGAAGTTATGCGCGAGGTTGTCAGCTGTTCGTTAAGGCTCAGTTCAATATGGAATGATATCAGTGCGCGACCGTCCGCCGTTACGAACGTCGTTGCCGTCGTTGTCATTGCTGTGTGTGATCCGAGTCAGTACGCGAGAAGCGAGACCCCACGTAAAGGCGAATCGAGTCAACAGTTAACGCGTACACGAATACGTACACGCATATTGTAACTCTAATATATCGGGTTCCCGCTGGGCAAGTGCGTCTTTATCTCTGCGTAGTGTGAGCGTCTCTTCGCGAGCGAGAATTCGAATACGAGTCAAAGCGACGGGCGAACGGCAGACGAATCACGCAGCGCGTACGTTTTATGCAAAATTTTGCGCGCAACGTGGACGTACTAACACAGGGACTCAAGTACAGCATATCCGGACTAATGAACCTCGCAAATCAAACTTCCGATCCTCAGAGCGGTGTTTTCTTCGTTAATTTTAACCAGGACTGCTCGTAAGTTGCTTTGGATGTGCGCGATGCTGTTCACCCTTGGCGCCTCCACGGGCTAACCTCAAACGGATCATTATTACTCGTTACGAGATCGCTCGGTGGATTCTGGCTTTGCAAAAGGACTCTTCATTTTTTTGCAATGCCTATCAACTTTACTCCCCTATCGCTTGATCGCTTCCCCTTCTGTTTTCCATCGTCTCTCTTTCTCTACCCCTTCATTCGCTCTCTCTCTCTCTCTCTCTCTCTCTATCCCATCTGCTGCTTGCATGTTGCGCAACAGAAACTGCGTTTACTTCTGCACTCTTCTTTTTCCTTTATTTCTGCACATTAAGCGAATTTAGCGCATCAGACGAAACAAAGGCCTCTGAGAAAAATTTCATTAGATTTTTTATGCGACTTCAACTTTTTAGCGATAAAATATGTGCGTACGCTAAAATATGTTAATACGTAAACAAAAACTCGGGTGGAGTACGGAAAGAGTGTGGGTATGAATGCGTAAGAGAGAGATGACGTACTGTGCATTATTTGTTTTGAGCGGGAAAGGCAATTTTATTTTTAAAAGCTTAATTTTATTGTAAATGTAGGTTATCGATAGATGATTTATTATCTATTGACGAGTTACAGCACTCAGTGCTTAAAATATTTTTCCTTAAAAAATAAATAACAATTTTCGTTGACAGTGATAATACAACCTAGTTTCGTAGAATTGGAATTTAATTGCTGTTTAATAACTTAATTTGAAACGCTTCTCAAGAGTATTTGTTATCTAGGTCGGCAACTTGTTTAGTTAAAATCGTTTTAATTCTTGACCCATTTGTTACGTATAAAATGAAAAGAAACGATCTTTTAAGACAATAATATTTCTACAGATCATAAAAACTTTCGAATTCGCGTCGAAGATAACGAGCGATTTCCACGACGATCACGCGTGTCTATATCCCATTCGCCGTGTTTCTCGTTTTTTCTTGTGTACAACATGAATAAGAAACATTAAGTATGCGTGCATCGATTATTGTATTACCTACAAGCAAGGCCTGAAGGTCTGAGCTCGCGCGCGACCCTGAATTTCCTCTCACGATGTTTTATTTATGACTACGTTCGAGCAGATGTCTTCACTTCGTTTTTTCTAAATAAGCAATAGACACCTGCTTTTCATATTCAGTATTATATCTCATACCTTATAATGAATTTTTCCTTTACTCATAGATCATTAGCTGTTGGATCAAAATCTGGGTACAAAATCTTCTCCCTCAATTCGGTTGATCACCTTGAAAAGATCTTTGAAAATGGTAAATTAAATTGTTTTTAAATATCATTTCTAATGAAATTAGTCTAATTTATTACAATTGTATTTTCTTTAGGTACTGAAGATGTGTGCATCATTGAGCGCTTGTTCAACAGCAGTCTTATTGCAATGGTTAGCTCATCCTCCCCTCGGAAGCTCAAAGTTTGCCACTTTAAAAAAGGCACAGAGATTTGCAACTACAGTTATTCAAATACCATTTTGGCTGTGAAACTTAATAGAGCTGTAAGTACTTGATGACAAATTGTAGTCATCCTGGAGTTAAATTAATATCTGTTGCTATAGTATCACATATGTATTATATAAAACATTTATTATACATTTTACTTCTATTCTACAAAATTATAATTCATTTGGTTTATTGACTTCAAGGTATATCAAAGTAATAAACATTGGAAATAAATTTGTATCTTAGATTTTTATAACTACTGTTTTTTATTCAATAACATTTTATTTATTATTCTTGCAGAGATTAGTAGTATGTTTGGAAGAGTCATTATACATTCACAATATAAGAGATATGAAAGTGTTACACACAATTCGAGACACGCCACCTAATTTAGCAGGCCTCTGTTCACTTTCTATAAATGACAATTGTTATCTAGCCTATCCAGGCTCTAATACAATTGGCGAGGTCCAAATATTCGACACCATTAATCTCGTAAGTTATAAAATTAATTAATAAAATCATTTATAATTTTAGGAAATCAATTGTAATTAATGTCCCAGATACAATATCTTTATGTATAAATGGACAAAATTCTATCATAATCATTCCTATGAATCTTAATTTTATAATAATTTCCTTTTAATTCAGATTAATTCTATCATATAGTACAGACATTGTATTGAAAAATAATTACAAATATTCTAAATTTACTTTTAAATTTTAGCAAGCTAAAACAATGATTCCAGCGCATGACAGTCCATTAGCTGCACTTGCATTCAGTCCCAATGGAATGAAAGTTGCGACTGCTTCAGAAAAAGGCACTGTGATAAGAGTCTTTCATGTAAATTTCATTATAATTTATACATTATCGATACAATACAATCAATATTTTGAATATTACGTTATTCTTATTACAGGTGCATGATGGAAATAAACTGTTTGAGTTTCGTCGAGGGGTAAAACGATGTGTCTCTATTAGCAGTCTAGCTTTCAGTATAGATTCCATGTTTTTATGTTGCTCTAGTAATACAGAAACTGTTCACATATTCAAACTTGAAGAGCCAAAGGAAGTGTAAGTTTCTTTATTAAAAGCTTTAAGATACAATTATTTATTTTGAAGATTTCATCACTTGTGTCTCATGTAGGCCTCAGCAGGCACCAGAAGAGGTACAAAGCTGGATGGGATATTTAACAAAAGCAGTATCTGCATCAGCGAATTATTTACCTTCACAAGTAACAGATGTGTTCAATCAAGGACGTGCTTTTGCCAGTGTTCATTTACCTTTCCATGGACTCAAGAACGTTTGTGCCATCACAACGTAAGTTTTCAAAGAACATTAAACTTAGCTTATCAAGAAATAAAATTTTTAATTTGTGTAACTAAACATATATTACAAACTTAGGAATACCTTTTTTTCTTAAATTTAAACAATCTTCGAAACGTAATTTATTTGAACATGCTAATGTATTTGATAAAAAGACTTTCGAAATTAGAAAGATTTATTTTAAATAGAAAATATTGAATTTCAAATATAAGAATAATTACGATGTATATAAAATATTTGAAATCAAATGTTATAGGATACAGAAAGTGTTGAGGTTGCTCGTGGCAAGTGCCGATGGTTACCTTTATGTTTATAATCTTGATACCCATGAAGGTGGAGACTGCACTCTTTTTAAGCAGCATAGGTTTGTAAAGCAATATTACAAATGTATAAAAATAATCTTAAATTTCGTTAATTAAAATAGAATAAATGAGAATGTAACTCCTTGAAACATTAATTTAATAAAAAATGTTTCTGATTCAATTAATTGTGCTATTTTAATGCACTAAGATTATCTTAATATAAACAATTTTCATTTAAAAATTGTTATAATTTGGAATCGATCATTTATACAGGTTAGACGGTAAACAAGATGAAGTTGACTGTGCCAGTGTTTCTGCTTCTGTATCATGCTCTGGTGAAAATTCAGCAGTGACAGGAGCACAACAAGTACAAAACACAGGTATCTTCTAAATTTAATAATTAATAATGCATTTCGATTTTTTCGTAATCGCATGGTATTAGCGATGTTAAAAAACTAATGTTTTTTGTTTAAATTTAAGACAGATGGCAGGCGAAAATGCTTCCACTATGTACAAACTCTATTTGACGTCTTTATATTATTTTAAAATTATTATGAAAGAGAGACTAACAATAAAGAGTTTTACATATTCCAAGCACAGGTAGAGCAGGTGATGAATTTAGCCTTCTCTGTTCGCGGTATGCCAAACACCCACACACACATACACTTATTCAATCCCATATTATTTCAATTCTACTTAAGTCTAATTCATTATTTAAGTGTTGGAATGATGCATGTTTGTTTGCATTTTTCATAAACATATATTTATATGAAATAAGTACTGCAACATCAAGTAAATTGATGAGGCCAAAAGCCAAAACTTTTTAACTGCAATCAAATAGAAAAATGAATTAAACACACGACTAATAAATTACACAATATTAAATGATAAGTTTACAAAATAAGTGTACAAAACGAAACGTTATTGTACCATATTTGTGTAGAGTGTAAATAAGAAAACGACAATAGAAACATCTTTTTATCCTCTTTTTTTTTTTTTATTGGGTAATACAAAAATGAAAGCTTAATCGGAAAATGTTATTTTATTGGCATGGTGTTATAACATTTCACATAAAAAATGTAATTCTACACTACATATTTCTTTATTAAAGTAGATTAAGAATTCCAATTATTATTAGATAAAAATTAGTTGCTTAAAAATCGCTGTAAACATTATACTAGTATAACTCGTAAATTTCTTCAGCTGTAAAAATTTACTATTTTATTATTATTTGAATACGCTGTCCCCGCGTACGTGTGTGCGCGTGTGTGTTTGTGCCGGAATAACGAACGCATTAGAAGCCTCTCATTGCTTGCCTCCTTTATTGCTTTTGATCTACCCTTGATTAAAAAAAAAATAAATAAATAAATACGTAAAAAATAGTAAATACATTATTCGTTAATTTGCTAAATGTCTCGTAATGAAAAGTATATAAAACTTTTTTGACACGATATTAACGCGTAACAAAGAAAATCTTCAACTCAGTTGTTTCGGGCACTTTGACATTGCAAGTTGATTAAATTATTTTGAAATGTTGATAATAGAGAAGCGATGATAAATACGTAGAATTAGTAAGGAACAGTTCACTAAACTTACTCAGATTTCTTAAGAAACGATACAAAATCATAATGTTTATGAACAAGTGCCACTAATAAATGTATAATAAAAACAAAAAGATAATTATGCGGTATAATTAAAATGCTATTGGCTATTTGGCAATTAATGAAAAATGTATTAAATCTACGTAAAGAAAAAATCTCTGAAAACGAAGGAAAAAGAGGAAGAAGAGGATGTACTCTTTTCCCATATGTCCTTACTGTCAACCTCACTTTCTGTTTTCTTCGGGGGCTCCTAACGAGCCTCTGTCAGTTGACCTTACTTGATGTGTTTTTTTTTTCTTTTTATTATCCGCCGAAGCCTGCATAAATAGCTACGCGGGTGTGTTGCGCGGCCGCTCGCCAGACTCCATGTCAGGTACTGGTATGTCCTCTATTCTCTGACCCATTCTAAGACTGCTAATTTTCTTTTACATTTTCTTTTTTTTCTTTTTTACTTTCTTCGATACTATTTTCGCTCAACTTACGCTTCAAGACTACGAATTATTATTCTTAGAAGACGCATTAGACTCTTACCTCAGCCAAGCTCATGCTGTTCGTGCACTTTTCTATTGGTCCGAAAGCGCACCTAAAGAATTTATTTTCTTTTGTTTATATTTTGTTTGTTTTATTTTAATTGCTGCTTTATCATTACAAGCTTCTAAGCGTGCGATTGGACATTAACTGTAACGATAATGCTCTTCGAGTTAATTGTAAATTATTCCGATTGAAGGGGCATGAAATAATTTGTCAAGTCACCTGCAATTTTTGTAGCCTGCTATCTAGCAGATAACTTGAAATGTTAATTTGATGGGCTCGTGTTTGTGAATCAAGGTGAAAAGATAGAGTACCGGGAGACGTCGATATATTTGCATTTAATATACTCATTGACAATAAATAAATATTATAACGACTGTTAATATGCGTTAAGGAACACATGCATATATTTTATATAAGTTAACTAATAGCTTTTAACGATTCGTTACTCGTCACGTAATGTGCATGTTTTGAATAAGACGACAATTTTGCATGTACTTCTGGAATAAATAAACATAATTCTGATTTCGGTCGTCGATAAGCGATTGTATGCGTTGCGTACAAGTGCAATCGTTCCACTGACTTGCTCTTTATCTAATAAAATGACTCACCCTAACAACTCTCGTAACTCAAGGGCATAAAATTTTCTTTGTTTCGGAAAAAAATATTACAAATTTATAAATGACTCGAAATCGTAGTTTTTGAATTCTTTTCATGAATCCTTTATTCATGAAAAGAATTAACTAGAGTATCAAAGGATTGCTCTATGCTATTTCAACAAGCTTTTCCTTTCCTTTCTTTTTTTATTTTGCTTCTTGAAAACTGTATTCGTAGTTCCTCGTAGTGAAGTAGTTTGCTTATTTTTATTCATCATGTTACATTATATTCTATTTTTTTTTCAAATTACGCTTCATAACCGCATAACGCATTTTTAACAACAATTTTTAACACACGGCGCAGCGCTATCGCAATCTTTAGGCTTCGCGGAAGAAAGTTCGAAAATAATTTTGCAAAGTAATTCGTGGAGGGTTGATCATGGCGTCTCGGCCTAGTTTTTCTCAGATGCGATAACGCTGCGCTTCTCGTGACACCACTCATAAAACTCTAATGAGCATTCGGCTGAACTTTAAGTAAAAGCGCGATAATTATCACTATTGCAAATGAAAATGCGGTAGAATGAAAAGCAGTTGAGGCTTTTATTTAAACTTCGAGTCTTCACTCGGTCGATAACGAGCGATTCGCAATAATTTTGCGAAAGACGCGCACACTAACCGTCATCATCGAGGTAAATGATATTCACACATCTGCAGTTAATGAGCTGAGCATAAATCTTCGGGGGACTTAAAAGTAAATTTAATGAAAGTAAATAAAAAGCAAGCATAACACGAGCACACGTTAAACAAGTCCCTCGAAAAAGCCAAGTTTATTCGACCATTGCATACTTCGATTATATATTCCATGGCCAAATACCATCAGTCCAATATTATCAGGGAACAAAATCGAAAAATGTGATAGTGCATTGAATGTAATTTGTCATTGTATGTACGAGATCTAGTTATACGAGGGAAACGATGTAAAATCACAGTTGGGTATTTTTGTCCCTGATTTAGCGCCGAACTGAGAAACCGGCTAATTCGAGGTTAATCTGCTTTGCTGCACGTAGAGTCGGAGAAGTACCACGAGATAATAGCGGCGACCGAGAGTCCACCCAAGAACGACGGGGCCTTTCGTCTTTACGACGACGACGAGTTTCCCCCGATGATTCCAAGAGACGATTGAGTTGACTTGGCACGGGCCCATCAACCACATATCAATGGCCGCCACAGGATACCGAGGAGGAAGCTCCGCTGAACGCACCGAGGAGGGACATTGAGCGCCGCCGAGTTTCGATCACTTGTACATCTGCACGCAATCCCTCCCCCATCCACTTCCCTGTGTTATTTCATTTGTGCGATCGTGCTTATTTAGGGCGCCTCGGATGTAACAACGAGCGCGGAAATATATTCATGTACGCACCCGACGCGAAACCACAATAACCTTTTAAATCTTGTTCGATTCAAGGCTTATTTTTTATTATCATTTTTATCTGCGAACGTTGCGTAACGCGCACTACCTTATTCTTCACTTACTATTATGCTTGATACTCTATTAAAAGTATACACCATTGACTTATTTGCGTAACTCTTCGTTTTATTTTACTAACTTTTTCGCACCCGATGCTAAATGTTTGTATCTGTCCCCGAGCGTTTCATAATATCGTAAGATTTCGCGTCGGCAATTTTTCATAAATGCCGATAGTAATACCAGTTGTTTCGATTGAGCGTATGATTGTTCCGAAGACGCGTGAACATTTTTAATTTGTATACAATCAATACTCCAATACTCAATTCGAAATCTTTTATCAAACAATTTGAAATTGTCAAATGGATCATTTAAGTATCGTTTAAGTATATTTAATGAATCTAAGTCTTCGAGATCCCAACAATTATCAATTCTCAGCGTGTCTACACATAATTTTTTTTACCTATCGACACATTTAAATTTGTTTGATATTTGAACCTTAGGTCAGATTATTTCGTCGTTAGTGCCAATATGTAGACCGATAAGAAAAATTGAGAATAATTTTTGGACATATTTTCGATATTATTCGTATGCACTTGATTTTATTGTCTTGTACCCACTGCATAAAAATGATGACCCAATTTGTATATTAATTATTGACTAAACTTACACTCGAAATTTTTTAAGAAACCAAAAATAAACGAATATTTATTTTCAAGAGAATGTTTGCTCTCAATTTGCTTTAAAGTAAAAATTATGTGTAACCAATTAAAATGCATTTGCATTGATACTTGTACATAATTATTGTAGTACATAATTTATATTATTTTTGTTAATTTCTAATAAATTTAATAGGAATACAATTGAATAGTATAATTGTTTGTAATTATGTTAAACGTAGATATTACTTTTTCGCCTTTAAAACATAAATTGATTATTGCATTTTTGCAAAATCAAAAACAAAAAAAAATTAAAATAAAAAATTTGGAGTGTAATGACGAATATTTTTTCTTGAGTGAAATAAAATTATGTTTTTAAAGCGAGCGCTACGTACTGCTTAATCTGTACATTAAATAGAAAAAGCGTACTCGTAATCGACATATATTGTAGCTCATGTCTGTTTAATACTTAATTGAATGAACGAAATGTACGAACGAATGTTTAAATTTAATAGCACGTCAAATGGAAGTGTCACATGACTTACGATGAAGAATGTGTTTCGTCAATTTTCTATTGAATCGTGTTTGGCAAATAGTTTTACTTTTATATTATTCAACAATAAAATACAAAAACGACAAAATAGACAATGTGCATGTGATGAATGAGCGTGCGAGTGTGGCTGTGCTCTACGTACGTGCGTAAGAAAGACAATTTCGCTTGTGATGATTGTAAATACTTTCAAAGATTTATGCATTAACGTTACTGTCTGTGTCAGATTTCTTATTAATACATGTGATGATAAAAATTAAATGATTATATTAATACTTTTACCCTGAAATACTTGTAGAAATGCTGGTTGTGGATACAGTACTAAATATAAAAACATCGTAATGTCTATTCGCGACTTTATTATATTTCTTTATTACTTTTTTTCTCTTCAATCAAAATTATGTCCAAAGAAAGTGAACGTTTGGATTTTGATGAAAGTGCACTGATAACAAGTATAAGAATGCAGTGAAGCTGTACCTATTAGCAAAAGGGTCCATCTTTGACCAATTTGCATATTAGTTTATTTAATTCTAACTTATAAAATATATTATATAATGAAAGTTTAGATTATACATCATTAGGTGAAATAGAAATTGTAAAACTTATCAATGTCAAATATTTTTTTAAAATGACACGTAGTATTTAAAGTAAAAAAAGTTATTTTTTTCCCTTTACAGTAAATTTGTCTCTCTTTAAGCAATTTATGTATTTTAACATTCACAGTAACGTATATTTTCATTCGAATATCGTTTTTTACTTTACACATGTAATCTCGCACATTTTTTCTTTTTTGTATCACAAAGAATCCAGTACAGGATGATTTCTCAACATTATTTTAAGAATTAAATAAACATTTGTTTTGTTAATTACTGGTACACTACTATTTCACATACAACTAAATTTCTGCTAAAAGATTTCACTGAGCACCAATTAAATAAAAAATTTTTTTTTTAATTTAATATAAAAGATAAAATAATAAAAGAATATTTGTGTGAAAGTATTTCTGTTTTTAATCCGCTTTTATCAATAGTTGGAAAAGCGAGAATCTTAATTTATTAACAGTCTTACCACTGTACAGTACACACAATACGTATTTCATATAAAACCTTGAATTAATTAGTTTATTCAGATTTATAGAAACCATTAAAAATTATGGCTCTAGTGTAAAACGTACACGGTAATAGACAGGCCCTTTTGTCATATGCTCACTGCAAACAAAAATACGAATTGCGTGGGGAAAATAAACTTAACTGTAGAGATCATCATCGCCATCATCTTGAAAAGGCTGGTCCCCTTGTGTCGTATCTTGACTACCACCTGGTCCACTTTGAGGGAATCTAAAAGAAACGTATAAATGCGATGAGTTTTATTTAAGAAAAATCATTTTTATTTTAGAATAATGTTTTACTCTAAAACTGAAAATCAAATTTACCTGAAATTCGTACCAAACCCTCGCGATTGTTGAAGGGTTTGAGCAAACATTTCATATTTGCGAATATCGTTGTCTGATACTGATCTTCTAGCAAACCTCATGGCTTCTTCAAAATGAGCCCTTGTAATTTCAGGAACAGGATCTTCTTCATCAGTCTGCAAAATATTTTATTCAATTTCTCTCTAAATCATATGTTAAGTTATTTTTTCTTTTTTAATAAATTAAAGACTTACGTCCATAGATGCGGTAGGATTGGCAGCTCGTTCTTTTGCTCTAACTATTTCAGTTTCGATGCACTGTCGGATAGCTAACTTACAAGCACGTTGGCAAATTTCTGTGATGTCAGCTCCGGAAAATCCATGCGTCACCTTAGCTATGAAAGTTAAATCAACATCCTAAAATACAAAAAATAAAGCCCGTTAATAAAAAGTACAATTTCACAAGCAATAGAAACAAAGAATTAAGCCTAAAAAATTTACCTTAGCCACAGGCGACTTTCGCAAATTGGCTTTAAAAATCGACTCCCGTGATTTTTCATCGGGCAGTGGAATATAAATAAGTTGATCTAATCTTCCAGGTCTCAAGATGGCTGGATCAATTATGTCAGGTCGATTCGTCGCGCCGATAATAAAGACATTCTTTTTGGCACCCATACCATCCATTTCGGTAAGGATTTGATTGATAACACGGTCGGCCGCACCCCCGGCATCACCTACGGTACCACCACGTGACTTCGCGATGGAGTCCAGCTCGTCGAAAAAGAGCACGCAGGGCGCCGCAGATCTCGCTTTGTCGAACACGTCCCTTACGTTGGCTTCGGACTCACCGAACCACATCGTCAATAGCTCTGGACCTTTCACAGAGATGAAATTCGCCTGGCACTCATTGGCTATGGCCTTAGCGAGTAATGTTTTACCGCAACCGGGCGGACCGTAGAATAAAACGCCACGTGACGGCTGCATGCCGAATTTTAAAAACTTATCTGGATGCTCAACAGGATACTGAAATTTTGTATATTATTTTATTTATTATGAAAGTATTCAATAAATTACGTTAACAATTGAATCGTTTTCATTACCTGCACCAATTCTTGCAGTTCCTTCTTAACGTTCTGTAAGCCTCCGATGTCTTCCCAGGTAACAGTAGGAACTTCAACAATAGTTTCACGAAGTGCACTAGGACTACTTTTACTCATAGCATACTGCAAACATTATTGATAAAAAACTTGATCGTTTTCAGTATAATCACATAATTTTTAATACTTTTAAAAAAATTTTTCTCTTTAATTTACCTTGAAATTGTCCATTGTAACAGCAAGAGATACTAGAACTTCAGCATCAATTTGTTCATCTTCCAGATCGATCAAGTCCATTTTTTCTCTAATTTGTTGTAAAGCTGCCTCTGAACACAATGACGCTAAATCGGCACCAACGTGGCCGTGTGTTTCAGCAGCAATCTAAAAATACCAAGGATATTAAATGCCTTATATAAATGTCAGCAATATTTTTTTAGTGATGTAAAATTTAAATTCTTACTTCTTCCAACTCTACATCTTCTCCAAGTTTCATATTTTTGGTGTGTATGCGTAAAATCTCCAATCGACCGGTTGCATCCGGAATACCGATATCGATTTCTCTATCAAAACGTCCGAAACGTCTGAGGGCACCATCGATACTATTAGGGCGATTCGTTGCAGCCATCACAATAACATGAGAACTTTGCTTCATCCCATCCATTAAGGTCAACAGTTGTGAAACGATACGTCTTTCCACTTCACCATGTGTCTGTAAAAATATTTATTTGTACCTTTGTTTAATGTACATTGTTACTTTGATCTAGAATTATTTACCTTTTCTCTTTTAGGAGCAATCGCATCGAGTTCATCAATGAAAATAATAGCTGGAGCATTTTTTTCTGCTTCTTCGAAAGCTTTACGTAAATTACTTTCAGATTCTCCTGCAAGTTTACTCATAATTTCAGGACCATTGATCAAGAAAAAGAAAGCTCCAGTTTCATTAGCAACAGCTCGTGCAATAAGAGTCTTTCCAGTTCCTGGAGGACCATACAATAAAATACCACGAGGCGGTTTAACTCCAATTGCTTTAAAGAGAGATGGGTGCCGTAGCGGTAATTCTACCATTTCCTTAATTTGTGCTAATTGTTTACGCACGCCACCAATATCATCATATCCTACAGCATTTAGAGCTTCCTCCTCTTCCTACAAAATGTATTCCGTTTCAAAGTCACATTCGATAAATTACAGCAGATACATTTTTTATGCACTATCACGTTATATTTAAAATTACCTCTCTTTTAACAGGGTCTCCTTCACAATGAATTACAGTTTCTGGTGATACAATACAATAAGGTCCTGGATCAGTTTCAACAACTTTGAATTCCACTGCATGCATACCACCACGTACAATAAATATATCATCTTTGTGAATTGGACGATAAGCTTCCAGAAAATATGGTTTCAAATAAATTTCAAAGAGATTTCTATATAAAAAGAAATTTTTTATAATTTTGATTATAATTCTTTAATTAAAAATATAAAATCATTAAAAATGTATACATACCCTGTAATACCTTCAACTGTATCATCAATAGGTAATACATGAATTCTCTTTCCATATTTAATGTCTGGACAAGACTGTACCGATACAACATCGCTCAAACGAACTCTTAAATTATTTCTCACTACTCGATTCATTAATATCTTTTCATCTGGACAACTCGGATCTGATAGAACAATACATACTGTTTCCTTGCGACGCTTTCCCTTAAGAAGAACTGTGTCACCACGGAAGAGCTGGAGCTCATCCATTTTTATTTGAGAAAGTGCAACAACTGAATTATCATCATTTGATGCTTCGGCGACTAAAAGTCTATTAGGTTTATCTTTTTTACGCAATATAGCTGTAGCTAAGTATTCTCCACTGTAAAAAATAATACAATCTAAATTTTGGCAAACTTTTATTCAATTTCTAATAAATGTAATCATTTACAATAGTTTCTCTTTTGCAATAATAATTGAATAAAAAATTATACAATGAAACTTATAAATAAAAAATAGTTTTTTAAACTATATCAGTGATGATAAATATATTATTATTGAGTTGTAAAGTTTGTATTTGTTACTTGTATATTTAATGTTTATAATTAATTTTCAGACTTGACTTCAATATCTAAGTATTAATAGGAATTCAGATATTCGTAAAAACACTGTAGTACACTAATAACTTTTTTCTTTTATTAATTATTGTAAAAAAAATTATTTGGACAAAATAATTTCTATTCATTCTAAAAAAAATCTGAAAGGAGAATATTAACATTATTTTGATATTAATAAAATCCAGTCAACAGAAACTGTAAACGTCTTGGATAGAAAGTTTTTGACAGGTACAAAAATTAAATATCAATTGACTACATAAACAACGATTGCAAATATTAAAGTAACAATACGTTGCAATAACGTTCGTTGTTCAAGAGGAATTTAGCCTAAAGTATAGAAACAGCCTTTGTCACGTTACCGTTGCTCGGCCATGATCTGTTTGCGAAACGATAACGGGCATTCAAATGTAAAACAAACACAGGAAAGTTGTTCGGAAAACGTTCTCAGAAATCTCGTCTCACAAAAATCGTTAGCATGGACATTTCCTTAAGTAACGTGAAATTTAAAATATACGGAGATAAAAGCAATGGTGAGGCTGCCAAAACAAGCAGCGATCCGTCGACATGATGACAAGGTGAATTTGATGGTGGAGCCGTGTCGAAAGAGAAAAACGTGACGTCTCATTTTTCTCCCAAATTTTCGCACACTTCCATTTGCCATTCGTAATATTTATTTAAATATTATAATTACAACTGCTACGTACCTCTTTGCGTCACTCATTGTTTTTTTTTCACAGTTACTTTACGTAGACGATTTACTCATAAAATGCACGCGTACACGCAACGTCTGGCTGGATATCCCACGAATCGCCGATGCCGACAATCCAGCACAGACACAACGATAGCACAGCTAGGCAGATCCTTTTCTTTCATTTGATTGGCTAACCAGATCTCCACCTTTCGCTCTCGCTCTTTCTCTTTTTCTCTTGCTTCGTCAAGAAAGACGCTGCCATCAGCATCGGCAAGATCAGGTCACATTCGCAATGGTAGCGATTTGAATACCAATACCGTAATTCTGTAATTTTTTTTATTGATTTTATGTTGTGCTTTCTTACATTTCTAAAATATTATCCGTAATTTTTTAGCCATTATAATTTTAATGTACAGCTATCTGTGTTCTGAATTCGCTTTCTTCTTGTAATAAGAATTGAGGATCGCATGCCGTTTCAAAATTAATGAATATTTTCAATATTAAATTAAAAATTACGTGATTATTATTAATTTTAGTAGTTTAGAGTTTAAAACTAATTTTTGTGGTAATAAGAGTATGTATTTTTGGAAATAGTATTCAATGTTTGTTAGGCTCAGAAAAAAGAAATAAATAAACTATAGTCTTTCTTTTTTTTCTATGGTTGGACAATAGGTTTCTAGCTTGCGCAAATATCAGTAATTTAAATAATTTAATTTCTTTTGCTATGAATTCCAAATTTTCATACGAATACACTTTTCTAAATATACAAAGTTTTCATTATACTTTAAAAAAGGTTATCTAGAATATTTAAATTTTAAATTTGGTAAATAAGAAATAATTCTAATGCTAGACTTTATAAATGTTAATTTTATTGTTAATACGAATTCTAAAAATAAGAAGACAAATGGATTTCATAAAGAACTAGTAATTTGAATATAAAGAATATAATCATTTAAAAAGCACATTTTTAATATTCTATTTTAAACCATTTACTGTCTCTCATTTAAAATTGATTAAGATTGGTCTTTTATATGAATATATTTTTGAAAAATACGCTATTTATAGTCGTTTTGTAAAATCAAATATTTATTCTTAAAAAAAAAAAAAAAAGAAAAAAGAAAGAAAGAAAGGACTCAAAAATAGTTTATCTGCTTTGACTTTAGTAAGAGACAATATGTACTGTTTTATACTCGGTCTTTCAATTCAATTGTCTATATATCTATATAATTTTACTCCTTTACATGCTGCCTCCAAGGATACATTTTAAGGTTAGATGGGTCATAGGTGAGAAAAATTATATGACTGTCGCTAAGGTAGATTTTTCTGTATTTAGATAAACCAAAAGTACGTACCGAATCTCGAATTTTTTTTTTAATACAAAACATTCGTATTAAATTTCCGTGCACTGGAAATGGTATTGTAGCAAATAAGTTTGTTTACAGACAAATAGCTAAAAATAGAGATCAAAAACGAGACCAAAAGGAGAGAAAAACGAAAATCCAATAATTGTGTAGTCGTAAAAAAGCAGAGCTTATTCATCAATGGCCGGAATAAAAGGTTAATTCGAAAATTACTTATATTACAATTTTCATTAAGTACTCAGGTTAATATTATTAAATTACATAAGAATATTCATTTAAAATTACGTTTAACAATTCTACGAGATAATAATTATGATTCATTGTTAACCTTGAGTATTTATTTTGACACGAAAAATTTATTTTGAAATTATTTTATATCGATTAAGCTTATCAATACACTTCATTGATATAATAAAAAAATATAGTTTTCAATATTTTTACATTAAGAAGAAATTATAATATTTAATTATTGCTGTTTCATGTTGATGTCACTGGCTTCTACATACAGCGTAAGAAGTATTTGGTTTGACAATGAAATAATATTTTAACTTGCAATTATTTTTAAATACAAATATTATGTTTTAGTTTAATTACTTTGGCTTTTGCTGGTTCGATTGGTATGACATTTGTTATACTGGGCTGTGCACTTCCATCATATAAGTAATTATAAGATATCATTAAAATACTTATATTACATATTGATATGAAATTAATAAAAAATCATTATTATTTTAGAATATGGTGGCCATTTTTTGTAGTACTATTTTATATTTTATCACCAATTCCTACATTGGTAGCAAGACGTTACACAGAGGATTCGGGAATTTCAAATAAATCGTATTTAGAATTAGCGATATTTCTTACAATGGGATTTGTAGTATCATCATTTGCCCTCCCTATTGTATTGGCAAGATCTCCGATGAATGATCCAGTTGTAAGTAACATTGTTTATTCAGCTAGGAAATCATTTGTCTATGTTTCTTATCATTAACATTTTGCCAGGCCATAAATAAATAATTCAACAATATAATATAACAATATAATATAACAAATATTTCATAAAAAATAAATGCATTCATTCATTTAAAAAATTCATTTATATTTTAAAAATTTAATTTATTTCAGAATTCATGTATAAGAGTTGATTTAAACATTTTTACTCATAATTTATTACAGATTCAATGGGGGGCATGTTATCTGACATTAACAGGCAATGTTATAGTCTATTTAACTATTATTGGATTTTTTATGGCTTTTGATCAGGAAGACTCTGATTACAGCATGTGGTGATGTGTTTGATATTTGTGCTTAATTGTTATGGTAAATTTTGTATTAGAATATAAGGAAAGTCTACAGAAAACCAAACATTTAAATAATTATAAAATTTATATTCTGATTTGTGACAAATCACTGATATTCTGTTGTGTCTTTGCAGAACTTAAACAATCATACAAGTTGATACTTAAAATTTTAAAGGCTATAATTAAAAATTAAGTGATTTCTCTTTTAATGAGACTGTAGGCTCTTCCAAAATTTATTACTATAAATTATTTTGTAATATGTTTCATATAAAGCAATTATTTTTTGTTCATAGATTTTTATACAAGATTGATGAAAAATGAGTGTCTGAATTATCGATTGACTGATTACTACGCTTTCTATTGTAAATGCATATAATTCATTATACACTGCTAACATGCACAAGTTGAAATTACTCAACTTTATAACTGCAGTTTAATTGTATTATTATTTTGAACAAAACGTATAGTTACACAGTTATATTAAATACTTGTATCATATTCGTAAAATGGCAGCTTTAGTAACGTTTTTAATAATTCTATCTTTTTATAAGTATCTTGATGAGAAATGATAAATTATTGAAAAGGAAATACAAAAAAAATATATTAGTAAACTTTATATGTATTAAAGATATTAGTTTAAATATTATGCTTCGTTATATTTATGTATTCACACACGAAATAAAAGTTTACATAAATTATTTATTAATTGCGTAATAGCAGAGAAAAATATTTTTAAATTAATACTTTTATTTCAATTTAATAAAATTGAAAAAATTTTTTCAATTAATGATAATCATAAAGTTGTTGAATAACATTGAAATTTTGAAATGAAAAAAATTTTAATATAACTAATTTCTGCAATGATAGTATGCAATAAAAAGGCAAATCTATTTGCATTTTTATAAATTCTAATATTTAGAAAAAAGCAATTTTATATTTCAATTTTATATGCATATAAAATTAATAAAATATAAAATTACTGTATACAATATTTTGAAGTGCGATTTGCGGCAAACGCGTAAACACTTAACAGATAATTGATTAAAGTATTTTATTACTTATTGTACTCTATGTATGTGTAATAATTAGATAAGTCTTAATTTTTCATGTTGTTACAACATAAACTTATAAACCTATTATATGTACGAATGTACTGAGTTACCTTGAAAAGGTTCTTGACTATTGATTTATATCCATATGCAAAAAAATTTCAGTATCTAAAAATTAAAGGTTTAAGTGACTAATTTGTTTTACTATTTATTAACATTATACATAACAAACATAATGACCAATAAACAAATTTTTTTTCACTAACTTATAATGTCCAAATGTATACATGAATTATAAGAAATATGTGTTATGTTCTGCATATTTTCAGTTGAATTAATATTCATTTGGTTGGATGGAAAGAAGGGATGAAAACCACCCTTGAGGTAGTTAAAATTTTATTTTTATATAATTATTAATAACATATATTTACTTATTTTAGCCTTAAGCAATATTTTAAATAATATACCAAAATATACAAGTTACATCACTTGTTTTTAATGGTTGTGCATGTAGGATAAAAATTGTCTAGTTTGTCAATATGACTTAATTAGTTTAAAGGATATGTTTTTGAGGGGTGTCAAGTTCACACCAAGTCTAGTTTTAGTAATTTTATTAAAAAGAAAAAAAGTGACCTATTTTTTAAATAATTTGAAAATTTATTTTAAATCATTTAAAATGGATCATTGGTCTGCTACAAGATGAGGGCGAAATTCTTTGAAAAATTTGATCTTGTATGCATCGAAATTGATTTTTGTTTCAGTAATTCTTTTATTTTTAAAAAGACAAACCAGTGAATAATTGAGTTTTAGAAAAAATATTTCACAAGTATAATCATTTTATGCACCATAGAAATTAAACTATTTATTTTCTTAAACTTGGATCATTTTATACGTTATTATTATTGTTTTTATTTTAAATAAAACACAATTCCGAAAAGAAAAATCTGTTTTTTATATGATCCATTTTCAGGAAATTCATTCCTAGCAGATTGTACTGCTATGAACTTCACTTAATGAAAAAAGTGCTTATACTTAAATTTATTCACACAAACGTAGCTAATAAAATAATTATTGAGTTTATTTAATGTCTGTAGATCTTGGATATAAAAAGCTTTTTTTCACTTTCATATTTACACACACGCGCGCGTTAAGCTTGAGGTTACTAATATTCTCACTTTGCTTTAAAGTAAAAGCAAACACGATAACGGTGAAACAACTCACTTTATACGTCGTGAAGTTAAATTTCGCATTGTTTTTTATGTTTGCCTACTATTATTTTACACATTAATGTTATTGTATTGAAAATATATAAAATTAAATGAAAGTGCTAGTTATTAAATTTATTTTCAAAAACCTACTTATATTGGCCTTGGATCATTGATCATTTTTAGAAATAGTTCTCTTTGTAATTATAATGTTTTCAGAATCATTTTATTTAAATGTGTAAAAATCGTTCAATATCCATACGATTTACCATACAATTATTAGTTTTAATTATAATTCAATAATTTAAAGCAATTTTACATGTTTT
The DNA here is from genome assembly GCA_018907045.1 of Wiebesia pumilae. NCBI lineage: Eukaryota > Metazoa > Arthropoda > Insecta > Hymenoptera > Agaonidae > Wiebesia > Wiebesia pumilae. Next base: position 305,538 of record JACCHZ010000066.1, on the reverse strand, counting down.
ATAACTCTATCTTGTTTTAACATGATATAACTTTTATTTATTATAAGAATTAATATATTTAAAAATAAAAGTTGACAGTAAATGTAAAATGATGTTAAAAATTAATAAACTTATAATTAGTCTAATCGAATGTACATTATTTATTCATTATTAAAATTAAAATGATTTGTAAATAAAAATTATGATATTTATAAATTATCTATATTTTCTGTAAATCCAGGTATATACAATTTGTATAAGAGTAAACTAATGAAAACTTATTCGTGTCAACCTAGAAGTTATTAAGTACAAAAATTAATTTATAGTTTTGTATAAAGATTTTCCAAAAAATGAAAATATGAATATATTTTCAATGATTTTTTGTGTTTATTGCACTTGATTTTATTAGACTAATTTAAGAAAATACTACACGATTTTTTGATAAAATAAATATTTCTTTAATTATTAATTTTTCTATTTCTGAATACTTTTAATTTCTTTTTAAATACAACTTTAGTTAGTTTTAAAATAATAAGATATTTTAATTAAACTATTAATACTAACTTATACTTTCATATGAATTTATTACTTACATCTGTAAGTAATTAAAGAATTGTGCGCAGAACAAATCTTTTCTTTTTAAATAAAATAATGTATTTATTATGATTGAAGTAATAAACAATAACAATGATAACTTCGAACAGTTGTAGAATTTTTAGTCTGAAACCTTGTAAAGCTTGTAAAAATGTTACATAACGCGTTATAAAATTAACCAGTTGTGTTTCACACAGATGATATAAAAAGTTAATAAATCGAATATGCGTATTCATTTATTATAAATGTAAGATGCAAATAATTTTTTATGTAGTTATGGAATTTGTATTCTCTTATTTACTGTGTACTTTTAATTTTATTTTTTTTTCAACTCTATTTTTCAAATATTAATTATTATTCATTCAATCTAAATTCTTAAAATTTTTATTCAATTTATTTGTTATGTAAATAAGGTAACATGCCTTTTGAACTTTTTTACTACGAATATTCATAATAAATACTGGATCATAATCCATATAAGGTAAAAATGTTTGTAAATCAAAAAGTAAACTTAATGCATCAGAATGATCGGCGATTAGTTTTTCTAAAAAAGCGACATTTGCTTGTGATATTAAGCATATGTAGCTAGTAAAGGTGTAACTGGGCCTTAGCATATGTATAAAACCTATCGTAAATTGTGCGCTTATTGTTTAGTTTACGCTGTGACCTGAGTATACAATCAAAAAATGCAGAATTATATGGAAGGAGTACATTTTTTTAGGAGAGTATTATGTAGTACGATAGACAACGAGAAATCAAGATAGTTTAATGTTGAATTCGCGATTAATTTGCGATCTTATTTTAAGAAAGCTTAAGTAATTGTTTAATAAATAAAAAAGATTTTTTATTTCAAAACTAATTAATCCTTTGGTTGATTCTACTTTTACTTGAATCTATCTTGTATGTCGCTATCGTATCAAGAGTCGATCACGACCGTCATAACTGAAATAAAAGGCAAAATAATCTTATTATTTTTTACGTATAAAATATAACTAGAATTTTTATTATGCATTGAAGCTTATAATTAATAAATATTAAATTCTAAGAATAGTGATGATTTGCATACGTCCTTTTGGTATGATAATTATTTGGAATCAAGGCATTTATTGGAATATTTGCAGTTATCTCTTATACAATGTAAAAAATATGCAAAATACTTTCACTTTGTTAATAATGATGTGCTATTATAATTTAAATATTCAATTATATGTATAATTATTTTATTGTTTATTATTTTATAATAATTATATATATTGAATAAAAAAAGAGGTTAGTATGAAATTCTTTGATTTTTCGAACAGTAATATGTTTACAAAAACACAGAAAAGGTTTCTTTTAAGATCTTTAGTTACCTGTATAGAGAAACGAAGATTCAAGGTATTTTCAGCCGAGAAGAATACGAGGGAAATTCAAATTTGGAATAATATTAGAATTTACTGATTTTTAATTAAACGTCAAAGAAATCCTTATATTTTATTTACCTCATTCTCTACTATATAACAGCTGCATACATGATCAGCGTTATTTGCGTTATTTGAAAAACTCGGTTAGATCAGAGAATGAAATTTTCATCTCTATTTAAATGAGAGGAGCAAAATTAAGCATAACCTAAGAAAGTCTGTATTTGTGTTGTGATTTTTTTAATTTTTATAGTAATTGCAATAGAAAATAATGTAAAAATGGAATCGATTCAAATAATTATGGAAAATTTTACAAAACTTTGGAATGATAAGGATAATAATGCTCTTGTCAGAATTTTAAAAAGTTTACCTGATTCTTTGAAATCTGTGCCGAAAGATGATCGCGGTAAGATTTATATATTTGTAAAAAATGTTAATATTTATTGTCATAATATTTTTATAAATCGACATAAAGTTTAGACTTTTTGTAAATATGTGTGATCTTTATTTCTTTTCCACTGATGGATTTTCCACGATTTTTTTATTTAAAATAGATACATGTTTTAATTTTACAGAAAGAGTTTTGGAAGTTATATTTGATGAACAGAAGGGATTGTTTAGATTTATCCAAACTATATTGCAAATACATGATTCAGTTAATTTCAAAATGTCATTAGAAGAGTCTTTTAATGTATTGCAGCATATTATGAAATTATTTAAAGAAGAATATGAATTATACATTTTAAAAACAAGTGTAAAATTTTATATTGTTTTTTATTCCTTACATAAATAGAATTATTTACATTAAATCTATAAAAACTTTCATTATGATTTTAGGATATTTGCTTTTATTGCATTAAAACTATATGTTGGTTTTATGCCAGAAAAGCTGCTGCTGAAACATTGAGAGAATTAATAGAGTTATTTATGAATTGTGAGTTTAAATTAGATCCAATTATTGAACATTATATTGATTCTTATTTAAGATTGTATACAAGAAAAGGTAATTGATAACATTTATGATTGTAATTCATAAATTAAGAGACAGTTACTAGTTTTAATAAGATTTACATTTAATGAGACTTATATTATTTTATTACATGTATTAAGTAACTTAATCCTTTTATGAAAGCTATATAGAGTATATTGACTAATGTGTAAATAAAATACTTTTATGTATTGAAAAAGTAATAACACAGAAAGTATTTCGAAAGTATTTTTATCAAATATTATTTTATAGATGGATGTGTATTTTATATTGTCTTAGGAGCAATTGCTAGATATTGCCCTAAAACAGAAAATATGATTAAGTTTGCTGACATAATATTTTTACATTTATTAAATGATTTAAAAAATCAGGTAATAAATTTAATCTGTAGTACTATATTAAGTTGATGAAAATGACAGATTACAACATTTATGTTTTAGCTTAAGCCCATTGGTGAGAGACAACCAATAGAAGTAAAAATTTACCTAGATTGTTATTGGAACATGTTTACAAATTTTCTGCCATTTGAAGGAGATTTAAAACAATCATTATATTTAGAAACATTATATTTCAATATTTCAAAATTGTGTGCAATCAATTCTGAAAAAGTACTTAGAAACAAAGCAATTTATGTTATCAGTACTTATATGAAACATTTTTCATCTTTTATATTAAAAGATTATCAAAATTGGCATACATTGTTAAATAATATTTTATTTGATAAAAATTATACTGTAATAGATGCTTTAAAAAATTTTTACAAAATTGTAGCTTCATATATTTTACAAGAGAATAATAAAGATATATTTTTAGTAATTATAATCTTTTATCACACATCATAATAATTAGTAATTATTATTAAATCAATTTTCACATTTCAGTACTTTAAAAATTACCTCATGTTAAATCTATGCGATAAGGATTTACCACCATATAAATTACATTTGATTATTTATGGATTAGGAGAATTTTCTATAATTTATGCTAAATACTTACCAATGGAAATTTCCGAATTCTTTCAAATGATTGCACTTCGAACATTACACTTCTATACAGAGTAAGACCTTATAATTCTTATTTCATAAGTTGTAATTAAAAGATTAATTGATTTTTGTTTAAGGGAAAATGAAATTTATAAGAATTATGAAGATTTAGCACATTATTTACAAGGATTATCAAAAATTTTGCAGTATATCCCAAATGTTTCACTGCATCAAATAAATATTGTTATAGAACTAAGTATACTTTTTGTTAAAAAATTTCCAGAATTAAAAATAGCAAACAGAGATTATGCAATAAATGCATTAAAAAGTACTTTTGTTAATATTAGTTGTTTAGAAAAAAATTTTCAATGTGAATATTTTAATTCTTTATGTAAGTAAAAAAATTATATAGAAATTCTTTTTATTAATGTATAATTAATTTTATATTTCATATGAAAAAATTAAATTTTAGTTCGTGAAGGAATTTTGTGGTCCTGTTCTTACACATTATTTGTTGATGTAGAGTTCCAACAAAATATTCAAGAGTTGCCAGAGCCACCAATTTGTTATAAAAACTTTCTACCTCTTTGGCAGTCATTATTTAAGATAGATGATGAAAACAAATTTTCTAACTATTTAATTGTACAGATTTTTAATGAATTTGTGTTAGTTTTAATTGCATTTCTTGATAGACTAAATCTCAATGTTAAGATTCAAGAAAATAATTTCATATCAAATACATTTTCTTTATTAAAAGCTGAAAATGAAACAGATTTCCGATTTTTCGTTAATCTTGTTGATATCTACATGGACATTTTTGAAAACGTTGAAAGCTTTTTATTTGAAAGTTGGTCAGAAAAACTTTTAATATACTTTATAAAGCATTCTTATAACCATTCACTGATTTCTGGATTTTATAAGCTAATCAAAGTTATTTTTGTTTTTTCAAATGATTCAAATTATTTTAGTAAATCTACTTGTGATTTACTTTCTCAATATATGTATAATATCCTTAAGCTTGTGTGTAGATTTTCTGGTGAATTGCAATTATCTTGCATTTATTTAATTTTTAATACTCCAATTTTTTGCATGAAAGATTTAATTAATCAAATGATTCCAGTTTTTAAAGTTGCTTTTACTATTGGCTTAACTGATCTTTCTCTAGCATTTTGTGCACTAAATACTTTGGAAAATTGGATTAATGATCCAGATATTCAATGTTCAAGTGATTTTATAAAGAGTGTAATATCTGATTTAGAACCATATCTTTCAAGCGAAGAAAGCTTAATTGATGTATTTGAAAAATTTTCCAAAACTAAAAAAGAAACTATTGAGAATCCTAGTAATATTAATAGTAATGAGAGTCTTGAAGAGTTACAAAAACGAATACTGCTTTTTTATGGTTCACTTGATTCAAAAATTGTATTAGATTTTATTCACGAAAAATCTATCCATACAAATGCATCATGGGGAAAAAAAACTTTTTTTCAATGCAAACTACTTTTCCCAGATATTTGCTTAATATTTTATTTTGACAAATTTGTTCCAAGAATTATTGAACTGACAAAAAGCAGTGATCATAAGACAAAAATATCATCATGTGAATTATTAGGCACATTGATAACAGTTATTTTATTTGAGAAATCAATAGATCAATGTTTTAACAAAACTCTATACCATACAGTTCTGAGACTTGCAAGTGATTCAAACAGTACAGTTAGAAATCTATACTATCCATTTGTGATAGAGTTAATACATGACATAAGTTACACTGCAGTGACAGGAAACGTATATTACAAAAATTTCATAGATTCATTATTTGAAGGCTTAACTGAAGAATTTAATACATGTGTAAGAGATTGTTGTGGTTTATATCTAAAAGAATTTGTGGAATGGTCAGTTAAAAAATCCTGGGAAGGTAATATAAACCTGAGTATGATTATTCAACATATATCTTGTCAAATAATTGATTGGGCATTGAATCCATCAAATAAAAAACGTGTAGCTGCAGCAATTGCATTTAATCATGTTTACACATTTTTTCAAGAAAATAAGCTAATATATTGGTTAGAATTATTTCATGCGTTTGTTAAATGTATGGAAGATACTGATGACATTCAAATTATTAGTGCCCTCAATTACATGGAAAAAGTTATAAAAGTAAATCCAAATGTGTTTAATATTAAATCTCCTAGAATAAAACCTCCAGGTTACCCGGATGAAACTTTTACTGGTGCATTATTATGGCTTTTTAATTATTGTGGTTCTTTGAATATGAAGTGTAGATATAAGTCCATAGAACTATTTGAAAATCTTCTACCACTTGTTCCTGAATGTGAATCGCTTAAAGTTGTACTTATGAATAATGTTAATGAAATTGCATTTAAAAATTTGGAAGAAAATTTTGATTATATTGAAATTAATAATGCAAAGGCGTTATTAAGAAGTTTGGATTTTTATATCTGGATCTTTAAGAAAAAATTCTTACCACTTGCATTTTTTCAAAATTTTGAGGATTCAATTGCAAACAGAAAGAGTTTCTTCAAATGCTTTACCAAGTTTGTTTCTATAATTATAAGACAAAATACACAAATTGTTGATTCATCACATTCAAGTACATTAATGGAGATAGAGGAACATAACAATTTATTAAGTGAAATTATTTTAAAGATTTTAGAGTTCATGTCAACAATACTAATTGTAAGAAAATTTAACAAGTTTTTTTGTTGTGTAAAATTAAAGTATGGGAATATTTTTTTATTTATATGACATTTTTATTGAAAATTAATTATTTACTAAAGATTGATTAAAAAAATTCGTCTGCAAAATTAGTAAATCAATAGATTCATTTTAAGTAAAATTATGAAATAATAATTACTAAGTAATTATTATATTTATAGAAATTTATAAACATTTATAAAATTTATAATTTTAAATTTGTGAAGTTTATTTTTCTAGATAATTAAATGTTGAAAAAATTACAAAGACAAAAAAATCAATATATGAATTAAAATTAATTTGCAATAAAATAACAAATTTTTATATTAAAAATGTACTATTGCAATTTCAATTTTTTATCATGAAATATGAAAAAAACATACACGTTTTATTTATTTTAAATAAATTTTTATTCTGACATTTATTCAATAATACAATAGCTTAATATTAATAATAAAGAAAAATATTTCCTTATGAAAGAAAGTCACGATGTCCATAAAAGTATTACTGTATATTTTGATATAAATTTCATTTTTAGGAAAATAATTACAAGAATAACTTTTGGAATGACAATTTTTATTTGTTAATAACGCGCTGCTCATTATCTCCTAGCAAAGTTGGATTAACTGCTAAAAATTTAGAAGTAATTAAAAAGTTACCTGAGCAGCTGGAAATATTGTTAATATCAATGATGAACATGTTACCAGAAGAATATGTTAAAAAATGTCGAGAATATTTTTTAATCGAATTAAAGACAAATTTTGTACATTTTATAAAATTTAATGACATAATTAGGGACAAAAAAGATATTTGTACTCTTAAACAATTCATAAAAGGTTTGCTTATTTTAAAAAAGAGTAAATTCATTGATTTTGAAAAAGAGGTATTAATTTTTAGAGGTATTAATTAATTGTTTGTTTGTAAATATTATAGATAATGATTGTTTTAAATGTTTATTTTAGCTTAATTTTACAATCAATTACTTAAAAGACATAATTTCTAATATATTTGGAGTTTTAACAATTAAAATAATGGATAACGATTCATGTAAAATACTTGACGAGGATATTAAAAATTATTTGGAAGAGTTATTAAATTTTTTATTTGAAGATTGCCAGGTAAAAAATATTTTTATTTAAAATAATGATTTTGCGATTAATTCATTACAATATTTCAGTCGGATATGATAGGAAATTTAGTAAAACTAATCATGAATGATCATCTTCTTATTAACTTAAATGGGTCTACAATTTCACACGGTGAATATTTTTTAGAAACATTTAAAAAACCTATATTTCAATGTATGTTAAAAAATTCTTTCGAAACAATGAACATTTTTGATGAATTCCTTACTGAACGTACAGATAGAATATTATTTTTAATTGAAGAACTATTAATATTTGCCCGATTTAATAAATCACTAGCGTCGGAAAGTTTTGCAGATGCAATAATTGATAGATGTAATAGTTTTCAAAGAGTGTTAAACGACATTGAACACAGAAAGATGAAATTATTCAATATAAACAGAATAGCTATTAGTTTAATTAAGAAACCAGCGGAAGCAATGAAAAAAAATGGATTATCTAGTGAATTATATTCATGGATTTTAGAGGAGCTTGTCGCAGCTAAAGATCTTGAAAAAAAATCTATGATTTTACAAAATTTTTTAATATGTTTGATTGATAAAGAATCGACCAAAACTAACCCCGAATTGTTAATAGTTTTTCGATATTTAAGAGATGATAATATTGGTACTTGGTTGAGAAAACTAGAATCAGATGAGATTCTGAAATTTCAAGCGACATCATGCTTTAGAATCTTGTTGAAAATGCTCGTCATTACAAAATCTTTAATATTGTATGAAGCTGTTATAAAATATGCTGCTGGAACATATAAATATTTATTGCAAGAAAATATGAAGGAATTCTTAAATGCTTACTTCTCTAATATATCTGATACAATTGCATTAAAATCATTACAATTAGCCTATAAAATATTCATGGATTTTAATTCAACCGAAGAAAGATTCGATGTCCTCACACACTTTCTGCTACCATCTATGGAGTTGAATAATACTTCTGTGATTAAGCAATTTTACGAGGAAAAATGTCAGGAAATGATTTTTTACATAACAAGAAAAATAGATGCAAGTATAGGTAATACTATCGACAGGAAAAAATTAATTGTTTCTAAAATAGGCATTTTTAACATTTTCGAATTAATCTTCGCTAAATTCGAATTAGAATTTATGAATGTTAAGGATCCTACTTTACAAATTGAGAAACCGCTTAATAAAATTTTAGTTCAGCAGACCTTAGATGTACGATACTTGTCAACGGAATCTGACGATGTTAAAGAAGTAACGAGATTGTTGCACTGTGCAGCACTCAATTGTTGTATTGCGATTGTCAGTTTGAGGGAGGAGGAAAAATTCTACAAAATCATATTTTTCGAAGATAGAAAGAAGAATCAACTCATTTGGGATAAGATTGTCGACTGCGAAAGAAAATATAATTTCACTGAAACCACAGCATCCGTGCGAAAGAATCGTAAAACATTGATAAATATTCGTAAAAATGATTATAAAAGCGAAAAGAATCCAAGCGAGAGAGCAGACTCGTACTTTCTTCGAAGTAACTTAGTCTCCTTGACGTTTTTTGAAGACATTAATGCTTACGATCTAAATGACGTCAAAATTCTAACGGAAGCCGAGGCGAACATACAGAATGAACGTCGGTTAGATCTGAGCTTCGAAAGTGACGAGCTCAATGGTCATGAATGCATGCCTATGGTCACCGGTGTTCTCGTACACATCTTCAATAATGAGATATGCTCGTTACCTGATGCCGAATACCAAGTTGCTGCTGCTGATCTACCCGACTGCTTAAAGCTTTTTCGTAATGCCTTTAACACGCAGCAGAATAACGTTAGGCTCTATCTAATGAAAATCATTGGTAATACTAAGAATGCCTTCATACCTTGTATCAAGGCCTTTTTTAGACCCCTTGTGGGTTCAATTTACCGGTATCTCGATGGCAATCCTCTTAATTATGTTATCCGAGATATCCTTGTTATTTTGATACAGTCTAAATATAAGCCAAGTGATAAGGACGAGATAAATGATGCACAAGAACTCCTGGAAAGGCTTATTGAAGCCGCGCCCGATCGCTCTAGTCGCATTTACCGTTACAACCTCGAAATAATCGAGAGTTTTTCCAGCATTTGGAGCAAGGAAATCGAATGGCCTCAAGTGCTAGAACTCAAAATGAATACAAATCCCGATCTGGTAGTATGTGCATCATTAGCTCTTCTCCGTGCTGGTCTGCGAGGTATCATTTTGTCCCAGCCACTCTGTCAACTTATCCAGCGATCTGTTCAGCGTTGGACCGATGAAGAGTCCATCGTTCTTGCACGTTTCGAGACACTTGGCTGGATTCTGCGTCTTGACAATGAAGAGTCCTGTCGTGCTCGAATTCCTGCACTTGCGGTTCTCTTTGGGCATATTCAGGCTCAGAACCGTGAACGCTGGGCTCGCTGCATTTGTTCGCTACAGCGTGGCTGGGGTCCAGAGGCTCGGCCTGGAACTTTACTGCTCCCTGTTGAACCGAGACGGTTGCCTGAGCACCTTCGACCTGAAGCACTTGAACTTTTCCTGAGACGGCTGCCGTATTTGGACTCGGATCGCTTACGCACGGAATTAATATTCCTTGATCTATCCGCGGAGCTACGCGAATGGTCAGCCATGTGCGCGGACTCCATCTTTCGTATTCTCGCGACGCTCGTGCCGCGTTTATCGGAATTCGAATTACGGCCCCTTTTAGACCTAGCAGCTGGATTTGTTAGTTTGGACTCACCGCCGGAGTTACGTCGTCTCTGCCACGTGGCTTTCGAGGAGGCACATGTGCATTACGGTGGTACGTACTATCTTAGATTACTTGTACGTGGCCTGGATGATCCATCGGAGATTGTGACCGAGTCGCTTCTAGATTTTTGGCGTAATCGCGTGCGTTTACCGCAGACAAGCGACGAACGGCTCCTAGCTCTTTTAGATTTATATGTACCAGAGTTAGGAACTGCATTCACACGCCTCCTTTGCTTTCTTATGATGGAACTTACAGTGAAGACGTCAGACGTCGAACAAGTAGTCGAGGATGATTGTACTGTTCCTACAACCTGGAGTTGGGCCAGTCTGAGTTTGCATGCGCCTCTGTTCGCGCCCACGTTGGCCAGTCAGATGAGACTTTTGGGGAATACATTGGGCATGGAAAAATCCGCGCCCAAGCGAATGCTCGATCCGTCGCAAAACAAATTATCGTGGCGTCAAGATTCACGTCCCATCTCTCAATATAAAACTCAGTATAATACGAGTAAAAAGCAAAATTATCGAAGCTTTAGGTTATCTGATCGCAATAATGCGGATATATCTCAAAGAAACTTTATCAAAAGCGTGAAACGGCTTCTTGTACGAGATTGGCTTTTCTGCAAAGATTTCGCTGTAGCTTTGGTATGCCAGTTAATCAAGTTTTTACAAAATAGCGTCAAATACGGTGCTTTCGTAAATGGCCTACGTGCGAGATTTAATCAAATACTGGGATATTCGGAGGAGAGCAATGGTTTCACATCGGTAGTTTTAGAAATCGTGTTGCATTCGAGGATAATGAATATTGACGCAGAGGTCGTAGGAAAAGCTTGTAAGAGATCGGGTCTTGACTCTTTAGGGATACTTCTATTGGAGCAGGAAGACACCGAATTAGAAATGGAAGAACTAGAAGACGGAAAGTGTCCCCCCACAAAGAGAGCGAAAACAGTCAATTTGGATAAGCGGAAATGGCTGGAATTGGCAAAGTTGTATAAGTCGAGAGATGAGGTCGATGTCGCAAGCAGCATTTTCAAGCGCCATGATCTGTTCTCTCAAGACATCAGAGAAGGATCATTGGCACAGGCCAAGAACGACTGGTTTGAAGCAAAAAACTCCTATGAGATGGCCTATGAGATAGCGTCCACTTCGGAGAAAGATCTCTGTTTGGAGGGCATGTTTGAGTGTCTAAGCCAGCTATCATCTTGGGGTGAGATTAATAAGAAAATCGAGATCATACTCAATGGTGATTATGATTCAGTTTGGGAGGCGCCAAAGGGCAAGCTGTTGTTACCTTGGATCTTCCTGGCGCAACTGCATAAAGCATTAGAAGACTTTACATCTAACAAAGAATTAGAAAACGGCCAGTTTATCGCCAACTTTGACACGTGGATCCGGACCAGGGAATCTACGTTAAAGAATATGTTTGGTGAAGAAATTGCCGTTCTCTTTCTTTGCGGTCAGAAGACCTTTGAGATGGCGAGGCATTCCCTCAAGTGCTGTCTCAATCAGCTGAGGGAACAGTGGATACGCTTGAATCCTCTGTCGGAAAAAATGAGAGCACGAATCCTAATTAAACTTCGGGGGATTCACAATATCAACACTTACATCAATACGCTCAGATCATCTGACATCGAGAAAGCGACAAGAAACCTTATCGGATATTGGGATACGCATGTACCTTCTAGCAACGATGATCTTCTAAGTTGGAATATTCATATTAATTACAGATTGACTTTTGTACATCTGTTACACGAAAGGCTCAATCATGTTACGGAAGATTCTAGGTACGCATGGCTTTTAATTTTGTTTGGCAGCGAATTTGATATTCGACTACATTATGAGTGATTTTGCACCTTTTAGAAAGTTTCTCATTTATTTGCAATATTTAATTTTAGATATTTCTTTTAATAAAAGCAGTAATATATTAGATAAAAATTTTAACAAACTATATGATCTTCTATTTAATAGAATTTTATACCCATTAAAATTTTTAAATAAATGTTTTTCGTAGTACTAAATAATTTATGTTTATAAAAGCATTTTCAATTCTTTAAATAACATTAATGAGTAACTATAACAAATTTTCTTGTGGATCATATACTTTGAATAGATTTATAAGCATATATTATAAATACATAATTAAATGATTTTAGCATCTTGAATGAGTTAATAACAGCCAGTGTTCGACAAAGATTGAAAATGAGTGATTTAGCAATGAAATATAAAAACAAAGTTGTAGCTAAAAAGCATACTCTTAGAAGCGACATTATTTTAAATCATCTTAACGACGACTTCTTTAAACTAAAACATGACTTTATGCTAATTGCTTCAAAGTATAAATTATTTTGTGGTAAATTTATGGAGGATGTTAAAAACAAGTATAAATATTACCTTAGCTCTTGGGAAATCGCTGAGAGAGTAATAAATGATGAAAGCGCAGATCTCTTGACAAAAATTAATGTCAAACATCATCTGTTTGATTTAACGTTAGCCTTCAAAAATTCAGCAGAACAAAGTCAAGAATTTTTGAATCTTATTACGGAGAATGATTTCTTAATGAATAATCTAAAAATTGATGAAGCAGACGACATTTTTGAGGCCTTGCACAACTACAGTTTTAACAGCTTGAAGGCTGTATGCGAGTTATCAAATAACATGAGTGAGAGCTACACAAAATTTGGAAAATATTGTTATAATTTTCTGCATGAAGCCTACATTCTCGATCCAGTTATTTCTAAGGAGTTCATCTCTTCCATATTAACTGGTATGAGTTTAGGCTCTTTAGAAGCTGCTCAATACTTTCCCTGCCTTTTAAAATATGAATATTATCGAGATAACAAAGAAATCGTAGAATTTTTCACTTTCAAAAGTGAAATTATACCAAGTTGGCTATTCTTGTCGTGGCAAGCGCAGATATTATCTTATTTAAGTAAGCCTATATCTCAAATCCTCATTCCTATAGTACGTAGATTGGTGAAGGATTATCCAAATGGAATAATGTATAATTTCCGACAAACGTACGAGGCTTTTCCTGAATTGAGAAAAAATCCCGAGATTCGTATCATGTATGAATCACTTTTTTGTAATGCGAAAATCGACGCCTTTTTCAAGGCGATGCATCGCGTGTGCCAACCAGAACATTATTTGAGATATCATTTGTTGAAACTTTATTATTCTGCTAATAACTTTTCTAATTCTATTAGTACATTAATTGACAAAATATTTTCTGAAGAATGCGAAAGTAGTTCGTTTCAAGGATCAATCTACAAAGTTCTTGACAAGTATCGACCTCAGTTGCTGAAGCTGCAAATTATAGATTATGAAAGTGCTAAGAAAACTTTAGAAAGTATTAACATAAATTTATATACCTCGATGAAAAAGAGATTGAAAGAAGTTAGAACAGAGCCGGCATTGCTCATTGATTATTGCCCATACTTAAGGTATTTTAGAGGAGAAGAGTTTGAGTTTGAGATACCTGGACAGTATCGAGAAAATAGAAAACCGATGCCTCACTATCATACCAAAATTTTAAAGTTTGATAATTTTATTAAGGTGATAGAATCCAAATGCAATCCCATAATGATTAGGATGATTGGAAATGATGCTGAGGCCTATGATTTTCTCGTTAAGTTTGGAGAGGATCTTAGATTAGATCAGAGGTTACAACAAATTTTTAATATAACTAAAAAAACTTTGAACACTGATCAAAATTGCAAACAGAGGTATTTGTCAATAAATACTTACAATGTTGTGCCGTTATCAACGTCCCTAGGTCTTATTCAATGGGTCAATGAAACAAAGTCGCTCGCAGAATTTGTTCAGTTTTCAATGACGGACAAGACAATCATAGAAACTGTGTCAATGAAATATCAAAGTTGGATAGAAAAAGCTGGTAAATCAGATAAAAAAAGTAATAGTTACAAAAAAGCTCTAATCAAATACAGTTCAAAGGAAGTTATTTCGAAAATGAAAGAGTTTATTAGTTATTTTAAGTGGGATTATTTGCGAAAAACTTTTGTTATTTTGAGTCCTTCTTGTGAATGTTTTGTATCGTTACGGCATAATTTCATTACGAGCTATGCAACTATGTGCACAATTCATTGGATCACTGGAGTTGGAGATCGACATTTGAGGAATACACTAATTGAAGTTAAAACTGGAAAATGTTATGGTATTGACTTTGAATCAGCTTTTGGTACTGGCATTGATCAATCAATTCCAGAGTTGGTTCCATTTAGACTTACTGCACAGATTTTAGGTTTATTAAAACCTTTTGATGAACAAGCTTTGTTTGGAGTAATAATGACTCATGTACTACGTGCTTTGAGAAAAGAACGAGGACCTATGTTAGCATGTTTAGATATATTTATTCACGAACCACTTGATTGGAGTAAATATGTAAATAAGCAGCTAAACGAGGAGCAGAAAATAGGTACCTTTTATTTATATAATCGTATAAATATACAATAATTTATTTAATTCTATGTATAAGGTACATACCAATAATATTTTAAAAAGCTTAATATTTATGATTATATAAAACATATTCGTCAGTAGTACTTAAATAAAGTTATAATTTATAAATACTGTTTATGTTCGTTTAATAATAAATACTCTTAATATAAACATAAAAATAGATTTTTTAAGTAGACGTCTTATAAAATTATGCAGAGAATAATTATCTGAAGTACATGCATGAATATTATAAACAATTTACTTTTTAATTAATAAAATATATTCCAATGTAGATAATTTTTTTACATAACACTCTTTACTTTTGCTTAAAATTTAATTTATTAACAATTTATCAAATTTTATCTAATTTTGGTGAATTAAATAATTAGTAAAACTAACAGTGAAAATACTTTCATTTACCTAATAATCTATGCATAATTTATAAGTTTCCTGATTAATTAGATAAACAATTATGTCCAATAGAGTTATAATATTTGTAATTAAATTTTCATGGAAACATATTTAAGAATTCTTTAATATTTTAAAAACTTTTTTCTATTACTTTTAAAATTTAGTGTTATCAAATTTTCTTTCTATAGATAGTAAATGGTTACCAAAAAAAAAGATCGATATAATAAAAAAGAAATTGAATGGAGTTAAACCTTCTAAAATAATGTTGGAAGAGTTATCTCATATGCATGATGATGGCGATGATGATGATGGTAATGATAGAGAAAATACATATTTTTCAAAATGCACACGAATTATAAATGGAACTGATTATAATCATCTAAGCAGAAGATCAATAATGAACAATGAACTTCTTACTCCAGAAGAACAGGTCTGATTAAATTATTGTTTTTACATTGGTGATTATAAAATTATAATTTTTTCTAAATTCTATTTATTCTAATTTTGTTAAAGGTGCAATGCTTGTTGGAACAAGCAAAAGATTTAAACATTTTAGGGCGCATGTGGGTAGGATGGTGTCCTTTTGTGTAGTTAATTGTTTTACATAAAATAAACTGCAGAACACTTCTGTAGTAACTTTTAATTGAATATAAACTCTTATGCTGTTATGTTATTATTGTACTTTTAAATTTATTTTTTAATAAATTGTAAATATATTTCGATATAATTCTTTATCTATGCAAACATTTATGTAATGTATGTATTTAATTATCTAATATTTTTTATTAGTTTTATCAAATACATATAAAAATAATTATTATATTATTTGTATTTAATAAAAATAAAAAACTGTAATTATTAAACAAAAGCAATAATTATATTTACATTAGGAAAATATTTTTCCAGAATAATTACTTTAGCATAAACTTTTGTTGTAAGAAGTGATACATGTTATAAATTATTTCTTTACAATTAATATGTTTAATTATAAATACTTAGAAAAATATAAAAAAAATTATTATAAAAACATATTTTTATTTGTCCCCAATATTTTACAATCCTTAAAACTATATTTATAATTAATTTTATGTTTTAAACTCTTTAATCTTATAATACAGTAACTTTTTAAACAGTATTGAATATAAAAATAGAGTAGAACTGTTTGAAAAACTTTTATTTGTATAAGTTAATTTATTCTTTTCATAGAAAAAAAATAAACTTAGGAGCCTAAGAAATAAATAACTTTATCAGATGACGAAAGGCATTTAATGTTATTTTTCCTCACACCACTCATTTTCCTTGCGAACTTGATCTTCTTCCATTGGTGAAAAATCATTTTTAATATTAAACGTCTTGCGAATTTCTTCTGGTGTTTTACCCTTGATCATATTTGCTACAGTTTTACATGTAACATCCAAAAGCCCTTTAATATCAAGGTAATTTGCTGATAATATGAGTTCAAAAAGTGTTCCTTGATCAACCTATAAATGAAAATATATTTTAATAATGTTATTCCATTTATCCGACTATAAAATATTGTAATAACAATTTTAGTACCATAGTGATAGTAATGTGCATTTTATTAAAGACTTATAAAATAGGGGTAAAAAAACATTAAATAGTTGGAAGTTTCCTTATTTAAATAAAGTAAAATTTACCTTAAGAAATTCCATGTCCCATTCACAAATATCATCTGTCCTTTTCTCTGGATTTTCATCTTCATTTATTGGGGGATCATCTTTATGATAATTTGCCCATTCAAGAACTTTTTTTAAAACTGATCCACTGACATTTGGTAATGGAATTGGTTCGTCTTCCTCTTCTTCTGGCATACCTAAGTCTTCTAGCATAGTTTTTATTGTTATAGAACATTGGGCTACTTTGACATCAACATCAAATACTTGGTCATCGCTACTTTTAAGTTTAATGTTTGGCATCTAAAAATAAATTTAAAAAAAAAATGTTTATTATATAATTGTTTATTACAGCTGTTAAATACTTAAATCATTACTCAACTATTCATAACAGATAATTTAATAGATTTTAAATATTAAGGATTTTCACTTTAAATTAAATATATTTTTATCGAAATTTCGTATCTCAACGTAATTTTATTTTCAAAATAAATAAAAAGCAATGTGTGTGTATATATATATATATATATATATATATATATATATAGCATGATAAATGCTGCTTCTTTTATACTACCTTTTTTACATTAAAGAAAAAAATTGATCCTTTTTACACAGAAAAAACATAATATAAATTATAAAATAATAAAAGTATTTTCAAATTTAATCTGCTTGAAATTCAAATTTTTAGTCAACTAACGACGAAACCATTATCGTTGAACAATCTTGATAAACACATCAAACACAAAAAATAATTTTTTATGTCTCATTTAATTTATAAATTTGATACTTCTCATACTACATTTTCTCTAGTTCATTTAATACTATTTGACAGAATTACGATAACCCTGATCGAAATGTAGAAAATTAACCTTACCTTATCATTTTACATTAGGCGCCATAAGTTCAATTACATAAAACGTTACAGTTCTCATAAACAGAATCTATATCGAACGACGGCCTAATTTTGAACATAAAATCCCATAAAACCCATTCGAGTTTGTTTGTCTATCTGTCTCTGTTTTACACAGGCTTATTATTCCCTCTCGAAAAGAACGCGCGCGCACTGTCTCGTATCTTGTACTTATTGAAATGCGACAAATTGTTATTTATTATAATGAAATCAACTAAGAAATTCAAGGTCATGATACAAAAACTCGCAATGCATTACACGCAAATCTATTCATCTCGCATGTTTGCCGAGAAAAGAACAAAGATTGAATCATTTCAGCGCAAATTGTGAAAGACGCGATGTGTATACACTACACATCGGAAAAATTGCAACGCTTGGTCTGGTTGGTCCAAATAATTAATCCTCGTGAAAACTGTGTATGAAAAGATGAAAATTTTTTTCATTCGCGAATTCAGTAACTGCTGTAACTCAATTTCAGAATTGTAATTTCAAGCGTTGCAAAATCTGTCAGCATGCATGCATCCAAGAGAAATAAAAAAAATTATCGAGAATTACCTTAGAAAACCAATCTGTTCTGAGTTTTTCCAAATAAATAATTTCCTTCGTTACGATGTTTGTGCTTAGTTAAGCTGCAATTTTGCACTCCGAGTGATGAGAATCGTTGAATTGTTGAAAAGAGAAACTAAGAAAATAATAGCCGCGCAAGCTCGTGAGTCTGACCGATAAATTGCACGCTGAACTAAACGACGATTCTATGCTTGCGTACAATATTAGTGTAAGTGAGATTCGCACACGCTTGCAAGTTGATTAATACCGCATGGTTATTGCATTTGCCTACCGCAGTCGCCAGAGGGCGCTGACGAATCTTGCAAGAATCCTGTACTTAATTCTCCCTATATCCTTTTATTTTTAGGAACAGGATATTCTGACAGGAAAACGGAAGCCAATTCTGTAATGCGTTCCCGTGTAAAGATCACTGAAAATTATAAAAGCGACCGGTTTCGATAGACCCTTCGTTCCAAAAGGTCGATGGGCTTTTTGGAAATTCGCTTAGATTCTAAATTAACATTAATAATCTGTAGACTTTTTGTCTAAATTACAGTAAAAATGAGCAAAATCCTTTCAATTAACACTATTTTATTTTTTATAAAATACATAATTTTTCAAGATTTAAAGGTCATAAACAAAAAAGAAAATAATAACGTAGCGTGATATTTTATATTCATCTGTACATAAACTGTAAATGCCTATGATTATTAAAATCTAAATATCTTTATGCTAATTGGTCGCTATTCAAACGTGGATTTAGACTTTCACCAATGAAAATGAAAAATTGAAGTGCGAACTGAACAGAAAATAAAACAGTTTTATTATGTAGATTACAAATAGGAATTTTCATTGTGATTTATGGAAAGCGTGACCCATTACTTAGCGCATATATTGGCTCTTCGTAGTTTTCTGATAAATAAATATATCGCCTTGAGGCTTACTTTACTTATCCCAGATTTTAAACATTCAGCTGCCTCAGCTACTTGCATTACCTGTTATTTATTATAATATCCTTATTTTATTTTTTGAATGATCACCAATGGATACATTGTACGACTATAGTGGGTCGAGATGTAGAATAACTAAACTTTCAAATTAATATTCTTTAGAAAATATAAATCATGAATAACAACAATCATATTTTAAATTTTGTTAAGCATCAGTTTTTTATACCTGGGGTATATATGTACCAATCAGCCTAAGCTATTTTGCAAAAAAAAGAAAAAAATTGGAATTTGGTACAAAATAGCGCAGCAAGGCAATGGTAAACACCGGCTAAATTATAACGTCTATAAAAATGTTTAAAACATGTTTAGTATTAATGCGTAATAATGTGTGTGATAATACGTGCATAGTAATATTTAGAATATTAGTAAATATAATTACATAATTGTTTTGTAGGTCCTAGTGGCCGTATTAACATAAAAACCTTTTTATTTTAAAATAATTTTCAAGATTTTAAATATAAATGAATAAAAAGTGTGTAGTCTTTGCTCTTTGAAACTCTAATATAATTTTTAATTTAGAGCTAACAAACAATACTTTAGTGCTATAAACTTGAAGTGCCTATAAGCTGTAATAATGCAAGATATACATAATTTGAATGGTATCAAAATGTAAGTATCAATGTGGAAAAATTAAAGGTTGTTCACTTTAAAAAAAACTCAATAACTATAACGTAACACTATCTTATCAGATATAAAATATAATATTAAACACTACTGTAAATAATTAATGGGGAAATTTCAACAAAAAAGATTCATGTATTATATTCACTAATTCATTCAACGTGAATTTATTACTATAAGCGATTCGTCACATATTTAATGATACTATTATTAAAACAATTATAGCCTTATTAACGTAGAAAATTCAATTTGTAAATCCAGTAAGTTTAATATTTGTAACTATCAGAATTGTTGACTATAGAGCACAGTTGGTTTGGTAAAAACTGAATGCGCAAATACATTTATGAAAAATAAGTTTTTACCCAGTAATCTGGCATAGATGCAGTTGCACCTACGATCACTGGTGTACACAGACAATTAGTAGAATATAATATATGTGGGAATAGTATTCGAAATAATCATATGAATCGTACACATTTTCTAGCGTATATAAATTTTCAAGAATAATTAAATCCTTTTGTAAAGACGCTCGAAATGCGAATGCGTTATCGGTACATCATTATCTACAAGGATATACGTAAAACAGAAGCGAGTCATGATAACAGGAAGGAACGATGACGTCGCCACCTACATGCGATTCTAGCAGACAGTAGTACGCGTAACTCGCTATCTTACCCCGACAATATATGTAGCAAAGTGAACTCGTACACCCTAGAATCTTGCACTGCCACAGATGCGTGGTATATATTATTGCCTTCGTTGTATTTGCTGGTCGTAAGTCGATTCGCGACATTTGTGTGATAAAGGGATGATTGAGGCTCCCCTCCGCTCTGGTCCGCTTGTAAAAACAAGCGAAATAAGAATAAGTGAAAAGCTTCGGCTGTGTTACTGGTTAAGTCTATAAACACGACACAAAGTGTAATTGCAACGCATGGAAGTAGTAAGTAAGAGGAAATTTGTATTGCTCTTCGTATACTATAATTTAGTATTATATTCTTCTGTATATATTCCTATTTATTTCTTTTTTGCTCGCTCGCTGATTATGCTCTTGGTGTAGTCTCAAGAGAGCGAGACTGAGATATT
Source organism: Wiebesia pumilae (assembly GCA_018907045.1). Classification (NCBI taxonomy): domain Eukaryota; kingdom Metazoa; phylum Arthropoda; class Insecta; order Hymenoptera; family Agaonidae; genus Wiebesia; species Wiebesia pumilae. The sequence continues at coordinate 284,344 of JACCHZ010000066.1, read as the reverse complement.
TATTATATAGAAAAAAGGAAGCGGTGCGATTATTCACTACTGTTGTATGAATAAGGGAATCCGTTTACCGTGCAGCTTTTTACTTTTCATCTGTTTGTTTTTGCTGACAATTTTAGTATTGTGAATTGTTTGACCTTTTGTCGTGCTCTTTTCTTTTTTTGTCTTAATATAATTGCTGTTTTTTCTTCTCACGAAAGTATTGTTTTAACGGAAGTACATAAGGATTCTTCATTGATTTTATATTCTGCTAATGCATTAACGAACACTTCAAGAGTGAATAGCGAAATTTTTACAACAAATGTTTTTTCGATGTTTGTCGGAATAATGAAAAAATTGAAATATTTGAAGAAATTAATGTATTTGTACTGACTTTAATTTTATTGATTATTTATCAGAAAAGTCGTCAAATTTTTAGATTAACATTTATGTACATTATTAGTAATCGTTTATGAATGTTTCTAATTACTTGATGTGATTTACATTTAATTTTTAAAAAAACATAATTTTTTTTTTGATAGTTTTATTACCTTCTTATGTAAAATACATTATTTTTTACTTATTACTGAAAGATTAATTATAGATACTTTAGTTAGAATGTACTTATGACTTTGTAATTACAACTTTAATGTTTATAAAATACTTTTTTCATTTTTCTATTGCTTATAATTTTTCAACCAGTTTTCTCTGATTGAAGGAGGTTTAGTTTTAAGAAATTATGAAGCAACTCTTTGAATGTATAATGAAATTTGGTATTTTAGAAAAATAAACCTTAGAACATAAAATCAATTTCTATTTAAAGCTATTTATTTATTTCTATTTTATTTAGTTTCTGAATTATATCAAATACACTAATAAAATTAGAATAGCTTTAATGACATAAATTGATTGCAAGAACATGAAACTATGTTGTACATACATGCGTTTGTAATATTTGAAACATTTGTCAATTTTGGAAAGAGATCCAATAATATTTCATTAACTTAATTTACCTATTAAATAAAATTTTTAAAATACTTATTCTTACAATTTATTGCAATAACATTTAAATTAAAAGTTAAAGCATGTTTTAAAACAAACTTTAATTTTCACAATTCAAAATTAATGAATACTTGGAAAAGTAAATTATAAGGATACTTCTTTTTCAAAATGAAAAAAATTGATATAGTGATCGATTAATTTTATCTATATTAACTTGATACAATTGCTGATTATCTTATGTTTTAGTAAAGTGAATTAAAATGTTCATTATTTTAATTCACTTTAGTTAGTTATTTATTAATTCGGACATTTCTTTTCTTATTTATTTTAAATAAAAGAATAGCTTATTATAAAATTTTGGCTGTTAATCTTTTTTACATCTAATACAAAATTATTAAATAGTACTTTCAAAATTAAATTATTTGGCTTTATATGGCTCACTTTCTCTTCTCATGCAAATTGTTTCTTCTTGTGGGCGTTTGAAAGCTAGAGACATCCTCCCACTCATGTGTGTTATGTTACAACAGACAAATGCTATATTCAGATAATTCTTTCTTAGGGCTATATTAAGTGAGTGAGGAGGAGCTGGTCTTCAACTCATTGATCTGCAGAGGAGCATACAACTGACAAATTAGGAAGCAGAAATGCAAGTAACTGCTGTACAAGAAACTAACATCTTAGCTCCCATTGAGGAACTGTGATTATAAGTGATTGCATTGAATTGTGTAACTGTTTAAAAGTGCCATGAATTTACATTAATAACATTGTGATAAGAAAGACCTGGATTTAAAAGTATTTGTAGAAAGATAAAAGTGAGTAGTACAATTAAATTTGCATTGAGTCAAATTATAATTATTTTAATTTCTTGTTATTAAAATTATATATTTTCTCATACATATATGTACTGAATTTTTTTTTAATTTTTATAAAAATTTTAAACAGAAAAAAATAATGCACACTAAAATATGTATTTTATATAAATATACATAAAATATTTATTTAAAAGACCTTTATTAGTGAAAAAGATCTTTATTGGTCCTTTATTCACTTGAAAAATTTTATATTAATAGTAAATTGCATTTTATAAACAAATAAATATTTGACTTTGTGTATCAGAAATTTTATAATTTGTATAAACTTAAGAATTAATTTAAAAAAACAGTTATAATTCAATGATGACTAGATATGATTTTAAAGCTAATAAAAATATGTTTTATAATTAAGAGAAATGTATACAAGATTAATACTAGATATAGTTCATTCAACTTTTTTTTATCATTTATTATAAATCTATTAAGCTACAATAGACTGACAAAGAAATAAGTAGCAAATTGTAGATATGCATTAAACAATGACTTACCTAAGATTTTCTTTGAATCATTTAATGTAATAAATACTTATTTTTTGCATGGCCTAGTTTCTCTTTACCTTGTTTTTTAGTATTTCCTGGTTAGTGTCTTTTTCAACATAACAAGTGTGTGAATATATTTTATTCAATATAAATTATGATTTTATTTTGTAGTTTTAATCGTATAAATGAGAACAATTTTTTTATATTTTCGTCATTCTCAGGGTGTCTTAGCTTTAAAAATAACCACTTGCCGAAGGCAATAAGTGATGCGAGGTCTTAACTAAGGTATTTTAGAGCGATTTAAACGAATGTACTTAATCAAGTATTAAATATTTCTGGCCTTTACATATTAAATTAAAATTGCCTTTTCTAAACTTTTTGTCACAAAGATAAAGTTTTTAATATTAAAAAACTATATAATTTAAAATTAAATTAATAATGTAATCATTTATATGAAAGCAATACTAAGCAACGTATTTCATTTTAAATAAATCATTAAAAAATTTGTGTTTAATTGACAAAATTTAATATTATACGTATTTTATTAAACAAGATAACATCATTTTGCAGTGACAGATTATCTGCACGAGCTAAGAAAGTATTGGAATAGACAAGTGTAGAGGATACAAGAAGCCTCATCTAGTCAGTAATCCATTGAGCAGGCATTAGTGCACTAAACTTGCTGTACTGTAAACAACAAAAACTTAAACCGCAGTTGGTGATGCGGGGATGTGGATCTGTTGCGACCATATAAGAGGCCGAGACGGCAGCTGGGTAATCCCCCTTTTGTTTCTCTCCCTCTTATGTTGGTGTCACCAAGTCACCGATGCCGCTGATGCCGATGCAAACACGACGAAGCGTCCCACGATCCAAGGCGTCCTTCCACCGGAAATCACGTTGCCGACACAGAACCCGATCACCATCGAATGCAAGAATTTGACTACTGCTAGTAGCAAAGTTGGTAAGTGCCTTTTATTTCTTTTTTATAATATGTAAATCGTTTATTGAAACCGTTTCGTAGATGCTACTAAGAAACATACACGGTTTATTCCATTAAATGAAGTTGTAATAGTCTTATTGAATAATTAAATTATAAATGGTATTTTAAATTAAGCCATTTATTTTATTTACATAATTTTTTATTGATAAGTAAAATGCTAGTCCGAAAATGTCGAAATTCTTGCTGAATACAATTGCTGATAGTCACAAAAATGCTCTATATAACCATTATATGAAACAATCGATATAGTTATCCATCAATAATTAAATATCTTAATATTTTAATATTTGAAAGCAGTATTCATCGCTTTTCTCAAAAAATCTTAGTTTCATACCTGAACATGATATAGCTTTTTCGAAAGCTGTATCGAAAGTTTAACGTATGCATATGCATATGCATGAAAATTAAAATGGTGCCTTGGTGTTCTTATCATAGATTCAAGATTATCGGTGATTGGGCCTACCGATCTTAACTTACCAATAGTGCCTCCAACCTTTCTGAACGGAGTTCTAACTTGCCAGCCTTATCAAGGTACATATGTTAACCACATCTACTTCCAATTGGCGAACGCCTTCTTCCTGCTGTCGCATTTGGCCTCGAGCGGCTTGCACGGCGTGTTATACCTTAGATGCACGCTGCTTGTCGGCTGTGCCTTCCTTGCGCTATGGGCCTGGACAGTCGTCTGCTGGTTGGACGCGGCGCTCTGGAATGCCCTTTTTGTCGTTATCAACTTCATTCACGTCTGTCTATTGCTCTACAAGCTTAGGCCCGTCAAATTCTCCAAGGAAATTGAAGAGGTCAGTCGCATGTTTAGTCTTGTAGAATACTCTGAATAAGTAATTTTTATGAGGTTGCTAAAGCTGCTTCAAAGCTGCTAAAATGTAAACGGTGGTGATATTTTCTTCATTTGTTTATGTAAGAAAGTACTGCAAGCATAAAAATATTGTGAAATGGTATTGTAAAAATATCTTTGAATAATTTCTAATTTATGAAAGGGAAATTATATATCTAAAAATGTATTTTTCATGTAATAAATAATTTTTAATAATTCATTTTTTATATGAACAGATTGCATATGTAACTACAGTTATTATAAATATTGATCAATTTCATATAGTAGTCTCAGATTGAAAAATCAATATTTTTCGAGCCATGAATATCAAATGCACCATTTTTTCATTCTTTATTCAATTATTTCAACTTTTCAAATATTAACTGATCTGTTAAATTTAAATATTTGAATATTTTATAGGTGTATGTTGCAGTTTTTCAACCTTTACGAGTATCTCGACCACAATTTAAAAAAGTACTGAATTGCATGAAGGTTATTAGGCATCTAAAGTATCAAGAGCTTTATGCTCAAGAAAAAGTAACCAAAGTCGATTCACTTTCTTTGGTACTTTCAGGAAAGTGAGTATTTTGTAGTTTTCTTTTGTATGACGAATTCATTAATACATTAAAATATTACGTTCAATTATTCTAAACCTAATTAATTAAATCGAAAAATGTTATTAAAAACTAATGTCATTTATTTCTTTAACAATAATTAATTACATCAAATAAACTTTTATCGTTATTAACAGATTGGTGGTATCACAAAATGGAAAAGCACTTCATATAGTTTTTCCACATCAATTTTTAGATTCACCAGAATGGTTTGGTGTCTCTACTGATGAATTTTTCCAAGTATGATTTTATTTAATTAAAAGCAGCTTAATAAATTTTTAAAGAAGCTCAATTTTCTAACTAATTTACTTTTATCAAGGTTTCGATTACCGCCATGGAAGAGTCAAGAGTGTTGCTCTGGCATCGCGATAAATTAAAATTGAGCATAATAACGGATCAATTCCTTCAAGCAGTTTTTGATCATATTCTGGGTAGGGATGTCGTGAAAAAGCTCATGCAGGTATCTATTGCATACATCTTTATTTAAATTTAATTATGTTATTTTTTTATTCTTCTGTAACAATGAAAACAAGTTTTGTAAATATTAAGTTTGCTTAGATGATTATTTTTTTACGTTTGAGGTGAAATTATGATGATTGCTGAGCCAAATAATATATCTTCGTTTATTTTTTTCTACCAGCCTTCATGTAAGATATTTGAAATGATTACGTGTGGTGTGAATTATTTTATTAATACTTTTTAAACAGCTTTGTTAGATTATCTTTTAATCTTGTTAGATCGATTTGTTAACATTCAAAATTAGTAAGCGAATGAGGTTTTATTTTATTAAACTAAGATATTAGACATTTTAAAATCAAAATAGTTTAAACATCATTAATTAATTATTAGTTTTTATTTAAATTTTTGTGTAATTTTTAATAATAAGAAAGAATTATTTTAAAATTTTTTTTAATATAAACTTTCAAAAATACTTTTACAAATTATGTATTCGCTTAGAAAATGTATTGTATAAGTTTATATTCAAATTTCATAGCTTATCAACTAATTTTATGAAAAAGTAATCATTTAATAAAATTAATTCGTTAGATATTCATACGTTATCAAATTTCTAATTTACAAAAAACACAAAAGACTTTAAATTACCTTGAAAAAATATTTCATACCTTATTTAAAAAAATTTTATATGTGTACTTTGAAACATATAAATCTAATAACTTTTATATAAGAAAAGGAGATTGAAGGGTTAAAATATGAAAGATATAATAATAATGAATACAGAATCTTGCATGCAATCTAAAGTCGAATGGTTTTGTTTTATCAACGTGTGTATCGTCTACAAATAAAAGAAATTTAAATAAATTATTTAGAAAATTCTATTACCGCGTAGGTGAGCGAGACGATGTCTGCAAATAGTCATAATCAGCAAAATGGCCAGGTGATTGGCTTCGGAGGCATGGACAACCAAGATAGCGAACTCGATGCAAAGATGTTTGTAGTGAAGAAGACAGGCGATAGTCAAGGCATTACTGCATTAATAAGTCGGCAGCTACAAGGTAACTGTTGCTAAAATCAGCATGTCCTTTTTGACTTGCATGCATTACGCATGTGCAATTTTACATAACATACATATTAGCTTATGACTATATTATATACAAGCGTGTACACATTTGTTCTTAAATCTCTGATGCTTTTAATTACGAATCCTCAATGGAATGGTGCATGCAACTTTTTACCTTGCTGTACAAATTTTATGTGCTATTTTGTTAGAATGTTGTGCGTGTCCGGATCAAGGGATTTTTCTACGATTTTTAATTAATTTTTTTAAGTACATTTTAAATCTAAATTGTGATAATATTGCTGATATTTCGGTTAAAAATAAAATTATTTCAAAAAATTTTTTAAACTATTATTTGTATAACTAATTATTTGTAAAAGAATTATTGGTGTTATTTAGCACTGTTTAATGACTTTTGACAAAAATTATTTACTTATTGCAAAATATTTTTAACGTTTTTATAAAATCTATGATACTCGTGTTTAATGACAATAATTTTAGTATATTTCATAAATTCATGAAATATTTACCAGCTTAAAATTATTTAAGTAACAGGATTTTCCCTTTTTCGTATTATTTAAAAAATAAAATAAAAATCTAATAGTACTCGACTTTTTATCGACTGCATAACAAGGAGATAAAACTTTATTTAAGTTATTGAAAAATCTCTACCATTATTGAAAATTTGAAGTTGTACATTTATTTAAAAAAGTCCATAAATAATTTTTATTCATTTTAATATATGCTTATATTGGACTAATTCTTTAATTAAAAAAAAATCAGATTTATAATGTAATTTGTGATGTTTTTATAATGTAAAATCAGTTAACATTAAACATGATTTGTAATGCGAATTGAGAGAATTTAATATTTTTTATGACATTAACTTCATTAAGATACCAAAAATATTTTCACAAGAGTTGCAACAATTTAAAGCTAGAAAAATGTATTGAGAAAAATCGGTAATCATACTTTAGGCTTACGTATCGAAAAATAATTCCTTCTAAATATATTATCAAACAAAGAAAAAAAGAAGTATTAAAGTGAATAACGTACAATGTTCCAGATGTTATACACGTCATTTTACAGTACTCTGCCTTTAAATAGATCATACACGTACGCATGAATATACCTACACGTGTACAAGCGAATACCGCGCTTTAACAGTAAGCTCATTTTGTATTAAAAAATAATTTTCGCACCTGTTCTTTCCTTTGTTTTCGTTTCTTGTTTGCTCGTCCTCCTCCGTGTCTGCCGGCGAATATTAAAGAGGAACGTGTGCCGCTGCTGTACTCGAATGCCAACATCCTCAGCAACGCTCTGCATCGGCATCCTGACCTACAGTCGCCTACTAGTCGTGCATCCTATGTACTCCCCTCGTATCCGTCTCTGCGTAACAACGTCCGCTCCTCCCGGTAAACTACACTTACCAAAAAGACATACAGAAATAAAACAAACGATTAAATGTACAAAATCGAAAAAAAGTCCTGGAGCAATGTATACAACCTACGCCAACCCAAAGAGGAGAGAGATATTAGTTATCTTGTATGCGATTATGTCTTGTGTGTGTTCAATGTGCGTACAAAGGTGAGTCCCTTTTATCATAATTTTCTTTTTAGTCACCTTGCACGCGTTTTATATGCGATCATCACATATGTAAGAATTTTTGAGCGTTTTCCATCCTTCCTTTATAATTTTAATGGATTGCGCGAGTTTCGTTTACTTAAAAATATTTCTCTTCTTAACGATATTGACTATCTAATTTAAAAAATAAATATCTCGAAAGTATTGGTACGATGAACCGATGTTTTCTTCTACTAAATATGAAGGGCAAGTAGTTTTGTTTATCCAGAAACTTTTTGTTGATTGGATTAGACTGTATAAAATTAGAAAGTTTTATACCAATGAGTAATTTAACTGACAGTTTTATACTGGAGAAATGGGAAGCTATTTGTAATTATTTTATAAAAATTATTAAAGTAAATTATTTTTTTCTAGGTATTTAGTTTCTAAATCTATCAAATTTTAATGATACGATGTCTTAAGTTTATATATTTAATCTATAATTTACAGAGTATTCGAATAATTATTGGTACAAGGAATATTCTGTTTACTGATGAAAAACGCTTAAATATTAACAATATTTTTAGTGCGTAAGTATTATAATATCATATACGAAAATATATTGTATAAATGTATTGTATGTAGTTTTATAATTATTTGTTATATTTTATGTTCAGAAGAAAACTGTAGGGGAGAGAATGCAATGAATGTTAATTATGTTTTGTATCGCTGCGTACGTATTATATATAGATTGTGCTTCAATGAAAATTTATTTTTTAATTATTCCGCTTGCAATTTATATATTGATGTTCTTTAATTGAAATATCAAAGAGTAATATTGTGATACTGAATACCTTTTCGTATAAATTTTGCGATAAGACTTAGGGAAGTGATGTCATTTCAGTCAGATATATATTGACAAAGCTTTTATTTATTATTTTATCGTTTTTGTTACCACTATTGTTTAAACACGAAGGAATTATGCCTACCTAGGAAATGTATTTTTTAATGTAACTTTAAGACTTATTAATTTGTTTTCATAAATATTTTGTTTTAATTAAAAAAATGTATTTGGGTACCGAATGTCATAAGTTCTACGTAACAAAATTAGACGATAATCAATATTTTTAAGACATATGGTCAATGTTCCAAAAGCATTTTTTAGACTAAATTTTGCATTAAATTCTACTATGTGAAGTTATGTTATTTGATATAAAAATAGAAAGGAATTTCGATTAGGTATATCTTTATTTAAAAGCAAAAATAACAAATAAAAAAATAATTCTTACGTGATTCCAAAAAAGTTAATGAGTAGAATTGTAATGCTTAATTTTGCAAGTCAATAATATTGCCTACGTTGTGTTAGTATTAGATTTTATGTATAAGGTAAGATACGAACACTTAACGTATCATGCGACACTCGAAATAACTGAAAACTATTAATCGCGAAGAAATATTTTTTATCGGTATTTATTTTTTGTAATAAATTATATGCAATAAATTATAATAATGCTAAATTATTATAAATTTTTATAATGAATAAATGATTAAAATACAAATGTCTATAAAAATACCTTTTTATTGAACAATCTGACAACATATTTTACAAAAAGCAACTCTTTAGAACAATTATTAATAAACCTTAGATGGCAAAATCTACTTTACTGATTTAAGTTTCTTTTTTGTATTCAGGTTTACCTAGGATTAAATATTATTACTGTGGTAAGTTTAACAGATAAAATATACAATAAGAGTCATTATCAGCATCTTGTAAGCCTGGACGTTTAAGTAATATTCAAAAGGTTAAAAATAAAAGAAAATGTTCATTTACAAACTAAGAACTAACATTTAAATACAGCTAGCTACCAATAATAACATAATCATACACACGTTACATTTCTAAGAATCAAATTTATATTACTTCATAAATGTGGAACTTTGTAAAAATAATAAGTACAGCTTATCATTGTAGATTATTATAATTATTTAATGTATAAATCTACATTATTTTGGTATTAAAAATACTATACCAATTAATGAAAAGAATGTTTTTTCGTTGTATTTTTCTCAGTTTGTGATGAAATAATATTCGAAATTTCCACTTTAAGTTATAATCATAGTATAAATTAATGAATGCGTGTAAAATTAGAATTTTGAAAATTTAATAGAATACATACACAGTTAAATAAATGTATTGATATCGATCACTTTAGAGTTTAATATATCGGATTAATCTACGAATTTGACTTATCTCATCATTTCACTGCACATTAATTAATTTTATGGTAATCTCGCATGTTTCCTGTTCCCCATTAGTTATTTCATGCATTTGACAACGTATTTTATTATTAATATCATTTTTCTAAGTAGTATCATTCTTTATAATAAACAATCATTCATCAATAAAAATTTAATTTTAATTTCTATTTTAATATATCTAAGTTCCACCAACATTGAGACCTAATAAATAATTTACATAAATCTTTTAATTATTTACATTTTTGAAATTTTTATTGAAAATATTACAAGGTAATTTTTTTACTCGTGCAAATATAATTACTAGATTTGTTTAAAAATATATCTTATCATTTTGAAACTGTTCAGTTTGTAAGTAAATAAACTAGTCAAGCTCTGTAGACAAACGTAAAATCATAAAATTATAATAATAATTTGTAATCTCATATTTTATTATGGCATATATGAAACTGCGTAAACTTTTTTTCAAGACGATTCATTTTTATCTCACTCAACGTCTACCCAAGATATCATATTGTAGAGTCCGAGTGATTTTATATTATTGTAGATGTAATATTACGATGCAAATGCATTGTTACACGTTTGATAAATTAGCCTCATTAGTGATATATAATTAATTTCAGTTACATCTAAAATTTTATACTCTAACTCGAACTATTCTAATTTAGTGTATGAAGCGCTTGACTATTTTTATTGGTATATTCAAACCTGTAATATTTGTATTGTCATCAAAACTAATGTAGTCTCTATTATATAATATCAATTTCTATTTGCTTAAACGAACGAGAATTATATAATATTTTTTTATACTTACATCCATAAGACACTTTTGTGTAGGAACCAATTCAATATTTTTATTTAAGCTTATAAAAATTCGCGTTATATAATTTCTTCAATGACTTGTAAACTGTAATTTTCTACTGAAGTGAATCTACTTATTTTTAATGCAAATTTATTTTAATGCTAATAATAGAACACATTATAAATTCTAAAGTTTAAAAATCCTATCATTTCTTATAAGCCTCTGAAAATACGAATTATTAGTTATATCACCATCAATCATCAAATAGGATTTTTTCGTAGCAAATAATCAAGAAACGGCTTACAAAATAATGGTGAACCGTTGATGTTTGCAGCTTCGGGGGATCCAAATGCTTGGCGCTTGGGAAGGATCGAGGAGACTGACCATGAGACGCCTGTTTGAGGCTCTAAAGCGAGGCAAATAACCCCTCTACCCTTTTTTCTTCTCCTTAATCATAAATGCATAACAAGGAAAAACAAATTCTATTCTTTGCGAGCCAATAGCGAGAAAAGATTTTAACAAAAGTAAAGGACTGTATTGTATTTGAACTTATCGTGCAGATTGTTTAAGTAGTATATAGTGTAGAATGAGAGAGAGAAAGATATACGCGATGGAGAAGTTGGATTCATTGGTGTGTGCATATTGAACAATCGTTTAGTGAATGTACAGAGCCAGATAATCGACATTGTTCGAATAATTCGATGAAGTGTTTTATATATTTGGTTTCTATTGGTAAACAGAATTACTTTATTCATACTGATTTTCATAATATGCTAGTATATTCAATGACTGAATAGATTTGTTAGGAAAAATTTTTATTATTTAGAACTATTCAGCATATAATTATACATAATAAAACTGTACATACAAAAAGGATTTGTTAATATTTTTACATTGTAATAATTTAAATTGTATACTAGTGGTAACAATTTAGTAAAATGAGAAGAATTAAAGAAAATATGAACCATTACAGAAAATATCTTTTCTGTATTTTTGAAAAGTGTTTTTTATTTTTGAAATTTATTCTTGAGGATTCATTTTTTTTAATTTTATCGTAATTTAAAATTTTCTTACAAATTAAAATCGTACGACGCGAAAAATGCAAAGAAACAGTTACTTATTAATAGCGATGAAGCACATTCGCACTGTGCATAATTTATTTGCAATTAAGTGAAAAACTATATTGAACTTAAATGATGTTGTTTAAAATCATAAAATCTCTGTCCAAATTGCTGCATATGATATGAATAAAGGCGATATAAGTTAATATGTTTATTGCAATAAGTAATAATTCTTAATAATAATATTAATAAAAGTTAATTGCTTTTGCTATTTCGTGTACACTTTACATTACGTGCATATTATACAAGATGTAAGATTATTCCGATTAACTGATTACAATACTTTTTAATACGTGATCTCATGTATTAATGACGTTCCTTGTATAAGACTTCTTTGATTTGAAATGCAAACGTTTTCCGCCGTTTTTAGCATTGAAAATTCATAGTATATGAATAAAAAATTTGTTAAAAAATAAGTTGTTTATATTTTGCTATATAAGCTTATATACTAAAGCTTATATTTTGTCAAATTTTTTTATACTTTCTTTCATTTGTCATTTTTATTGCAATTTTCTTAGATTACTTTTTATTTTTATTTAAAATTAAAAATTTTTTTTGAAACATTAGTTAAATTTTAAAGCATTCTTTTTCATGTGCATAAGTTGATTATTTTTATAAAACATTTATATTATAGGAAAAATGTATTTTTATATAAAAGAAATATTAGAAGTAATATGAGAATATTAATTTATAAATATTAATTTCATGATTTATTATATTATTAGTTATTTCTTAGAATAAAAATAATCAAACTTCATTTTTAATATAAAATTTAAGTACTTGACTATTAATAAATTACTCAAATAAAGAACTTGAATAAACACGTAACAAATACCTTCGAATTATTTGTATGGTGTTTGTGAGCTGGTACGAATGTCATTCTATGCGACCAGATTTGTGAAAAATGTAATTTCAGTAATCATTGAAAAGAAGGTAATAAAATAACGATAAAAACAAAAAGAAATAGAAGAATATAGATGTAGGGAAAAAAGTTTATTACGGAAGATAGTAGAACCTTTTCTTGATTGATCGCACATGATTATGTGCGTACTTGTTCCTTTATGATAAATTCACACGTATATTTCACTATTTACACTGATTAAAAAGAAATAATACAAAAAGAAAGAAATTAGCCTCTCAAATACACTTACAAAAATTGTTTATTGCCGAAGTAGTGTTAAGTGTATTATATAATTTGTAAAAGATATTTTTCATCTCCGTTAGATTTTTGTTAATTATATATAACAACATGATTAATTTTATTTAAGAACTATAATAAATTTAAAATTTTATTTTGAAAACATAAATCTTTTAAAGAAAAAATTGTAAAATTATTTTTGAAGTCAATTTGAAGCTTAAGCATAGAATTTGAAGTCAAATTCACTTCACCTCGGTTCTGCATTTAAAATCATTATATATTTCATGTTGAAAGCTAACACTAATAAATTACATTTCATGTTACATTATTTATTATTTTATGTAAGATTCGTTTCCACAGTACATGAAATGTGAGCTTGAATTTGACTATTGCATAAAAAATTATTTTAATTTTTGTACACGATTAGTTATATATACATTTGTTATTGTAAATATTCTATACATTGTAAACATGGAGAAAGATACAGAATCTTTATATGTCTAAGAATTGATTATTGATGGGAAGTATCATTTATGCAAACTTTCCTTTATTTTAGCAGTTGCTTGGCACGACTAGATATTCGAAAGTGAACAAAAACTGTATAAGTTTATAAAACTAGTGCCTTTAATTTTCATATTTTCAAATGGTCTTCTAGTCAATGCATTTCAATATATTTAAAAAATAATTTCTGAGTTGATGAACAACACTAAAACAACCTGCGTGTACTATATAAAAATGATGTATACTTATACAAATTTCTAATATTCATTTTTTAAGTATTTTATTTGTTGTGTGAATCCTTTTATTTTTATTTAAAAAAATTTTTTATATTTGTATAAGTACATATAACAATAAAAGAAATAAGTCATAATTTTGTTATATTACAGAATTTTTATATTGCTTTGTTGCTTTTTAAAGTAGTTTCTAGTAAAATGAAACCAAACTCAATAAAATTAACTTAATAAATTATAATAAAAAAAGGATTATTTACTTATCTAAAATCATAAAATGTATGAAAGAAATCTAAAAATGTTTAAGTACAACTAATGAATTGTATTGAATTAGTAAAAAAACTAACGTTTGTTCAGCAGATGCTTTTTTGACTTTTACGAAATTGTACGATCACTAATTTACTTAAATAATTACTTAAAGATAAGATTATTCTGTTTTTTATAGACGTGTCGCGAAATTTTGCATGTGCTTTGTTATGAGAACAATTGGCTCGACAAAATAAAATGAAATTCTTTCTTTCAAACGCTTTTTTTTACCATGGTCATCTTTTCACTATAATCACAACTTTTATGCAGTATGACTATACTAAATTTTGTTGTTCTATTCTTTTTTCATGATTATTATTTTTTGTTAAAAATATTGATTTGTTAAAAATGTCTGTCGCGTATTATGTATTGTAATTTTTGAAATAAAATTAAAATATTCATATGATTTATAACTATTTATTAATAATTATAAATAAAGTAATGTGTGTGAAATAATGTTTTTACGAATTAGTTATTATTTTACAGGTATTATGATAAAACAAAATTAAAGAATCATAAAATATTATGATTTATAAAATTTAGTTTTATTTTTGGAGTATTTATCATAATTTTATTTCTCTGCAAAAATATGCATTGAAATAAACTTCAATTTAAATTGATATTTCGTATAGATTCGAACGTGTACCGTTCAGAAATGATTTATAAAATTAAAATTTTTTATTGTTTTCATTACGAATTTTGAATACTTTCTGTTATGTAATTATAAATTAAAATGTAGAAGCATGGATTTATATTAACTTTTCATTCAATACATTTATTGTACGTTGGAGTTATGATATTTGTTACGAACTTATATTGTTTAAAGATACCGTAATATTAGTGGTTTTTAAATAAATTGGATACATAATCTTTATGAAATATTAAAAATTAATAATTAGAAGCTGTTTAATTCTTATAATTGATTTTTACAAAATATTAAATAAAAAAATTATGTGAAATACGTAATAACAAAATAACAAACCAAGTAGTCTAAATCTCTTAAGACATGTTCACGATAACAACAGATTTATAGAAAGCTTATTACTTTAGTTCTTATATATGTAGTTAAGTTCGTTACATTAACATGTGAACATTGGAAACAAATTCGATAAAAGTAATAAATTTATGTGCAAATCATAATCAACGCTACGAAAGTCTTAGATGTACCATAAAGTTTTTCTTGCGAAAAATTTTTATGATCATACTATCATATTTCACTATTTATGTTTGATTTATATATTCTGTAATTCGAAATATTATATTTGTTTACATTAGTTTTCACAAATTTTCTCAACGTACTTGACAATTTATAATAAGTATTGTTTTTCTTATGTTTTTTATTATATGTCCTAGTTTTTTAAATTAAACAATTTGCTAAACAAGTTTTCTTAATAATATTTGCATATATTATACAAACTTATTTATCTAAAATCGTTGAAAAAAATTGTTAGTGTAGTAAAATTCTTATGAGTACTGTATATATTCAAGTATCGAAGCTTACAAGTATTTTGTTACCAAACTCCTAAAAACATTTTATTTATAAATGTAGTTTATAAATATAACTAAATATTTATACATAAAAAATTATAAATATTTACATACAGTTGGAATTCAGTCTAGTCCATATAACAATGGGCGGAAATAGTTTTTTCCATTAAAAAAAAAAGTAAAGAGTACAGAGTAAAAATCCTGTTATGGCCATAAAATCTTCTTGCGCTTTTTGACTCCTGCTTGTTCTGAGATCTAAAGTCAACGTGTTTCTCTTTAATGTATTTATTTCAATAACTGATATACAAATATAACTGATTAATAGTACAGAAAGATATCAACTAACCTTTTGATCCTTTACTTTGTGTTTCAAATTATTCGCAAATGAGTAATTTATTTCAGAGGAAGCATTGGACAGGCATACTTTCTTTGACAACTGTGTTGTATTTTCGGACGATCGATTCGATGTTTTATAATCCGATTTGTTGTTAGTATTGTTTTGATTAGAAATCACAGACCTATGGATGCAATATCGACGATAAGATTTTATGAAATAATTTTTATTTTATATAAAGTTACTTTCATTAAATCCTTAAACGATATTATTTGATTTTTTTAATATTTACAGTAACTATATTAATGAGACTAATTTACATCTATTATTAATTTCTTTAAAATGTCAAAGTAATTTGAAAATGTCATTAACATTTTTACAAGAATATTGAATAAATATTGAGAGTCTTCGAGTAAAATATTGTATAAAATATTTTTGATTATTCGTAAGACCTATTGAAAATATGTTAATTTCATATATTCAAGTAAACATAAAGAGTTATATAAAGTATGAAATTAAATTTTCCAGTTTTTGCAAGAGTTTCTACTTCATTCTATATGAATTTTAATATTCATTTTCACATTGTCTTTTCACACAATAATTTTATTAAGCTACCTGATTAAAAAAAATCATAAGTTTGTTTTTTATGTAATCAATCCTGATTGATGATAAAAATAAGTTATTAGTTAATTGCTTATCTAAAATTTTATTGATTGACTCATAGAAAAAATTTAAATTTTATAAAAATGAATAATTTTAATATAAAATAAAAAAATTAATTCTATATAGACGTCTTAAATTTACAATTCATATTTCATTACAGAATAAAACTTTTTTCATATCTTTTAAATATAAACTACACTTTATTATTCGATACAATAAAAATTTATTATATAAAATAAATATTATTTTAATATGTGCCATGGCATGCAAAACCTAAAGTTGCTGCTCTAATACTACACAAATTAAATAATTACAATCACTTAATTTTAGCACACAATTTCAATAAATTAACATACATTTTATTTAATTATTTAATAGACAGCTCTAAAACTTTTTAAAAACTTGGACATGGATGTAGATCAATATTTTGTTTTAATATATTGATCATATTTTTATTTGTAATGATGGCTGATGGAAGTTTAAAAACTTCAAATGAAAAAGTATAGCGCAGTATTTTTATATCTGATGATAAAAAAGTTTTTATATACCTACGAAGTGTTTCACGTGAAATACATGTTTCATGTAAAGTTCCAGCTAACCGAGAACATACCGGAACACGTTTATTTTAACAAAGATCATGCTAACACATAGTCGCTTAATGTGTACAAGTCAGCTTGAAAAATTTGGGTTCCGGTTTTAAATAATATAAGAAAAAACCATAAGAGATTCATATGAAAAAATAATTGTAAATTGCATTACGGGTTGCAATTTTCGGTTTTTGTTTTATAAAAGAATTAAGTTCATAAGTATATATATATATATATATATATATATATATATGTAAATAAAATCAAGTGTCTGCGAATTAATTTTACAATAATGATATATTATTAATTTTCAAAATTATTTCATGAAATTGCAGAAGCGAGTTGTGATTTTATGCGCGTATATTGACTTAAAAATTGTCTTTGCATAATTTCTGTCCTAAGCAAATAATTTAAATTAATTTAAAAATAAATAATTTAAAATGCATTCATTATTTCTATCAATACCCTGTTTTAATGTCATTATTAAATGTAATTACTGAACAATTAAGAATTCTAAAAAAAATATTCTTTTATAATAGAAATATCGTGTAATAAATATAAATTAAATAATAATCGAATATATCTTACAGTTTTTATATTTAAAGGCATATTCATGTAATAAGAATCTTTATGTGCAATAATATTTACAAGGTACATTTATTATTCAATTTATTGATATATAAGAATTATAGATCTATTAAATGTTTATGTTAAGCAATTATGCTACTGTTTAATAAGCTAATGAATAACCTATAACTTCATTTTATCTTGTAAGATTTGCAATCAACAGATCGATTCTCTAGGGACCTCGTCACTGTAACTGTATAAATACATATTTATATGGAACTCAAGTTGTGTAGAACAAATGCAATGACATCGATAACATAATTATAGAAACAATGAATTTTTATTACGTGATTTTTGTACCTGATAAAATTTAAATTCTATCTATTCCCAAATTGTAATTAAAACACGTATTGATAGTTAAATAGTATAATGCAGAGATGATTTGTGGTGTTTCTTTTTATAAAACTATATAACAAAGTCGTGGTGCTTCAGTAAATAAATTTATCTATCAGTAAGTTGAATACAGAAATGTATAATCAAGTAATATTCTACATTATATTATATTATTCTGTACTATATGCTCTAATATAAATATAAATTTCCACATTAATACCTAAATTTAACGTGACAGATTTGTATTACAAAATTCTAACGGCTTCTTATTATGCATATATACGTTTTTTAAGAATAAAATATTAATAATCAAAGACGTTAATGATAATCAAAATATCATTATTTTCCGATCATATATATATAAATATTTTAAACATTGTCTAGAATAATGCACAAGAAAATAAAATTCTTTAGACCAGCATTTAACATAAATCCATAAAAGTGAAAGTCAGTAACAATAATAATAATAATAAAAGTTTTACAAATTCGTTACGATGTAAATGTTCGAGAATTAAGAGTCATGTATGAACCGTTAAGTTATAAAATTTGAAAAGGTTTTGTCAACAAATTATGTGTGAAATTTGTGAGTTAAAAATTATTTTAAACTTATAATAATAAGTACTGATTACGTAAATTCGTATATTTTCTCTATAAAGTTTATCAAAAAATATAGTTTTTATGTAACTAAGTACACGATCAATCAAGCAAGTAATAATTCAACAAATATAAATTAATTATTTCTTTTGTATTAAAGGTTACGTATACTGTTGAATGTCTTTCTTTTATTTTTTAATATCAATCTTTACAATATAATTATTATCGGTTAACGTTAACTGATAATTACAAAATTGTTATCTTAAGCCACAAATATCAGTGTATACTAAATTATGTATAATAATAAGTACAGTAATGTTTTGATAATAAGATCTTTCTCGTACATTACAGAGATAAACAAAAAATGCAAGACCGAATCTGTAAATGTATTTTAAACTACAATAATAGGAATAATTAAATTAATTAAAGAGAAAAAATTAAACCACTGTGAAAGGAATTCAATAAAGAATTCTCAGTACTGAGGATTCATTTTAAAGGAACGTATATATTTTTGTAATTCACAGAACTTTTTTGTGTAACTTCTACGTAATATCAGCTTCATTGAATAAACTTTTTTAAAGAATTATACTTTTGTTATCATTATTAAATTTAGGTAGCAAAATTCTGTCTATTTATGATAACTAGAATCATTGATAATAGAAATGTAACATTCTTGACTAAGTTCTTTAAATAGATTTTTCGGTTTTATATTTATATTTCAGATGTTTTTTTAACATGTATTATAATCAATATTCTATTAATAAAGATAAAATTTAATAATTAAACATTACTTTACATAAAATAAAAATTTGTTTTTAAGAATAGTAATTTTAATTTAAATTTAAACATTTTAAATGAAATGAAAATATTAAATATCGTGAATAAAATTAATTAAAAATCTATTTAATTGCGGAAGGCATCGATTTACATTAAAATTCAAAGCTAATTCGTTATTCTGCGAATTCTAATTTTCACATCGCTAAAGTTAAATAGTCAAATTATCTAATTTTTCTTTTATAATATTTCACGTTGATTGGGCATAATTGTAAAGGGGGTGATGTTCCTTTAGAGTTTTAATGTTCAACGTTTCTATTGATATATTTATTTATAAAGAATGTTTTAGATGTTTTAGAATGTCTTTTAAATTTCAGAATTCCTGCATTAAATGAAATTTATTTGATTTAAAAAAGAGAAATGAATCAAATAAATGTCTTTTTACAAACAGAGATTCTATTATTCTGGTGTGAACGATGACAATAGTATTCAAGTGCCCTATAAAAAGTGAAATAGCAAAAAAGTGAATATAAAATACGTTATTTGTTAATTATCATATAATAAAAACTAAAATAATTCGAGCAATAGAATTTATTTATAAGTGTAAAATATTATTTCTTATTAATAATTTTAGTATTACAATATTAGGTATCATGCGAAATTCATAAGGTAATGAAGATGTTAATTATCAATACATCACTAAGGATATTAAATATAGTTTATTTGTTAGTATATATTATATTATTATACGTTATTTTTTTAAATTTTTAAAAAACAAATTTTTCACCGTGTAATGCAATGATTTTCTTCAAATATTTGTATAAATGAATCTCGTAACTTTTCATTTAAATATAGAGATAATATTAGTTAAACGATATTTTAAGTGCATTCATACACTTGTGATTGATGATCATAAAATTTTTATCATTTCTTGATTCAAAAAATATTTAAGTACAATTTTAATGCAATGTGAGATTAAAAGACAGCTGAAATTTTATTATAACTTGCAATTTTTTTATTATTATTTGGGAAGATAGAAAAGAAGAATATTTTTAAGGGATAGTTAAATTCTGAGCATTGATAAAATATGTTTTAACCTTTAAATATATATATGAAAAAACACTTTAGAAATACTCGAATTTGTTTGTTGTATTTAATAGTTTTTTTTAGAATAAGAAGTTGTATGTTGAAAAAGAAAAATAATAAATAAACAACATTGTATTAAATATTCGCAAATTAAATATATGGCTAAGTAAAAATTGTTGACAGTAATTGACATTTCACTTTAAAATGGTAATAAGAAATACTTAATTATTTTAAAAGAATTAATAATCGAATTTATTTAAAATCAAATTACAATTTTGTTTAATTATTCAATAAATAAGTAAATCATATTCTTCAATCGGTAAAACAGCGCGGCGCTAAAATTTGTAAAATTCATAATCTTTCATTTCATACTAGAACTATATGAAGTTATTTAAACATTATTTTCACTACAGAAAGACTTTCAGTACAAACAAAATAATATTAATTGAAAACATAAACTTCTAAAAAATTCATACATCTATTCATTATAAAATTAATAATTGATAATTAAGACAACAAAAAATAATTGAAGAAAATAAATAAATAAGTATAAATTAAATAAGTATATAGATTAGTTCTATTTCCTCTAATTAAAATAATATATATATATATATATATATATATATATATATATGTAAGAAGTACATTTCATAATAAAAGTTAATAAAATAAGAATCTTGAATTAAGAATAGATTTTTATAATTTTATTATTTTAGATATTCATTTTAAGTTAACAACTATTATTAATTTAAATGTAATTACATAACATTGATATGAAACTTCAATAATAATGGATATTAATATAATATAGCTGAACAAATTTATATATATTTTTCCAACTACCTTACCATATTTTGATTTTTTTCATGCAAAAAACATTATTTTATACTAAAAGAAATAAAAATACTTAATCATATAAAGCTTGTTCTTCTTCTGTAGCAATAGCAATGTTCTTAGATAATCTAAGATCATTAAGTTTTTTCCCCAAATGTCTCGATAGATTGTGTCGCCTTTGAGGCATTGGTAACACAACTCTTTTAAACATTTCTACTAAATCTGATTTTTTCAAAATCTTGACATTTGGTACTTCAATACATTTCTAAAAAAAAAATAATAAGATATTGTAACATAAACAGGTCTAAATTCTTTTCAATGACAAAGTAATCCCATTACTTACACTTTTCAAAAGTTCAAGTATCGTGGATTCAGATAATCTTTCTGGATTCAACAATTTTAGGTGGTTTGTTGACATTATAAGTAATTTAAAACAATATTTAAATATTCAGTTATACACAATCCGTTATAGACACTTTGAAAATAAAATACCACACATAGTAAATAAACTGGCTTTTTTATTACAAAGATAAATTGACACTACTACTTTCAATATTTTAACCTACAACTTAGTCGTCAGTAAAGTTTTTAAATTTATAAAGTATTTCTTCACATCTTTACTGTAATAAAACAATTGTTTTGGTATTTGTATTTATTTAATCATCACAATTATGCCACCATGTAATGTTCTGCTTCTAAGTATGAACTGTTTAATGTTAGTGAGTTTAGAGTCTATTCCTCTCTTCTTTGTTTTATAACGTTCTTAATCCGGAAAATTAGAAACGTGGAGCGCAAATCGAATGTAAGAATTAATATTTCATTTTTATAAAGTTTTTAGTAAAAAAAAGAAAATTTTACATAAATGTAGAAAAAAATATTTATTGCAATAATATTGCATAGAATCGTTTCAGTTCTACAAGTAAAACAAGTGCGACACCTGAAAGAAGAGATTAAATGCGGTATTATCATTATAGTATGGAACTTGGAATTGTTAGTACATAATGAAAGTGATGATTATTGAAATTATCTCCGTTATTCATCTTAGAGTTTATTAGACTGATTTAAATTAATTAAATTTAATTAATTTCCTTACAAGTTTAACATGGAAATATGAATCATTTATCATTCATTATGTTTTAAATTTCTAATTTATAAACGTAACGTAAACAGTTCATAATTTATAATTCTAAATAAATGAAAACAATGAGTGGTTATTTTTAATTCGAAAAATTAAAGAAAAAACGGCTTCACACTTATTGGTTATCATATACTCCTAAGGACAAAATAAATTTCAATTGTGAGGGTTCAGTTGTAATATTTCATTTTTTCCGTTGTAATAATAATACAAGATAAGAACTAGCCGGTTCCACTAGTATGTTTAGTATGAATGAAACAATACATTCACATTAAATATATATTTATAGATAAAATTAATATAAACTTTATTTTTTTCATTTCTTTTTACAAAGATGGTCGATCTTAACAGTCGATACATAGTCATTATTAGTGAATCAACATTTGATATCAATAACATTGAAATTTAATATGAATTAATTAATGTCTTGAGTAAAAATCTCGTTCGTACAATAATCAATCAGCGTAAAATTGTTCCTATGTAGAATAAAAAATATAATTCAACGTACTTGCATCTGTTATGTTGAAGTCTGAATCGTAGAACATAAGATATATAAACATTCGCTTAGATCTGTGGCCTGCTTTTAGCAGACAATAAAAAAAGTAGTAAATATGATGGTAACACTTTTTTTAGTTACCTGTGTTCACGTTTCAATATATTTTCGCAGGTGCAAAATATAACCTTCAAGCTTCAGAAATCCAAATATTTGAAAATAGAATATTAGAGAAGATTGTTCTTTAAAGTGAAAATTAATAATTGCCTAAGTATTATTAAAGATAAAGATAAACATAATATGGTTTATTTATTATTATTGGATTCATATTTAAATGAAGGAATAAAATATGAATATAATCGTTTGACCTTACTATATTATAGGATTAGGACATTTGAATAAGACTTATTATAAAAGGGGAAATGGGGTACTACAAAACATTTCCATTGACAAGGTTTGAAATTAATTCATTATTCATAAAAGAGTGCAAAAATGGTTGGATTTCAGAATCATCTTGAAAATTGTTACCAAATTTTTATCCTTAACAGGGTGTTAGACTTAGTAGCCAAATTACAAGGTAACTCATTATATCATTAAACTAAATTTATTTCTATATACAAAAAAATTATTAATTTTTATTATTATTTGATTTTGTTTTTAAAATTTATTTATCTGCGCTCATCGAAGAATTTTTTTGTATAGACAAATATAATAATGTTTGTTGATATGCAAATATTTTCATTTGTTTATATTATATTATCAAGAATAATGATTCTTTATTCTAAGATTGATAGAATCAACTATTTTTAAATTATTCATTACATAAAAAATAAAGATTATTAGTTAATATAATCGATTAGTAGGTTGAATGATTAACGTTTTTCTATGAATCTTATGTTTTTAAGATTTGAAATCAACAGTGAGATTTTAAATATATTAGAGAAATAAAATATAAAATAATAAATTTGATGAAATTAATGCGCAATAAATGATTTTTGTTTTAATATTTATCTATTTTCTTCTTTTTAAGAAAAATATATGTTTTTATTAAAGGTGTAGAATTTTTGAATTTGAAACATGTCAAGCATAGATAGCTTATACTCAATAAATGAGTACGTAATTAAATTATTAAATGACATTGCTTGCTGGTGGTGGTGGTACATGATAGAGATATCATGGCAGTTATTGATAGCCATGGTTGCTTATATTTGTGCTTGTTTCTTTCTTTATACCATTTTAAAGCAAGTGAATCAGCAAGCTTGGCAGTTACCTGGTCCACCAGCTAGGCTACTTTTAGTAACAGCACATCCAGATGATGAAGTAATGTTCTTTGGACCAATGATTTACTGGATCTCTCATACACATTCTAGTCAGATTTATCTTCTCTGCTTAACCATGGGTCAGTCAAATATTACATTTTAATATGAAAGATTTCAGGAAGGTTTGTAATTATATTGTTTATATCATTTTTTAAGGTGGCAACAAGCAAAGAAAGGAAGAACTTTGGGCATGTGCAAAGCAATTGGGTATTCCTGAAGCCAATGTTACTATTGTAATGTAAGTGCATGAATCTTAATTAAAGTACACTAAGTGATATTCATTAAATACAAAAATTTTTAAATTTGGATGTAAATTCTATCAATAGAGGCTTGGACATTGTTAGATTTTTCTATCAATGCAGATAGACTTTTCTATCAGTGTTGAAAAAGGCTGAATTCAATTTTCCCCCTAGTTGTTTTACTGTTATTTTTATGTGGACTTTTTCCATTACAATTTTGATAATTTTCATCCTATTATAAGCTGTAGGCTTATTCATTAGAGTGTCTATTCATAATAGTAAAGTTTAACATTTTCTAAACTTAAATGTAATTTGAAATAAGAAACATTCTAAAACTTAATATGTAAAATATTTAAATAGGAGTCTTTAATTAAGTAAAAATTATGATAACATAAATTTTGAATAATTGTATGTCATACTTTAGGGAATATTTAAAACTTACTTTTACTTAATTATATTCATTTTGGATTCTGTAGGATTTTAGCACAGTAATTTTCTTTGTTATTCTAACTGAAATGTCTCTAAGTATCATAAACAATTAGAACATAAATAAAACATCTATTCCTATATTAACTTAAAAAAGAGTTACCATATTATTGATACATTTCATTTTATATATTAAAATTCTAAAGGATTTTATGTGTATTTAATTACAATATTTAAAATGTATCTTATTTAATTATCTTTTTAAATCTACTTATAAGATAGTTAAGAAAAATCAGCTTTACTTTAAAATAACTAGTCACTCTTTTATTAAAACAGAAACAAAATGAAAACTGAACAACCTATTAAATAAAATTAATTTATAAAAATGTATCTGTTAACATTTCTTTTCATTCCTAAAGCTGTTTAGCAGTTATTTGAAAAAGGTTTTCTCAATATTATAAAGTTTGTTTTAAAAAAAAGTAGAAATGATATATAGTAAAAAAGTTATATGATAATTTTAAATGCATAGGTGCACAGAATTACCTGATAATCCAACAGTGCAATGGCCAGAAGAAATAGTGGCTGAGAGTGTCCTTCAACACATAGAGAGTTATAAAATTAATGCTGTGGTGACATTTGACAAATATGGAATCAGTAGGCATAAGAATCACATCTCTCTTTTTTATGCAATTGCTTCACTGTGTATAGAAAAAAAAGTTCCTCCTTGTAAGCATTGTATAAACAAAGTTGATATAAAAAAATTTTTCTATTGTAAATTATTATTTTTATATTATACCCTTTTTATTACAATCATAGTTATTGCAATAATTAATTAAAAATTATTTTTTATTTATTACTAAATAAAAGTTTTAATAAAAACAATTTATTTTACAAGAAAAATTTATTTCAAATAAATGGTTACAATTGATTTCAGATTGTAAATTATATACACTCGAATCTGTAAATATTTTTCGAAAGTACACGCAATTGCTGGATTTGCCGATTAGTTTATTGTTATCTTCATATTGGTATTTAGTTACCTATCAACAACGACATTATATTCGAGTAAGTTTCTCATAAGTATCAATATCATAAAAAATATTTATAACTGATGTAAATGATAAATTGGAACAAGAAATTAAACAAGAAATTTAAATTAAATTTAAATAAAAATAAATCATAATATCTTCAAAACTTAAAAAATCTTTTCAAATTTTTTTACATGTACAAAAGATAACATAAAATTTAAATGATAAATTTGAACTAAATCTATAGAATATTTTTTAACTTTCAGAATGCAATGAAAGCTCATCAATCACAATATGTGTGGTTTCGAAAACTGTATATGATGTTTTCACGATACACTTTAATTAATACACTCCAAGAAGTTAATATACTTGATCTCGAGTTAGATTTTCAATTGGAAGATGACGACGATTGAAGTTGTACAGAGATATTTAACAAGTCATATTGTAAAAATTTAATATTTGTTTACCAAAATATTAAAAAATTTTAATTCCAATTATAATATGTATAATTACAATTGAAGAAATAAGTTACCAAAGTTTTATAAATAACATTGAAATTTTTTTCGATTTTTACATAAATACTAATTCTAGTTATTCATGATTTTATTATTTTATTCTCTATTCTTATTTTAAATGACTTCATTAAATATATTATTTATTTAACATATTCTAGTAAAAAGTGAAGAAATAATGTTACTATTAATTTAGTAAATTCTTTTTTAATGATAATACATTAGCATGAATAATATTAAAAGAATAAAAAATAAATTATTTTCTTAAAAATTTTTAGAAGATATTAATATGTTGTGATTATTTTATTTTTTCATACACAAATCTTAAATAACAATATTGTTGGATCAAGATTTAATTAATATTTAATTATTGTTAAGTGAAAAGAAAATTATCTGGAAAAAAGCAATAACAAACATGAATTTGAGATAAATTTTCTTTTATTATTTATGCATCAACGCTAATGTACATTTGCTCTAATACTTGCAACCCAAGTAACAAGATTTATTTTGACAAACGGTCCATTGAAACTGATAAAATTTCATGCCTCTCTAACAAAGCAATAGAGAGAATTCTTCGAGTTAGTACATAATATATTTATGTATTTTTAAAATTAAAATCGATATGTCACATTTTTACTTATATACTTTTGATTTATAATACTTTTTATTTAATAACTTGCATCGTATTAGACCGTTTCGTTCCAGCCTTTTATGTTTTGAGCGAGTGGCGCGTTTAATTTTATCTTTTATCTTTTGGCGTTGACATATTTTTTAAATTTGGCACATTTTCAAATTTTTGTACGAATAAAATATGTTAATATTGTCAAACTTTAAAATATCTTAAATTAGTATAAAAACTTTAGAGACATCTAATTTCACATGTGATATTCATCAAAATGATTTTTCAAAGGTAAAAGAAATTTCATTTTCCTTTGAAAAATGCCTTACTAAAAGAAAGAAAAAACAAAATAAAACGAAAAAACCTTTTTTAAAAACATACTTTTTATTGAACAATTAAATGTTCAGAAAAATTCAGTCAGGTTCCTCTTCGAGAAATAC
Organism: Wiebesia pumilae; assembly: GCA_018907045.1. Taxonomy (NCBI): domain Eukaryota; kingdom Metazoa; phylum Arthropoda; class Insecta; order Hymenoptera; family Agaonidae; genus Wiebesia; species Wiebesia pumilae. The sequence continues at coordinate 256,605 of JACCHZ010000066.1, read as the reverse complement.
AAATAGGCAGAACAGTTCACAAAGTTTTGTATAGACTTAACAAATTACCAAGTACAAAATATAAATATATTAAAATATTCTGAAAAATCTTATTTGCCATTAAATATACAACCAAGCGTTGTAATTGTAAATTATAGCCTACATGAGTAATCGCATTGATAATAGTAAAAATCTCATATTCATAGAAAAACAAAAGTTGAACTGATGCTTGGAATGTTTTGTTGCAAGATCCGTTGGCGCAACACTGGATTTTACACACTTATAATTAATACTGAACACAGAAATCACGATTTTGTGCAGTCAACGCTTTTTTTGCTAATTACTGTTTGTGCACTCTCTCTTTTATGTTTGTGCATAATGATAGTCGATATGAAAAACAAAAATTATTAAGAACACAGAAAAATATCAATTTGTTGATCAACAAAGAAAAAAAGTTTTCTTTAAACAACAAGGATTATCTTGAATCTGTGCAACACTCATCTTACAATCTATACAATCGCATTATATTATACTTATGCAGTACAATGAACTTTTAGTGAATTCAATAGATGCAGTTATAATAAACACGAGAACGCTTAAGACTCTGAAATTTTGAAAAATCTATCTTACTTTGTTTTCATGTACAGTAGTCAATATCAATAAGAATGTTTTTCATAAAATTCATATCAAAATCAATATTTTGCCGTATTTTTTCTATTACATCAATTACGAATCCACTCAATGCTATAATTGTAAATTTTATTAGTTTTTATATGATTTTGAAATTTTTTTAGACTTTTCAAAATTTCAAAGTACAATAGCCTCTTTGAAGCAATTAGAAAATGATACTAACTAAGTGATACCTTAAAAATTTTTTTATACATTTTGTGTGTGAGAGAGTGTATGTGAATGAATAATATTAAACTTTTGATTTGTCATTCAATTTTTTTAAGCGTTGTAAAAACGTTTTAAAAAAGTTTTTGAATAAATTTAAAGTAATATTAACATTTACAGAAAAAAATTCATTTATAAGGTATATACTTAGTTAGTAACGAATGATTTTCATTTTCTATTTCAAGAGACGTAAAAGTCCTTTATTACCAATTGAGTAACATTAAAAAAAATATAATTGTTTTTACATATTTATTAAATAACTCGGTTCTTTTTTTATTATTTACTATACACTTTCAAACAATATATATAATTTGTAATTTAAGTGAACTACCTATCATTGACAAAGAACTTTTTCCATTCCTATAATAATTAATATGGAATTATGTTTATGTACTGCAAATATGTTATTTAACAAATTCAAACGGCTACTTCACATTTTACACAAATAATTGCACTGTACAAAATAAATGTATCTAAATTTATTTTGTAGTATACAAAATTAAGGTCAATTAAAAAATAATGATTTAAAAATGGAATCTTAATTTGTTGTTTTACTATCGGTAAAATCGTATACTCAATGGGCAAAAGGGCTTTTCTTCATATCACTTTAAATTTTAATGTAAATCGGCTTTTGAAACACATTCATAGTGCTGTAGCCATCTAAAAGAGTTGCGAATTAATGGACGGCATAGAGTGTTCCCGCAAGATCCTCCGGTCGGTTAACAAGCACTACGACATTTAGTGATCGTCGATGGAGAGAATGAAATACTGAATCTTCTGCTCCCAATAAGAAATACAATAATAATAGTGCCATAATTAGATCGACCGATCGCCAAGTGGCGAGTTGACTCTCCCCGCGCACGGACGTGGGCATGCCTGAGCATTTGGCATATTTATATTTTTTGGTATTTTTTTGTACATTAAATTTATAATTTATTCTAATACATTGTAACCAATTGAAATGGAAAAGCAATTTAAGAAATTTATGACTGAATGGAGCTTTTTAATTAGAGGATGTGTAACGTCTATATTTTTTATTTTACCGATTCTGTACATATTTATATATATAATAAAGACAATTAGTTTCAGTAAAGTAGCTTCTATATTATTTTATTTATTTATTTTTTTGTTTTGTTTTTTGAGAAGCTACGTATAATATTTTTTGTATTAATAATCACGGGTCAATTTTTTCTGTACTTTCATTAATACTTGTAACACGAAACATACTTGCCATATGAAAAATATTAATGAGGGCACATGAAATATTAATTGGTAAATATTAATTATAAAAGCAAGAAGTGCGATACCATTATAACGCTAAATAGTATGCGCACAATACCGACAAAGCAGATAATGTAGAGTAGCTTGATATTTGAACAACATAAAATTGTAGAAATATTAAACAATCACCTAATCATGTTACGATAACTAATTAAAAAATGAAATAGATATTTTTAATCAACAAAATAGTTCAGTTGGTAATGTATTAAAAAACGTATTTCTCGCGCAACGAAAAAGTTCAATTATAACAAAATATAAAGATCGAAAATAATGAACTTACTAACGCAACTTCAAATTGAGATAATTTACAAAGCTTTAGCACTTGCGCTCAGATTTGCCCAGGTCCGCAATCGTCGACTTATCGGCTCTTGGAGAACGCGAGCGTCGAATTGCGATGATGTTACAAGGGGCTCATGGCGAAGATCTCGCGGGCTGTATCCTAGAACCTATCCTTGCCCCGGTGGTGGGAACCAAGCGTGTCCATACACGGCTGGGGTGAGTCTGGATCGCCGGGATCCTGGAGATACTGGAGATTCTGGAGCTCTTGAAACTTTTCGTGATCACGGATATGAGCGTAGTTGGCTGATAAGCATATTAAGTAGTGGATGAGACTGAGAATCACAAGGACAGTGGCAATTGTCGCCAGGATGAACATCACCTCGGCCTTCTCCACGTAGTCTTTGCAGAAAAGTTTTACTTCTTGGGAACCACAGATCTGCATGTCGTCAACTCTCGTATTGTTAGGGAACATGAAGCCTGTTTTAAAGATCAAACGTTTAAATTAAACTAGTTTGTAAATTTTATACCATAATTTCTTTGCTTAGTTAGAAGTTAATTAGTTGATTCAAATCTTTTATTGCTTTAAATACTAATTACTTACAATTTCTTAAATTTCGCTTTGACACTTTTTAACATTAATTTGAATTTAATTTTAAATCCATTTAAAAAGTAATTATCACATGCAAATGATTATCTTAATGAAACAGACACCTTTTTAGGATTTTGGACTTTCTCATTTTCTTGTTCTATTATACAAAACTTTATGTTTAAATATATATTATAACGGTAATACTCCCTCAAAACAACAAAACAAAGACCTTCTATAAAATATTATTCATATAAAATTGATTATATTTCAATTTATATTAAATCTAAAATTTATTAATTTATATAAAATCTAAAATTTATTAACTTATATAAAATCTAAAATTTATTAATTTATATAAAATCTAAAGACTAAATTTTTAGTGCAAGTATGAATTAAAAAATTGATTATAATTATAAATGTTTAGAATAACATTAAGAGTATTTTTTAATTCATTCCATTTCTAGTAGACTGCACGCGACATACGTCATTGTACGCGCCTATTCTAATTACAACTTTATACGCATCCATTTATCCCAAGCCGATGACGTTACTCGTGCCTTTCCTGGTAACGGTAACATATACTCGTCCCTAGAGCGAACAGTAATCATCTGTCACGCAGAGTTATGACCCTACATTTTTTGTCTCCGTGTTTACTAGTGAATTACTCGTTTTTTTAAGTATCGCAAATAAAATGTACCCACCAGTGCATAATAATTGTGCACTAACGCGGTGCAGCCTCTAGTGTCATAAAAGCTGCCTACGAAAATTACCAATAAGGCTGGGCGGCCGGGAAAAGTTTGCAACATTTATTACTTTAATAATTCGCCTTCACTCGGGCCCATCGGATCCCGAAGGTTATAAATGGTGCAAATTTACTATAAAGTAATATATTTAGTCCGCTACAATATTGTTGATTATATTAATTTTGAATAAAATAATACCAATAATTGTGGACTTATTTTTGGATATTTCAATTTAATATTTGTCAATAATAGATGAATTTAATTAACAAAAAGGATACTTACTAAATTGTGTTAAATCGATGCATTGATCAAGTGATTGAACCCTAGGATTACTGCACAAGCCCCAGAAGACCGTAAAGATAAGAGTAGTAATCACTAGGAATGCAAATATTGCCAGCCAAAATAATTGCAAGATATACGTGATAGTCATAAACTGTGACAAAAAAATTACAAAATATGCGTCAATAATAATATTAAAATATGTCAAATAACCAATTTACAATACATCATAGATGAATTTATGACTTCGATAATAAAATATAGATTGAAATTTTAATCAATTTATTATTAAAAAAAAAATAATTATTTTGTGATTGATAACATTATACAATAAATACTATGTTTCGAATGATTTCATATAGGATTCAAGAAACTTAATTAACACTATATTTATCGGAGAAAAGAAATTACAATTTTTTAAATTTTTCCTAATCAGCTTTTCTTTGCTAACCAATTAAAAGAATATACAATGTATAAAATTAAGATATGCAATAAGGTATAGAGCGTCATTTTAGATTAAATATAAAATTAAATAAAAATATCGAATTATTAACTTGAATTGTAAGCAATACAACTGACATAATTTTCAAGGCTTTTACAGACAATTACAAGACTAGGTTTAAAAAATCAAATTGTATTATTATATCAATGCTCAGCGACAAAATTCAATCATTACAGACACGAAAAATTAGAAGTAATAAGAAACAACGGCAACTTACGACAGCGCAGAATATACGTCCTCCAACTCTAGTCCTCCAAGCTCGGTAGACCTTAGTTCTGGTGGCGCCGGTAGCAAGGCATCCGATGCAGAAGATCATGAAGCCAAGGGCGGCCATACTCGCACCTATAATCACGAAGACCATCTGCACGGCCTCTAACCAACTCAGACGTAGATGGAACACCTGGTCCATCATTAGTGCACTCAGGATTGCACCTCGATACATCGTCCCGCAGAAGACGCTAACGCCGAGGCAACACATTATCGTTGCTATCAGCGTAGCGAACGGAAAGCGCGCCATGCAGTTGTTGCACATGTTGCCTGTGAAATTAACCAGACGAATTAACGTTTTTTTTATTCTTTTCTATTCTTCCTCAACTGTACGTTGAGGAAGATTGACGGGGATTAATTGGGCAGGATGAATATTTTTAAGCTGAAATGATATTTGAAAACACGGAGATTCTACGAGATATCTATATGATAAGCATATTAAAGTGGTTTTTGCGAGAAGGCAGGGTATTTTGTACCAAGGGATAGATGCTCTCAAATGTTATATCGTGTATTTAAAAGTTCAAAATTATTCATCCAACTTCGAAGTCTTGAGTCAATAAAAATGTGATACGAAACGTTGCAGAGATTATATTCCAATAGATCACATTACTCTTTCTTTTCGGAACATTTTCACTTCCAAAAATATTTTTTAAGAAGTTTTGCAAAGTAATATTTATTAAAATTTGAAATGATTAATTCATTAATTTTGTATTTTTAAATATTACTATTATTTGAAGAAAAAACTTTCTTAGAGAAATTAACATTTTAGTATGAATTTAAGTTTCGGAAACGTTCGCAGCTTTCTAAAATTAAAAAATTACTCATTAGAGTACTTATAAACTTATTTGCATTAATCTGTTGTACTTTCGTCGATTCTTTTCATTGAAAATTCTTTTAAGTACTAGAGAGATTAATTTCACGTGTAATATCAGCCATGTAGAAACAATCTTACAGCAGAAACTGATTTAATCGTTTAAAAATTTTTTTTTAAGTTAAGAAATATTGTAAGGAAATGCTTTTGAAATGATATTTCAAATTATCATATACTTGAAAATATAGTACTTATATATACAGTGAGTTGTCGAAAAACTAGTGTTTTTAAAATGTGGATTAAAATATTCTGTGTACGTATTATGTACATAAATTTTATTTTATAATTTTTATACTTTTTGTAAAATGTGATTGAATTTATGTTTATTATATGCATACATAATGCTCATTTAAGAAAGAAAATTATGTAATAAAATCAAAGCAATTAATTTATTACCAAGTCTCTACTTGGTAACTGAATGAACTACTACTGAACATTGAAAAGTCAATTAAATTTAAGTATAAGAGCTTATCCTGTACTTTTAAGCCTTATAAGCTAATTGTATTTTAAATTTCAAATACATTTAAAAAATATGCAGCATGTATAAGATACGTTGGAATTTATTTATTATAGTGTAATTCAAAACTTAATATGTGTATATTAAAATAGGCTTACTATATTGCTATTTAAAATTTAAATCGTAATATAAAATTGATACTATATTAAATAAATAATTCAACAATTATAATAATTAATAAATAATGGTAAAATAAGTTACTTCACATAATCTAGTCAGTTTTAATATTATTAAAAATGTATTAAAAGTATCTATAAGATATTTTTAATGTTAAAACAATTGGAAGATTTAATAATAATCTTACAGTAGTAATAGCTTACTAAATATGATACACATTAAATGTTGAAACTTGATAGTAGAATATTTTTAAATTTTAATAAAGTATGGTTAATAACTTCGTTAATTTATAATTAAAAATTAAAGATTGCTTTAAAGGTAATATAACATACTATTAACTGTTTTGTGTAAAAGTAAAAATTTTTAACAATCAATATTAAATAAAGAGCGAATGAAAATATCATTTATAAAAGATTAGATTTACTATCCTTATCTGATTTATCTACAACCAACCCATTCTTATCTAATCCCTTGTTAGTTTTATTATTACTATTGTATCTAGAAAATGTAAATGGTTATTTTTCGTATATTACAGCTGTTCACTTTTAAATAAAACAGAAAATTATAAATTTAATCTTTTTTTTTTATTTTTCTTTACTTGTCTTAAATTTGGATCTTAATTCTTACATATGCTTTTTAGTTGTTAAAGTAAAATTTTGTTAAAATTATTGTTTTTCATTTTCGAATTAATCAAAACACTTCTCTACTCAACTATGTTATAAATATAGTACTGATCATCAATTAATTATATAACAATTAAAAAGATATTATCATCTATAACATTTTAACTAAATTTAAAATTCCATGAACACGAAAAATTACAGAACTCTTACATTTATGATTTAAATATATCTAATAAATAATGCATATAATTAAATTTGTTATTATATGTTTTAAAAAATAAATTGAACAAATGCAAAGGTAACATAATACTTAAATACAAGTTCACTCTTTTTTTTTTAACTACATAACCTCAAAGAAAGTATTAAAAATAATAAAATACCTTTCCAATTCTTAGAAAGATTTACAGCAATTGTAAAATAAAGTATATTAAATTATAATTCAAAATATTATATATACATATAATATTTAGACTCAACTAGAAAAAAACATATATTCTTTATTTGATTATCAATACAATACTTTATTATTGATTATTAATATTACAATTATTATACAATTATACGATTATTATTAATAATACAAAAACTCACTAGATCCATAATCTTTCAAATAGTCTGCATGCAGACTATATTCTGAAAATCTATCAATACTGATAGCACTTTGGCACTTTTGCCTTAAAGGCATTTCACTGACATTAGAATTAGTACGTCTTCCCATGATCACAATAAAAACTCTTTTACTCCAATGATTAGCTCATTCATTCCCAGCACATAAAAGTGACTATGTATAAGATGTGTAAGTCACTAGACTGTTGATAAATGAAGAGTTAGCTGCTGACTAATACTGCACATGTTCTAGGAAACTGTGATAAGATTACACTTAATCTTTGTGAATTATTTGATCATACACTTGTTATATACACTCCTCTTTGACTCTTCTGTTCTCCTGATATCTTTTAGTATACATTTTACTCTTAAATTAATTTATTCTTACTTTGCTTAAAGTCAATTTAAACAATTAACATTTGGATTTCTGCCACTTAATACAAATCATCGATAACAAAGTAATCGATTTTACAAGATTAAAAATCAATTATTCAAAATTTAAAATTAATGTTGGCTTACAGTTCAGTAATATTTGAGATTTTTATAATAAATAAAAGAATTTTATGTAAATATATTTTTAAAATGTAGTTAAAAATAAATCATATGCTGAACGCATTTTTAAGTTTGCATATTTTAGTTTTATTTAAATAGTACAAATTATTATCTGTTACACCACTTAAGTAAAATTGTTTATAATTTGCACGCTTTTTGAATAGTATAAATTCTATGAATAAATCACTATATAATTTTACAAATATATTTTTTTGTAATTTTAAAAAGTAAAAAAAGGTTTTGTTTTTTAAAAAATATTAGTTGTTTGCGCTCTCAGTTCTAATAAATCATATTTAAAAAATAAGTAGCATATAAAAAATTTTATATGCTAAACTAAACTCTATTCTTAATAAATTATATCCGGAATGACTGTTCATGAATTGTTCTTTAAATATGCCAGTGTAATTGAACAGTGTGGTAGAGGGGGAGTTATTGGACTCCATCTAGAGTGGGGAATGATTATCTTCTGTGAAAGAGATGAAGATTGATTAGATGATCTTCATTGTAATTCGATATGATTTTAATACATACTTTTTTTAAAATATAAAATAAGATTAAATATCACTTTGCATTTGTTACAATTTTAGATGAGTAAATTCTTTTTATATAGACTAAATATATTTATATTAAGCATATGAATAGTTTATTAAGAAAATTTATAGTCCTTATCATATAAACATTGATATCACAAATGAATACAGGTTATGTAAAATCTGATTGATGTAATAAATTAAGCTAAGCAATTAAGTAATTTATGACTTTTGCTTAATTTACTTTATAAAATAGTAAATTAATTACTGATCCACTTTTCTAACCAATTAAAGTTACCTTAAATAGAGTAATAAGAATTTTAAAATAAGAATTGAATTTAATTTACACAAGTATTTACCAGAAATGAAAATATAAAATTCTTAAAGTTTTTAAAAACTTATTTGTTAAGTATGTACATACTTGACTTTTAGTTTACGAATGACAAACAATTGAACAAAATTTGCAAAAATCAACTATTCTTCACTTATAAATGAAATTAATTTTTAAAAAAATAAGTTAAACTGGTATAAGACAGTTTTTAATAAAGCTAAGAAAATTCTTATTTATATTAGATATTATTCTGAAAAAAAACAAGAAAATCTTGAAAAAAGGTTCAAAGAATAGATTAATAAGTCAAAGTAATGTATTAAACAAAGATTAAAATGGTATATGAACATTAAATAAATCAATATAAGAGAATATTTTTTAACTTTTAAATACTAACTCTAAGGTGAAAATATATGAGAAATTATTTTTAAAAAAACAGTATAAAATAGTTGTTTAAATCATTAATTTTTTAATATAAATTATTCAGCAGTTTTTAACAACTTTATGTTGTAGGTAGTAATCTTAGTTGTCATAACAATTTTGCCATAGAAATAAAAACAATATGAATAACAAGGAAATGTTTTTCAAAGCATCTAAACAAGGAAACAATGTAAACATGCATTAATTGCCCAAATATTCATCATAGATATTATGAATGATTTATTAATTCGTGAAGAAATCATCAAGTGCATAAGCATATGTTTTATTTCCCATTAGCAATAGAAGCTATTATAAAAAATTACTCATGAATAAGTCGACAAGATCTAAGTTGCCTTAGCAACGAGTATAATCAAGTTGCAAAGCAAAGGCAAACACAGAGCGACGTGAAAATTTATGACGATGATAAACGAAAAACAAAAACTAAAATAAAACGGAATCAGCCGCGCGAGGAATCGGGAAGCGCAGGTATCGGTGCATTACGGAAGCATTGGGTCAAAACAAAAGGGTCACAAAGAGACAAGTACTATAATCAGCCATGCCAGGCCATACGTAGCACATGGACTCACCCATGGCTCCAGAAATTAGGAGTGGCTGTTACTTCGTTCTTGGCGTCGGTCCGTCTCTCCGTCCGTCGACCTCCTCCTGGAATAATAATTACGAAGCGTACAATCCGGAGGTTAGGCCGCGAGTAACTGCTTGCTTCGGTTTAATCCTACGTGTTAATGTGTTATGGCACACACCTTGCGCTCTTCGTTCTACACACCGTTAAACTCTATACTCTGTACTCTCCTTCCCCCGGGAATAAGTGCGTGAGCTGGAGAGTGTGTGCGTGCTCTTGACGCGCACGGCGCAGCTATACATACTATACACGCGATCCTTTCTCACTTTCTAAATTTCCACGAGGGCGTACGAGCTATACATATACGCGCCCGTGCACCTGTGTTCGTCGATGAATCAATGCCTTTTTCCGAGACGCTCGTCGCTTTTCTTTTGAATGGCTTTTTCCTCGTACGTTCTCGCTCCGAAGCGATTAACGAGGGAGAGAAAAATAAAAGAGAGAGAGAAAGACGTATTCTACTCTGTACCGAGCGCATACCTGTGGCTGACGTATGTAGGTACGGTGTTATTTGTAGCAGTGCGTTAGTGTAGTGGACTTTTGTTGCATATATACACTCAGCGTAAACGCGAGTCGAGAGGATTCAAGATGGCAGCGGAACGGGTGGACAATGTAGCGCGCATTGCAATCGTTCACCTGTGCATCTGTGCATGTGCATAATGATAGATTTAAATATGCGCCAGAAGAAACATTAGAATTGTGCATTTGAAGAAAATCACGTGTCACTCAATTGAATGCATTTTCGTTCATGTTTCTCTGGACTTTATTTGAAACCGAGTAATAGAATCATAAAAGACCAATCATTTTTTCTGTATTTTTACCTTAACATAGTTTCGCATTTTGCAGTTATACAAAAATTAAATAAAAAAAATTAAAAAATGTCGATTTCACGCTGCATTTTAAACATTAACAATTAATTTAAGTTTCTGAAATTTTAATACTAAATATTATCATAAATTTAATAATACGAGGATTGTGTATATGAGATATTTTCAATACTAATTTTTTAATCAAAAAGTTTTAAAATTATGTTAAAATTATTTTTTATTAAAGAATGTTACATAAAAAATGGTTCATACAAAATTTTTCCACTAACTGAAAAATAAAGTCTAGTTTTAAATTTTAGTTTATTCGCTTTCCCAACTCATAATGTTGTTGTTAATGGCTTTTAATTAATAATTGTGTTTTTGTGACTTTAAAATTTTTATGACTTTATAAAGACGCCGTAAAGAACCTTAACGTACTTATGAATATCGTAGGTAGAATTGTATTAGTTTACTTCTTCTGGATGTCTAAATAAATGTTATTATTCAGATTTGCAATATTTGCAATTTAACGTGCTTTTTTATATCAATATGCATGATAATTAAAATTTATATACATTCTTTTTCTATTTAACTATTGTTTAAGGTGTTTGCTCGAATTGTTCTTAATTTTACAAAACTATTGAAATTATTTCGAATAGAATAGTCAATGAAATAAAATAAAACAAAGTGCTAAATAAGAATACGATATGTATTTTTCGTAAAATATACGAAGTATATTTTAGTAGAAAATATATAAATATAAAAAATATATAAAAAAAAAACATACGAAGTATGTCTGAAAAGATAGTTTCTTCTTTTAATTAAGAAATATCTATCAATTATATATCTAATAAAAATGAGAATATTAAAAAATATGCATATTTAAACTGATCTATAAGTATCAAATGTGAATAAAATCAGCAATGAAAAATTTTGATCAATTAAATAATTAATTTATATAGTTCAATTTTTATTTATTTTTTCGTGGATCTTCATAATATTTTTAGCTGCTCTTTTTGCGATTAAAATATATTTAATTTTCTTGCATTAAAAATGTTAACGTATTTATAGCCGTAATTAATATATACCTAACTTAATTTTTAAGAGAACTATTGAAAATGTTATCAATAATGATATTTATAATTTATAAATGCATTAATTTTTTTATTCAATATGAATTGCGTTATGTGTACTCTACAGATAATGATCGATAATTTATACGTCAATTATTTTTTACAAAAGTCCCTGCTCAATATATAAGACTTATATAACAGAAAGTATCGAATGTAAAAAAGATGGTACCTTATCCATTGTACCTTGTGATAGTACCAACATATATTGGTGAATACAAAATATGAATTATATAAGTTACGAACAAAATGAGCAATGGATAAAAAATAAATTAAGTAACTATTAAGTGTAAATGAATGAAAAGTTAAACCTTTGATTATAAATTATTTAATTTTATCCATACTTTCTTGTATACGATAATTCTCTATTTATTCACTTGCACAATATTGTCGTAAATATATATTTGAACAATTGTAAACTGACATAGTTCATAAGTATAATTCTTTTTTAATCGAAATTAAAGAGATTTCAATACCGCACATTTCGCGAAAAATAATAAAACAAATTCTCCCGTTACAAATTCAGTTTGTGTTTTAATACTTGTTACTTTTATAAAAATTCTGAATTAAAACTGTGTAAAAAAAACAACCCTGTTAAAAGATTATTAATATAAAAAAATGATTTTAATTTTGTATTCATTCAATATTAAACTTTCTTTTTTGAATTTATCAATTTCTTAAGGGAACATTAGAAACTGTTTTTCTTATTTTATAAATATAAATAGCTGATTAAATCACTAATATGATACTTATTATATTTATTCACTTTTCGAGATATTTCGACATTTATCATCACACAACACGTTATTTTTCAGTCTCAGACTTCATTCAACACAAAAATACGTAATCAAAAATACAATTTCATACGTACAAAATAAAACTGTTTCACCAGAATTTAATACACGCGGAGAAGTTTTAAAACTCAATCGTAAAATAATTATATTTCTATTAACAATTTTTATCATAGTTATATTATAGATAGGCTAATATATTTTTTAATTGGAACGCATATTAATCTTTTAAAATAATTTTAAATATCTTATTTTACGAAAATGTCCTGCTCATTGAGATTTTTAAAGTACATCATGATTATTATAATACTAAATTATAATATAATATAATATAATATAATATAATATAATAAATTATAATTTATTATAATATAATATACTAAACGTAATCCAATTACAGAGTTGAAATATTAGCTCTTGTAAAACTTAAAGGAAATTACTTTAAAATAATTGAAAATAAAGCAGTTATAATAAAGCAGAAAATAATCCAAACATATTGGATTAAAACGAAATGAACAGAATGACGAATATAAAAGTTTACGTAATTATAAGATAGAAAGAAACGTGTCATTTACATATTGTCGAAAAGGTAATGAAATGACAGAGAATAAAATGAGCTAATGATATAGTTAGAATAGAAAATAAAAGACTAATATAATGTATTTTAGAAGTGTATAAAGAATGTGGAAGAATTTAAATTTAAATTTAAATTTTAACTTAAGCGAATTTGAATGTGTTCAATAACCTTGAATGTATAAGTTCTGGATAGAGACTAGCGGCGACCTTCTTGTGATGATATTCTATTATGTTTTCGAGTTTCTGAAACTAAATAATAAGAATGTATCAAGTGGGTTATATTTTGAAAAATTATAAATCCAAAGAGCGTTAAATGTCACGTAAATAATACGAGAGAAAAAGTCGTGCGAATCGTTATGTGTGTGCATTTTAAAAATAATGCGTGACAATTGTAATAAGATTACAAATAAAAATAAGTATGCAAGTTTCATTCGCGATTCGTGGATCGCGGGCAAAGAATCAAACGACATTCGCTGCAAGTCGAGTCTATTGAAGGCAATTGACACAACTGTATGTAAGCGTCAAATTTATCTACCAAACTTAATTATATCAAATCATTCTTTATGGCTTCTTTCTTAAAAATACGAATAATAATTATTCAAATGATTGGTAGTGTAAGAAAATTGATTTAGGTGATTTTTAAAAGAATATTATGATCATAAAAGGTAATTTTTTAATAACGTTTAACAGTTTTTAACGTGCGAGTACACGTTAAAAAAGTTACAAAAGCAAGCAACAGCTCAATTAAAAACGATAAAAATTAAATTCAATTACACAAAAAACTCATTTAAATTTCGATGGTAATTTAGAAAAATAACTGTTTTCGTTTGTAACTTCGTAAAAGCACTAAAAATACATGAAATTATACTTTTGTATTCTTCAAGACCGCAAATGGTTAGTCTGATAAATCAGTCTTGTTTTAGGTTACGAGCACACTGTCGATCTCCTTTTGTCCACATGTGATGCGATTTTTAACAACGTAGAAAGTTTCTAATGGATGCGGATGTATGTACAAGTACTGCAGGAGTTCAGGTACAGGTAAGGGCTTTTTACGGAACTGGAAAAACGTGTCTGGGTCACGCGAGCGTAGCCGACTTATCTTTTTCTGCAGATGCTCCAATGAAGGAGATTGTGTTACAGAGTACTTCGCGGAACACATAAGAGATAAATAAAAACGGACTCCGATGATTAAGAAATGCATAAAGTGCGCTAGAATAATTAAGAATAAATATTGAGGGGTTATTCAAAAAACGAGAAGTTATTTATTGTTTTCTTTAGTTATATAATTTTACAGTTTGTTATAATGATGCGCATTCGTAATAAGTATTCTGTATTTCATTAGAAATTATTTACTTCAGTTATTTTTGTATTAAATTGTTTTTCGATTATTTGGTATATAGTTAAGAACATAATTTTATATTTTACGGGCTTATTATAAAAATTCATTGCGAGACATCGTTAACGAAATATAAAAACAATTATTACGTAGGACGTACAAAATCGTAAAAGAAGATGAAACGATCAAACGATTGTTTCAAATCACAGTACACTCGCAAGTTTCACAGTTCATTCTATTCTGAAAAAGCAGATCTACAAACATTTTTGCTTCATTAAAAACAGCCTCTCCTGCTACACTCTTCAACGTTTTCTTTCTTCTTCTTTTATTTATTCTGTCTCGTCTCGACGATTGAAAGAGAATTGAAGACCTACGTACGTGCCAAATTACACGTCGCTTCTTCTTTATCATCTCTTCATAGTATGTCTCTTCTTTACTCGCTTGTATAAATGAAATTGAATAAAAGCTCCAAGTGCCTATACATCTGAATTTCTACTTGAAGAGATACAATTCAGGTGACATACTTTTAAATGAAGACTATCCATTCTGTCTTTATTCGACAAATTATTTCTGTTAGCCGCTAAGAATTTTAATTGTGAAATAAATTAGATACACGTGAGGGTAGTTATATTTACGAAATATTATTTACGAAAAGTGATATTGAACGCAAATAGAAATAAACTGTATTCCTGCATATGATACGAATCAATTTTGTTATCTCAGTCTTAGATTAGTATTACTTCATTATATTGATATTTCAAGTTATTTAAAAAAGTAAATAAAGTGAACACTTTATTAAATGAATCTACATAAGACATTCGGTGAATTAATTAAAATGACAGAAAGCAAACAAAATTTCCACTTTTTATTTTTTTATACACAGAATAAGATACAAGCATTTATTGTATGTGTTCTTTCAGTATATCCTTTAGTAAACAGAAAGTTTCTTAGATAAAGTTTCTTTCATTTTAGATAAAGAAAAGTGATGTAAAGAAATCAAAAGAATAAAATATATCAATCTGCATGACGGCAGTAATTTAATTTGAAAGAAATTTTTATTGTATTTTTAAAATAATCGACCTAATTTCTTCAAAGTTTATAATTGTATTAGTGTATTAGTGAATATTACGAATTTCTTACCAGAAGGTTTTTATTTGAAAAATTCAATTAAAAAAATGGTTCGAAACTTTTATATTAAATTAATAAATGGAATGCCATTTCATTAAAAATTTTAATATAAAAGACACATAGAATTTTTAAAGTTGTAATTTTTAGTTTATGACATCTTTAATTTATAATTAATTTGAAAAAAGAGTATGTTTTAATAAAAGCGAATATAAAAGACATTTTAACTTTCATATGAATATATAGTAATAATAAATTTATTTATCGTTACTCAACGATGTTTGGTGATAAAGTTACTTCATCAGTGTTCGCTTTGCTGTTCTTTTGATCTTTCCTTTTGTTTATATCTTAGCTTCTTTTAGCACCGATGGCTCGTGAAGAATTTTTTCCGCTACAGATCCTGTTTTTCAATGTACTTGACTGTGCAAAGATAAATATCGAGTCTCGTCACCTCAAAAATTTTCAGTATAGTGCTGCTGTTTTTTTTTTAATTACATGTTGAAAAACATGTTGCAATTTTTACAATAGTTTTATTCCTCGATATGTATTAGAACACGTTTTACTTTTAATTTTCATTACATATCAAAATATTTTACACATGCTAATATTGTGCAATCAATGATATATAACATCAGCATCAATTATAGATTAAAAAAATGTTTATAATTAAGAATAATAACATTTTTATATATTTTTCCGAATAATTTTTGAAACATTTGAACAATGAAATATAATAAATGAATAAACAGAGATTTTGTTTACGTTATTAGTGTTATCATTTTTACGATATTCATTTTAGAAAATTTAATTACACTTTGTTTTGAAAATTGTTAATATTACATAATAAAAATGTATTCAATATATCGATTGATTATATTAATGTAAATTTATGGGATATGTACTTCTAAAGCAAAAAAGAAATACATGCAAAAATTTTTTTATAAACAAATTATTTCAAGTACAATAATGTTAATTAGTTAATTATGTTTGGCAAAGTTTTCAATGCAATATAGTATTATAATTTTAAACTTTTTGCTTTCAGTGTAACTAGAAGCAAAATATTTAGAAATTAAATGTATTAACTGATCAACAGAATTGTTTTGTTACATTAAAAATAAAACTTTTTATCATCAATGAATTTTTTCTTTAAAAAAGCAGAGTGAAATTTATATAAATAAATTTGTTTTTACGCTAATATTTACATATTTCTATGCAAATTACTAAAGGTAAAAACTTCCTACACTTTATAAGTAAAAAGAAAATATTTATTGGTAATACTTAACTAATATTACAAATATATTTATGGATAAATGAAATACATTTGTTTTTCCTAAATTTGTTTAAGTTTTACTTACAATTAGACCACCATATTTCGCAAGACTCATAAAACCAATCAATATTATTTAAAATAAAATGAAAAAAATTCTTATTTAGTTATGTAAATAAAAATTAGAACAAATATTCATAATTTGTAAAGTTTTGAAAAATAACAACTTTACATGTAACGAAAATCAACTTTTTAGAGATTTGTACACGGCGTATAGAAACAAGTTTACCGGAGGTTATTATAGAGAAAAAAAATTTGAGTAAAAATTTCTATACATTTTTCTACTATTTCTTAATTTTCATTATATTATAAACTGTTAAATTATAATTAGTTTTTATTAATTAGGTGCAACGGTAAGGCAATGCCTTTTGTGGTATTTCACTTTACTTTCAATTAGAGATAGTAGTTTATTTGTCTAGTTTAAATATTCATTAAATTAAAGACTAATTTTTACTCAAATTTTTGTTTTTTATCTTTTAGAGATCTCCGCAATATTTTTTTCGAATACATTCTAGATTATTTTTGTAGTAACATGTACATTTGAATAACAATTAGTAAATTAAGGCTGTTTTTTAAAATAGAATTACTTTAGTATATTTTGTCACATATTACTACTTTTGATCTTAGCTTATGACTGAAATAAATAGTTGCAGTTATTAAAGTAAAATTCATTATGTACTGTATGTAATTAGCATTTGTACATATACATACATAATTTTTTTTCAAATCTTATTACTTATTATAGGCTGCTATATATTTCTGAATTTCTTAATCATTATTAGTATTCTACTATTACTGTAATGCTTAATATAATTTTTATACATAATCTTCACGTTCATTGCAATATTAATTTAATTGATCAATACTTTGTGAATGAAATCATATAACATTTAATTTTTTAATTATAAAACTAAATTATCTTTATATTTTAATATTTTTCTAAATTTATGGTAAACACTTTAAAATTAACCCTCGTATTCATTTTTCATATTATGCATTAAGAACATTTTCTTTTTCAGATTTTAATAGAATACTTAATTATATACCCATTCAGTAATTTAATTATTACTTTATCATAGAATTAAGAAAAAGAATACTACATAATAATCCTTAGAAATATTTTAAATTCTTCACAGAAGAGAAAACTGTAAAAATCATTTTGTGATACTTCAAGTTCGAAGCAAATAAGTTTGTTATGCATACGAAACAAACTCCCGTTCGCTGAAAAAATCCTTCGCTACGTAAAAAATTTAAAAATTATTATGTATAGATAACGAAAAATTCATAAATAAATACAAAATTATGTCTTTGTTTATTGTTGCCTATAATAACAAAAAGATTTAAAGTATAAATTAAAAGATGATTGATGAAACAAGACCACTATACATTTTGACTTTCGATTCTACCAAGAGATTTGGTAATAACTGGAGTTCGTTAACGTAAGCGAGATTATTCATTTAAAAATTTAAGGAAATTGGTACTTCATAAATTTATCAAAGTTTTTTATTAGCAGAAAAAGCTAAGAAATGTTAATAATTCGTTTAAATGAATATCCATAATAGAAAGTGTGTATTTATGATATGTAAAGCAAAGTTACGGATGTATTATATTACAATGTGAAAATATTTAAATTTTGTATAAATAATAAAATCATATAACAAAGGATGTTATAAAAAAATACAATAAAACTTAGTAGAATCAAATACTTTTAATTTTATTTTTTAACATTTACGTATAAGGAAATTTATATTACTTATTTTCAAATTTTAATTCTAATGTATTTATATATTTAAAGTATTTACAGTGCTTCTATTGAAACTATTTGCACACATCTTATTATGGCCATCTAATCTTACATTTTTTTTACTTCAAACTAAAATTATTAAGAGAAAATATTTTTTTTTTATAATCTTATGACGTACCATTACCTTTAAGGAATTTTTCAAGCGAACTAATTAAAATATAACGAGAGAACATGTACGTTGAGTACGTCTTTATTATACTTTCTGTACGCTACTAGCAAAATTAAAGTATATTATTTTTATAAAATTATATTATTGGTATCAATATCTATTTAAAGATACGCGTCCTAATATAAAAAATAAGTTGAAGTAAAATATAGAAAAGTACAAAAGTGCATCTTTAGTTTTTTTTAAATTCCTCGTGTACATATAATGTATCTTATAAATTACTCAAAATTGCGGATTTCTTATTATTATCATTTTTTTATCTTATACTTTTATGCGATGGCGTCACTAAAACCTTAACTATATTGGGCAAATAGCGAAGCTTCTCCCTGACTATCGATGGCATTTCTGTATTTTGATGCTGACTCTGGTTATATCGCAGAACGGTGCCGTTCGGATTCTCGTACAGTATTCCACCACCATAATTTTGTGGAGTTACCTGCAATTAAAATGGCATATCATTTTTAGATTTATTTTTAATATTTTCATTTTATTCTAAAATAAAACTAAAAAATAAAGTTAACAGTTATGTTAATCAATATTTATTTGTCTTATTCTTTTGTTTTAAAAATTATTTATTATAAGAGAACATTTTCTTAAATACAAAAATTTAAATTACTATTTTATTCCCATGTAATACAGAAAACAGTAGAATAATTTTGATACCTAGACTTTTAATGCCAATCATTTCGTATGTGTGAATAAATTATTTTGTTGTAAGACTCATAAAATAGATACTTATAGGTAATTTAATGTTAATTATCTGAACTCGAAAATTGATAAGTGATACAAAACTATGTTTATAAATATTTTTACAAAATTTATTTTAAACTTTGGTTCAAGCGTTTTAAAAGGTATTGATTATAAAAATACATAAAATTTTTGTTGAGAAATTTGAACGTATTTTAATGTTAGCTCTATTTACATCCACATCAATTATCATTTAATATTGCTAATTACGTAGAAAATAATTGTATTAAAAAAAAATTAAAATTAATATTCACATTTTCATTATAAAGTGTGTAAATATATTCACTCAAAATTACTTAAAGCGACATTTAAAATGATTTATTTTATAAACAAATTGACTTCTTTTAAACTTACGGTAAGTATGGAGCCATCCTTGTAATCGACTCTAATATCACCAGAAGGCGTTTGAATAGCTGTGCCAATGCCAGGAACGTTGACTTTGACTGCTTTCGACTGCGGAACTCTAGCAGAATTAGATCTTCTTGAGCGTGAATTTACAGTTGAGACCATAGAACATGTTGCATCAAATGAAGGCATCTACACAAACATTTAAAGAAAATTAAGATATTTTTGCCATAGTTGTTGACAAACAAAATCCGCACAAATTTATATTGGACAATAGAATGAGAATAATATAGTTATGATTTAATATTAAACTAAAACTTATATCCTACCACGGGCGGACTAGAAGGACCCCGCGACACGTTTTCCTTGCCCTGCAAAGGCGTCGTGATATCGTTGAGGGGCATTACAGGTTTCCGTCCAATGATCGCGGGAACGTAAGAGTGTCCGGTGGCTGTCTCGAGCGAAGCGAGCGCCGAATCCAGCAGCAAACAGCGCTTGTAGCAGTCCGAATAATGTTCGTAGTACTCCTCGAGGTCCTGCGGTACCTCACCCTCTATATACGTTTGACCCGATTTCTCAATTGTCTTTACAATTTCATTAACGCGTATCACCTAGCAAAAGACAAATTTATTACATTGTTTCAGAATCAAAGACCTTGTTTATTCAGTTATTTATTTTGCCCTTATTAATTATAATAACTTTCTTTTCTTATAATGTTTATTAAAACAATTGGATAGTTTTTTATTATTTTATGCTGGAAGAGGTGGTGAAATAAAGTATATATTAAATATAAATTATTCGTTGAATTTTAATTAATTTTTTAATTAATTGTTAAAGTATTGAATACAATAAAAAAAATTTGATTAATAATAATGTTTTATATTTTTTATGTTTGTATGATTCAAAGTATTTTTTAAGCTTGTTATTATGAGAATCTCACCTTGACTCCATCATAAAAGAGCATCTCACAGTCTGGATGCGGTCCGTTCTCCATAAAAAGACATTTGGCTTTATTTGTGTAGAGGGTGATCTTTGGCGTTTTGGCCCTAACAAGACCAACGAACCGCGCAGCATAGATATATTTACGATGATGCTTTGCTGGCAAGCTTTCGTATGAGTGTATGCTGTCGGCGCCACGTGGGGGTAGTGGCGGTGGCTGATTGCCCACCTCCAGTATTTCCGTTGGTTTATATAAGATTATGCGCAGGCCATCGCTCGATATCCTACATACTTCGCTTATTCTCTCCTGTGAAGCGTAAAAGATGAATTTTTAATCTTTTCACGTGTTTTATACATTAAACTATTATAAAAAATATTACAAATATTGGAAAAATTTAATTTATAGCTTATTTGTTTCAAATGGTAATTAGAAGTGCAAATAGTAATTCAACACGAAAAGAATCATTTATTTTCTTAAAATATCTGCGTAAGATTGTATTAATTTTAGTTTTGTTTGTAATATTCACTTTAATAAAGTAAATTAATTTTTCTCAAAGTAATCAAAATTTTCTTATTAAATTTTTATATAGAAATATAAAATTTGATTGATAAAATATTTTGAATGAATAAAACTTACAATATTATGTTTTTTTTTTATAAATTCGATGCAGACTTCGCCGTTGCTTAAAATTGTAAGTATAGCACTTTTTGTTCGATGTCGTGTGGCTTGAAGCCTTAATGAACTCAAAGCTGGCACTTGTAGCTTCCCGCTAGAAGACTAAAATAAAAACTTTATTTATAAAATATTTAATCTGACATAAATTTTATTAAATTCGTTTTGTAGCATTTTCATAAATTAAATGTAATAAAATATTAAATTAATGTTTAAAAATTGCATCATAAAATTTCAAATCAGTTACATACTTCCTCGGATTCTTCGTATCCGTTTTCCTCCTTCTGTCTATGGCCACTGCGACTCTGGGTTACCGCCACCGTTGCAGCCATCATCTCGCCTTGCCCCTGGTCTTCGTCTTTATATTGATGTTTGCTGTCACCCGTTGTGGTTTCCACGTTTAAGAAGACTTGGCTATCACGTGGTGGGGGTGGCGGCGGAATTCCAGAGAGTACAGAGTCTTCCCTTTCTCGATGATGGCCCGAGTACCTTTTCCAAGAGGAGTGATAATATTTTAAATTGAATTTTCTTATTATCACTAAAGTCTCGATTTCTAACGAACTTGTGTATTTTATTTGAAATAGAAAATGTAAATATATTTAAACATGCATTGAGCAAAAACTTATAGTATCGTTTGCGATATTTCACATGGATATTTAGAGATGTTATTTTATAATCTTATAATATAGTGTTATATCGGTGTGAAATGAATTAATATTAATTCAAATAATAAAAATAGTTTAAACATTCAAGAATAAGTATACTTTATGATTTCGTCAATAAAATACATCTTCAAATGTTGACTTTACAGTTTACAGAATGTGACAAGTATTATAAAATAAATTCACTTATTTATTTTAAATTAAACTACCTTCATATTCAGGTTACAAAGAATGAATTTATCTCTGTAAAAATAAAATATTTTTTAATTTGAGAACGACATATTTATTTATTATAAAAAATTAATTGAAAACAATAATAATTCAAATTTTCAGCTATTAATCATTTGGTTAATGTCTTATATGTAAAGCATTTGAACATAACTTTGATAAAAATTGACTAAATAAAAGGATTCTCATAATATTACCTCCTGTGATAAGAGCCTTGAATACTCGAGGAAGACGGCTCCATGAGGGGTTCACTTCTGGCGCTTACTGCCGTGCCATAACCGTTGTACAGCAGCTGTGTACTGGTGAGTCGTTCCTCGGAGCGCGAACGTATACGCGGCCGACCGCACGAGGATAAAGTCCGACCTAGGCCTGAATCTACGTTATCGCCAGACAGACGTGCGAATCCTATTTTATCCTGCGCAAAAGAAACAATTTTTCTATTAAATATTTTATTCCATTAATTACTCATGCATGGAATATCTTGTTTCTAAAAATGGATTATGTTATGATTTTAGACATTGAAAATATTGAGAAAAAATGTTAAAATTTAATATTTTTATTTTTAAGACAGAAGTTTTCAACATTATTATGTGTCTTTGAAAATAAATATAAGAGCTTGTATACGTCATATTAAAAAGTGTATTTTATTATAAGAAACCAAAAAGGTTTTAACCTCAATAAATTATAACAGTAAGTAAATTTAAATGTTCAAAGAAATGATATATTTTCTGTAAAATAAATGAAACGTTACCTTTTCATAAAGTTGAATAAATAATATTACAGTCAAATAGTGTCAAATTTATTAATTTGTTTTTTTGCAATTCCAAATTATATTATCAATTTTTTTTATATTCATATATACTTTGAAAATTTCACTTTTACTATAAATTTACCTAATGATGAATGCAAAATGTTCTTACGTTTTGCCGATGCTTGTCTTGAGATGTAATGAATGGATGCTTAATTATATCTCGCAACCGTATCCTATCTTTTGGATTCTTCTTAAGTAATCTATCTATAAGATCTTTGGCATTGTCAGATAAATGTGATGGCATCATATAATCTGCCATTACTACTCGAGTTAAAGTACTTTTGACTGCATCTGTATCAAAAGGTGGTTTACCAACTAGTAGAGTGTATAACATGCAGCCTAAACTCCAAACGTCAGCTTCTAAACCATGTGAAGATCTTGTAGCAACCTATGTAAGATTTTAAATTAAATATACATATATGAACATTTTGACTATTACTATTAATGTATATAAAATAAAAAACTAATTTTTTTATTAAAAATATTATATTACTTATAGGATATTTTACCTCAGGGGATATAAAATTAGGTGTACCACACATTGTCAAATGCTTTTCATCAGGACGAGACAACTGCGTTGCAAGCCCAAAGTCCGCTATTTTCTAAAAATATATAAGTTTTGTAAATGAATATTTCAGTTTGTAATATTTGGAAGAGTTTATAATTAAATGAAAATATAACTTACAACTTGCATGTCACGTGTCAACAATAAATTTGATAGGGACATATCTCTATGTAGAATTTGATGCGAGTGTAAATAAAGTAAACCCTGCACCACCTGTTGAATAATGCGTCCAGCTGAAATATTAAAAGTAGCTTACTAAAATCATAATTTTGCTTCTTTAATATTTGTTATATATATTTTATAAATTAAAAAATCAACAGAAAAAATTAAGCACCTACAGATTTGCAATTAATTAATTTTAAACATATTCAAGAATTCTAAATACAGTAAGTCATAGGTATTCTATTAAATTATAACAATTACAAACCATCTTGTTCAGAAAGAGCTCGAGAACCTTGCTCTTTAAAATATCTTTGCAGCTCTCCATTATGGCACAACTCCAGAACCAAATAAACATAATTTTGATCTTCAAAAAATGTATAAAGCTCTAAGACTGCAGGATGTTTGAGACGGGAATGGATTGCCACTTCTTGTCTCACTCTACCCACCATCCCAGCTGCTTGCATCAGTTTTTTGTCGATCTTAAGGTAAATATGAAGCAAATCAAATTAATTTATTATTTGAAGACTTATCTCAGTAATAATAATATTAAATTATTAAATGAAATATTGATTTATTAAATTAATTTATCATGTATAATAGTATATTAATAATCTAAAAATAAAAATTTTTTACCAAATTAATTAATTCATACAGCATTACTAATAAGTTTAAATTTATTATTTCAATAAAAAGTCAGATATGATAAGAAGTAAAAATGTATATTTTATGAAATAAAATATTAATATTTTCAGGGCTTAATAATAAACGAATGAAATAATGATCTCATAAATATATTCAAATTATTTTGTTCTAAATTATGTATAATTTAACACCTAATAAACATGTCCACAATTTGTAAATGTCATGTATTTATTGTTAAATTCGTGTATCCAGGTATACAAAATATACTCAACGGCTAACGCATTCTTTCAACAAGTGTTTCTCCCACCCACATACAAAAACATCAGCCCGTTTGCTTAATTTAAACGATAAGGTTCACATACCATTTTGATAGCAACTTCTATACCTGTGCGAAGGCATTTTGCCCTATAAACACTGGCAAAACCGCCTTTACCAAGTAAATTTAATACTTGGTATTCCTAAAAAACAAAAATAGAAAAATACATTTAATTCACTTCAATGTAAATTGCACAGCGTGTAACACAGACGCTATGACTTTAACCTCAATCTGCTCGCCGAAACCGCCCGAGGAAAAGGCCGGCATACTTTTGTCGCGGCTTGAATACTCGGTCTTCGCAGACCTTGCGTTAACACAAAAGCATGGATTACTGGAAAGATTCCGGGCAGTCGCGTAGGGAAATGCAGTCGAGTTTTTTCCTGGTGAACAACAACCCGCCGAAGCAACGACATTTGACAGTCTAACCAACACAGTAACAATGTGCGCATTGGGTGAAAGTGCATATATGTATATACGCCTAAGCAACGCGCTACTGCATTTATGTACATGTGTGCATGAGTGTCGCATCAGGCGCGTAACTGCGCAAACTTGACTGGCGTAGTAGATTTTTGAAAGATGCGCATGCGTGTAAGAGTAATACATATTATTTTTTTGCGGAATAATCAAATTCTTTTAAGTTATAGAGTAATATAAAGTATTGAGTTGTATTACGATCCTACTTTTTGATATTGATATTTTATATGAACTATATATATAAATTTTAATTCTTATATATTTATATTAAATATAATCTTGTCAATAATTCAAAATCGATAAAAAGGATTTGTAGTTTCTTTTAACTAATAAAACATTTTTTTTTATTTATTTCAGACCAATAAAAATCTTAGGATGGGAATTTCTATAGTCTTCGTTTTTAATATCTTTATTAATAACTTAATTAATTAAATTATTTGTTATTAATTTTCTTATTAATTTCTTATTAAAAATTAATAAATAAATTGAATAAAAATTAATTAATTAAAAAAATAATATAATAAACTAAAAAAATTAATAAGTAAAAAAATAACATCGATTTTATTCAGCAAGGCAGTATAATATTATCAAATTTTCTTTAATATAAATATTTATTTGTGTCCATTTCATAACTGATTAAATATAATATATTGTTTAAACTATACGAATAATTCGATAGTACGATTTATAAAATAAATAACATTGACAAGGATATTCCATAATATTTTTTAAACATCATATAAAATCGGCTTAACTTTAAAATTTTTTACAATCATGTTAATTATCGTATTAAAATTCGTTATCTTACTTTTATTTGTGAAAGATTAAATAAATCATATCAAAATTGTTTGAGATACGTAATTTTGAGATAAGTAATTTAAAGTGCATATTTAGCCAAGAGTTTAAACTAGAACAGGGAATTTTAGACAGGTGTGAATAATGCGATGAAAACTTAAAAACTAAGGCTAAATTTATTTTACCTGAGAAGAATTATTAAGAAAATATTTTTGGAATATTTCTTTATTTAAAAGTTTGCAAATATCAAAGTATTTGTAGTATTTGTAATATATTTGATTTGTTTGAAATAAAATTATATATACATTTAATCAAGACATTACCTTTCTCCTTTTCAATTATCTACTTTCCTCGAAAACTTAAGAAGAAAAAATATTAAAGTGGTTGCTATTTGAAGATAAAAATTTTAGTTTCAAAAGTATCCTATCAAATTATTTCAATCCAGTTGCTTTTGAGATTTTCGCTTGTCAAAATTGAAAATTTAGTCTTAAAAAGTTGCGTTCGAGGTTTCAAATCATATTTTTAATTAAACAAAATGCAAATTTTCTCACCTTGTTCAGTCACATTTATTTTGAAACCATATAGCGCATTGTCCATTTTAAATGGAGCTTTCAAAACTTTAATCTAAGACCTGTCCACAAAACAATTTAATTTAGTCGATACTTCGTTGTGTGTTAAGTTGTACTTTCCGCATATTGATAAGCATTCAAGGCAAGACAGTTCTAGCTTAAGCAACTGCGATTATCTAAAGTGTTTTAAAATAGTATTGTTTAATATTTCTACGATAATTTAAACTATTTAATCTATGGTAATATTAACAGTCGTCAAGATTCTTCTACAATTTGCACAAATTAGCTGATTTAATTAATTACTTATAATATAACTAATGAAAAAATGTGTAATTGAGAAAATTATTTCACAAAATATTTATATCACATACTTAATTTGTTTATAAATAACTATAAGGAGTTACGAAAATTTTCATAAAATATTTTATACTTGTATAAAATTAAAATTTTTTTTAATTTTTATTTCTCATGAATAAATGAATATAAAAAAAAAAATATTTTCGGGAAATATTGTAAGAATAATCGTAGAATTTTCCTGGAAAGAAAAATAATAAGAAATTAATTTCCTTCGTAAAGATAAATTTAATACATTATTATAAGAACAATGATTATGTTTGAATTATTTTTTTATTTCATTATCAGTTTTATACATAATTTGTAAGGATTTATAATATATTTTAATTTCTGTTTATTTTGTATATTGATATCACATATTAAAAATCTAGACAGGATCTTCTAAAATTATTAATTATTATTGCCTATGAAGTTTGCAAGATATTATTTTGTTATTATATCATATTTGCGAGTTAAGATTCTTTTACAAATTTTTCTTCTGAATTGAAATTATAAATATATGAGAAAGATTTATGGAATGAAAGACCGTCAAATTTTTCAAAATATAATATTTTGAAATACACTTATAATTGTTAATAAAGAAGTATACGTATATGCATCTTGCTACCGATAACTTTGGCAACTTGATAAATATAGTTCAAACCATATTGACTAAGTTCCATTGGCTTCAAGTATTGGTCACTCTACAAAAGTTGCATTAGCCTTGTAAAAAGTTCATTCTTTTTACAAGATCGTATCATCCGTATTCCTTTCGAGTTTTGACGTAAGCATGTTTTTTAAGTTGTTAACGCGTTTCAGCTGCCTCTTGGTCTGTTAATCACCAATCTATCTTTCTTTCTTGTATATTGGTAATTTCATTTCCCAGTTCGTAATCGAAATTAGACTAATTAGGATTTTCTACTACCAAAAACTTTTCTCTTCCCGTTTGTTACGAAGATTCATATCAATACAGTTTGATACAACTTTAGATTAAAAGCTCACAAGACGGTATCCGTACTAAGTAGGATTCAGTCCTCAATCAAAATAGTTTGACGATCACTTCAAATATAATAATGGTCAGTTAGCTGTTTTCCTTCTAAAGTTTTTATAGCTTAAATTCTTATGAAAGCACATTCTAACTCTATTCTAGGTAAACAAAGTTGTCTATAGTCGGAATAAATTGCAATGATTCTCTATTCTGCCTCCCGAACATAATTAGTTTAATTAGTTTAACATTCAGCGTAGGTCCTAATTGCTGCTGAAAACGTAGTAGTGAAGCCTTGCGTTTACCTCTGCTTCACTTTTAAAGTTATCAGTGCACTAGACCCTTCGTTTTTTATAAGCTTATGGGTTTAGCCAATTTCTCTATGCTTAGAATGATTAAAACTTTTTAAAAATAATATCTTAGAACTTGATGATTGCGTGAGCAAACGTTAAAGCACGATCGAAGTAACAATACTTGTGTATTGTACAATCTTAAAGAACTTTCACGTGTTTAAATGTAGATAATAATTCATTACAATTTTTATTGTATTTGAATTAGCGTTGAGTGATGAAAAAATGTAATAGTGCATTCGATGTTATAGATAATTATCAGAGTAATCTTTTAAATACATCGTATCATGTACGTATAAAAGAAATGCTATTTTATTAATATCAGGTAGATGCACTGAAAGTTAACGAAATAAAATAACATAATTTATTCGTTATTATTAATAAAAGTTGTATATTCATCAATTTTTTGATAAAATTGAATATCACGTACAGGTACATAAGCCATCATAGGATGCATCGACAGAATTGTTGTTAATATGGTTTTCAGCTGTTTTTATTTTTCTATTGTCAGTAATTCGATTTTAACTGCATGTTTACAAATGATTTTACACCACGCATCCGCCCATACATGCACACGCAACCTGTAGGCAAGCACGTAACAGTAAGTGCATATTCTATGTTACCAAGCAACGATATTATGTGTCAACACTAGCCGACAAATGTAACCTCAAATATTTTTGTAGTATAAAGAGTGTAAATGCTTTACGTAAATACATTTTTCATGTTTTTTTGGTTGTTTTTGACAAGAATGTAATGATTTTTATTAATTGTAATTTGGCATTCAAGTTACGTTTATTCATCACAAGAATAAAGTCAAATGTTATGGAAGTCAGATTTTTTCATGTTGTTGAACATAATCCTGAAAAACTCATATTTTACGTGACATTGGACAGACACAATAGTTCGTTATTAATTAAATTTTAGCTTTTTCTTTTATTTATTTGTAACTTGAAACGAGAAAAAATGGTATGTTCAACATGCATTTTAAATTGTAAAAGTTATGTAGCTTAAAAATATATATCATATATAGATGTATAAAGAACAAAGTATTTATATTAGAATTGTACGTTAATCTTGTTAAAACATGTTAAAATATTTTATTTTAATAGAATTTTAAGAAAAATTATAAATAAATTTGCGTTATATCACAAAAGAACATCTTTTCTTTAGTATTTATCTTATTAAATAAAGTAATGATAATATTTGAAATTAAAATAATTAGAATAATTTTTTTAAGTATATTACCTTTTACTTTTTACTAAAGTTTATAAAATTTTAATATAAATAATTTTATAAAAAATAATTATTTATGTAAATTATAATTTGGAATAGGAATAAAAAGGAATTATTTTTCAGGATTACATCTATTTAATAAAATATTTTAAATAAAATGGTTATTATTTTTGCATAACAAAATATAAATTTTAAAAATAATATATTTCTATTATTTATCTAGAGTCAGCAGTTTTATCTTATAAGCTTAACCATCAAGTTATGGATATACGTGCTATTAATGTTCCTACTCCATTTAAAGGTAGAGGAATAGCGAGATTATTAACAGAAGTATGAAAGATAGCTTTCTTAACATTAAATTTATTAATCTATTTATAAAGTAATTAATAATTTCTTTTATATTACAGTCTGCTTTTACTTTTGCTATATTAAAAAATTATTATTTGTATTTGACATGTGCATATGCACAAAAGTATTATCTTGCTAATAAAAATAAAGAGTTAAAACAAAGGATTATTGGTCCACGAGAAATTTTAGTACAATCAGAGATATTAGACGTTGAAAATTTTAATGAAATCCAAGATCCTAATGATATTATATCTAGTAAAAAAAAAAAAGATTAAATTTCATTGGTTAATTACTGTTTTTAATAAATTAATATATTATTTTATATATTATACAAAGGATTATAATTTAATTATAATTAAATTACAGTGCATAACTTATACTTATATTTTTATAAGTGATAATAAAAATGGAGGAGATTGAATATGAAAGTATTATTCAGTGGTATTGCCAAAAAGAGTACTATAATGATATGCTTTTTAATGCAAGACAAGCTTCAGAAGCATATTCTTCCAATGAAAGATTAAGAATTCTACTAGCATTGTCATTTACCTTAAATAATCATTACAAAGATGCATTTAAGGAGGTTTCTTCACTGGTTAGAATATTTAATTATATATTAGTAAAATAATAATGTCTTGTTGGAAATATTAGCCTAATTTCTTCTAATTAATATTATTCAATTTAATTTTTATTGATATAAAAATAAATAAGTTAATATTCTGTAAAGCTACATTAACCACCAGTAAAAACTTTATTTCTTAAGAAATATTAAAATTATTTATTAATTAATCATTTAATAATAAAATTTATGGAAAATAATAGGCTACTCAAGAATACACAATTGCTTCTCTGTCAGCTTTACTTATTCAAAGTTACATACACAAGATTCAAGGAACAACTGATCGAATGGCTATGGCACAGATTGATGCAAAAATCAGAGAAGATCGCAAGAAAACTTCACCCGCAGCTCTGTCTCTGGCTGCAATGGTTTTGTTTTTACTTAAAAAATTTGACAATGCTAAAGAATATTCTGATCGTGCTTATACACTTAGTCCAGTTGATACTTTTGTTATTTTGGCAAAGGGCTGGTGTTCAATGATTTCAAATGATTTAACACAGAATTCTGGTTAGAAATTTTATACAATACTTATTCAATTAGTTAATAAATAAATTATTCAAATACATTACGTAGATATTTTTATCTGATTTGTTCTAAATATATCTTTATTAATATCATTTAATTAATTAATATTAATTATTTAATTAATATCATTTAATATTATATCATTTATTAATACATTTTTAATAGCTATTCACAATAAATCTTATTATCACATGAATCTTATAATTAAAATATTTAATTGACTTAAAAAAATTTACATATTTTTTATTTTGTATTTTTTTTCATATTGTTAAATATTAAAGTAATTATTTTAGATATTTATAGATATATAATTGCTTATTTTTAAAAAATAGTATTGTTTTATTATCATGTCTACTTAAATATAATTTTAAGTTGATTGCTTAATTATGTATACCAACTTTATACTAATAATAAAAGTAAATTCAAATTTTGATGAGTATTTTTATCAAAAAGTGGTTATAAAATATTATTATTGCTATAAAAATATTTCAAATCTACAGGAATTTTTTGTTGAAAATATATGCGTTTTTGTTAAAAATATTGAAATCTAAATGTAAGCTAAACTAGTTTGTAAATTCCTCTGATAAAATTGTGTAATAATGTAGTTGTGTTATTACAATGAATGATAAAAACTTTATTTTGTAACAATTATTGTTACAGAAAATTACTTTGAAATCGTATTGAAAGAAAACAACAAACATTTCAATGCACTTCTGGGTTCGGCAAAGTATAAAGAACTATGTGGTGATCATTCTGGAGCAATGATTATATTAAATACACTCATTGTGCGATATCCCAAATTATCTATTCCACTTGTTGACAAAATGAACAATTTATTGGCACTTAAGGAATGGGATCAAGTTATCGAGACGTCCAATAGAATATTATCCTTCGAGACCTCCAATATTGACTCTTTTAAATTAAAGACTATTATTGTGATGTGTCGAAACGGAGATTATAGCGAAGCTGTAGTGCATATTCAGTCATTTTTTCGAAATATCATGTTGGCTGAGCCTAAGAACATTGAACTTTTTATTCACAATATTCAGCTGTTTTCGAAAATTGCTGTGAAGAATCAGGCCATTCTTGCCGAACTTTTCAAGGTCACCGATAAAATGTTGCAACAAAATGTACGTATGATCAAAGGTTTTTTGTATCAATAATTCCTTAAAATGTTGAGCCAATTTAATTAAGCCAGTCTGATTATTTATGGATAATTTCGAATTCGAGAATTTATTTTTCATTTTAAGTAACAGATCTTACGGTAACCAGTACTTGCGAGATCGCGATTATTTTATTCATTAACAAATACACGGTAATAAAATGAAAGTATATATTTTAACGCAGCCCGAAAAGGCGATACTGATGGTCGAAATGGGCAACCTGTGTGCTCGAATGAACAAGCACAAAGACGCGGAGCACTGGTATCGGAAGACTGTGCACCTCGATGAGTCGTCTTTCGATGCCCTTATGGGTCTCGCTCACTGTCAACTATTAGACGCGTCCTCCACTGCCCAAGATCTTGCCAAGCAGCAGATCGAATTCCTCAGGGAGCTACAGTCTTCGAGCTCTCCACATCCTGAGCTTATTTTCATGTCCGCCAAGCTTTATCGCAGAGAATCGTCAAAGGCATTAGAATATCTGGATAAAACTGCTTTGGCATTGATCAAGGTAGAGTCGAACTGTTAAGGTCACTGTTCAATCACCTTTAATCTTGAGTGAATAGAAAGATGTATTTAAATAATATGAAATTTAATAAGTTTATTATGGGTGCCAAAAAGAACCTTTATCGAACCTTCCCTTTAAACTTTTAAACCGAAAGCTCATTTATCGAAGAATTTATTTTATAAAAATCAACATTTATATTTATTAGCAATAGTTAAAAAATATACTCGTTACTCGATTAATTGAAGATTGTAATGCATTTTTTAGAATTGCGCTGATTATCACTATGGTTGTGAGTATTTGAAGAGGCTCAATCCTGATTTGTGTATGGATATTATGCATGAATATCTCTTGCATTCATCAAATAGTGATATTCCAAAGCATATTGAGATTGACAAGATTCCATGCGTGAGGCTGCTCGAAATGGTTATAGAAGCTTGTCCTGGACTTGGTGCTGCTTTACTATTGATGGGAAAAGTGAAAATGCACAACGGAGACTTGAATGGTTAATATTGCTTGTGTTCTAATTGTGCTGTTATTGCCAAGTAAAGCTGTATGTCCATAATTTTAAAATAGGCCTAGACTTTTGAAATAATTGATAGTCTTACGAGCTTTAAATAAGAAATGTATAATACATAGTTAAATAATTTAGTTGCAAATATATAATTTTTCAAAAATATTTAACTAAGAAGTAAGAATTGAATATTTAAAAAAATTTCTTATTATTTTTCACTAAAACGCATCTTTTTATTTTTAGGAGCTTTAAATGCTTTAAAAAAATTGTTAGACTCAGTTGATAGAACAAATGCAGCAGGTCACTTGTTAATGGCTCGAATCCTTGTTAAACAGGGTCATTATGAAAGTGCTTCACAAACGTTAGAAGTAGGTTTGAGCTACAACTTTAAAGTTCGAGATGATCCGTTATATTATATAATTATTGGCACAGTCGCAAAGGAGAGTGGAGATCTTGAAGGTATGCATACAAAACTTATTTTGAGAAAAGAATATCATAACGTGTAATAGTAATCAACATTTAAGTTATTTATTTTTTAATTAAATCTAATGATTATGAAAATTTTGTTTTTTAATTAGTTATTACACTTGATGTTGAGGGAAAAGGCTATAACAGTTAAAATATAAAAATATGAAATAACTGAAAATCTTGTAGACAAATACATTTTGTCCGTAGATCGCCTATTTGATTGGATATTTGATCAAAGATTCGTTTTTTTTAAAGTTATGATCAAACATATATGATTGCGACAGATTATGCAAATTATAATGTGTGATAAAATAATAGTTTCAATTTATGAATGTTTGATTTAAATATTTTAATTTTTAACCAGACATGGCTAATTTTACCTCTTATTTCGTTTCTTTTATAAACACTATATATATATATATATATATATATATATATATGTTATTTTATATGAAAATTGTCAATTTTTTATATTTATGTATATAACAAATATTTATATAAAAAACTTTGTAAACTGAAGATAAGAATGAGAAAGAGTTTTGTATCATTACAGAAAATATTTTGGGCGCGTTTTGTATCTTTGAAGTCGTTTTCTTGGATACTAATTATTTCTGGATACCCTTGAGCCGTCTTTGATGGCAGCACGGTTAAACTGTCTTATATCTCGAGTTATCGCAGATGTTTATGTCTTCTAGATGTTCAATCTTTATTGTTCAGTTAATACATGGCAACTTTTGTGCCTTAGTCAACAGCCAAGATATACAACACCATTTTGAATCTCTTATAGTCTGACTTTGACTTTCGTTTCTTGATTCTTTTAATGTTTTTTAATTGGAAGTAAGACATAGCTAACAATGAAATGTCACACAAAGAAAATAATAAAAGAAATTTCTGACTGTTGTATTTTGTATTCATTATTAAGTTATTGTGAAGTTTTAAAATCGTTAGTTGAAGAATAATGTACTTTTATGAGGCTAATTAAAAAAAAAGTAAAATTGTTTTCGTGCGCTGTATAATTCTATGATAATTTTAATAAATTTCTGTAAATTTGATAAAACTTTTCATATATCATACTTTGTTCAAATTAATATTACTGCTTATCAAACATTTCAAATAAGTTTTAAAACTAAATTTCTTTATTTTAAATTTAATAATTTTACGAAATATATTGTTTTGTTTTTTCATTTTGTAAAATAATATGAATATGTATACATTTTTGTATATGCAAGCGGGTGTGTGTGTGTGTACAGCTTGTTTAACAACAAAATAAATTACTTAATTCATAAATATTTTTAACTAAGTCTGACAAAAGAGAGATCTTAGAGTCTATTTCACTATAGTTATCGTCCAATGTAATTATGCTTGTAAAATGTCTATTCTCTAGTGATGTCGGTAATTAACTATTGTCTCCAAGGCGTGCTTATTTCAAATTGACAGCGTATTTATGTAATCTTATTATGGATCTTATCTTTCAGAAAGTCTTTTAACACGAATATGTTTTTTGTATATATCATTTTTACAGAATATAGTCTTACTAGATTTATTTCTAATATTAGTTATATTTAAAAATGTGCGAGCCTTAAAATAAAATTTGAAAATAATACTTTTTAAAATGCACAAACAATTACCGCATTGCAATTTCAATTGATACTCCATATATTCATTTATAATTAGTATTTCTCATTGATATAAATTACATTGGTAATGAATTAAATGCGTAAAGTCTTATTAATTAGAACGCAAAAAATTTAATAATATCGCGTTAATAAAATAACAAAAATCTAGGTGCTATTAAGAACTTGGAGAAAGCGATGTCATTCGTGGGTCTACGTCCGGGCCAGGACAAGCCGGTAAACATCACTAGTGCCGATAAGGCGACATTATACCTGGAGTTAATAACAGCGTATACAGGTCTCCGCAAGTTTGCCGAGGCGACAACGCTCATGGAGGACGCGCGTGTGCAACTCGCGTCCTCTTCGGAGGAAGGTCGGATTATTATTGGTAACGCGGAACTCTGTTTGGCTATGGACGAACCCAATCGGGCTTTGGAGATGCTCTCCAGTATTGGGCCTGGCGAGCCTTATTACGTCCGGGCCCATACGAAGCTCGCCGAGATCCACCTGAAGCGTAGGAAAGATCGGCATTCGTTCGCAAAGTGCTTCAGGTATACAAGGACGTCATTCCTTTTTGCGAGCGAATTTATTTGGAAACGAGTTTAAGCTAAAGTTTTAAATTAGTACGATGAGTATTTTAAAATGTGAAAAATATGCCTAAATATGTTTTGAATAGGGTTTTGAAAAATTTTAGTCAGTTCTTCAGAGTTGTCGCATTCTTGGTGTTTCAGTTTTTATTGTTCTTTTATCCATTAATGACAATTCGTGTGCAAATTCGATAGCACTATTTCGATGTCACTATGCAAATAATATTTAATATAAAGAAAATGAAAATTTTGAAGACGTTGTATAAGCTAAGGAAAGTTAAAGCAATTAACTAATATAATTGAGACTAACATTATTTTATTTTTAACTTATATTGTTTTCTTAGTTTCAGAGTTTAATAAGTTTAAAATCGTAATTTTTCTCGTTTAAGCAATTTTGCTATACTAAAACAAATGAATATAAGCTTTTAAAAGATGCAGATATTTATAAAAACAAATGGAATTAGTAAAAATTATGAATTTTTAATGACAAATACTGTGTAAACTGTCCAAGATAGAATTGTTAAAGAATTTTTGCATCGAGTATTTTTATTAGATTAGCGAAAATAGAAATAAAATAACATTCTAGATCAGAACCAGCAGAATTTATATCAATAGCGTGAAAAAATTAAACACTAAAGAATGCAACTCAATATTCTGAACTGTTTCTGTATCGGAAGTTCTAGTATGTCGTTCTTAATAATAATACCTTTAACGAACAAATCCATTCCATCTCCTTACGCGAGAAATTAGTGAATCATTGACTGACAGTTGAAACGATACTAGACATCAGTATAAGCCTGCAACTATACTATAGTTACCGTTACTTCTAGCATAGTAAATTGAACAAGAGCGCAACAAGACGCTGAATAATTAAACACTTTTATTAGTTGTACATTCAAGCACAGAATTTTCTCTTTAGGTGAACATTTTTTAAAACTTGTTTTTTTCAATATGATTCCATTTAGTTATATCATCTTATAAAAAAAACTAATATTTATTAATATTCTACAATAATTAGAAATCTTTGATTTAAAGTTTATTATATGAGTATCATATTCTTTCTTTGCAAATGACTTGAATTATTATACATTAAATTCCCACTTATCGTCACAAGTCCTTAAATTATATCGATAAGTAAAGTTATAAATTCGCTAAAAGATTTTAACTATTAGATGATATAAGATGTTACTTTTAAGTCGCAAAGTAGGCGATAACGATGTCCGCGCGCACTCGAGTAAACCGCATAAAATCCATCCCCCAGAGAGCTGGTGGAAAATTGTCCGGGATCCGAGACCTACAGCATGTTAGGTGATGCCTATATGGCGATCTACGAACCGGAGCGCGCGATCGAGGCCTACGAACTATCTCTCAAGGACAACCCGAAAGACAAATCGCTGGCTCGCAAAATGGGAATCGCACTTACGAAGACACATGAGTATGCCAAGGCCATCGACTATTACAGGGAGGTAGTTAAGCAGGAAAGTTGCAGGGAACTCAAGCTCGACATGGCCGAGTTGCTCATGAAGCTCAAGCAGTTCGACAAGGCGGAGGAGACATTGCTCGAAGAACTTAATGGCAAGTATTCGCTTGAGTTAAGACTTCGATGGGTAGCGTATTTTACTCGGAAAAAGTAATTTTTCAAATAGAGGAATTATATTTTCTGTGGTTGTACAGAAATGTAATTGATAATTTTAATGATTTGGCGTATATCACTAGTGACCAAATTACTTTAATTTGAATAACATCCTATATCAATATTCAATATTGATTTATAAATTTATAAAAAAGCCAATTTAAAGCATTAGCGATTATTAAGATAGGAATTATTAATATTTATTGTATATTTATTGTGAATTATTAAAATAAATTTAAAGAAAATCGTGCAATTATTTTATATACAGACATTTCTTATAATTATTTTAATTGTATTTTTAGTGTTAAGTGGTAGTAATAAGATTGTTTCACAATATTTGTCATATTTTGATGTTAATATTTATAAAATCTGAGAACGATTTATTAGAAACTACTAAAAATTATACTAAAAATATTTCAACGATAAAATTAATGTAATCCGAGATTAATGCGAAATTTATTTAATTTGACATCTATTCTGCATTTTTGTTAAATAATTTGTCTATGATTTAATTTCCGATATACGTAATCGATGATTCTTAATACGTTATATTTGTACCTTAATTTAATAATTATGACAGTAGATTAATTTAAACATTTTAGAGTACCGAGGGGTCAACGATATCGAAATATTGGAAATGCGCGGAAAACAGTTGCTGTTGCTGGCAAAAATACGAGAAAGAGCGGGTAATATAAAAGGAGCCCTGAATACCTTGAGCGAAGCTAAAGAAAATCAGGCTCGATATATTCAAAGAGCAACAATGTTACCCAACATTATAGATCAGAAGAATATACTTGCCGATATTTGCTTCGCAATGGCTGAGCATTCTTCATCCATTAGGGATTTCAACCGAGCGGTCGATTACTATAAGGAAACGCTATCTTATAAGCCCAATGATGTCAAAGCTTTGCTGTCTTTGGCAAAATTGTACATGCAGGTATGGACTATAAATTATTCCTCTATTTTTGTGAGGTCAAGCGAAACCGAGACTATCTTTAAAGCAAAATAAAAATCTATTTTTCGTTTTAAGATGAATGAATTAGACAAGTGCACGCAGTACTGTCAAATTCTCCTAAATACTGATCCCAATAACGAAGCGGCTTGTGTAATGATGGCTGATTTGGCTTTTCGAAAAGTTGATTTTGACACTGCAGCATTTCACTTTCGGCAACTTTTACTTCAGAAACCAACTTACTGGACTGCTTTGGCTCGACTGATCGAAGTATCTCGCCGAATTGGTTAGCGTTAATTTTTAAAATTAATTTTGAAAAATATTTTACGCGTATTAATATATTTATAAAAGCAGTTTTCTAAGTGCTAGATACATTCTATTGTATAATACGTATTTCATTAGTAATATCAAATTGTTTGTATTAAAAAATACAATCAATGTGGTGGTATATAAAATTTTTATTTCATACGAAGTTTAATGTCATTGCGCTGTTTCGATTGAATGTTGGTTCCAATATTATAAATTTAATTTCAAACGGACAAAAGAATATTTTAATTTGCCTTAAAAAACAATGAAAATAACGATTTTATTAAAATTCGATTAATATCCTTATTAATTATTTTTCCAAATAATTCAATTCTTTGTTTTAAATGAATTTCGTATACACGTTTCATTTACAAAATTTACAATTAATTATTGAACGTTTAATATCGGTAGGAGTGCAATAGTAAGAATAGTACTCGTACGTACATCTTTTAAAGATCTATTTTTATTTTATGAATGACACAATGAATAATCGTATTTAAGTAGAATAAAAAATTACTCAATCACGATCAAACATGAAATGAATAATAGTGCGCGATGGATGTATTTAATATTCTACATAAGTTTAAAAGAATATTTTGACGTTTGAAATATTTTTTTCAGTCATTTTTACATAAAGCAACGATGAATTTATTTACATAATTTGAATTTAAATATTTTAAAACCAGTCTTTGCTTTCTCGATAGCGGTATATTTGACATTTGTTTCTTTTTCTCTCTCTCTCTTTTTCACGCGTCAAAGAATCAAATATCATTCGGCGCTTTGTTCGATTTTTTAGGAAATATAGACGACCTCAATGAGTGGATAACGAGAGCAAAGAATACGATGGGCACTACAAAACCTGAGGATGGTTTTTATTACTGCTCGGGTCTCCTTGACTGGCGCACTGGTAAACTCAGTTCGGCGCTACGGAACTTCAACGCGGCTCGGCGAGACCCCGAATGGGGTCAACAAGCCATCTACAATATGATCGAAATCTGCTTGGATTCTGATGACGAGTTCACCCTGTCTAGTGAAATATTCGCGGATAAGGATGCGGAGATCGAGAATTCCAGGAGCATGGCTCTCAAAAATGCTCAGAAATTATTGCACGTAATGAATTTGATGAAAATTGTAATACTTTTTGTTGATGATTTTAGTTTGCCTTTGGAATCCTTTAATGATTTAGGTTTTCGAGTGAAATTTTTTTCATGCGTAAACTATGACGTGTTATATTAAATAATCATTGTAGCGTCATTTGAAATTTCGTCTGTTTGAAGTTTTTAATTTAGTTTTATAAATCGTCTTGTGCATTTTTATATTGCAAGTGTACTGGTTTGAAGTTCTGCGTTATATATTTAATAATGTTAATCGAAAATTCTCATCAAAGTAAAAAAGTTTAAAAGAGATTTGGAATGGACATTTTATATAAATTATACAATTTGCTTTTATTCATAGAGCTAAAATAATTTTACTGCATTGATGATGTTGTTATAAATTCGCGTGTTTATGATAATTTTTATAATAATAATGTTTGTGATGTTTGCTCTTTTTAATAAAATAGAGGGAAATTGATAAGAAAAGTTATTTAGAATCAGATTGTGTGAAAAATTACATTTTTTATCAGAAAAATAGAAAAAGTAAGTTATAGAATAGATTTGAAGGTAAATATTTACAATAATTTAGGCGAGTGAAAATTAATAAGTGTAATCATTGATTTTAATTTAATAAAATGATTTTTTATCACTTATATAAATCATTAGGATTACAATATTAGTTTGACGAATTAATGCTTATATATTTTACTCTAATATGTTAGATAAGACAGGATTGATATTTTTAAGTAGGTATACAAGTTTTTGTATAATTCAATAAATAGTATCGAAAAACAGTAAATTTTTAGCTCTAAAAATATTACTTTTACATTGTCAATGCTTTCACATAAATTTTGAATGAAAAAACAACGTAATTCAGCATAGAAAAATCTGTCGATTGATGGTTAAAAAAAAACCTCAGCTCTTACCAAGTAATCAATAGGTTTACGAAATAACATAAAACCTCAATAATCTTGGATATATCAGATCCGTTATTTTTACGTGATTCATTTGCCTCGACAGGAATTGAATCCGAAGGGTAATCCCCAAGAGATGTTGACGCATCGCCTCCTGGGCAACTTCTAC
The DNA here is from genome assembly GCA_018907045.1 of Wiebesia pumilae. Classification (NCBI taxonomy): domain Eukaryota; kingdom Metazoa; phylum Arthropoda; class Insecta; order Hymenoptera; family Agaonidae; genus Wiebesia; species Wiebesia pumilae. Next base: position 215,294 of record JACCHZ010000066.1, on the reverse strand, counting down.
TTGCTTGCCTCGAAGCAGAAGCACAATATCGAGCAAGCTCTGCAAGATTGCACGACTTTGGCAAGTCAGGAGACTTTGCGAGATCACGTGGGGCCTGCTTTGGGCCTTGCAATTGCTCACATTCTCCTGAAACAAACCTCACGTGCCCGCAATCATCTTAAACGCGTCAGCAAAAATATGTGGACATTTGAGGATGCGGAGTATTTAGAGCGTTGTTGGTTATTGTTAGGTATAAAATTTTGTTTGTATTTATGTCAGTTTTAATTCTTTTACTACTATTATTATTCCTTATTTTACAAGCTTCTACGAAGCTTGTCAAAATTGAGGTAATATTTATCAATATTTTGCATGGTTAGATCTAGAATATGCAAAGCGTTAGGAATATTTTAATCAACAATATCTTTGATTTTATATCGATATCAAAGTTTGATCTTTTTCTTGAATGTTCTTTGCTGCACGAGGATTCGCAAGCTTTCATCATCATGAAAATTAGTTTTTAGTTTCAAAAAATGTTATTAAACTTCAATAAAAAAATTCAAAATATTATCTGCGAAGAAATGAAATGAAAAACTACAGATTATAATACGTAGGTTCTCGAAAAGACTCCGCGTTGCCTTAGAAAAAGGTGAATAGCAGAATAAGGACATAATACGTTTGCTTTATTTTCCTTTAGCTGATATCTACGTGCAGTCGAGCAAATACGACCTTGCCTCGGAGCTACTGAAACGCGTGCTGCAGCATAATGCGACTTGCGTGAGGGCTCACGAGCTCTCGGGCTACGTGGCGGAGAAGGAGCAAAACTACAGGGAGGCTGCATCAAGATACGCCCAAGCTTGGAAGTACGGTGGAAAGTTCAAGCTCAATGTCGGCTACAAGCTCGCCTATTGTTACTTCAAGAGCAAGCAGTTCGCCAACGCAATCGAGACCTGCAACGAGGTGCTCAAGATCAACCCGGATTATCCGAGAATCAAGAAGGATATCTTGGACAAGAGTATTCATCATTTAAGGACCTAGACATGTCTTGATTTTTTCAAAAGAAGTAGCTTCTTCACCTATTTTAGTTTTCTTTTATTTTATCATTTAGCGAAACGCTATATATGTAATTTACTCTTGGTAAAGCGATAAATGTAAAACTTGAGTTTATTGTTATAGGTTTACAAATTAAATTTGAATTTTTTCTCTGAAAAAATATAATATGTATTCGGAAGTGGGGCTTCTAGATTCTTAGAATTAATAGAACTGTTCAAAATAATGTAGATAGATATCTCAAAAAGTTGGATAAATTTATTTTTTCACAGAAATAGTTATAACACTAAAGTTTTCATTTAATGATTTGGATTTTTGTATTTTCTATAAATAATTACTAACCTAGAATAAATATCTGATTTTATCCAAAAAAAATTTTTCATTTTTAAAATAAGATTCAGATTTTTGATTGATTTTATAACCATATAAAAATGAAAAATGTTTCATTTTGCACTATTATTAGGTGCTTTGCACATTCATTATTCTAAAAATTATGAAAAATGAATTTATAATTTTGTTTTAACAAATATTTGAACGATAATATAATTTTTAAATTTGTTATCATTTGCATTTGAAAAAATGCATTTTCCTACACTTTTTGAAACTTAGTAAAAATTAATGTTTACTTGCATTCATTATAGTTTTATTTGATGACTAAAAATTATTTTTGAACTTTGAAAAAGTTTTTAATTACGTTATAATACACTCATGTTTTCTTTTATGTTTTTCATGCTTTTAATTCTCATCACGTTAAGCTTATACTTTTCAATGTGATGAATATTTTTATTTTAAAATTCTGGATTACGAGCTGCAAGTTACAATGATATGATAATATTTTTTTTGATATATTTATTTATGTAGACTTAAATATTTTTATCGAAATTTTATTTTATTATAAATACTTAACTGTAAAAATTAACGATAAAATATTAAAATATACATTTTTAAATGTAAGTCTTTAAATATACTAATTGAGCAAATAGATAACAAAGAAAATATATGATTCTAAAGAGAGAACACACTAATTACAAATTTCAATTAAATAATGCAACATTATTATTTGTTATATTTTAATTAATAAAATTACATTTATTGCATAATATTAAAAGAATTATTTTTAGTTAGTTAAATAAATTATTTTAGAAAAATAATTATTAATAAATAAAAAAAAGTAGATTTGAATCAACTCATTTAATTTTTTTTTTAAATTACTATAGAAACAAAATTTTAGCTATTACATTATTTAATCAAATTTCACTGTAAGATGATGCTAAATGATGTCCAAAATAGCTAATTATTTCATTCGCTGATGAAATTTGCACAAGCCGAGTAAAACTCGCGTGCACTCGCGCAGACTACAGGAGTTGGGTGAGGGTAGCGCATATATTGGCGCGCGAAAGCTTGTCGGGCGGGGGAGGGGGGGGCGTATGTCTCGTATACGCACGGCTTCACGTTCTAATGACGTATTCGATACGTGCGATCCTTTTTAAACTCATACACTCTCTCGTCCATGTATTTCCTGTATGTGGATGCGCTCCCAAAAATTTAATTTGTATTTAATCAATTGATTCTTTGTAAATTTTTTTCATGGATGATTTAGTCACATTTCTAATCTTATCTCTTTTTAATTGTGCGATATTAATTAAGTTCCAGTTTCAAGCATTTTTCAACGTAACAAGTCTCATGAATATTTAGGAATAATTTTACAACCAAAATAGTTCTATGACATCTTTTATCTTAAAAAATATCATTTATAGAAGTTTATAAAATTATCCCGTTATCATTAAGATATACAGTTTTCAATTATAGAAAATTATTAATTACAAAAACACTAATATATAATGGTCTTGTTGATCTAAGATTGATGTTTCAAATGACTTATTTTTCATGGATAGAGATTACTGTTATGTACGAGTAGTGTTTAAACAAATCGAAGTATTTTTTATTACATACACATAAGGTATGGGGATGTATTAAAAAAGTAAACATATTTCTAGCTAATAAACTTCTTTATTCCTCACGTATGTATTATAGTTTAATATTTACATGAATATATGTTATATTTCTCAATAAAAGTTAATTTGTTATACATTTCTCCATCTTACATTTGTGAAATTATTATGCTTCCATTGCCAATGCAATAAATGCCATGTGTGCATATACGTTAGTATAAACATCTGGTAAACTAAGTGCATAAAAATAACTAATGGAAATTATGCTTATGAGTTTTCCACGTCTAACTAATGGATTTCCTGTATCGCCCTGTAAAATTTTGAAGAAAATTGTCATATACAGTATGCAGCACTAAAGATTAAATTATAAATAACTTTGTGTTAATATTCATCTATTAACTAATGTTCTATTCACTGAATATCACATAAAAAAAGGAATTTATAAAAGACTAATGAAAAAATCAGTATAAAAAGAATTATGTATTAACTAACGTAATGATATATACCTAATATTTTAAATTTTGTTTATAAATTCAATTTTTGAATAAATTTTTTAAAAGCCAAATATAATACGGTAACAATATAATAAGGAAAATTATGAAAACTTACAATACATGGACCATGATCCTTATTCAGAATTCCACAAAACTTATCGTCGGAAAGGGCCAATGTTAGATTTCTTGACAAAGCTGAAGTACCATTGTTACTAGACTAATTTTTTGCGGTGTAAAATGTTTCACGTTTGTTCGCGATTGCTGAGTGACTCGCATTGGAAATTACGTGTATTCGCGCAGGTTGTACTAGTCGAGATGTTACGTAACTTGTGCAGGTTGCACGAGTCAGGCGAGGGTAACGCGCATACTCGCGCGAGGCGGAACCTTAACTCAGGCTGTACGTCCTGTATGCAGGCAACGACTTGAGCCCATGAGATTCGCGCGTTCTTCCTCGCTCTCGCAATATTGTGTATGGCGCGTGCAGTCTCTGTATGTAAGTATGGCTTGCCCTTGAAGAACCTGCACACTCGCTGTGTGTGATGCATCTACCCTTGTGACGTATATACTCTTGGTATGTTTACAATACACAAAAATATGTTCTTGCAATGGACGTCGTATAGCCCGTCACAATTTCTTAATATTTCAAATTATGTAGTAAAATTTTACTCGAGTATTCAATTTACTTGTATATTTCTTTAAGTACAGAACCGAAAATTCAATTCAAATATAATTGTAGTCTATCGTAATATTTATTAGTTAAAAGATATATTCTGTTTTAATAATATTATTGTCACAAAATATCGATAACCTTAATACACTTTGAGACTTTAAGTACATGAATATATTTAATAATATATATTTAAGACTCATTTAGATACACATTAAAATAATCTCTACAGTAAAATAGTAGATTTACTTTTACAAATGTGAAATATAGCTGAAACTGAAGACCAATATTATATAATAAAGTTCGTTAAATATTAATAATAAATAATAAACTTCCAATTTATGCCTCTATATTTTTAAAATATTATTATTATACCTATAATAACATGTATATTAATAACCTATATTATTAATATACATATTAATTTTTATTATCGTTTACGTTAATTTTTTTAAGAAATCATAATTATAATGAAATACTATCTATGATTCAAACACATTTTATTACATGAGTATAGTTTTCGATTAAACAACGAAACATGAAATATCATGTCCTTGCAATTTTTTAAGATAACAACAGTTTGGTAACTCATAACTTTTTATTATATACATTTTTCTTGCACGATTTATTACCATTTCTTAGTTTAAGAAATGGTATACGATTTGTACTTTCACTGAATGTATACAAAGAACATTGGAAAAATGCTCTCGGTCAATTATTCGTCAAAACAACCATGATAAGTGAACAGTCGTTTGAAGGCACGAATGAAACTTTAAAATCAAACTAAACATTATTCAATATTACTTTCTGAGTTCATAATCTTTAAGTATATTAAATTCTATAAATAAATGAAAAATATTTAATACAATTGATATAGTTATATCTTTCAATTTCATAAAATAATTTTAATATTATTACAATTTTAATGTAAAATCTTACTTTTGGTTTTTCTCTAAATTTCTAATATTTTCAACCTCTATCTAATTTTACTTTTTTATACTAATGTGAACTAACTTATGTAACTCAATTTATTTTTTTATAGATTCATATTCTTTTAGGTTCTTTTATTTTTACTTGTTTCTAAATAAAAAATTAGTTAATTCAGAAATACATTTAAACGAAGATAAGAATATTTTATTTAATCAAATGATTTTTTTCTAAGTGTTTTCATGGACAATTCAGTTACTATATTATACTATCTTATTTCTATTTAATTATCTTATCTCTTTTTAATTATTCGATATTCATTAGGTTCCAGTTGCAGATATTATAAAACGTAACAAGTATTTGCGAACAATTTTACACGCAAAATAGTTCTATTGTATCTTTTATCTCTAAAAGAATATTTATAATAGTTGTTTGTAAATTTATCTGGCTATTTTTATGAATATTATAATTTTAAAATATATTAATATTTACGAAAACGCCAACGTATATTATTCCTGTATTGACAATAAATGTTAATTTTCATTAATTAATCAACAATATCTATATACTCAGTAAAAGATAAATATTAATTACTTTGCTGGTGCAGCATTTGCATTCAATATCTATTGAATGATAGATGTCAGAGCATATGAATAATTAGGAAAAACTCAATATATATGATAATACAGCAATTAGATGAATCGCTTCAAAAGAAAAAAATAATTAAAAATATCTAGATTACATCGTTTTCATGTATAGAAACTACTATAATACAAGTAGTATTTAATTAAATCGATGATTTCTTCATCATATATAAATTTCGTTTGTGAATCAATTAAAACGTAACATATTTTTATATAATAATCTTTTTTATTCCTTATACATATATTTTAGTTTAATATTTTATATGAATATGTGTTATATTTTTCTATGAATGTGAGTTTGTTATGCTTCCATTGCCGATGTAATAAACGGCATGTGTGCATAAACGTTAGTATATACATCCGGTAAACCAGAAGCACATAAATAACTCATGGAAAATAAACCTAAGAGTCTGCCATGTCTAACTAATGGATTTCCACCATCGCCCTGTATAATTTCAAAAATATTGATAAATATTCAAAACTGCTAATTAAATTATAAATAGCAGTATCTTAATAATCATTTAGAATTAATGCTGTAATTATTCAAAATTAAATGAAAAGTAGGATTCATAAAAAGAGGATGAATAAGTCAATATAAAAAAGAATAGTATATTCACTAATATAGTGAATATGAAATGTATTTAATGTATTTAGCTTTATTTACATAAACAGTATAATAATAAGTATTCTAAAAGCATATTTTAAAACGGTACAAAATTCATAGGAATATTATGAATACTTACAACACATGGACCAACTCCTCTAGTTAATAATGCACAAAATTGATCTTCGTATACAGTCATTGGAAGGTTTATTTGACAAATCGTACGAACCATAACTATCACACTAACTGATTGTAGTCTATGAGGATATGAAATCGTTGGATATGTTACTGTTCCCCAACCACTAAGTTTACCCATCACACTATTTAGAATATTTTTATCTGGAAGTAGTATTCGGTTTTTGAACCGATCGAAGTGAATTTCGTGACGAGTCTGAAAATTCAACATTATTTACATGGAATAAAAATACAAATTTACGGATTACAATTTAAAAATCTAACAAATAATATTAATAAGGATTGAATTTATTTTTAAACATAAGTAAATGCGTCAACTAAATTATTGAGGATATCAGTAAGGAAAAAACTTATACAATAACTCTACATGGCAATCAACATTAAACAAATAAATATTTGAAGCAAATATGAACACGAGTAATTGTATCTTATATAAGGAGATCTTCTTAAGTACTTTGCTTAACAAAAATTTGTAAATATGTATAAAACTCTTTAGTAGATACACAGTAAGTTTATCGTTTAAAATAAAGCCGAATATGCTATGTAATTTTACAAGATTAAATTATTTTAATTAATTTTTCATACTCTAATAACAGCGATGTCATGGTTATGTCCCACCACTGAATTATGACTCGCCATGTATCCGGGATGAATGATAATTTGATATGGAAGATGATCAGTAGTAAATTCGTGAGTTTGATTGAAACCTCCTAGACTAATCTTCAAATTGTTATGGGGAATTGAGTGTTCATCTACACAGTGAGCCGCTGTGAGGATATGATTCTGACTTATAATTGCACCACCACATATGATGAAATTATCACTAATACGTCTCAATACTGCTTGATATGGAAAATCATTTCTTTGTGCATGCGAACCACCTATAATTCTTTCTTGTTTGCCATAAACTAAAACATTATTAGTAATTATTTATGTAAAAAAATATATTTAACGTTTAAATAATAAATATTTGTTAATTTTGTTCTATATCGGAAATGTTTATTTCATATTACTGAATCATCACAATGAATAAAATCAATATTTATCGTTGTAATAGAAATAATTATTTTTAAAGTAGATTTCAGAGAAAATTTCTTCCATAAAATGTAAAAAATTGTAATATTGTTTCTTATTTTTTTAAACATTTACTTGATAAAATAAGTAATAAAATGAAACTGTTAAATAATATTAGAATGGTTAGATAAAAAATAGATATTAACATACCGTAGTTTATTACAAGAATTAAGAAAGTTTGAATTTTTAAAAACATTTCGATGATTGTGAGCAGGTTATGGAAGAAGCTAAATTTATAGAACTAGTTCAGATATAAAAAAGTAAATCATGGTTACGTAATATTTACTTAATTAGACAGTTTTTATTATTTGTATTGCATGATTAAACAAAAGTATTTTTATACATTAATGAAATGCTTACATACACAAGATATGTGTTCGTATTTGCTTTTATATTGAGAATTGAGAACATTTATATGTCAAACTGATATCATTCTAATAAAGAAACCTCTATGAGCAAATATATAAATAATAGAAACTAGTAATTAGAATATGTATGTAGAAAAAATAATTTCCAGGTTATCTTCAGAACGAAATTTTAATAAATAAATTTTTTAATAATTTAATAATAAAAAATTTTTTGTATTGAAAGGAATATATTGAAAGTAATATGAAAGTAATATAAAATTCAAACCTGTATTATTATAATAATACACATAATATATAAAAAAACATGTTGTGTCATTTGGACTGATATATAATGTTGAAAAAAGATTAATTAGTAGTGGTTCCTGAAAATCGAACCACAAATACGATAAACTGAAACAATCTTATGAATGTAGCTTTTATAAGTATTAAATTTGAAGCTTATTTTTCATTTTTGACAAGAAATTACGAAAACGTTAGTATTTTCACCAAAAAGTACGACTACGTTACAGATGTCGAGCAGAAATATATTTTTATTTGAGTTTCATGCTATCATTATCTAATAAATTCGAAACTAAATTGTTTATTTTAAATCAATTGTTTTATATAGATGAAGATATTATGGTACAACTGCGATCAAAAGAAATATTACAAAATAGTATCGTACAAAATAATTTTTTTTCATGCAAAGTAAATAATAAAAACTGATTAATTCATGATATGAAAAATTAAGTAAATATTACGCTAGCATAAATTACTGTTTATATCTGAACTAGTTCTATAAATTTAGCTTCTTCGATAATCTACTAACAATCATCAAAATGTCTTTAAAAATTCAAACTTTCTTAATTCTTGTAATAAACTACGGTATGTTAATATCTATTTTTTATCTAACCATTCTAATATTATTTAACAGTTTCATTTTATTACTTATTTTATCAAGTAAATGTTTAAAAAAATAAGAAACAATATTACAATTTTTTACATTTTATGGAAGAAATTTTCTCTGAAATTTACTTTTAAAATAGTTTTTTCTATTAGAATGATAAACATTGCTTATATTCATTGTGAAGATACAAAAAAACAACTTAACAAATATTTAATATTTAGAGGTTGAATTTGTAATTTTCTACATAAATTATTGCTAATAATGTTTTAGTTTATGGTAAACAAGAAAGGATTATAGGTGGTTCGCATGCACAAAGATTTAATTTTCCATACCAAGTCATATTGAAGCGCATTAGCGATAATGCACTCATATGTGGTGGTGCAATTATAAGTAATTATCACATCATCACAGCGGCTCATTGTGTAGACGAATACTCAGTTCTTCCTAACGATTTGAAGATTAGATTTGGAGGTTTCAATCAAACTCACCTATTTCAATCAGAATATCTTCCATATCATATTATGATTCATCCCGAATATGTGAGAGGTCTTCCTGAGCAACGGTCACATAACAATGACATCGCTGTTATTAGAGTATGAAAAATTAATTAAAATAATTTAATCTTGTAAAATTTCATAGCATATTCGGCTTTATTTTAAACGATAAACTTACTGGGTATCTACAGAGAGTTTTGTACATATTCATAAAATTTTCGTTAAGCAAAGTACTTAAGAAGAGCTCCTTAAATGTCAGATACAATTACTCATGTTCACATTTGCTTCAAATATTTATTTGTATAATGTTGATTGCCACGTAGAGTTCTTGTATAACTTTCTTTCTTATTGATCTTCTCATTAAGGAGTTGCATTTACTTATGTTTAGAAATAGTTTTGGCCCTTATTAATCCAAATATCAATGAATAAATAAATCAAATGAGTTTCAAAATGTTATTTTTGGGCATTGGCTAATTGTGCTATTTCGTATAAAATGAATTTATTTAATATTGTATTTGATGAATTTCTAAACATGTTTAATCTGAAACGATTTCTTAGCTTTTTTAATATAATATTTTAAGTTAAATGAAATTAGAGCGTATCACAATGTTGTGTTAAGATGGGGTTTTTCTTATACACAGGCAATATTGATAACGTTAATACATATATTAATTTTATTTGTTAGATTTTTAAATTGTAATCCGTAAATTTGTGTTTTTATTCCATGTAAATAATGTTGAATTTTTAGACCCGTGCAGACATTCGGTTCGGTCGGTACCAAAACCGGATTCTATTACCAGATAAAAATATTGACTACGGTGTGAGAGCTTCGACTAGTGGCTGGGGAACAGTGACGTATCCTATCTTGAGTTTTGCTAGTAAACTGCAATCAGTTAAAATGCTAATTATGTATCCTAGTATTTGTGAAACAAAAATGCCAATCCCTATTAATGGAGATCAATTTTGTGTATTTAAGGATCAAGGAATTGGTTCATGTGTTGTAAGTTCTCATAATTTTAATATCAATTTTATATCACTTTTTTATTATAATTTTTATTGAAAAACTGTACTTATAAACAAAGCTAAACGCATTTGGTATATTTCACTATATACGTTAATTCGCTATTTATTTTCATACATTCTATTTATCTTTTACTTTTGAGTAATTATACCATTAACTAGTAGATGAATATTAACACAAAGTGATGTATAATTAAGTTTGCAGTTTTAAATACTGTGAGCAACAATATTATTCTAATTTCACAGGGTGATGGTGGAAATCCATTAGTTAAACGTGGCAGACTCATAGGTTTATTTTCCATGAGTTATTTATGTGCTTCTGGTTTACCGGATGTATATACTAACGTTTATGCACACATGCCGTTTATTACATCGGCAATGGAAGCATAACAATTTCATAACTGAAAGATAGAGAATTATATTATATATTTACTTAAATATTAAACTTTGTTATATGTGTAATGAATAAACAAGTTTATTGTCTAAAAATATGCTTATTTGATTATAAACATACAGTACCATCAATTACTGTAACAATTTATTAATTACTGTAACAATTAATTACTATATGTAATTAATTTTTTTATTAGCTTTGAAAAGTTAAGTGTTTAACCTCTTATGTAATTTAATTCTATTATTTATCTATTCTTCAAAAGTTATGTATATGATTTGCTTTAAAAGTCATAAGATAATTTACTATATGATTAAATAATTTTTAAATAATTATGTATAACTATAATGAATGTAAATAAAAATTAATTCCTACTACTTATTTAGAAGTGTGTAGGTATGCATGATTTCAAGCGAAAATGGTGAAGAATTTAAATATTATATTACAGTATTATCATTTATTACTGCTTTATCATTATTGTTTGATTATTTTTCTGCACATGGGTAAGCCCTTCTTCTTAAACACCGAATAGTGACGGGATTCGCACACCTACCATCCTTCCATCAAGCGCGTAGGGTGTGATTGTTTGTAAGTGCGTAAGTGTGAATTATGAATTCGATTAACGTCGTATATCGTGTAATATGATAAAACAGGTAATCTTCGTACTTTTTATAGCTGTGACCGGTGAAACGGAAAAAGCATATACTTATACTTGTCTATAGATAAAGAAAGTCAATACAGAAATTTGTTATTAGAAATTCATATCAACACAGTTATTTCTTAGAATTATAAGAGAAGTGAAGGGATTTGAAATATTTCCATGCAGGAAAACAGTCCATACGTTCTCAAAGTGTTAATGTTAATTTTACGAATCTAAGTTCTAACATCGTACAGTCAAAATTCTCTAATAAATAACATATATGTAATTATTTTACTTGTTTATTAGTAGATTCACGCATCTTTAATTGTATACATGAGAAAGTGATATTACATAACTATACATAAACGATAATAACTATATATTAATGATAATATATGACAATATATACTTTGAAATTTGAACTAGATTGTTTCGAATTCCTTGATATAACAATGAATAGTTCTAATAGATGAGTACAATAAGAAAAGTATGCGAATATTATATTCAGGAATATATGCAAAGGTATATATAAACTTGCATTATATAATCTACTCCTTTCGTTAAGAATTTGTGTTGCCTTCATAAATTAAACGTTTTTTCAAATGTGCTTTACATATTTCTATCAAGATCTATGAATATATTGGATAATGATTGTGCGAAACTCAATCAAAAATATATTTCTGCTCGATATCTGTACGCAGTCGTATACGTATTGGTAGGTTTTGGTAAAAAATGAATAATAAACTTCGATTTTAATACTTTGTGACGTTCGATCGAATAACGTTCTTATTTACTTGCCTTTCTAGTGGCGGCGACTTAGTCCCTTTGCGCACCCTGGTTATCCTGACTCGGGTGGCTCGATGTCGGACCAGGTTCTTGGCGGGAGGAGGTGCGAAGAGACTGAGCAAAATGATAACGGCGGCTCTTTTTAATATTGTTAGATCAATATTTATTCAAACGGATTTGTAGTTACAACACTTTTTCTTATATACTAATAGCGGTGATAATCTGCACATAGGTTCAGTTGAATTATGACGGTGAATAATTTACAATGTTTCGGTGAATAACAATTCGCTCTGAATTATTTTGCGATTAATGATAATGACTTTATCACGACTCGGAAATCTCATTACTCCCAACCATGGAACCCCCCACCCCTTATAGTTTTATTTTCGTACTAACAGTCAGCACGATTCGGGAGATCTTCTCAAAACCAAGGTTTCCCCCTTGAAATTTTGTTCGCATGTTAACATAAAGTACGACTTGAAAGATCTCCTTACTCCTAACTTGGTTACTTCTTATTCACAGGCTCGCCTCCTTTATAGTCTAAATGCGATTTCCTTCATTTGTTGCATCCGCCGTCTGGCGGATGAAATCGTTACTCTAACTCTCGGAGGAGCGGCTCTGTTTAATCTTTCCCCTACCGATGACCGGCGGTGGGGAATGCAGCAGCGGCGGTGACGCAAGCGCATTGTTCTCTTTTACAAATACGTACACTATACCGCACAAAACAACTTACTACATAAACATTACGTTCGCGACGGACATTTTTGCCGCAACTTATAACAGTTATATTCATAGGATTGTATTAGTTTATCAATTTCAGGGTTCGATATTTACCAATCACTACTACTAAATCGTTTTCAACAATACGTACTATCCAAAATAACACGTTTTAAAATGTATTGTATGCAGTAGTTTTTAGTTTTATATTACTTTCTAATTTTCTTTATATTACTTTCCACATATTACTTTCGATACTAAATTTCTCATATTTTATAAAATTCTTGTATCGATACTATGCATTCATATTCTAATTGCTAATTCTTTGACTGTATCTATTTGTTCATGAAGTTTCATTGGTATAAATAATATAATTTCAACGCACAAATGGTTTCATTTCTCGATATGAAATTCAAACATATAATTCCTAACATACGCATTCGTTATTGAAAACAAATACAATTTTAATCGTGTAATATAAAAGATATAAACTATTTAATTAATGCTAATTATAATAGAGTAAATAGTACAGAAGAATTAATTAAATTCTTGTATCAAAACTAGTGCTATAAATTTCACTTCATCGTCAACGTACATACAAACAGTGCGATGTCTTTTAAAAACGTAATATTATTAATTATTGTAATAAATTACGGTAAACTATATTATACACTTTATTTAACTAAATATAATAACATTGAAAAATTAAATTTTTCTTATGTACCAAGCATATGTTTAGAAAAAATAATAACATAATTAATGAATACTATTATCAATTAAAAATTTATTGTGAACGAATTTCGTCAGAAATCTACTTTAGAAGTAACTATTTATATTAAATATCTTTCTACTATAATTATTAATAAAAATGTTTCAGTTTACGGTAAACATCAAAGGATTATTGGTGGTTATAATGCAGAAAGACATGAATTTCCATATCAAGCTGTATTGAGGCATATTACTGATAATATACTCGTATGCGGTGGTGCAATTGTAAGTCATTATCACATCCTCACAGCGGCTCACTGTGTTGATGAACACTCAATTCCCCACGGCTATATGAAAATTAGTCTAGGAGGCGCCAATCGAACACACTTATTTACATCAGAATATCTTCCGTCTCGAATAATCATTCATCCTAATTACTCGAGGGGCGATAATAAAATAGAAGCTCCTAGCAATGACATCGCTGTTATTAAAGTATGAAAAACTTCTTATTATATTCTTGAATATATTTAATATTGATCGTTTTCTTATCATTAATGAATATAATATTTTTACGTGTAACATTTTAAGTTTGTGATTTTACTTCAAGTAAATAACGTTGAATTTTTAGATTAATGGAATAATTGACTTCAACCAATACCAAAGCATGATAATGCTTCCAGATAAAAACGTAAAGAATGCTGAGTTAGCTGTACTTAGTGGTTGGGGATCAGTAACGTATCCATCTTTAACTTTTCCTGATGCATTGCAAACAATTAATATGGTAACTATGGTACCTATCGTTTGTCAGAGAAACCTACCATTGATCATTTCCGACAACCAATTTTGTGCTTTTCTGAATAAGGACTATGGTCCATGCATTGTAAGTTTTCATAATTTTCCTTATTATATTTTTACCGTTTTATATTTGGCATTTTGAAAATGTATTAAATATTGAATTTATAAACAAAATTAAAAATAGTAGGTATATATCACTACATCAGTCCATACATAATTCTTTTTATATTGATTTTTTTATTAGTCTCTTATAAATTCCTTTTTTATGTAATTATCAGTAATTTTAACGTTGGTTAGTAAATGAATATTAACACAATGTTATTAATAATTTTTATATACAATGTTGAATAGGGTAAATAATAAAAGTTTTTAAATTTTAAAGGGCGATGGAGGAAATCCATTAGTTATAGACGGCAAACTCATAGGCATATATTCCATTAGTTATTTATGTGCACTTGGTTTACCAGATGTTTATACTAACGTATATGCACACATGGCATTTATTGCATTGGCAATGGAAGCATAATAATTTCACAAATGTAAGATGGAGACGTGTATAACAAACTCACGTACATAGAGAAATATAACATATATTTATGTAAATATTAAACTATAATACATACGTGAGGAATAAAGAAGTTTATTATCTAGAAATATGTTTAGTTTTTTAATTCATTCTCATTCCTTATGTGTATGTAATAAAAAATACTTCGATTTGGTTAAACACTACTCGTACATAACAGTAATCTCTATCCATGAAAAATAAGTCATTTGAAACATAAATCTCGTTAACTTAAGTTATTTATTTTATTTAAATGGTCCATACGATTACTGATTTTATTATACATATTGAGTACAATTCCTTATCTACCTGAATACTTTTTATTCATTTTCAATTTAGTAAATACTGCAAAAGCGCAGTAAAGAATATATTATTTCTTTCTGGATCTCCAGACTTTCACTATTAAAAAATTAAAATTAACATGTATTGTCGATATAAGAACATTATATGATTAGTAATTTTTGTAATTATTAATTGACTACATATGAAAATTGTATAATTCTTAATGATAACCTGATAATTTTACAAACTACTATAAAATATATTTTTTAAGATAAAAGATATCTTAAAACTATTTTGCTTGTAAAAGTATTATTCAATCCCAAATACTCAATAGACTTGTTACGTTTAAAATACTTGAAATTGGAACTTAATTAACGTCGCTCAATTAAACAAAGAGAAGATTAGAAATGTGACGAAGAAGTAATTAAATCAGCCATGAAAAATCTTAACAAAGAATCAGTAGATTAAATAAAAAATCATCTCCGGTTAAAGGTATTTTTGAATTATCTAATAATTAGAAAAAAGTAAAAAGAAAAGAACTTGAAATAAGAAAAAGAACATGAATTGTGTTATATACGTTAATATCCTGCTCAAACAATTCTTAAATATATTAAATCTTAATCGTTTCTATATATTCATTAACGGAGTATTTTAAGTATAATTACATCAGATATTATTATACTATTCAAATAAAGGGTAGACACTTTTTAATGTAACATGCTAATATTGGCAACGTTAATATATATACGAGACTATTGAATGGTAAATTTTCATTCAAATCAAATGTATAAAAATTATAAAATTTTTCAACTTCTAGCAATTTAGAGTTTTTTATCAGTTTTCATAAGCACAAACATATACCATGCGAGAGTCAACATTAACATTATTCCTTTTTTATATCATTTTAATTTAGCAATTGTACAAGCATTGTAAGGTAAATTAAAATTTTTCAAGATATCCGAATTCAAATATTAATTAATTAAAATTAACACTGCTGGAAGAGCATCAGTAAACATGCGCGAATCTCTTTAAAATAATATGAAGTTATGCATACCTCGATTCGGGGTTGCAAGTTTTTGATCCCAGTGGAATTCGGTTCACTGTCACATATTCTATGTCCCACCGGATCCTCAGGTTAATTACACTGCCGTTCCTCTTAGGACCTATTTATGATATCATATACTTTCATATTACTTACAATAATATATTCCTTTCAATGCTAAATAAATTTTAAGTATTAAATTTTCGTTCTGAAGATAACCGGGAAATTAGTTTATCTACATGTATATTCTAATTACTAGTTTCTTTAATATATATATTTGCTCATAGATGTTTGCTTACTAAAATTTTATCAATTCGACATATGAATCATATCAATTCTCGATATAAAAGCAAATAAAAACAATGATCTTGTATGCGTAATGTAAATAATAAAACCTATTAAATTAATGATATATACTTAAGTAAATACCATATAAGCATTGATTAGAGTTTTAGATCTAAATTAGTTCTATAAATTTAACTTTTTCGTCAACGTACTTTCAATCGACGCAATGTCTTTAAAAATTTTAACTTTAATCATTCTTGTAATAAATTATAGTAAGTTAATTTCTTTTTTTATCTAACTAGATATAATAATATTTAACAATAAAATTTTTTTATCACATAGCTTTTTTGAAAAAACATAATATTTTAACTGATGCCTATTATTTTTATTTTTAATTTATTGCGAACAAATGTTGTAAGAGATCTACTTTAGAAGTAACTATTTATATTATGGCGATAAAATATTGTTTGCATTAGTTATGATCATTCAATAATTCGAAATCAATATTTCCGTTATAAAAAAGATCTTAACAACTGTTTGAATGTCTACATAAATCATTAATAAAAATGTTTCAGTTTATGGTAAACAAGAAAGAATTATTGGTGGTTTTGATGCACAAAGATATGAATTTCCAAATCAAGCAGTATTGAGGCGCATTAGTGATAATGCGATTCTAGGCGGTGGTGCAATTATAAGTAATTATAAGTAATCGTCACATCCTTACAGCGGCTCACTCTCTAGACGACCGTTTGATTAACCGTAATAATTTAAAGATTTGTCTAGGAGGCTCCAATCAAACTCACTTATTTATGTCTGAACATCTTCCATCTGAAATTTTCATTCATCCTGATTTCATGCCTTTTAATAATGAAAGAAGGACTCTTAGCAATGACATCGCTGTTATTAAAGTATGAACATTAATTAACATTATATTACAAGCTTAGTACATCTTGCGCATTTTGCTTCCCTAATTCTGTTCCCTGCTCATTTTCTTGATGAAATATTACCTCGCTACAGATGCCTACACGAATTTGGTACTAAAGAAATGAGAAAAGGAAGAGACTAACTTCCCGGCTATATCTTTTTTCAAGACTTTTTACAGAAACGGGACGAGTTATTGTACGAGCAGTTCTGACAATCAATCGAGAAATGAATACCAGTGTTAAGAATCATTTTGCAATAGTCGTCTAGGCGCTCGAGAATATTGTATTCCTTCCATATTTCGTTACCAAATCCGCTTGTCAAAAAGCAGCTGCGACGTGCTGTCAATTCAAACATTTGCACATTCGATGTACCATCTTAGTATCGTGAATGATAAAGGAAAGGAGGCAGCTTATTTGCTCCACCAAACATCGATGTAACCAATGTATATCCAAATACCTGTACAAACGGTGTAGACCAAAATATCACTGGTTACTTATTAGTTACCTTCACTCGTGCAGAGCAACACTCACAAGTAGTGCATTCCATGAAGGTCAGGCTCCCATTATCTGTACTGATTATCCTGGAGTATGAGAAAAAGCGAAGATTCATAGCACGTGCGCTACTCAACCTCTCCGTAGAGGAGACCATTATTTCAGACTATATTACACAGGCGCTATCAACGGAAAATATGGCACTACAAATTCAGTAGCGAGGTGCGATTTCACCTTAATCTAAAGACGAATTTATCCAATTTTTCCTTCTCCTTCTTCTTAGGAAGGTGGCTAGCCTTGTGCCGCAAGTAGAGAACGGGATGGGAAACTAGCCTAACATCAAAGGTCTCTCCTTCGCTGATCCGCAGGTTAAACTTACAAAGAGCGCAAATTGCATATTACATGCAAATGTCCTTGCGACAATAATCCAACCATGGATTCGCCAAGAGTTACATCAGGCAGTCACCCCTACCGTACTTCACACCGTCTTCGGATGCGTCCACCAACTAACGCATTAAGCCATCCGACTTGCAATTCTTAGGAAATCGAGGAAACACCGACGATCCCTCAGCTGTAACGGAATATCAAGAGCATTTTGAACCTGGATAAAAAAATGGCTAACGGGATAACTTCGGGCGTTAGCCCGAATATATATATATACCCTATTTCTGCAGGAGACCAGAAGCTGGGCTACTTACAAGAACAATCCAAATGGCTTGATAAAAATGAGACCCTCCAGCAAGGCGACCTCGTTCTTGTCAAGAATGTACTGAGTCAAACAACTCAACGGCCACTTGCGTGCATTATGACTTCACTCAGGTAATAATGATCTGCCTCGGGTTGCTACTATTTGAACGAGAACTTTAAAGCTAACCAGGCCGATCTATCATCTGATCTGCTTTTCCGTTAACGGGGTTCCTGCATCTGAGAACGTGACCCAGTAGTAGAGGAGGTGACCACAGTATATTCGATAACATCACCTCATCAAGTCATCATGGCAAAAAGTCAGACTTCAATGTGTTCGACGACTTGACATCTCTTGAATTATAAGACTCTTTCGAAGAGATAATATTAAACTTCGGAATTTTATTTACATTGCATTACCATTACTTAATTATGATAATTATTTTTATTCTATCACTTGGAATTAGGCCTGCTGTTTATTTTAAATTAATATTACGACGCGCTGTTCGAAGAGCGCGTCGTAATGTGTAATCGAATTGACTTCCTGATCAATTCAAGGAGGGCGGTATGTTCGTGCAAGTTGCATGTTTTTGGTTACATTACGAAGAATGTTTGTTTTTGCGGGGAATTAACCGCGACTGTGTTACTTTTTTAAAATAAAACACGAAGATCGCCTCCCTATAAATTATTGGGCTCTTATTCTCGTCGTAACAAATTAGTTAGTCTTTTAAAAAATTCAAGATGTGCTCAACGCGCTTCTGCTGGAAGATACGAATAATTGTCAGAAACATCGCTTTCCGACAGATCCTTCTCATGGGAATGTTATAGCTGCCACCCGACACGGAAAACTCTGAAAACTTCGATTGGAAAAGGCGCAAACTAGAAATAAAATAAATAATTTATCATAGAAACAAATAAATAATAATATTTATAAATTAGAAAGGAAAAGCATAACTAAACATTCGATCATTTTGAAAAGAATTTTTAACATTATAATTATTAATTCTGGATTCATTTCAAACGTAAAATTACTAGGTACCTAATAGGGAGTTCTATATACTTTTGCAATATTCTCGTATTGTAAAGTTTTTAAGAAGAGCTCTTTAAATATCAGATATAATTACTCACACGACATGTTCACTTTTGCCGTTTACTTTATTTATTTTCGTCGTTTGTTATGTAGAGCTGTTGCGTAACTTTTTTCCTTATTGGTTTTTTCAATAATTTAGTTAATGCATTTACTTACGTTTAAAAATAATTTTGGCTCTTTGTAATTGAAATATAAATTCGTAAGTAAATCAAATGTGTTTGAAAATTTGTATATTTGCATATATTCTCTTGATCTGTTGGGTCGTATAAATTTATTTTTATTATATTCTGTTCAATTAATTCTTGAATATATTTAATCTAAATCGGTTTCTTATCATTAACAGATATAATAAGTTATGTAAAATTACATTAGAATTTATTAGACTATTAATATAAGGGCGGATATAATATAATATTTTCTTATTAAGAGTTAATATTTGTAACATTAACTATTACACGTTAGATTTTCAAATCAAATTTATAAAAATTATTATAAATATATTTATAAAAATTATATATATATATATTTATAAAAATTATTTATTCTAAGCTTATATTATATTTTTTAACTTTTTATTAATTATATGTATATTTATTTTAGACTAAAATTATTTATTCAAACTATTTATACGATTGCTTTAAGTAGAAGAGCTATGCCCGTTCTGTCTTAATGTTAAAGGGTCTTATACCGGTTCTAACTCACTTTTTACCTACGTTTTATATGACAAATTAATAAATGAAAAATCTCACCGTTTTTTGACGAAATAAATTTGAACGGGCTAGTATACGTCGTATTTGTGAAGACAAGTTCTCCTGAAGTAATATGAAGGTTCAAGATCACTGACATCTAACAGGGTCGTATGATTTTATGTTAAGTTATAACTAATTTATAATAATTCAAATCAAATAAAACTATCTGAACAATATTTGTTAACAGATATCGAGATCCTCCACAGATTAATTGTAATATTGACTATAATTATTTTCAAATAATTTCTCAACTGGTTATGATTCGCAATTATTTCACTTGTAAAACATAGCTTGTTCATTAGATAAATTAGCATCTTGCCTTTGCTCATTAATTATAGAGACAAAAGTAATTATTCAACTAATCAGATAAACTTACCGATGAGGAAAGATGTTCTTCCTTATGGATTTGTTTTATCATATGATAGTTCAAAATCAACTAATTTACCTAATAAAGAACAGTTTTATAATAGGCTGAGTAATAGTTAAATGTACGACGATTAGAAGCACGCGACAAATGTGTGGAATACATTCAATATAAAAACTCTCGAAAAATATTTTATTTTACACTTAAAGACTGATGTAGTTTTTTTAATTGATATTTTTGAACAATTTGTAGATAATTGTCTAAACTAGGTATATAGGTTTGATCCAGCGCAATACTGTACTTCTCATGGTGTGACGTGGGCGGCAATGCTGTAGTTTACTAAAATCCAATTAAAATTGTTTACCGATATTGATATGCTATAATTTATTCGACATGGTATTAGAGATGATACGAGTCATTGTTTTAATCGCTATGCGAAGACAATTAATCACTGTATAAATGGGAATTATAAACCTCATAAAGAAAATAAGTATCTGATGTATTGTGAGGTTAATAATCTTTATGATTCGACAATGGCGTATGTCATTATATATTTTATATACGTCATATGTGCAGAACTCTTAAATTCATCGAAATGTGCGCAGCAGAATTTAATAAAAACTTTAAGCAACAAAAAGCGTTAAATAGTACATTATTGCGCAATAAAGCAAGTACCTATGCATGGACTACGTCCGACAAAAGTTCATAGAGTGCTAAAATTTTTACAGAAACCATAGTCAAAGATTATATAGATTTTAATATTGAAAAACTGAGAAGTATAAAATATGAATTTGAAAAAATACTTACTGAATTTTCACAGCAACTCAATATTCGATGGAAATCTCATTGCTGCGAAACTTTCAGAAACTGTTATAGATATTACAAAACGCACTTATGTTGAACTTCATATTTTAAATTTATCAAAAACATTAATAAATAGATTTCATTATGATTACACGAAGGATAGAGTAGATGAAAATTATAAATTATTATATACTGTATAATTGATATATATAAAACGATTTTAATGACTTTGATATATCAGACTATTCCAAGAATAGTCTGTTTAAATTACCGAAAGAAAACAAAAAGATTGTCGGTTTTATGAAAGATGAATTTGATGGAAAGAGTGAGTTTACAATTTTAAAAAGTAAAATGTATAGTTGAAATATCCATAACAAAAAAGTGATAAATATGGTTGAAGTTATGAAAGGATTAACATTAAATAATATCACATTTAATGATTATATGACAGGTCTGTTGAAAAATATAACTATTACACGTGAACAATGTAGTATTATGTCACGACTACTTATAATAAAAAGTGAAAAGCAGTATGAGATAATACAAAGTGCCTATGACGATGAACACCATCTACAATCTAGAAAAATATACATCACCATGGGAACACAATAGCATTATTCCAGAGAAATTCTTCGAGGATGATGAGGATGTGAGCAATGAACACGAGGAGAGAGTACAAAAAGTAGTGGAGAACCAATAGTATACAGAAAAGAATGCTGAAAGAGGGGACTTTTCTAATATAACAAAGGGGTTGTCTACAAAGCTGGAATCATTAGTAGGAGAGGGACTTTTACATAGGCCAATGCATGGATACATCACTCGTCTGAATATTCAGCACGGAAGGAGCAGCGACACTTAAGCTAAAGCAATAGTAGAAATCTGAATAATAATAAAAATTTAATTATTTTTCTCATAAACAAAATATTAATCAACCACTTTATATTACAGATGGATTTAATGCTTAACAAAGTATCATGTAAAACTTTCTTATCAACCAAGAAGCTTACCGAGTTGGAGAAAGAAACACCATACGTGATAACAATACCTAAATTAGAATTGAGCACTAAATATGGAATTAAAACTGTATTCCAACTTGAAGTTGATTTCCAAATATTGTTACCAAAGCGAATTTCAAATTTATTATATTTATCATATTGTAAATAGATTATAAGAAAAAAATTACAATAAATGATATAAAATATTTATGTATATTAATGTTTTTTTTCTTATTCTTACCACTAACAAATAATACACATTTAAAAAATTTTTGTTAATAAATTTTGTACATATTTAAATTTATATTTTCAGTACTTTCTTTTTAAAAAAAAAAACTTGCAAACGTTATCTCTTCTGATAGCAATTTTTTTTATTTACTCAACTATTATATGAACTATTGAATCCAAACCATTTTATATGTTAATTTCGTCGTCTTTTAAGAATTTTCTACAAGCTAAACATCTGAACGTTGAGTTTTTAGCAATCCACTACATAGAAGCCAATAACTATGGGTTGATCTTTATAATCCTTTGGACGTAATCCTTTAGATTTAGTATAATTTATAAAAGTTTTAAGTCATAATTTAAATAATCACTTTTTATCTTATCCAAAATATCTGTTATTTTTTCATTTCATTTCTTCATTTCTAAACGGAGTTATGACTGAAACTAAATTAATTCACTACATAGTTTGTTTCATGGGTACTGAAGCACTTTTCAGTTGCTTATTATCTAGTTCATATTGTTCATTGTATATTCCTTGAATCCGAGATCTGAGGTCCTCCATTAACTGTTGCCTTATCTATTGGACGTGCAAATATAGTAACACTCATTTTGAATCTAGTTAAAATTGTTGTGACTCTAGTATATACAAACAACTTCACGGCGTTCTTCCAGAGTAAAGTGAATAAGTTTCATTTGATGACGATCAACCAATTCGTTTGAATCATTTCAATAGGTATAATCTATAAACATTAAAAGGTTTCTTCTGTATATTTTATATTATGGTAGAATCCCTTTTTCATTCTTCAAAAAACTTGGAACGATAAAATTTACGAATTTTATACATTTCAATGCATTGATAGATTCATTTATTCATTCATTCTTTTATGAGGACTTGTTCCTTTGAGAATATTTTCATAATTCTCTAAATCATTCAAAGTAATAAACCGATTATTAGGTTCTTTTTGAAAAAGTAATTCTAGTGAGCCTTTAGTTTCAGGATAAATAAACTCATTTCTAAAGTTTCCTTGAATGAATCACTCTCATTACAAATACCGGTTAGTTGAGTCATTAGTGGTTCAACTATTCGTTTGAATACATCATCTAAATTTTTTCAGCACTGACCCAACCATATTTTAAAATTTTACATTTACGTCTAATCGCATCTTGTGCTTTACTGAGCTGATCAAGTATATATTTAACCTCCTGGTACTCAGCCATTTTAAGCTTCTAATTTGGAAGATAAACAGTACTACCTACACTGTACGTGTAATATTCATAGTAAAACAGTTAAAACCCTTTCTATACCTACCATTATTTATTAATTGATCTTTATCAATTACAATAAAATTATGTTTATAATTATTCCAATATTTTATAGATAAATTTTAAACTGTTCGCAAGGCTTAAATTTACAATTTGCATAAATAAAAAGGAATCAACATTCCTATCTCTTCCGATACAAAAGATGCTCTGACAATATTTCTTTTCACAAACTGTCATCAAATTTCATAATTGAGTTAGGAAGAACATTATTTGGTAGTACTACAGTAAGGTTGCTAAATGGAAAATATTGTACTTCATTCACAAATTATAAAAGTTTTTCGAATTATATTTATTTTTACTTTGAGTAAGCATTTACATTTTCAAGTCTAAGTCCATTAAAGTGTGTTATGAATACTAATAGACTATTATATTTACCACAATTAGATGATCCACAGAATTCAGCTTGAAAACTATCCGAAAGCAGCTTTTCTTGCAGATTTATTTTTTCTTTTATTCTATGAAAGAATTAAAAATTCTCAATTTCCAACTTGAGCTCTCAAATTCCAAACTGTTGATTGTATAACTTTTAAATTAAAACTGATAGTAAAGTATAAATAACAAGTATTTATATATTCGAGTATCATTTATATTTTAAATTTCAAATCATACTCATTCCACGCATACGAAAATGTGGTAGTAGTGTTATTAATAAATTCATGATAAAGTACCTACCGAATTATGCATATCTGAATATCAATAATTGTCAGACTGGCACTAAACTAGTTAAACGTTTGCACATGCTGATTTAGGAATTCTTTTATGGTGATAGAATTCTTTTGATGGAGCGCGCGAAGAGCATGATATAGCTGACGCAAAAAATCCTAACGATAGATAGGGTTAAAGTGTTTCAGACAGGAATTTAGTTGATAAAGCTTTGCAAAGGACCAAGAACAAAGTATTGGTAAGAAAGCTGCAGCCTACGTTGTAACTAATTCCATTAATCTTCAGTTTAAAATAGACATGGGAATAAAGTACAAGCCTCAAAAAATATAAAAGAAATATACTTCAACTATTAATACGACCATTAAAGCTACATAAATATTAATACTACTTAGTAGAAGTTTACGAAAAGTGATTTCTTCAACGCTATAAGAAAAAAAAATGTGACATCTGCCATTACTACTTGTGTACAACTTGTACAATGACTAGAAGTCGGCTTTAGAAACTCTCAACGTACACTTGCCAATGCTCTAGTATTTGAAAATTATTGTACCCCGGGTCGACAAAACAATGTCATGGAGGTTTGGAAATAGTTTCCTGCGTATGAGATCCTTAATTTATCCTATCACTTAGAGTTAGACTTTCGAATCGTGCAAAGCAACATTAAGAAGAATTTTTGGCAAATTTATTTCTTTTATTTACCGACAAGAGACAAGTAAATTAATCCTACGTCATTTTGAGAAAGTATCATACTTCTAATATAAAGAAATATAATTATTTGTTAGAGATTTAAAAATGTGACGCTTTAATTAAGCAAGACTACATTAGCTGGTAACTGTATTAAAATATCGAATAACTATGTAATATTTTTTCCACTTTATTCTTTCGCGGCATAATAATGCTTTTCTTCTTAACGAGAAAAGGAGATTTAGATCGATGACACTAATAAATATTGCTTTATTAAAGCGAGTTCGATGTTTTTTAATTTCTTCTCTTGCCTTCTTCTTTTGGTAGCAGCGTGGTCCTTCATGCTTCCTAGCTGTCCCGGCCTGGACAGCTGAATTTGTTCGTAACATATTCGCGGCACTTCTCTCTGCACGACAGGTTTTCTTACGGAACTAATGTCGGTAAAAATATTTTACATATTACAATGTTTGGGACGCTTTCTTATTAACGGTGCTTCCTCTTCGTACAGAGGGAGTTTTAATCTTATTTTCGGGAAGAGACTTGAGATCAGACCGTACAAAGGCTGCAGCCGCCAACAACGAGTTACTTATTTAATCGGCGAAACTTACTGGCTGCTGCGATAGGCCGGAAGCTTCTTGGCTTTTCCTTCTCGTTGAAGCTCAGCCTAGGGAGTTGCCTGGTACGACGCTAGAACGCCGCACCCCGAACGGTGTCGATACTTGGCCATCCGACACTCTTATTCCCCTTCCTCAAAGAGGCTTTTCCTCCTGTCGTTTCTTTACGCCGCCTAATAGAGGGATGCTTCCCTACTCATAATTCTGCCGCGGTGCGAGTTTGTCGGCAGAGGGCCATACGCAGCTGAGACTCCTTACTCCGTACTCAAACTCTCACTCATGCACTTCACTTAGTCCGGGGCTGATGCTTGCTCGGGAAACTACTAGGAAACACACTGCAGAGAGCGACATTTTGCTTTTGCCTCTTTCTCTTACCCGCGATAGTTGGCTACAGACTCTCGCAACGAGCGTTCCCGTTGCAACTAATAATATTTTAAAGCATTCTTTGAAAATAAATTTTTAGAAAATCTGACAATGTAGAAACAAGTATCTACATCTCAACTGCTATTAAATTAGCACAAAACTTATTCACGTGTAAAAAAATCATTACTTCATTTAATAAAATTTTTAGTATCGAATGGTTTACATATTGATTAAAAACAATATCAATAGTAATCTAACTTTATGAGCAATTAATTACCAGCTTCTAACAGTAGAGCTTATAACCAAAAATTATTAATTACAATATATATATATATATATACAATAATTGTATAATAAAATTGTATTACAGCTTAAACCTTTGAATAAATTACATTAAACGTAGTTTTTGTTTTTCAAAAATTATTTATCGTGTTTTTCATCGAATAAACTGAAAAAACTCTTGATCTGGACCAAAATTATTATGAGAGCGACATAATTCATTAATTCAGCAACTTGAGTCTTAGGTGTTCAAGATATTTTAAAATAATGATTTAACATGAGTTATTGTATTTTTATTGTGAAACAAAAACAAGGTGTTACAAATATTACTCTTTTTGAAGCAATTCACAAACTTTTATTACTATTCTGTTATCCATATTTGCTATAAAAGTCATAAGATAATTTAGTGTATGATTAACTAAATAAAAAATATAAATTTAACGTATTGATTCAACTGGTAAGTTTTCTATGCAAGAAAAGAGTCTGTATATTTTAATTGCGTTAATATAAATTTTACGATTTTAAGTTATAAAATCATCCACGATAAACTCAAATCTCTCTAACTAAAAATTTATTTATGATTGACTTACTTGTCTGTTACTAAATTCATGCTTATATAATAATATACGTCAGAAAAGTAATAATACGTGACTATATGATTATTAACCTTATGTTACTATTTTCTCCGTTATTTACAAAAGTAATATTAACTTGACAAAATTTAAATTTTAAAATTACTGTAAGAAATTTGGAAAGGATTATACAGGAATGAACAAATCATATACATTAATCAACTAAAAAACGAAGCGCATACTATATTCAAAGATATATGTTCTTATTTCAATAAGAAAACTACTGAGATCATGAAATCAAACTAATGAATTACTGAATTTGTAAATTAAACATCTAAAACAATAAAATTATTGTCATTTCTATAAAAATTTATATAAAAATACTTTCATAAAAACTTTTATATAAAAAAATGTTAATAACACATTAATTGTAAGAGATTAGAAAAAAAGGAAGCGAACGAAGAAATTGAATTATCAAGGAATATTACGTATATTAGGCTATTTTAAACTCTAAGTAGATTTCCACGTTATTACTTAGATATTTATATACTTTCCTGATATAGGTGTGACAATAAAATTAAGTAATCTACTTAATGCTGTCTCTTAGGTATCTTTAAGTGTAATACTCATCAGAAAAGGTGTTATAAGGTGCGACTTGGCGATTGTTTTAATTTATCGTATTTATGGTTCGATTTTCAGGAACCATTACTAATTAATCTTTTTTCAAATATATATATCAGCCCAAATGGCGCAACATGCTTTTTTATATATTATATGTATTATTATATTAATACAGGTTTGAATTTTATATTACTTTCAATACATTCCTTTCAATACCAAAAAATTTTTTATTTATTAAATTTTCGTTCTGAAGATAACCTGGAATTTACTTTTTATATATACATATTCTAATTACTAGTTTCTTTTATTTATATATTTTATCATAGATTTATCTTTATTAGAATTATATCAGTACGACTTATAAATGTTCTCAATTCTCGATATAAATGCAAATACGAACATATATCTTGTAAATGTAATCGTTACATTAATGAATAAAAATACTTCTTTTTAATCGTGCAATGCAAATAATAAAAACTGTCTAATTAAGTAAATATTACGTAACCATTATTTACTTTTTTATATCTGAACTAGTTCTATAAATTTAGCTTCTTCGATAATCTACTAACAATCATCAAAATGTCTTTAAAAATTCTAACTTTATTAATTCTTGTGATAAACTACGGTATGTTAATATTTATTTTTTATCTAACCATTCTCATATTATTTAACAGTTTCATTTTATTACTTATTTTACCAAGCAATATTTTCTAATACAGGAAACAATATTACAATAATTGCCTATAATTTATATTTAAAATTTATTTGGAATTAAATTTTTCCAAAATCTATTTTCTATTATCTAAATCTATATTCTAAATCTATTATTAAATAAAAAGCTATTTTCAGTCAAGCTTTTTTTATGCCGATAGATATTGTTAGTATTCGTTATGATGATTCAATAATATGAAATCAATATTTCCGTTATAGAAAAACAACCTAACCAATATTTATTATTTAAACGTTGAATTTATTTTTTTTACATAAATTATTACTAATAATGTTTTAGTTTATGGTAAACAAGAAAGGATTATAGGTGGTTCGTATGCACAAAGATATGATTTTCCATACCAAGCAGTATTGAAACGTATTAGTGATAATGTCATCATATGCGGTGGTGCAATTATAAGTCAGAATCATATCCTCACAGCGGCTCACTGTGTAGACGAATACTCGGTTCTACGTAACAATTTGAAGATTAGTTTAGGAAGCTTCAATGAGACTCACCTATTTACGGCTGAACATTTTCCACGTCATATTATGATACATTCTGGATATGTGAGAGGTCTTCCTGACGAACTGTCACATAAAAATGACATCGCTGTTATTAGAGTATGAAAAATTAATTAAAATAATTTAATTTTGTAAAATTTCATAGCATATTCGGCTTTATTTTAAACGATAAACTTATTGGGTATCTACAGAGAGTTTCGAACATATTCATAAAATTTTCGTTAAGCAAAGTACTTAATAAGAGCTCCTTAAATGTCAGATACAATTACTCATGTTCACATATGCTTCAAATATTTATTTGTATAATGTTGATTGCCATGTAGAGTTCTTGTATAACTTTCTTCCTTATTGATCTTCTCAGTAAGGAATGAAGTTTTCGCATTTACTTATGTTTAGAAATAGCTTTGGCTCTTATTAATCCAAATATCAATGAATAAGTAAATCAAATGAGTTTCAAAATATTATTTTTGAGCGTTGGCTAATTGTGCTTTTACGTTTAAAATGAATTTATTTTATATTACATTTCATGAATTTTTAAACATGTTTAATCTCAAATGATTTCTTAGCTTTTTTTAATATAATATTTTAAGTTAAATTAAATTAGAGCGTATCACAATGTTGAGTCAACATACGGTTTTTCTTATGCACAGACAATATTGATAACGTTAATATATATATTAATTTCATTTGTTAGATTTTTAAATTGTAATCCGTAAATTTGTGATTTTATTCCATGTAAATAATGTTGAATTTTCAGACTCGTGAAAAAATTGACTTTGATCAGTACCAAAACCCTATTCTATTACCAGATAGAAACATTCAGTATGGTATATATGCTAAACATAGTGGTTGGGGATCAGTAGCGTATCCAATGTTATCTTTTCCATATATACTACAAACAGTTGAAATGGAAATAATGTATCCTATTGCTTGTCAAAAAAAAGTTCCAATCGATCTTCGTGGTGATCAATTTTGTGCATTTAAGGCTGAAGGAATTGGTCCATGTGTTGTAAGTTTCAATTAATTGATATTCCTTATTAATTTTATACGACCTTACATTTTGTTTTTAGTATATTTATGAAAAAACTTAATTCATAAGAAAGACAATTGGATTAGTATAAAAAAAAAATTAATGTTTTAAAATATAAGCCAATGCACTGTATTTTTCAAGTTAATTCTTTTATTATTTATTTTATAATCTTCTTTTTTTTTCTTTTTGAGTAATTATACCATTAACTAGGAAATGAATATTAACACAAAGTGATGTATAGTTAAGTTTGCAGTTTTAAATTCTGTGAGCAACAATATTATTCCAATTTTACAGGGCGATGGTGGAAATCCATTAGTTAAAGATAACAAAGTAATAGGTATATTTTCCATGAGTTATTTATGTGCTTCTGGTGTACCGGATATATATACTAACGTTTATGCACACATACCGTTTATTACATCGGCAATTTCTACATAAGAATCTCACACACGTATAGAAATATATCACATATTTGTATAAATATAAATATTAATGTTATATTTGTAATGAATAAACAATTTTACTTTCTAAATAATATGCTTACTTTTTTAATTGATCCTTAAGTCTTATGTGTATGTAATGAAAAAATTATTGATTTAATTAAATATTATTTGCGAATAGCGGATATATCCGTTTTTGAAAAATAAATTTTGATAATTTAAATTATTTATTATATTCTAATAATTCATTTATTATCATATATCTATAATTCACTTAACTATTCATAACGTGAAACATCCATCATACAATAGTGATCAG
Source organism: Wiebesia pumilae (assembly GCA_018907045.1). Taxonomy (NCBI): domain Eukaryota; kingdom Metazoa; phylum Arthropoda; class Insecta; order Hymenoptera; family Agaonidae; genus Wiebesia; species Wiebesia pumilae. The sequence continues at coordinate 184,268 of JACCHZ010000066.1, read as the reverse complement.
CAATCTTATCCGATTATTATATCATTTTAATTTAGTAAATGTTGAAACAAGATAGCAATGCATATATATTTTTTCTAGATGTGGCGGATTGCATGGCGCGAGCCGCTGTAACATTTTTTGTGTGCTTTAATTGGACCTAATGTATATGTGTGTAAGTGCGTCACATACAGCGAGTGAGAGTAGCCATGCAGCCCCAATTCATAATGGAATATAAGTGCGTACACGACTCGACTCATCGTCATTTTGAAAAATGACCAGTGCACCCTATCCTGGGCGAATTATTTCGGGCCCATTTCTCTCCTCTGGGTTACAGTTCCGATGAACTTCGTCCAGATCGCGTCGGAATGCGATCTTACCGGTGAACCACGTGTTTCAGGTAAGTATGTGTAAACTTTATCGTAGGTTTAGTTTCTGCCGTGTTCTTAGGTTAAGATTACTTATTGAGTTCTTAGATTACGTGCGTGTATTGCGTCATTTTATGGGAATATTTCGTAATAGTACACCATCGCAAGCTTGTTAAATTTCTTTATTATTAGATTATTAATATTAGTTAAATACGCAAAATTTCTTTCAAGATAAATAAAAAAATAAACGAGAAAATCATTACGATAATAATTATTCATAGCAGAAAAAATATCAAATACTACTTTTACGAGATACGTATTATTTTTGAAGGCAGTTATACTAAGTTCATTGAGCAAATTCAACACACGATGTTTCGTTAAAATAGATGGTAACAACAGTCTTTGAATGCTTACTTAACAATCTATTAAATTTTCAAGTGAAAAACTATGGATTCCATAGTTCCATAGATTTTCGCTTTTCTAGTAATTTGAAAAAAAATGAATTCAATTTGTTCATATGATTTTAAAGCTTCTACTTCTTTTTTCATACATTTTAACAAATAATAATGTTGAATTATTTAATTGAATCGAATCTCAATTTGTTTTTGTCTTTTGGTGGAACAGTCGAGTATTTGTTTTCCATCATATTAATTGCCAGAAAAGTCTCGTAAAGAGTAGTCTTATTTTTTCTGACTCTATAAATGCTTTTCTTTTTATGACATATTTTGGTCCTTCAAGCCAGATGAACGTAATTGTGTGAGTGGAATTACAAGCATTTGAAAATAAAGTGCAGTGAAAGAAAATATCGAAACTTTAAAGAATTCAAGTTTGGAAATAAAATACAGTGAATCGGAAAGCATCGAAATAAAAAAAGTTTAAGTAATTTGACATTGCTAAAATTTCAAACATTGAAAGAATCAAAATAAATTATGGAAATTCAAACTCGAGTAAATTCAAAAAATTCAAACAATAGTAAATGTATTCTTAACCAATTTGAAGCAATTTAAGACAAAATTGAAGCATCGTCAAGAGAAATCGATGAAGAATCGGAATATTTTGCAATTATATATTACAGAAAGATAAGTCGCGCAACTCAAATGTTAAAAAAAAATTCAAACAATGATGAAACAATAATAAATGATAATACTAGCAATGACAACGTTCAGTATTACAGTAAAAATATTCGTCTACCAAATATGGAATTAGTCACTTCTAATGGATCGTACGAAAAATGGCTAGAGTTTCGCAATTCTTTTCAATCCTTGATACGTAATAGGAAATATTTTTCAGATTAGAACAGATTAGAACATTCAGATTAGTACAGAAGCTGCATTATCTAAGATCATATTCTAAGTAGCTTCTGTTACAAATTCGCTATAAAGCACAACGTAAAATTATTACGTTGTTTGTGATTTACTATAGGCGCAATAGGTACCGAAATTCAGCTACCAATTCTGTTTCTTATTGATATAAAAAATAAATATGGACGAAACATCGCAACAATTTTGCAAATATTAGGAGAATGGATGCAATCGAATTTTAGGACTAAAAGACTCGCGAGTTTGCTTTAAATTAAATGCAAAAAAATAAATACTCCTGTGGAAGGACTAAATTCGATGAAAACATAAATAAAAAATTCTGTTAAGACGAGGATATTTTCGAAATCAAGTAAACATTGTACAACATTAGAATTTTTATTATTATCGCATGTGTATTATAATTTACCGAGGAAATTTATTGATAAAAGGCACATTGAACTTTGAAAATATATTACGTTAACCGACTCAGAGTTTTATAAATCTTCCGAGATTGATGCCTTAATAGGAACAGAACTCATTTATAATTTATTTTGTGTAGGACAAATAGAAGTAAACGAATACGCCGCGAAATTCACAGAAACAGGATTAGGTTGGTTAATTGCGAGTAAGATTGGCAGTCAGATTCATAGAAAAACCAAAAATGGCTTTCTATTAAATGAAGTACCAAGATTTTGAGAAATGTAGCAAATTTCAGAAAAATGGTTTTTATCGAAAGAAGAAACACAGGTTGAAAAACATTATATGGAAAGAACGCGTCATAATCCGATTAAAGATAGATGTGTAGTAATTTATATACTATTTTAAATAGTATAAATTATTAGTAATTTATACTATTTTAAAAACTCAGCGAGTCGTATTGAATGGCGCATCAAAGATTTTTGGCAATGGAGTGACGTTCAAGTCGCTAGCAAAACCTAAAAGTTAAATACAATAAATTTATACGTGAATACGTCAATTTAAAATAAGTGAAGAACTTTCAAATAATGAAAGTAGCTGTGGTTGCTTCATGACATATCACCCTGTAATAAAAAATTCAAGCCACACGATAATATTGTGAATTGTCTTTGAAGCATCGGTTAAATCAAACACCGGAATTTCACTATATAATAGTTTACAAGTCGTTCCAGTATTCCAACGAGATATTTTCAATATATTGTTAAGATTTCAAACGCACGAGTATGTCATTACTGCAGATATTGGAAAACGTATCGGCAAATTCTCGTTGATGGACGCGACGCAAATAATGAAAATTATTATTTCGGGAAAATGAGACGGAGTCTGTAAAAATTTACCGCACAAATACTATCGCTTATGGCATACGAACTGTTTTTCAATTAGGGGATGACGTATGAAAGAATTTTCCGATGATTTCAAAAATTATTAAGAAAGATTTTTACGTCCATGATTTGTTGACTGGACTGATAGAAACTGCGAAACTACGATTAAAATTCGAAACGAGTTAATACAATTTATGAATAAGAAGGTTTTCATTGCGTGAGTGATCATCAAATGATACAAGAATAATTCAATCTTTACCATCTGAGATTGAAAACATTGATTTATGTAACAAGAATGAAACACAAGGAATTTTGGGAACTCAGTTGAATGCAACAAACGTTGTTTCGACTTACAAGATTGAAGGAATTCACAAGGTCAGGACAACAAAGCGTAGCATTTTATATGACATTGTGTATCTTTATCATAGCGTAGATTTTTTAGGACTAATAAGTAATACCAGGAAACTCGCTGCCTTACTCAAACTTTTTAAAGGCTAAGGCAATGAAAAATTGCTCCTACCAAATTCCGCGAGTGAAAAAGCGCGAATGAGAAAGTCCTCATACGCGAAAGGCGTATAAAATAGCGAAAAAGCATGGATCGGGACAGTTGGCGGGCGATGAATTCTCGTCGCGTCAATGCAACCTCTGGGTGCTCAGGGTAACCTAAATAATCTTTCGACTATCGGGTGCTAGGGATACCTTTGAAGCGCTCACAACGTAAAGCTCAGCCTTTTAGTTCGCTCTCTCGAGGTATTTTCTGTAGCGGGTGTAGTCGTTCGACTCGCCCGACCTCGAGTTGTCTCAGACGCTCGTCCTCTCGTACGCAGCCTTTTGAGTGGGTGTCTAATACCTTCCGCTTATAAAACTGCCCGTACAAATGCCCACGTTTCTAGCCCTGCTCGAAAGTTTCGATTCTCGCGGTGCTCGGAGGTTTCTCGATGTCGTAGAGGTTTTGTTTCTCGTTTCGCGGGATAAAGCGCTTGTAATAAGGCGAAACTACTACGCTCACAACTCTGCAAAACTTATGTAGATAATCAGTTAGGTTTTTCTGCTAGACAATAAATCCTGACAATTTTAGTCTTAAATAATAATAATAATTACGATAAAATTTAGGCTTATAGTTTATTTCGCGATTGGCCATTATTCAAGTAAACTTGAAATAGTGTGCTAACCGCGATAATTTACGTTAAAGTATTTCACGAGAATAAATCAATTTCTTTTCATTGTTAAATCACGCATAACTGAATTCATTCAACTTGTTTCGTCTTTCGTCCGACCTTGAGCTTTCCAAAAAACCACGGACAAGGTAAATGAAAAAATTGAACCGACGGCATCAAATAAGGAAAGTAAGTATAAGATTTAAACTAAAGGAGAAAACCAGCACAAAAATAATAACGTTAATAATACGATAATATATTAACACGGATAACATTGGGATAAATAACGACAAATAACAAGTTATATTACAACTGCTTTAAGTATTTTAGATATTTAAGATTTAACTTGTCGACGATGGACTGTGTCACTCTTATAAATATGCTGGTCCAGTTCGAGATGTTCTTATGATTATTCAATAAAAAAACGTGAATGATTACCTTTGAAGAGCAAAAATATATTCATCAAAATTTATTTTAGGTTTAATCTGTAAATGAAAGATTGATATACAAACTAAATTTTTACATGTTTTTGAAAGCAGACAAATAATTTACCCTGTACTTTTCAATATGATAAATTATTTTAAAATTCAGGACGAAGAGTTAAATGAGGTTTAATAATGAAAGGTTAAAATAAATCAATATTTTTATATAAGAAACCGATAATGTAGATGAAGAGTATCGTATAATAGATGTTTGAACTTATGAACAATTAAGAAAAAATCAAGAAGTATAATACCACAACAATCATACGAACCACTTAAATATAATAAATACATATTAATTATGTTACATTACATTAACTGTTGATTATGTTTATGAAACAATTAACAAAGTAAATATATTTTTAGATAGTAAACTTGTTCATTCGTTACACATAAATAAAGTTTAATATTTATGTGAATATATAATATATTTCACTATCTTAAATTTTTGAAATTTTTATACTTCCATTGCCGATGTAATGAACGTCAGGTGTGCATATACGTTAGTATATATATCCGGTAAACCAGAAGCACATAAATAACTCATGGAAAATATGCCTATTACTTTGTTATCTTTAACTAATGGATTTCCACCATCGCCCTGTAAAATTGGAATAATATTGTTGCTCACAGTATATAAAACTGAAAACTTAATTATAAATCACTTTGTGTTAATATTCATTTACTAGTTAATAGTATAATTACTCAAAAGTAAAAGAAAAATAAAGAATATAAAATAAATAATGAAAGAATTAACTTGAAAAATACAGTGCATTGGCTTATATTTTAAAACATCAATTTTATTTTTATACTAATGGAGTTGTCTTTGTTATGAATTAAGTTTTTTAATAAAAAGTTGTTTTTCTATACTAAATATACTGAAAGTAAAATAAAAGGCCGTATAAAATTAAAAAGGAATATCAATTAATGGAAACTTACAAAACATGGACCAATTCCTTGAGCCTTAAATGTACATAACTGATCATCCTGAAGATCGATTGGGACACTTAATTGACAATCATGAAAATACATAATCATCATACGAACAGAAATTAGTCTATGAGGATAAGTAATCGTTGGATACGATATTGATCCCCAGCCACTAAGTTTAGCAACCACTCGATATTGAATGTTGCGATCTGGAAGTTGTATCAAATTTTGATACCTCTGGAAGATAATATCTACACGGGTCTGGAAATTTAACATTATTTATTGATTAATGGAATATGATAAAAGTTCATTTTACATTATTTAACATTAAAAACATTTTAAAATTCATTGGACTTAGTTATTCATTGATATTTGGATTAATAAGAGCCAAAGCTATTTCTAAACATAAGTAAATGCGAAAACTTCATTCCTTACTGAGAAGATCAATAAGGAAGAAAGTTATACAAGAACTCTACATGGCAATCAACATTATACAAATAAATATTTGAAGCATATGTGAACATGAGTAATTGTATCTGACATTTAAGGAGCTCTTATTAAGTACTTTGCTTAACGAAAATTTTATGAATATGTTCAAAACTCTCTGTAGAAAACCAGTAAGTTTATCGTTTAAAATAAAGCCGAATATGCTATGTAATTTTACAAGATTAAATTATTTTAATTAATTTTTCATACTCTAATAACAGCGATGTCATTATAATGTGACCGTATCTCAGGAAGACCTCTCACATATTCGGGATGAATGATAATATGATATGGAATATATTCTGATGTAAATAAGTGAGTCTCATTGAAGCTTCCTAAACTAATCTTCAAATTGTTACGGAGAACCGAGTATTCGTCTACACAGTGAGCCGCTGTGAGGATATGATTCTGACTTATAATTGCACCACCGCATATGATGACATTATCACTAATACGTTTCAATACTGCTTGGTATGGAAAATCATATCTTTGTGCATACGAACCACCTATAATCCTTTCTTGTTTACCATAAACTAAAACATTATTAGTAATAATTTATGTAAAAAAAATAAATTCAACGTTTAAATAATAAATATTGGTTAGGTTGTTTTTCTATAACGGAAATATTGATTTCATATTATTGAATCATCATAACGAATACTAACAATATCTATCGGCATAAAAAAAGCTTGACTGAAAATAGCTTTTTATTTAATAATAGATTTAGAATATAGATTTAGATAATAGAAAATAGATTTTGGAAAAATTTAATTCCAAATAAATTTTAAATATAAATTATAGGCAATTATTGTAATATTGTTTCCTGTATTAGAAAATATTGCTTGGTAAAATAAGTAATAAAATGAAACTGTTAAATAATATGAGAATGGTTAGATAAAAAATAAATATTAACATACCGTAGTTTATCACAAGAATTAATAAAGTTAGAATTTTTAAAGACATTTTGATGATTGTTAGTAGATTATCGAAGAAGCTAAATTTATAGAACTAGTTCAGATATAAAAAAGTAAATAATGGTTACGTAATATTTACTTAATTAGACAGTTTTTATTATTTGCATTGCACGATTAAAAAGAAGTATTTTTATTCATTAATGTAACGATTACATTTACAAGATATATGTTCGTATTTGCATTTATATCGAGAATTGAGAACATTTATAAGTCGTACTGATATAATTCTAATAAAGATAAATCTATGATAAAATATATAAATAAAAGAAACTAGTAATTAGAATATGTATATATAAAAAGTAAATTCCAGGTTATCTTCAGAACGAAAATTTAATAAATAAAAAATTTTTTGGTATTGAAAGGAATGTATTGAAAGTAATATAAAATTCAAACCTGTATTAATATAATAATACATATAATATATAAAAAAGCATGTTGCGCCATTTGGGCTGATATATATATTTGAAAAAAGATTAATTAGTAATGGTTCCTGAAAATCGAACCATAAATACGATAAATTAAAACAATCGCCAAGTCGCACCTTATAACACCTTTTCTGATGAGTATTACACTTAAAGATACCTAAGAGACAGCATTAAGTAGATTACTTAATTTTATTGTCACACCTATATCAGGAAAGTATATAAATATCTAAGTAATAACGTGGAAATCTACTTAGAGTTTAAAATAGCCTAATATACGTAATATTCCTTGATAATTCAATTTCTTCGTTCGCTTCCTTTTTTTCTAATCTCTTACAATTAATGTGTTATTAACATTTTTTTATATAAAAGTTTTTATGAAAGTATTTTTATATAAATTTTTTATAGAAATGACAATAATTTTATTGTTTTAGATGTTTAATTTACAAATTCAGTAATTCATTAGTTTGATTTCATGATCTCAGTAGTTTTCTTATTGAAATAAGAACATATATCTTTGAATATAGTATGCGCTTCGTTTTTTAGTTGATTAATGTATATGATTTGTTCATTCCTGTATAATCCTTTCCAAATTTCTTACAGTAATTTTAAAATTTAAATTTTGTCAAGTTAATATTACTTTTGTAAATAACGGAGAAAATAGTAACATAAGGTTAATAATCATATAGTCACGTATTATTACTTTTCTGACGTATATTATTATATAAGCATGAATTTAGTAACAGACAAGTAAGTCAATCATAAATAAATTTTTAGTTAGAGAGATTTGAGTTTATCGTGGATGATTTTATAACTTAAAATCGTAAAATTTATATTAACGCAATTAAAATATACAGACTCTTTTCTTGCATAGAAAACTTACCAGTTGAATCAATACGTTAAATTTATATTTTTTATTTAGTTAATCATACACTAAATTATCTTATGACTTTTATAGCAAATATGGATAACAGAATAGTAATAAAAGTTTGTGAATTGCTTCAAAAAGAGTAATATTTGTAACACCTTGTTTTTGTTTCACAATAAAAATACAATAACTCATGTTAAATCATTATTTTAAAATATCTTGAACACCTAAGACTCAAGTTGCTGAATTAATGAATTATGTCGCTCTCATAATAATTTTGGTCCAGATCAAGAGTTTTTTCAGTTTATTCGATGAAAAACACGATAAATAATTTTTGAAAAACAAAAACTACGTTTAATGTAATTTATTCAAAGGTTTAAGCTGTAATACAATTTTATTATACAATTATTGTATATATATATATATATATATTGTAATTAATAATTTTTGGTTATAAGCTCTACTGTTAGAAGCTGGTAATTAATTGCTCATAAAGTTAGATTACTATTGATATTGTTTTTAATCAATATGTAAACCATTCGATACTAAAAATTTTATTAAATGAAGTAATGATTTTTTTACACGTGAATAAGTTTTGTGCTAATTTAATAGCAGTTGAGATGTAGATACTTGTTTCTACATTGTCAGATTTTCTAAAAATTTATTTTCAAAGAATGCTTTAAAATATTATTAGTTGCAACGGGAACGCTCGTTGCGAGAGTCTGTAGCCAACTATCGCGGGTAAGAGAAAGAGGCAAAAGCAAAATGTCGCTCTCTGCAGTGTGTTTCCTAGTAGTTTCCCGAGCAAGCATCAGCCCCGGACTAAGTGAAGTGCATGAGTGAGAGTTTGAGTACGGAGTAAGGAGTCTCAGCTGCGTATGGCCCTCTGCCGACAAACTCGCACCGCGGCAGAATTATGAGTAGGGAAGCATCCCTCTATTAGGCGGCGTAAAGAAACGACAGGAGGAAAAGCCTCTTTGAGGAAGGGGAATAAGAGTGTCGGATGGCCAAGTATCGACACCGTTCGGGGTGCGGCGTTCTAGCGTCGTACCAGGCAACTCCCTAGGCTGAGCTTCAACGAGAAGGAAAAGCCAAGAAGCTTCCGGCCTATCGCAGCAGCCAGTAAGTTTCGCCGATTAAATAAGTAACTCGTTGTTGGCGGCTGCAGCCTTTGTACGGTCTGATCTCAAGTCTCTTCCCGAAAATAAGATTAAAACTCCCTCTGTACGAAGAGGAAGCACCGTTAATAAGAAAGCGTCCCAAACATTGTAATATGTAAAATATTTTTACCGACATTAGTTCCGTAAGAAAACCTGTCGTGCAGAGAGAAGTGCCGCGAATATGTTACGAACAAATTCAGCTGTCCAGGCCGGGACAGCTAGGAAGCATGAAGGACCACGCTGCTACCAAAAGAAGAAGGCAAGAGAAGAAATTAAAAAACATCGAACTCGCTTTAATAAAGCAATATTTATTAGTGTCATCGATCTAAATCTCCTTTTCTCGTTAAGAAGAAAAGCATTATTATGCCGCGAAAGAATAAAGTGGAAAAAATATTACATAGTTATTCGATATTTTAATACAGTTACCAGCTAATGTAGTCTTGCTTAATTAAAGCGTCACATTTTTAAATCTCTAACAAATAATTATATTTCTTTATATTAGAAGTATGATACTTTCTCAAAATGACGTAGGATTAATTTACTTGTCTCTTGTCGGTAAATAAAAGAAATAAATTTGCCAAAAATTCTTCTTAATGTTGCTTTGCACGATTCGAAAGTCTAACTCTAAGTGATAGGATAAATTAAGGATCTCATACGCAGGAAACTATTTCCAATCCTCCATGACATTGTTTTGTCGACCCGGGGTACAATAATTTTCAAATACTAGAGCATTGGCAAGTGTACGTTGAGAGTTTCTAAAGCCGACTTCTAGTCATTGTACAAGTTGTACACAAGTAGTAATGGCAGATGTCACATTTTTTTTTCTTATAGCGTTGAAGAAATCACTTTTCGTAAACTTCTACTAAGTAGTATTAATATTTATGTAGCTTTAATGGTCGTATTAATAGTTGAAGTATATTTCTTTTATATTTTTTGAGGCTTGTACTTTATTCCCATGTCTATTTTAAACTGAAGATTAATGGAATTAGTTACAACGTAGGCTGCAGCTTTCTTACCAATACTTTGTTCTTGGTCCTTTGCAAAGCTTTATCAACTAAATTCCTGTCTGAAACACTTTAACCCTATCTATCGTTAGGATTTTTTGCGTCAGCTATATCATGCTCTTCGCGCGCTCCATCAAAAGAATTCTATCACCATAAAAGAATTCCTAAATCAGCATGTGCAAACGTTTAACTAGTTTAGTGCCAGTCTGACAATTATTGATATTCAGATATGCATAATTCGGTAGGTACTTTATCATGAATTTATTAATAACACTACTACCACATTTTCGTATGCGTGGAATGAGTATGATTTGAAATTTAAAATATAAATGATACTCGAATATATAAATACTTGTTATTTATACTTTACTATCAGTTTTAATTTAAAAGTTATACAATCAACAGTTTGGAATTTGAGAGCTCAAGTTGGAAATTGAGAATTTTTAATTCTTTCATAGAATAAAAGAAAAAATAAATCTGCAAGAAAAGCTGCTTTCGGATAGTTTTCAAGCTGAATTCTGTGGATCATCTAATTGTGGTAAATATAATAGTCTATTAGTATTCATAACACACTTTAATGGACTTAGACTTGAAAATGTAAATGCTTACTCAAAGTAAAAATAAATATAATTCGAAAAACTTTTATAATTTGTGAATGAAGTACAATATTTTCCATTTAGCAACCTTACTGTAGTACTACCAAATAATGTTCTTCCTAACTCAATTATGAAATTTGATGACAGTTTGTGAAAAGAAATATTGTCAGAGCATCTTTTGTATCGGAAGAGATAGGAATGTTGATTCCTTTTTATTTATGCAAATTGTAAATTTAAGCCTTGCGAACAGTTTAAAATTTATCTATAAAATATTGGAATAATTATAAACATAATTTTATTGTAATTGATAAAGATCAATTAATAAATAATGGTAGGTATAGAAAGGGTTTTAACTGTTTTACTATGAATATTACACGTACAGTGTAGGTAGTACTGTTTATCTTCCAAATTAGAAGCTTAAAATGGCTGAGTACCAGGAGGTTAAATATATACTTGATCAGCTCAGTAAAGCACAAGATGCGATTAGACGTAAATGTAAAATTTTAAAATATGGTTGGGTCAGTGCTGAAAAAATTTAGATGATGTATTCAAACGAATAGTTGAACCACTAATGACTCAACTAACCGGTATTTGTAATGAGAGTGATTCATTCAAGGAAACTTTAGAAATGAGTTTATTTATCCTGAAACTAAAGGCTCACTAGAATTACTTTTTCAAAAAGAACCTAATAATCGGTTTATTACTTTGAATGATTTAGAGAATTATGAAAATATTCTCAAAGGAACAAGTCCTCATAAAAGAATGAATGAATAAATGAATCTATCAATGCATTGAAATGTATAAAATTCGTAAATTTTATCGTTCCAAGTTTTTTGAAGAATGAAAAAGGGATTCTACCATAATATAAAATATACAGAAGAAACCTTTTAATGTTTATAGATTATACCTATTGAAATGATTCAAACGAATTGGTTGATCGTCATCAAATGAAACTTATTCACTTTACTCTGGAAGAACGCCGTGAAGTTGTTTGTATATACTAGAGTCACAACAATTTTAACTAGATTCAAAATGAGTGTTACTATATTTGCACGTCCAATAGATAAGGCAACAGTTAATGGAGGACCTCAGATCTCGGATTCAAGGAATATACAATGAACAATATGAACTAGATAATAAGCAACTGAAAAGTGCTTCAGTACCCATGAAACAAACTATGTAGTGAATTAATTTAGTTTCAGTCATAACTCCGTTTAGAAATGAAGAAATGAAATGAAAAAATAACAGATATTTTGGATAAGATAAAAAGTGATTATTTAAATTATGACTTAAAACTTTTATAAATTATACTAAATCTAAAGGATTACGTCCAAAGGATTATAAAGATCAACCCATAGTTATTGGCTTCTATGTAGTGGATTGCTAAAAACTCAACGTTCAGATGTTTAGCTTGTAGAAAATTCTTAAAAGACGACGAAATTAACATATAAAATGGTTTGGATTCAATAGTTCATATAATAGTTGAGTAAATAAAAAAAATTGCTATCAGAAGAGATAACGTTTGCAAGTTTTTTTTTTAAAAAGAAAGTACTGAAAATATAAATTTAAATATGTACAAAATTTATTAACAAAAATTTTTTAAATGTGTATTATTTGTTAGTGGTAAGAATAAGAAAAAAAACATTAATATACATAAATATTTTATATCATTTATTGTAATTTTTTTCTTATAATCTATTTACAATATGATAAATATAATAAATTTGAAATTCGCTTTGGTAACAATATTTGGAAATCAACTTCAAGTTGGAATACAGTTTTAATTCCATATTTAGTGCTCAATTCTAATTTAGGTATTGTTATCACGTATGGTGTTTCTTTCTCCAACTCGGTAAGCTTCTTGGTTGATAAGAAAGTTTTACATGATACTTTGTTAAGCATTAAATCCATCTGTAATATAAAGTGGTTGATTAATATTTTGTTTATGAGAAAAATAATTAAATTTTTATTATTATTCAGATTTCTACTATTGCTTTAGCTTAAGTGTCGCTGCTCCTTCCGTGCTGAATATTCAGACGAGTGATGTATCCATGCATTGGCCTATGTAAAAGTCCCTCTCCTACTAATGATTCCAGCTTTGTAGACAACCCCTTTGTTATATTAGAAAAGTCCCCTCTTTCAGCATTCTTTTCTGTATACTATTGGTTCTCCACTACTTTTTGTACTCTCTCCTCGTGTTCATTGCTCACATCCTCATCATCCTCGAAGAATTTCTCTGGAATAATGCTATTGTGTTCCCATGGTGATGTATATTTTTCTAGATTGTAGATGGTGTTCATCGTCATAGGCACTTTGTATTATCTCATACTGCTTTTCACTTTTTATTATAAGTAGTCGTGACATAATACTACATTGTTCACGTGTAATAGTTATATTTTTCAACAGACCTGTCATATAATCATTAAATGTGATATTATTTAATGTTAATCCTTTCATAACTTCAACCATATTTATCACTTTTTTGTTATGGATATTTCAACTATACATTTTACTTTTTAAAATTGTAAACTCACTCTTTCCATCAAATTCATCTTTCATAAAACCGACAATCTTTTTGTTTTCTTTCGGTAATTTAAACAGACTATTCTTGGAATAGTCTGATATATCAAAGTCATTAAAATCGTTTTATATATATCAATTATACAGTATATAATAATTTATAATTTTCATCTACTCTATCCTTCGTGTAATCATAATGAAATCTATTTATTAATGTTTTTGATAAATTTAAAATATGAAGTTCAACATAAGTGCGTTTTGTAATATCTATAACAGTTTCTGAAAGTTTCGCAGCAATGAGATTTCCATCGAATATTGAGTTGCTGTGAAAATTCAGTAAGTATTTTTTCAAATTCATATTTTATACTTCTCAGTTTTTCAATATTAAAATCTATATAATCTTTGACTATGGTTTCTGTAAAAATTTTAGCACTCTATGAACTTTTGTCGGACGTAGTCCATGCATAGGTACTTGCTTTATTGCGCAATAATGTACTATTTAACGCTTTTTGTTGCTTAAAGTTTTTATTAAATTCTGCTGCGCACATTTCGATGAATTTAAGAGTTCTGCACATATGACGTATATAAAATATATAATGACATACGCCATTGTCGAATCATAAAGATTATTAACCTCACAATACATCAGATACTTATTTTCTTTATGAGGTTTATAATTCCCATTTATACAGTGATTAATTGTCTTCGCATAGCGATTAAAACAATGACTCGTATCATCTCTAATACCATGTCGAATAAATTATAGCATATCAATATCGGTAAACAATTTTAATTGGATTTTAGTAAACTACAGCATTGCCGCCCACGTCACACCATGAGAAGTACAGTATTGCGCTGGATCAAACCTATATACCTAGTTTAGACAATTATCTACAAATTGTTCAAAAATATCAATTAAAAAAACTACATCAGTCTTTAAGTGTAAAATAAAATATTTTTCGAGAGTTTTTATATTGAATGTATTCCACACATTTGTCGCGTGCTTCTAATCGTCGTACATTTAACTATTACTCAGCCTATTATAAAACTGTTCTTTATTAGGTAAATTAGTTGATTTTGAACTATCATATGATAAAACAAATCCATAAGGAAGAACATCTTTCCTCATCGGTAAGTTTATCTGATTAGTTGAATAATTACTTTTGTCTCTATAATTAATGAGCAAAGGCAAGATGCTAATTTATCTAATGAACAAGCTATGTTTTACAAGTGAAATAATTGCGAATCATAACCAGTTGAGAAATTATTTGAAAATAATTATAGTCAATATTACAATTAATCTGTGGAGGATCTCGATATCTGTTAACAAATATTGTTCAGATAGTTTTATTTGATTTGAATTATTATAAATTAGTTATAACTTAACATAAAATCATACGACCCTGTTAGATGTCAGTGATCTTGAACCTTCATATTACTTCAGGAGAACTTGTCTTCACAAATACGACGTATACTAGCCCGTTCAAATTTATTTCGTCAAAAAACGGTGAGATTTTTCATTTATTAATTTGTCATATAAAACGTAGGTAAAAAGTGAGTTAGAACCGGTATAAGACCCTTTAACATTAAGACAGAACGGGCATAGCTCTTCTACTTAAAGCAATCGTATAAATAGTTTGAATAAATAATTTTAGTCTAAAATAAATATACATATAATTAATAAAAAGTTAAAAAATATAATATAAGCTTAGAATAAATAATTTTTATAAATATATATATATATAATTTTTATAAATATATTTATAATAATTTTTATAAATTTGATTTGAAAATCTAACGTGTAATAGTTAATGTTACAAATATTAACTCTTAATAAGAAAATATTATATTATATCCGCCCTTATATTAATAGTCTAATAAATTCTAATGTAATTTTACATAACTTATTATATCTGTTAATGATAAGAAACCGATTTAGATTAAATATATTCAAGAATTAATTGAACAGAATATAATAAAAATAAATTTATACGACCCAACAGATCAAGAGAATATATGCAAATATACAAATTTTCAAACACATTTGATTTACTTACGAATTTATATTTCAATTACAAAGAGCCAAAATTATTTTTAAACGTAAGTAAATGCATTAACTAAATTATTGAAAAAACCAATAAGGAAAAAAGTTACGCAACAGCTCTACATAACAAACGACGAAAATAAATAAAGTAAACGGCAAAAGTGAACATGTCGTGTGAGTAATTATATCTGATATTTAAAGAGCTCTTCTTAAAAACTTTACAATACGAGAATATTGCAAAAGTATATAGAACTCCCTATTAGGTACCTAGTAATTTTACGTTTGAAATGAATCCAGAATTAATAATTATAATGTTAAAAATTCTTTTCAAAATGATCGAATGTTTAGTTATGCTTTTCCTTTCTAATTTATAAATATTATTATTTATTTGTTTCTATGATAAATTATTTATTTTATTTCTAGTTTGCGCCTTTTCCAATCGAAGTTTTCAGAGTTTTCCGTGTCGGGTGGCAGCTATAACATTCCCATGAGAAGGATCTGTCGGAAAGCGATGTTTCTGACAATTATTCGTATCTTCCAGCAGAAGCGCGTTGAGCACATCTTGAATTTTTTAAAAGACTAACTAATTTGTTACGACGAGAATAAGAGCCCAATAATTTATAGGGAGGCGATCTTCGTGTTTTATTTTAAAAAAGTAACACAGTCGCGGTTAATTCCCCGCAAAAACAAACATTCTTCGTAATGTAACCAAAAACATGCAACTTGCACGAACATACCGCCCTCCTTGAATTGATCAGGAAGTCAATTCGATTACACATTACGACGCGCTCTTCGAACAGCGCGTCGTAATATTAATTTAAAATAAACAGCAGGCCTAATTCCAAGTGATAGAATAAAAATAATTATCATAATTAAGTAATGGTAATGCAATGTAAATAAAATTCCGAAGTTTAATATTATCTCTTCGAAAGAGTCTTATAATTCAAGAGATGTCAAGTCGTCGAACACATTGAAGTCTGACTTTTTGCCATGATGACTTGATGAGGTGATGTTATCGAATATACTGTGGTCACCTCCTCTACTACTGGGTCACGTTCTCAGATGCAGGAACCCCGTTAACGGAAAAGCAGATCAGATGATAGATCGGCCTGGTTAGCTTTAAAGTTCTCGTTCAAATAGTAGCAACCCGAGGCAGATCATTATTACCTGAGTGAAGTCATAATGCACGCAAGTGGCCGTTGAGTTGTTTGACTCAGTACATTCTTGACAAGAACGAGGTCGCCTTGCTGGAGGGTCTCATTTTTATCAAGCCATTTGGATTGTTCTTGTAAGTAGCCCAGCTTCTGGTCTCCTGCAGAAATAGGGTATATATATATATTCGGGCTAACGCCCGAAGTTATCCCGTTAGCCATTTTTTTATCCAGGTTCAAAATGCTCTTGATATTCCGTTACAGCTGAGGGATCGTCGGTGTTTCCTCGATTTCCTAAGAATTGCAAGTCGGATGGCTTAATGCGTTAGTTGGTGGACGCATCCGAAGACGGTGTGAAGTACGGTAGGGGTGACTGCCTGATGTAACTCTTGGCGAATCCATGGTTGGATTATTGTCGCAAGGACATTTGCATGTAATATGCAATTTGCGCTCTTTGTAAGTTTAACCTGCGGATCAGCGAAGGAGAGACCTTTGATGTTAGGCTAGTTTCCCATCCCGTTCTCTACTTGCGGCACAAGGCTAGCCACCTTCCTAAGAAGAAGGAGAAGGAAAAATTGGATAAATTCGTCTTTAGATTAAGGTGAAATCGCACCTCGCTACTGAATTTGTAGTGCCATATTTTCCGTTGATAGCGCCTGTGTAATATAGTCTGAAATAATGGTCTCCTCTACGGAGAGGTTGAGTAGCGCACGTGCTATGAATCTTCGCTTTTTCTCATACTCCAGGATAATCAGTACAGATAATGGGAGCCTGACCTTCATGGAATGCACTACTTGTGAGTGTTGCTCTGCACGAGTGAAGGTAACTAATAAGTAACCAGTGATATTTTGGTCTACACCGTTTGTACAGGTATTTGGATATACATTGGTTACATCGATGTTTGGTGGAGCAAATAAGCTGCCTCCTTTCCTTTATCATTCACGATACTAAGATGGTACATCGAATGTGCAAATGTTTGAATTGACAGCACGTCGCAGCTGCTTTTTGACAAGCGGATTTGGTAACGAAATATGGAAGGAATACAATATTCTCGAGCGCCTAGACGACTATTGCAAAATGATTCTTAACACTGGTATTCATTTCTCGATTGATTGTCAGAACTGCTCGTACAATAACTCGTCCCGTTTCTGTAAAAAGTCTTGAAAAAAGATATAGCCGGGAAGTTAGTCTCTTCCTTTTCTCATTTCTTTAGTACCAAATTCGTGTAGGCATCTGTAGCGAGGTAATATTTCATCAAGAAAATGAGCAGGGAACAGAATTAGGGAAGCAAAATGCGCAAGATGTACTAAGCTTGTAATATAATGTTAATTAATGTTCATACTTTAATAACAGCGATGTCATTGCTAAGAGTCCTTCTTTCATTATTAAAAGGCATGAAATCAGGATGAATGAAAATTTCAGATGGAAGATGTTCAGACATAAATAAGTGAGTTTGATTGGAGCCTCCTAGACAAATCTTTAAATTATTACGGTTAATCAAACGGTCGTCTAGAGAGTGAGCCGCTGTAAGGATGTGACGATTACTTATAATTACTTATAATTGCACCACCGCCTAGAATCGCATTATCACTAATGCGCCTCAATACTGCTTGATTTGGAAATTCATATCTTTGTGCATCAAAACCACCAATAATTCTTTCTTGTTTACCATAAACTGAAACATTTTTATTAATGATTTATGTAGACATTCAAACAGTTGTTAAGATCTTTTTTATAACGGAAATATTGATTTCGAATTATTGAATGATCATAACTAATGCAAACAATATTTTATCGCCATAATATAAATAGTTACTTCTAAAGTAGATCTCTTACAACATTTGTTCGCAATAAATTAAAAATAAAAATAATAGGCATCAGTTAAAATATTATGTTTTTTCAAAAAAGCTATGTGATAAAAAAATTTTATTGTTAAATATTATTATATCTAGTTAGATAAAAAAAGAAATTAACTTACTATAATTTATTACAAGAATGATTAAAGTTAAAATTTTTAAAGACATTGCGTCGATTGAAAGTACGTTGACGAAAAAGTTAAATTTATAGAACTAATTTAGATCTAAAACTCTAATCAATGCTTATATGGTATTTACTTAAGTATATATCATTAATTTAATAGGTTTTATTATTTACATTACGCATACAAGATCATTGTTTTTATTTGCTTTTATATCGAGAATTGATATGATTCATATGTCGAATTGATAAAATTTTAGTAAGCAAACATCTATGAGCAAATATATATATTAAAGAAACTAGTAATTAGAATATACATGTAGATAAACTAATTTCCCGGTTATCTTCAGAACGAAAATTTAATACTTAAAATTTATTTAGCATTGAAAGGAATATATTATTGTAAGTAATATGAAAGTATATGATATCATAAATAGGTCCTAAGAGGAACGGCAGTGTAATTAACCTGAGGATCCGGTGGGACATAGAATATGTGACAGTGAACCGAATTCCACTGGGATCAAAAACTTGCAACCCCGAATCGAGGTATGCATAACTTCATATTATTTTAAAGAGATTCGCGCATGTTTACTGATGCTCTTCCAGCAGTGTTAATTTTAATTAATTAATATTTGAATTCGGATATCTTGAAAAATTTTAATTTACCTTACAATGCTTGTACAATTGCTAAATTAAAATGATATAAAAAAGGAATAATGTTAATGTTGACTCTCGCATGGTATATGTTTGTGCTTATGAAAACTGATAAAAAACTCTAGATACCTAATTGTAGGGCAATCATATATATTGTTTACATATAATAAATAATTATAATTATCTAGCTTGAAATATCAAATTACTTAGTTTTTAAGTATAGAAATTGTTCTACTAAAAGTTAGTGTTTGTTGTTAAGATAATTATTTCATACACATGATATTTGTGGATCTCTTGATAATAATCACATATTTTTGAAAGTTATTTATTCCTTATACATATAACATAGTTTAATAGATGTAAGAATAGACGTATTACCGTTGCATTACCGACAGTATAAACGCCTTGTATTCATATACATTAGTATATATATCCGGTACTCCTTGAGCGCATAAATGACTCAGGGAATATATGCCTATGACTTTATCAGCCTTAATTAATGGACTGCCACCATCGCCCTGTAAAATTTGAAAATTATTCTTACTTACAATATTTAAACCTGAAAATTTAATTATAAATGACTTTGTATTAATATTAAGTCATTAGTCATAATTACTCAAAACTGAATAAATTTAAACGTTATAAAGAACGATGAAATTATAATTTTAAACATAATAGTATATTAACTTATCAAACGAAATAAACCTAATACATTTAGATATCATTGTAAATGCAGCTTTCACATAAATATTTAAATGCCAAATTTAAGGCAATGTAGAATTAATAAGGATTATTATGAAAACTTACAGTACATGGACCAATTCCTGGTGCCAGATAAACACAAATTTGTTTAGCATTAACAGTTATTGGGAATCTTCTTTGACAATCTAAATTTCTTATAACTATCACTTTAGCTGCTTGTAGTTTCTTAGGAAAAGTAATGTTTGGGTACGTTATAGTTCCCCAACCACTAATTTTTGCTGACTCATCACAGAAAATGTTTGTCGTTGGAAGTCGTATGAATGTTTGGAAATTGTTGTAGGAAATCACTCCATTTATCTGAAAATTCAACATTATTTTCTTAGAATAAAAGTGACATGTAAGTAATTGTTAGTGATAATGAAAGAGCTCTCCTTAAATACTTTATTTTACGGAAAAAATGCGAAAGTAGAACTCATTGAAAGTTAATTTTCGGTATTTGTAGTATCAATTGTCGCATTTTTTAGGTCAATGTCAATTTATCAATTAAAATAGAGCAAGAAATGCTATTTAATTTTACAAGCGTCAATAATCTTAATAAATTTTTCATACCTTAATAACAGCGATGTCATTGTTATGTAATATTATGTTAGAAATGCTTCTCTCGAATTCAGGATGCATGAAAATTTGAGACGGAAGATATTCAGATGTGAATTGATGAGAATGATTGGAACCTCCTAGGCAAATCTTCAAATTGGTATGGGAAATTGAACGTTCATCTACAACATGAGCCGCCGTGAGGATGTGATAATGACTAATAATTGCACCACCGCCTATGATGGTATCATCAGCAATTCGCTTCAATACTACTTGATATGGAAAATGATTTCTTCGTGCATGGAAACCACCAATTATCCTTTCTTTTTTGCCATAAACTGAAACATTCTCATGTATTAATTAGATAGAATGAAATAAAATAAGCCATTAAATAATTGCATTAAATAATAATATGTGTTATATTGTTTTTTTTACAATGAAAATGTAACTTCTTCATATTAATTTGCTATTATTGAATCACCATATCGAATACTAAGAATATATTATCTACATAAATAAATACCAACTTCATAAGTAGATATGTTACATGATTTTTACAGACTAAATATTTAATAAGCGTTTATTATAAAATTTATTTTGAAAAGATACACGTTTTCAAAAGAAATCGAAAAAATTCATTTATTTAATGTTATAATATCTAGTTGAATGAACAGTAAAAAATAACTTACCATAATTTAATACAAGAAATAAAAACATTACATTTTTTAAAGACATAGTGCTAATTATAAGAACGTCGAAAAAGAACTGAAATTTATAGGACTGGATTTTATACAAATACTTAACTAATTCTTACGTAGTATTTACATTATTATGAATAAAATTATTTATACTGCTTTTATTATTTACTTTTAATGATTAGAAAAAGTATTTTTATTCATAATGAAATGAGTTGATTTGCGTTTGTATTGGCACTTTATATAGAGAACTGAAAACTTTTTACGTTGAGTTCATATAACTTTTGCAAAGAAAATTCCATGATCAAATATACATATATATTAAACAAATAAACAAGTAGAATGTGTATTTATCAAAACATATGTGAATTTTATCATCAGATCAAAAGTTAAAAAATATAATAACTTCTTATTAATTTATTATTGTTTATAAATAAAATTAAAATAATGTTTATCTAATTCTGTATTAAAGTGAAATTGTAATTTATAGACTATTATATCTATTATATCAATAGAAAGTTAAATTTTTATTTTTCTAATGATTAAGCAATATTGTATATGAAAAGTCGTGAGCCCGTGACTACATGAGATATAAGAAATTACTATGCATTTTCAACGAAGTATGAAAGCCATATAAGAAAACAGAAATTAAGTGTCACACTTAATTATCATCTATTGATAGAGCCTCGACAAAGAGGAGTTTAGTTAATAATACTCAAAATTTAGTTTATTTTAATTGAAAAATTATAGACGGGCATTCTTTTCTGTATAAAGTACGTATTTGAGAAAAGTTAAAATATAGTGTTACCAAATTTTCGACAAATTAAAAGAAGTTATTTTGCTGAAAGAACTAAATATCCTTAAGTACATAATTAATTACATCAGAAATTATAATATATACTGAATGAATATTGATAACTCGTTTATTATTTGACGAGCATAAAAATGATTGAGTCCTTATTGTTACGTTTATTTCTCGAGTATATAAGCGATAAGTGTAACCTCTAAAAACGTTTTAAAATATAAAATTTATATTTTTGATGATTTTATGAATATTATGAAATAACTACAATATAAATCTACCATATATTAAAAATGTAATTTATTAGTATAATTTTGTAGAATAGTAGCATATCATTACATTGCCTTTGTGGAGATTATATTTTATGTTCAGAAAACGTCTATAATTTAAGTTTGTAGAATAGTTTTAAACAATTTTCTTTTGCTAATAAATTAATCATTCTAATTTGGTAAAACTGTTTAAATACTTCTGTCTCTCTTAGAGCAAACAAACACACACCCACACACACATATATATGTATGCATATGGCTCAGATAAACTGTAGCATATGTTAAACTCGATAAAAATTGCAAAAGAATTATATGTGTTGACTTAAACTAAAGCATTTTTTTTAGATGTGTGATAAAATTAGTTAAGCACACCTTAAATAAATAAATAAATATATATATATATATATATATATATATATATATATATATGTATATATAATAGAGAAAACGAGAAAACATAATTATAAATTATTCTAATGCAGGAATCAGATAAAAGTGAGTAAAAATGAAATAAAGAAAAAATGAAATATATATGATATCAAAGTTGCATTAAAAGTGAAAGCACTTTCAAAATATCGAAGGACTCATAATTTGAAAAAATTTAATTAAATATAGATATATTTTTCGAAGTCAATAAATTTTAGGAAAGCGATATTTTACATAATATTTGACTAATTCAGTTATAGTATATAATATAAAAGACGAAATAATGGAAATGGTTAAATACTTTGATTTTGATAAAATATGAAAGCCACTTATGAAATTTGTAAATAGGCTTTGAAAAATATTTGGAAAAAGAAAACTAGATTATAGACCTTAACTCTTCGCGTACTTATGAGTGAAAAAGATCAATAAGAATATATAATTTATTCGTGAATACGTAATATATGAATACTTAAATGACAACATTTGTGAATTATACTTGTCTGAATATCTAGAAGAAAGAAAGGTATTCCTTATTTACATAGTATTTCTGTAGTTATTTGTATACTAATACTATGTTGGTGTAGGATTCACTAAATTGATATGATATAAAGATATAAGGCAGATGATCATCAAGCTAGATTCTTGAGCTTATGAAAATTTAAGCTTATTAAAATTTTCTTGATTGATATTTCAAATGTCTTATTTTTCAAGTACAGGAATTACTATGATATACAATTAGTGGTAATTAAATAAATTTTTATTCATTACATACCCAATATTTTTGCGGATCAATTAAATATAAACATATTTTATAGGTAGTAAACCTGTGTATTACTTACACATGTAACATGATTTAACATGTATACGAATACATATAGTTCTTTACGTATGTAAGTTTTTACTTTGCCATTATCGATGTATAAACGTGAGGTGTGCATATGCATTAGTATAAACATTATACTAAGATATAAACATAAGATATAAACTAGTATAAACATAATATTAAGATATCTTTCATCTTAAAAAATATATTTTATAGTAGTTTGTAAAATTATCAGGTTATCATTAAGAATTATACAATTTTCATATGTAGTCAATTAATAATTACAAAAATTACTAATCATATAATGTTCTTATATCGACAAAACATGTAAATTTTAATTTTTTAATAGTGAAAGTCTGGAGATCCAGAAAGAAATAATATATTCTTTACTGCGCTGTTGCAGTATTTACTAAATTGAAAAAAAAAAAAAGTATTCAGGTAAATAAGGAATTGTACACAATATGTATGAAAAAATCAGTAATCGTATGGACCGTTTAAATAAAATAAATAACTTACGTTAACGAGATTTATGTTCCAAATGACTTATTTTTCATGGATAGAGATTACTGTTATGTACGAGTAGTGTTTAAACAAATCGAAGTATTTTTTATTACATATACATAAGGTATGGGGATGAATTAAAAAAGTAAATATATTTCTAGGTAATAAACTTCTTTATTCCTCACGTATTATATATTCCTCATGTATTATAGTTTAATATTTACATTAAAACATGTTATATTTCTATATGTACGTGAGCTTGTTATACACGTCTCCATCTTACATTTGTGAAATTATTATGTTTCCATTGCAAATCTAATAAATGACATGTGTGCATATACGTTAGTGTATATATCTGGTATACCAAGTGCGCAAAAATAACTAATGGAATATATGCCTATGAGTTTGCCGTCTATAACTAATGGATTTCCTATATCGCCCTTTAAAATTTGAAAAATTTATTATTTACTCTATTCAAAGATGTATATAAAAATTATTAATAAAATTGTGTTAATATTCATTTACTAACCAACGTTAAAATTACTGATAATTACATAAAAAAAGGAATTTATAATAGACTAATAAATAAATCAGTATAAAAAGAATTATGTATGGACTGATGTAGTGATATATACCTAATATTTTTAATTTTGTTTATAATTACAATATTTAATAAATGTTCAAAATTCCAGATATGAAACTGTAAAAATATAATAAGGAAAATTATGAAAACTTACAATGCATGGACCATAGTCCTCATAGAGAACTGCACAAAATTGGTTCTCGGAAATGATCAATGGTATTTGTCTCTGACATTCGTTAGGTACTATAGTTACCATATAAATTGTTTGAATTCTATCAGGGAAAGTTAAAGATGGATACGTTAATGATCCCCAACCACTAAGTACAGCTATCTCAGCATTCTTTACGTCTATATCTGGAAGCATTATCATACCTTGGTAATGGTTGAAGTCAATTATTCCATTAATCTAAAAATTTAACATTATTTACTTGCAGTAAAATTACAAACTTAAAGAGTTACACATTGTAAATGCTAAAAGAAGTAAGATTTCTGTCTAATAAACTCTGATGTGATTTTGTATTATATTAAAAATATTATACTCATTAATGATAAGAATACGATCTATATTAAATATATTCAAGAATATAATAAGAAGTTTTTCATACTTTAATAACAGCGATGTCATTGATAGGAGCTTTTATTTCATTAAAGCCACTCGAGTAATCAGGATGAATGATTATTCGAGACGGAAGATATTCAGACGTAAAGAAGTGTGTTTGATTGACGCCTCCTAGAGAAATCTTCAACTCGTTATGAGGAATTGAGTATTCATCTACACATTGAGCTGCTGTGAGAATGTGAGAATGACTTATAATTGCACCACTGCAGACGAATATATTATCAGTAATATGCCTCAATATAGCTTGATATGGAAATTCATGTCTTTCTGCACTAAAACCACCAATAATTCTTTGATGTTTACCGTAAACTGAAACATTTTTATTAATAATTTTAGTAGAAACGTGTTTGTATAATAAATATTTGGTAAGATGCTTTTTTAACGGAAATATTGATTTCATATTATTGAATGATCAGTAGGAATGAAAGCCACATTTTATCGGCATAATTTAAAGAGTTACTTCCAAAGTAGATTTCTGACGAAATTTGTTCATTATAAATATTTAATTAAAAATAGTATTCATTAATTATATTAATCTTGTTTTTTCAATATTTGTTTGGTATGCAGAAAAAGTTAATTCGTAACTATTATTGGATCTAGTTGGATGAGAAAAAGAAATTAACTTACCACAAGTTATTATAAGAATGACTAAAGCTACAATTTTTAAAGACATTGCGTTGCTTGAAAATACGTTTACGAAAAAGATATATTTATAGCACTAGTTTTGATACAAGAATTTAATTAATTCTTCTGTACTGTTTACTCTATATGATCTCTATTATCATTAAGTAAATAAATTTCTTATTTATATAGCACGATTGATGTATTTGTTTCCTATAACGAATACATGTGTTATTATGTTAGATATATATTTTTATTTGAATTTCGTAACGACAAATTAGATCATCTGTATGTTGAAATGATATTATTCATACAAGAAAAACTTAATGAATACATATGTTCATATAATTCTGTAAATATTATTTGCTTAGTTTTCTCATTGTATTATTTGATATGAACTATTCATTGCCTTATCATGGAAATCGAAACAAACTTGTCCACATTTCTTACTTCTCATTTCAGTTCTGGTCTGAAGAAACAAGGCTCCAATCGAAACTCACTGCACCCCTCCATAACCGCCAAATCGA
This sequence comes from Wiebesia pumilae, assembly GCA_018907045.1. Lineage (NCBI taxonomy): Eukaryota > Metazoa > Arthropoda > Insecta > Hymenoptera > Agaonidae > Wiebesia > Wiebesia pumilae. The sequence continues at coordinate 157,741 of JACCHZ010000066.1, read as the reverse complement.
ATTGGCGTTCAGCCTCTGGTAAGCAAATTTCAGAGTGCAAGAGTGAAAATCAGCCGCATTGCTCGAGCGAAATTCCCGAGCTTCTTCCGTATCTACTCACCGACTGACATGAAAATATTTTGGGACCTTTCCCGGGCTCGTCTGTTGGCTCATCTCTCTCTGTCTCTCTCTCTCTCTCTCACTTCTAGGACAAAGGCAGGATAAGAGCGTGCGTAGCGATCTTGCCCGTATTGATAGTGTCCTATTTGCAGGAGCTCGAGTTGTAAATTTTCAAACAACACGCCTAGTGCATCTAGCGCGTGTCAAATCCAATTTCAATTAAATAATACAACCTTATTATTTTTTAAACTTCAATTGATAAAATTACATTAATTGCAGAAAAATGAGAAAATCTATTTTTAGTTATTTAAATGACTTATATAGGAAAGATAATTGTAACTGAAGATCGGGATGTGGTGCAGCAAAAACCATCACCACGGGAGAGAAATGGGTGCAGCGAATACTGTTACTAAGAGCAAACTGAACTGATTGTTTCTCGAGGTTCATATATAATTATTATATAATTCCGTTTTAAGTTATGTTAATATGTTGTGTTTTTTCTTCATCTAGTCTAATTATAAAAACATCAAATTTTATTCATTCAGAAATATGCATTCAAAGAAAATATTCGATAAACTCAAGGCTGTAACTTTAAAGTCTAACTAACTAATCGGATTTCAATGTTGCTTCGTTAATATCATTAGTACAGTAACTTTCAAGTATATTACATTTTTCTATTATGTTTAAACATAAATGACGAATATTTTGATTGATTGATTTAGATATATATCCTAATTTTACGAAAAAATTATTATACATGAAAATACTTTTCATTTTGCATTTTTTTCTCTGAATCACTAATATTGTTAAAGCTACATCTAATTTCATTTTTCTTTTAATAATATGTACTAGCTTATGTATCTCAATTCATGTTATTTTTCTTAATTCAAGTTCTTTTATTTTCACTTTTTTCAAATTATTAGATAATTCAAATATACTTTTAACCGGAGATGATTTTCTGTTTAATCAACTGATTCTTTGTTAAGTTTTACACGGATGATTGTTACTTTTTTGTCTCATTTCTAATCTTATCTATTTAATTGTGCGATGTTAATTAATTTTCACTTTCAATTATTTTTAAACTTAATATGTCTAATGAGTATTTACTAAATTGAAAATATATAAAAAGTATTCAGATAGATAAGGAATTTTACTGAATATATGAGATAAAATCAGTAATGCATGATCCATTTAAATAAAATAAATAACTTACTTTAACGAGATTTATGTTTCAAATGACTTATTTTTCATGGATAGAGATTACTGTTATGTACGAGTAGTGTTTAAACAAATCGAAGTATTTTTTATTACATACACATAAGGTATGGGGATGAATTAAAAAAGTAAACATATATCTAGCTAATAAACTTCTTTATTCCTCACGTATGTATTATAGTTTAAAATTTACATGAATATATGTTATATTTGTCAATGAAAGTTAATTTGTTATACATTTCTCTATCTTATATTTGTGTAATTATTATGCTTCCATTGCCGATGTAATAAATGGCTTGTGTGCATATACGTTAGTGTATATATCTGGTAAACCAAGTGCGCATAAATAACTAATGGAAAATAAACCTAAGAGTTTGTCATCTATAACTAATGGATTTCCTCCATCGCCCTTTAAAATTTGAAAAATTTATTATTTACCCTATTCAATGATGTATATAAAAATTATTAATAACATTGTGTTAATATTCATCTACTAGCTAACGTTAAAATTACTGATAATTACGTAAAAAAAGGAATTTATAAAAGACTAATGAAAAAATCAGTATAAAAAGAATTATGTATTAACTAACGTAATGATATATACCTAATATTTTTAATTTTGTTTATAAATTCAATATTTAATAAATGTTCAAAATGCCAAATATAAAACGGTAAAAATATAATAAGGAAAATTATGAAAACTTACAATGCATGGACCATAGTCCTTATTCAGTAATGCACAAAATTGGTTGTTGGAAATGATCAATGGTAGTTTTCTCTGACAAACGATAGGTACCATAGTTACCATATAAATTGTTTGCATTCTATCAGGGAAAGTTAAAGATGGATACGTTAATGATCCCCAACCACTAAGTACAGCTAACTCAGCATTCTTTACGTCTCTATCTGGAAGCATTATCATACTTTGGTAATTGTTGAAGTCAATTGTTCCATTAATCTAAAAATTCAACATTAATTACTTGCAGTAAAATCACAAACTTAAAATGTTACACATTGTAATTGCTAAAAGAAGTAAGATTTCTGTCTAATAAACTCTGATGTGATTTTGTATTATATTAAAAATATTATATTCATTAATGATAAGAAAACGATCTATATTAAATATATTCAAGAATATATTTAACAGAATATAAAAAATAAATTTATACGACGCAACAAAAATAGAGAATTTATTTAAAAAATTTTCAAACACATTTGATTTATATACAAATTGATATTTCAATTATAAAGTGTCAAAATTACTTTTAAACATAAGTAAATGCGTCAACTAAATTATCGAGAAAACCAATAAGGTAAAAAGTTATTCAATAGCTTAATATAACAAACGACTAGAACAAATAAAGTAAATAGCAAAAGTGAACATCTAAATAACAATTATATGTTATGTGATCGAATTCTACATTAGTTTTTCTATTATGAGTTATTCTAATTTTAGTTTAAAAAATTATTTTTCCATAAACGTATTATATACCATTTAACATTATTTTAGAATAGTTATGATGCATTACTTTTTCCTCTAAGTTTCTTATTTTTTATGTGTATTCTATTTTTTCTATTATGAATTATATTTATTAAAGTAAAGAAGTTTTTCATACTTTAATAACAGCGATGTCATTGCTAGGAGCTACTATTTCATTGTCGCCTCTCGTGTAATTAGGATGAATGATTATTCGAGACGGAAGATATTCTGATCTAAATAAGTGTGTTCGATTGGCGTCTCCTAGAGAAATCTTCAACTCGTTATGAGGAAGTGAATATTCATCAACACAGTGAGCCACTGTGAGGATGTGATAATGACTTACAATTGCACCACCGCATACGAGTATATTATCAGTAATATGCCTCAATACTGCTTGATATGGAAATTCATGTCTTTCTGCATTATAACCACCAATAATCCTTTGATGTTTACCGTAAACTGAAACATTTTTATTAATAATTTTAGTAGAAATATGTTTGTATAATAAATATTTGGTAAGATGCTCTTTTAACGGAAATCTTGATTTCATATTATTGAATGATCAGGAGGAATGAAAGTCATATTTTATCGGTATAATATAAAGTTACTTCCAAAGTAGATTTCTGACGAAATTTGTTCATAATAAATATTCAATTAAAAATAGTATTCATTAATTATATTATTATTTTTTTAAATATGTGCTTGGTAAATAAGAAATATTTAATTATTAAGTGTTATTATATTGAGTTAAATAAAACGTATAAATTAATTTACCGTAATTTATTACAAGAATGACTAAAGCAACAATTTTTAAAGACATTGCGTTGCTTGAAAATATGTTTACGAAAAATATATATTTATAGCACTAATTCAGGTACAAGAATTTAATTAATTCTTCTGTACTGTTTACTCTATTATGATCTCTATTATCATTAAGTAAATAGATTTCTTATTTATATAGATTGATGTATTTGTTTCCTATAACGAATACATGTGTTATTATGTTAGATATATATATTTTTTTTAATTTTATAACGACAAATTAGATCATCTGTATGTTTAAATGATATTATTCATACAAGAAAACTTAATGAATACATATGTTAATATAATTCTGTAAATATTATTTGCTTAGTTTTCTCATTGTATTATTTGATATGAACTATTCATTGCCTTATCATGGAAATCGAAACAAACTTGTCCACATTTCTTACTTCTCATTTCAGTTCTGGTCTGAAGAAACAAGGCTCCAATCGAAACTCACTGCACCCCTCCATAACCGCCAAATCGAATTGGCGTTCAGCCTCTGGTAAGCAAATTTCAGAGTGCAAGAGTGAAAATCAGCCGCATTGCTCGAGCGAAATTCCCGAGCTTCCTCCGTATCTACTCACCACCTGACACGAAAATATTTCGGGACCTTTCCCGGGCTCGTCTGTTGGCTCATCTCTCTCTGTCTCTCTCTCTCTCTTACACTTCTAGGACAAAGGCAGGATAAGAGCGTGCGTAGCGCTCTTGCCCGTATTGATAGTGTCCTGTTTGCAGGAGCTCGAGTTGTAAATTTTAAAACAATACGCCTAGTGCATCTAGCGCGTGTCAAATCCAATTTCAATTAAATAATACAACCTTATTATTTTTCAAACTTCAATTGATAAAATTACATTAATCGCAGAAAAATGAGAAAATCTATTTTTAGTTAGTTAAATGACTTATTTAGGAAAGATAATTGTAACTGAAGATCGGGATGTGGTGCAGTAAAAACCATCACCACGGGAGAGAAATGGGTGCAGCGAATACTGTCACTTAGAGCAAGCTGAACTGATTGTTTCTCGAGGTCCGTATAATATTATTATGTACTAAAATAAATAAAGTAAATGGCTAAATTGAGCATGTCATGTGAGTAATTATATCTGATATTTAATGAGCTCCTCTTAAACACCTTGCATATTGCGAAAATATTGCAAAAGTATACGGAACTCCGTATTATGTACATAGTAAGTTTATCGTTTAGAATGAAACCTGATTTATAAATATTAACGCTAAGAATGCTTTTTAAAATGATCATAAACATTGTTATGAAATTTATTTTTAAAATATTATTTCGATTTACATTTATGTTAATATATATATATATTAGATACGTACCTAAATATTTCCGATTATAATGATACATCGAAATTGCAATTACTAGTTATGTAATCAAATTTTACATTAGTTTCATTATTACGTAGTTATTTTAATTTTAGTTTTATTTTTCCTTTAGTTTTTATTTCAATTTTAATTTTAGCAATTATTTTTCCATAAACATAATATTTCCATAAATATATCATTAAAGAATATATTAGAGCAGTTATGATGCTTTATTTTTTCGTCTAATTTTCTATTCTTTTTTTATATTTATTTTCTATTATTATCGATTATTAAATATATTTATTATCTGATATTAATAAGTTTTTCATACTTTAATAACAGCGATGTCATTGGTAGGAGATTCTATTTCATTATTGCGTCTTGCGAAATGAGGATGAATGATAACGTTAGACAGAAGATATTCAGACGTAAATAAGTGTGTTCGATTGACGCCTCCTAGAGAAATCTTCAACTCGTTATGAGGAAGTGAGTATTCGTCTACACATTGAGCTGCTGTGAGAATGTGAGAATGACTTATAATTGCACCACTGCATACGAGTATATTATGAGTAATATGCTTCAATACTGCTTGATATGGAAATTCATATCTTTCTGCATTATAACCACCAATAATCCTTTGATGTTTACCGTAAACTGAAACATTTTTATTAATAATTTTAGTAGAAACATGTTTGTATAATAAATATTTGGTAAGATGCTTTTTTAACGGAAATATTGATTTCATATTATTGAATGATCAGTAGGAATGAAAGACACATTTTATCGCATAATATAAAGAGTTACTTCCAAAGTAGATTTCTGACAAAATTTGTTCATAATAAATATTTAATTAAAAATTATATTAATCTTGTTTTTTCAATATTTGTTTGGTACGCAGAAAAAGTTAATTAGTAACTGTTATTAGATCTAGTTGGATGAGAAAAAGAAATTAACTTACCACAATTTATTATAAGAATGTTTAATGCTACAATTTTTAAAGACATTTCGATGATTGAGAGTAGATTATCGAAGAAGCTAAATTTATAGAACTGCCTTTGATACAAGTATTTAATTAATTCTTTTGTACTATTTACTTAATTATGAATATCATTAATTAAATAGTTTTTATATATACAAGATACGTATTCGTAATTGCATTTATTTCGAGAATTGATAACTTTTATATGTTGAATTGATATAATTCTTATAAAGAAAACTCTCTTATTATATATATATTAAAGAAATTAGCAAATATGAATAAATAAATATATATAAATTTCTAATAACAAATTTCTATATTGACTTTCTATTTCTATAAGCAGATAAAATAAGCTTTTTCCGTTTCACCAGTCACATTTACAAAAAGAAGTGCAAAGATTAACTGTTTTTTCATACTACACGATACACGACATTAATCGAACTCTTAATTCACGTATATGCACTGATCAATGATCCGCGATGCTTTTCCGAGGAGAAGAACTGGAAAATCGCGGCTTTTTGCGGACGGCGATCGGCATAGCGGACTGTTAGTGTCCGTTAATGAAAGTACTCGTACCGCGACACTCTTTGGGTTACATGGGCGAGCCGATTCAAACTTTGAGCATAATGATAACGAGGGTCCAAAAGTGCATCTCTGGTATTTATGTATCGCAACCGTCGATTACCGGTTGGTCGATCGATATTCCATCGGATTCGCTATTCCCTCTCACTTGCACTCACACGCACTCGTGCCTTCTCCTAAAAAATAATATGCGCGACGTTCGCGCGACTTCGAGAGTCCTCCGCTTATCAGTCGCTTCCCAGTGGTGCGTTAAGAAGTGACGCTCTCATCTGGCACACAAATCAGGGGCGACGCTAGTCACGGAAGGAGATCGTCGAGAACCTCCAAAGTTTATTTTTCTTTACAGCGATGTATTAAGGAATTTTACTAGGCAAGTCTCAAAGCGTTGAAAAATTTTTTTTCAATTTTTAACGAAATATTATTGTATAATATTTCGCCACTTAATCTCAATATAATTTTCTCGTCTGAAATTGACGTTAATCTGCAACAAAATCAAATTCTGAATCTATATTTGTAGCTCTATTTATAGCTGTATTAAGAGGTGGTTTTATAATTCGTCAGATTATTAATTTTATCAAACTATTAATCCACTCCTCACGAGCGTAGCTTCGTAAAGAAAATAAGTTGAATACAGAATTCCGTAAAAGTACTAGGGAATCTGATAGCACGAGTCAGGCATTGTTTAATTGCATAGTGAAGGATTAATGAGGGACTAAAATCAACAGTTTTTATTTTTTCAACCATACAATATAATGAAACTTATAATTAAAACAGGACCGTCGTCGCATGACATATTATTATATAGTCTATCTCTAGAATTACATACTAATGCACTTAATCTAAGAATGCAATAGGCAATTAAAAGATAAAGTTTACACATATTTAATCTAATCGCACGCTTCACCAGAGAGATCGTACGTCGACGCTGTTTGAAATCGTATTATGCGTCCTTACATATCGATCAATAGTTTTCTGGAGCAGTGGGAATCGATATCGAGGGACGGTCGAGGTACAGTGACACCTGTCACCGTGGGACAAAAGAACCCCAACAAAGTTGGCCGAGAGCGAACAATGTCAAGTCGATTTTTCAAGTCGAGCGTTCTCGCATGTTAATACGGGCTCAATCGGGAGCTTGGCACGTGACTGCTGCGCGACTCGCATTGGAAATTACGTGTATTCGCGCAGGTTGTACTAGCCGAGATGTTACGTAACTTGTGCAGGTTGCACGAGTCAGGCGAGGGTAACGCGCATACTCGCGCGAGGCGGAACCTTAACTCAGGCTGTACGTCCTGTATGCAGGCAACGACTTGAGCCCATGAGATTCGCGCGTTCTTCCTCGCTCTCGCAATATTGTGTATGGCGCGTGCAGTCTCTGTATGTAAGTATGGCTTGCCCTTGAAGAACCTGCACACTCGCTGTGTGTGATGCATCTACCCTTGTGACGTATATACTCTTGGTACGTTTACAATAAACAAAAATATGTTCTTGCAATGGACGTCGTATAGCCCGTCACAATTTCTTAATATTTCAAATTATGTAGTAAAATTTTACTCGAGTCTTCAATTTACTTGTATATTTCTTTAAGTACAGAACCGAAAATTCAATTCAAATATAATTGTAGTCTATCGTAATATTTATTAGTTAAAAGATATATTCTGTTTTAATAATATTATTGTCACAAAATATCGATATATAAATAGTCCACGCAGAGGCGAAACGATTATTGGCTGCGTCAGCCACCGGTGTACTCCGTACTAATGTCGTTCCGTTTTTACTTTTTATTATATTTCTGTATTATTTCTATTTATAAGCTAAATTTTACAATTAGTTTTTTTACAAATTTTTATTTTAGTATATTAAATAAGTCGTTAAAATAATAGTATTAATATAAATTATTAATATTTGATTATTGAAACAATTTTAGTTATAATCTGTGCAGATGAAAAAGTTATAATATCATGAAATTAAGGTCTGAATTAACAAATGCATTATTTTATTTATGAAACATAAACGCAAATATTAAAAGAAATAAGTATCCATGAGAATTAGCGACGTACAAAGGAAGTTAAGTTATTAGTGAAAATGTTCGTGCGGAAAAGTTTTTTGAATAAAATTAAGTGTATCTAATCAATGGGAAGAGGCAAATAAATTTCCTGGAGAAACAGAAAACTATCAGTCGCTGAAAAAATTGTTATCGTGATCAATGCGTAATAAAATGTCAAGTAAATATGTATTGAAATCTATGAAGGAAAATATTTTATGAGATTTTATTTTATTTTCATTGCTATGATGATTCATACTTTCAAAAAATTGAAAAATCTTACAATCTTCGCGTATTTTTATAAATTGAAATATTTTAATCGATTTATGTTTGTTATAGATTCATATTTATCAAGAAATTTCAATCAAATAATTTTATAACAATATCTTTTTTGTATTTGCATCTTGTTTTTAAATTTAAAATTTAAACAATAGATAATTTGAAATGTTACATTCTATTCTTTTCTTTTCTTAATTTCTTGATAGATAATTTAGAAGGTAGAGTAAACAAATAAATAGATTGTTATGCATTTTTATGTGATGGATATTATTTCACACGTTTATTTTAAAATTCAGGGCTCTGAGTTACACATGATTCAATAAAGCAGGGTTAAATGCATCAATTTTTTATTTTTTCGATTAACACTATTATCAGATTTAAAGTTATTCAAATAAAATTGTAGTTCTAAATAAAATAAAACTGACCCTTTCAATTATTGAAAGGGAATTAATAAATAGATATTAAAATTTAATGAACTAACTTAATTTTGTGTACATTTATCTTTTCAACATAGCTTGAGATTTTACATAATTTAATAGTGAAGCAATTCAACAAGCTAATTATGATTTCGTCTTTGTATATATATATATTTATATATATGTAATACTAAATTGATATAACAAAAGAATTGATTTTCAAATACAGAAAACTAATACACAACTAGTGTTAATTAAATCCATGATTTTTTCGTTTTATACACGTAATGTTTGTGTATCAAATAAAAAATTAAACATATTTCTTAGATAGTAAAATTGTTTATTTCTTATACATGTAATATAGTTTAATATTTATATACGATATATTTCTTTATGTGTACGAGTTTAAATAGAGTATTTGAGTTATAATGACATTGCCGTTCTAATAAACGGCACGTGCGCATAAACATTAGTATATACATCTGGTAAACCATGTGTACATAAATAATTAAAGGATAATATACCAAAGATTTTACCATCTTTAACTAATGGACTTCCACTATCGCCCTGTAAAATTTAAAAAATATTGTTATTTACAATATTCAAAACTGCAGATTAAATTATAAAAAACTTTGTGATAATATTCATCTATAAATTAATGTTATAATTAATCAGAATTAAGATAATTAATAAAGAATTTAGGAAAAAAAATTATGAAAAGATCAATATAAGATTTCTTTAAAAATATCCTAAAAACAAAATATAACGCGTAATAAAATTAACGAGGAATATCATAAAAACTTACAATACATGGACCAACATCTGCACGCATAAATGCACAAAAATGATCGTCACGAATGATCATTGGAACTTTATTTTGACAGAATGTAGGTTCTCTTACTATCATATTAACTTTTTGCAATCTGCGAGGATAAATAATCATTGGATACGTTACAGTTCCCCAACCTGTTAGTATAGCTCGCTCATAAGGGTTAATGCTTCTATCTGGAAGTGATATAATGTTTCGGTTGAAGTCAAAGTCAATGACTGGATGAGTCTGAAAATTTAACATAACATGTAACAAAATCGTAAATTTAAAATAGTGTTATACAATCTGGTTTCTTGAACTTGCAATAAACTTAATAAGTATTTCATACTTTAATAACAGCGATGTCATAGTTAAACCCCAATATTTCATTACCAGGTCCCGTAAATTCAGGGTGAATGAAAATTTGAGACGGAAAATATTCAGATGTAAAATGATGAGTATCATTGTAGCCTCCTAGATTAATTTTTAAATTATTACGGTCAATGACGCGTTCGTCTACACAGTGAGCCGCTGTAAGGATGTGATAATGACTAATAATTGCACCACCGCCTATGATGGTATTATCAGCAATTCGCTTCAATACTGCTTGGTATGGAAAAACATATCTTTGTGTAGTTATACCACTAATAATTCTTTCCTGTTTACCATGAGCTGAAAGATTAATATCAATTATCAATTTTTTTCTCAAAAAGTTTGGCTTGTTAAAATAAATAATAAAAATGAAATTTTTAAATAATATTAACTATAATTAGATAAAAATTGAAATTAACATGCCATAATTTATTATCAGAATTAAAAAAGTTAGAATTTTTAACGACATTATGTTAATTTTAATTACGTTAAATAAAAAATGAAGAAAAAAGAAGACTTGAAATCTATGGATCTGGTTTATATACGTAAATTCAATTAATTTCTGTGAAAAATTTACTCTATTATGAATATTATTAATTAAATAATTTCTATTATTTACGTTGCATAATTACAGAAAGTATTGTACATGTTAATGAAATGATTACATATGCAACATATGTGTTCGTATTTGCATTTATATCGAGAATTGAGAACATTTATATGTTGAAATAATATAATTCAAATAAAAAAACTCTTTTATCAAATCATGGATTGAATAAATAACAAAATACGAATATATATTCATAATATATATAAGTACAAATATTATATAATATGGCTACATGAGATATAACAAATTACTATGCATTTTCAACGAAGTTTGAAAGCCACCTAAGAAAACAGAAATTAAGTGTCACACTTAATTATCATCTATTGATAGAGCCTTGACAAAGAGGAGTTTAGTTAATAATACACAAAATTTAGTTTATTTTAATTGAAAAATTATAGACGGGCATTCTTTTCTATATAAAGTACGTATTTGAGAAAAGTTAAAATATAGTGTTACCAAATTTTCGACAGATTAAAAGAAGTTATTTTACTGAAAGAACTAAATATCCTTAAGTACATAATTAATTAAATCAGAAATTATAATATATACTGAATAAATATTGATAACTCGTCTATTATTTTACGACCTTAAAAATGATTGAGTCCTTATTGTTACGTTTATTTCTCGAGTATATAAGCGATAAGTTGAATCAGCTTTTAAACATCCAGATATCATTTCACGTCAAGTGTAACCTCTAAAAACGTTTTAAAATATAAAATTTATATTTTTGATGATTTTATGAATATTGTGAAATAACTACAATATAAATCTACCATATATTAAAAATGTAATTTATTAGTATAATTTTGTAGAATAGTAGCATATCATTACATTGCCTTTGTGGAGATTATATTTTATGTTCAGAAATCGTCTATAATTTAAGTTTGTAGAATAGTTTTAAACAATTTTCTTTTGCTAATAAATTAATCATTCTAATTTGGTAAAACTGTTTAAATACTTCTGTCTCTCTCAGAGCAAACACACACACACACACACACACACACACACACACACACACACACATGCATATGGCTCAGATAAACTGTAGCATATGTCAAACTCGATAAAAATTGCCGGAAAATTACATGTGTTGACTTAAACTAAAGCATTATTTTTAGATGTGTGATAAAATTAGTTAAGCACACCTTAAATAAATAAATAAATATATATATATGTGTATATAATAGAGAAAACGAGAAAACATAATTATAAATTATTCTAATGCAGGAATCAGATAAAAGTGAGTAAAACTGAAATAAAGAAAAAATGAAATATATATGATATCAAAGTTGCATTAAAAGTGAAAGCACTTTCAAAATATCGAAGGACTCATAATTTGAAAAAATTTAATTAAATATAGATATATTTTTCGAAGTCAATAAATTTTAGGAAAGCGATATTTTACATAATATTTGACTAATTCAGTTATAGTATATAATATAAAAGACGAAATAATGGAAATGGTTAAATACTTTGATTTTGATAAAATATGAAAGCCACTTATGAAATTTGTAAATAGGCTTTGAAAAATATTTGGAAAAAGAAAACTAGATTATAGACCTTAACTCTTCGCGTACTTATGAGTGAAAAAGATCAATAAGAATATATAATTTATTCGTGAATACGTAATATATGAATACTTAAATGACAACATTTGTGAATTATACTTGTCTGAATATCTAGAAGAAAGAAAGGTATTCCTTATTTACATAGTATTTCTGTAGTTATTTGTATACTAATACTATGTTGGTGTAGGATTCACTAAATTGATATGATATAAAGATATAAGGCAGATGATCATCAAGCTAGATTCTTGAGCTTATGAAAATTTAAGCTTATTAAAATTTTCTTGATTGATATTTCAAATGTCTTATTTTTCAAGTACAGGAATTACTATGATATACAATTAGTGGTAATTAAATAAATTTTTATTCATTACATACCCAATATTTTTGCGGATCAATTAAATATAAACATATTTTTTAGGTAGTAAACCTGTGTATTACTTACACATGTAACATGATTTAACATGTGTACGAATACATATAGTTCTTTACGTATGTAAGTCTTTACTTTGCCATTATCGATGTATAAACGTGAGGTGTGCATATAGTATAAACATCTGTTACCCCTTGTGCACCTAAGTGATAAATGGAAATATACCTAATTATTAGATAATCCAAAAATACTTTTAAACGGAGATGATTTTCTATTTAATCAACTGATTCATTGGTAAATTTTTTCATGGATGATTCGGTTATCACATTTGTTTAAATTCTAATATTATATCTTTTTGATTGTACGACGTTGATTAAGTTCCAGTTGGAGGTATTATACTAAACTTAACAAGTCTAATGAGTATTTGAGAATAATTTTAAGATGTCTTTTATTTTTAAAACATACTTTAAATAGTTGTTTGTAAAGTTATAGGATTAACTTCATGAATAGTACATTTTTCAAACGTAGAAAATTATTAATTACAAAAACACTAACATTTAATGATCTTAATGATTTAAAATTAATATTTCAAATCACTTAGTTTTTAATTATAGAGATTACTGGTATAGACAAGTAGTATTTAACAAAATCGAAATATTTTTCAGTACATACACATAAGGTATGGGAATGAAATAAAAAGTAAAAATATTTCTAGATAATAAACCTTTTTATTCCTCAGTTACAGTTTAATATTTACATAAATATATGTTACATTTCTCTATAAATATGAGTTGGTCAGGATGCGACTGCCATTAAAATAAATAGCTTATGTGCATATACGTTAGTGTATACATCTGGAAAACCAGATGCGCATAAATAATTAACTGAAAATAAACCTACTACTTTGTTATCGATAACTAATGGATTTCCTGTATCGCCCTGAAAAGTTTGAATAATTTCTTTATTTTGTATATTCAAAATTGTATATTAAATTATAAATATCATTTGGTTAATATTGATCTATTAACTCATGTGATAAATACTCAAAATTAAAGGTTAAATAGAAAGTATGAAAAGGAATAGTGTATTAACTTATGTAGTAAAATATACCAAATGTGTTTAGATTTGCTTATAAACACAGTTATTTCATTAAAATTCCAATTTAAATAGTAGTATAAAATTAATAAGGGTAATTATGAGAACTTACAGTACACGGACCAACTCCTGTAGTCACAATTCCACAAAAATCATTGTCGTAAATATCGAATGGTAGTTGACTATTGCAAATGGCAGGTTCCGTAATCAGCGTTAACATTTTTTGCAGTTTAGGAGGAAAAGTATACGTTATATTGGTTACTGTTCCCCAACCACTAAGTAAACCTAACCTATTATATTCAATGTCTCTATCTGGAAGTTGTATCTTGCTTTGGTAATGGTTGAAGGGAATGTTTCCATTGATCTGAAAATTCAACGTTATTTATTTGCAGTAAAATCATAAATTAAAGTATTACACTTTAACTTTGTTGTAGTTGCTGAAAGATGTAGGATTTCGTAATTTTTTATATTTGATTTAAAAATCTAATATGTCAAATTTAAAAAAAAAATATATATATATGTATATATTTTAATGTTACGAATATTAATTGTTAATAAAAAACATGCCCACTCTTTATCTCAATAGTCTGAGGAAGGTTGTATTTGCTTTACCTCAAACTTTGCCAAGTGTAGCTGATATTATTTTACGCTATGTCAAATTTTTTCAAGGTCATCCGAATTTTGGAATAGTTCGTTTACACCTACGTCCCAGGGTACCCTTGAATACGTTTATTCCCTGTCTTGATAAGGACGTAATGTAAACGGAGAGGAGATGGCAGGGAGAGAAATGACTATCCAGCTAATTTCTTCTGTATAGCTCGCCAGTAGCGCCTGTACGACTCTCCCGGCCAGTGAACCTTCACATCGAGAAAGACTCGCTCTCTACATTGACAGACAAACGTTTATGCGCGCTCCTATATCCCGAAGGCTCGAGCTCCATCGCTCCAACCGTTGTGAGGTGCTTTTGACGGGAAATTCTTGATCCTATTCACGCGCGCGTCAATGTAACCCCTTCCACCTTGCCAGGAGAGTTTTCCTTTTGTTACGCGTTGGATTTCAGCGATAAATGGCGCAACTCCGAGCCCGCACCGCGCGGTTGCCACGAGTCGGAGTATTACCGGGACACGTCAAATCTAATAAACTATAATGTATTTTTACATAAAATATTATGTCATTAATGCTAAGAGAACGATTTAGATGATATATAATTAGGAATTATTTGTGCAGAATAAAATAAAAATTCACTTTACATGAAGTAAGAAAAATTGGACAATATAAAAAGATGTATGTTTCGAAATACTTTTAATTTAATAATGAATTGGTATTAGAATTAATAAGCACTTAGGATTATGTTTAAATATTAAGTCAATTAAATTATTGAGAAAATGAATAAGAAGAAACAATGTAGCAAACAACTAAAACAAACAGCAAAAGTGAATATGACATGTGAGTAATTATATCTGATATTTAAGGGAGCTCTTCTTAAGAACTTTGCATTGTGAACATTTTTCAAAAGTATGCTCTTTGATAGATACTTAGTAAGTTCATCATTAAAAATAAAGCCATAAATGCTATAAATTTTTACTAGCTTCATAATTGTAATATTAAAAAATTCTATCAAAATGATAAAAAATCTTAATAAATTTACGTTTAAAATATTAATTTATATTATTTTTAAGTACATACATGTACTAAATATATACCTAAATATTTCTGATTATATAATAACATTCAACGAAATTACAATTACATGCTACGTAATCAAATTTTAATTTATTTTTCTATAAACATACGACGATAAAATCCGTCGCGAGCTTATGGCAGTGCCGCGGGGCTAGTACAAATGAAAAAGTAAGTGTTCGAGACGTTGTATACGTTCGGCCGTCGATGCTTGAGTAAAAGGGTAGAGAGAGAGAGAGAGAGAGAGAGAGAGAGCATGAGAGCCGGAGATGCGATCCTAGCTACGTGCTAAGGCTAAGGCCCAATCTGACAAAGCTCAGAGCGCTCGCCCCTACCGCCGCTCCTCACCGTTGAACTCGCATCCACCTAAGCTTATGAGGAGGAAAAGCTTTTTCCTTTGCTAGGCGGTGAAAGGAAAAGCAAAGGAAGGAAAGCCTTTCTTAATACACAAGAAGAATAAGGGCGCAAGAATAAAACTAATCGGGGTGCAGCGTTCTATTGTCGCACCAGGACAGCCTTTGTGTACAGTCGAGGAAGTCTTCTGACTTCTTAAAGAGCTATCAAAACCTTGGAGGTTTCGACTCTATAGTCGCAGCCTTTCAGTTCGACCTTGAATGTGAAGTGACTCGCTGCGGCGGATGCTGCCCTTTGACAGACCTAAAGACGAGATACTCGATTTAAATGTTCAAGGCGGCTATTTGCCGCGGTTACGGTCCTCCGACAGATTTGAACGCGAGTACACTCGGAACGCTCACCAACTCTTTCCATGGGAAGGGGGTGACGCACCGTGGTCGCGACAAGACTCGTCATTTAGTAATTCGCGCCGTGAAGAAATCTGTCATTACAACTTAGTCTATGTATAAGAAAGCGCTGTGAACTCTTGTCTCGCAAAAAACGCCAACTAATATATAAAAAGAAACTTCACCGTCGTAAGGTTCACTGTCATGGACTCCCCGAATAGAAACTATTATAAAAATACCGTCGCTGTATTGTAACTTTTACTCGTTTTAAAATATAGACTAGATTTTAATCGACAGCAAATGTCGTGTTTTTATGCCTGCCCGTCTTTTCACGCTCCTCTTCAGATAACGAACGCGCACCGACCACGAGCTTTCCCATTCGGGACATCCGTGGAACTTGAAGACCGCGAGGTCACCGATAAGTAAACAGAAGTAACGAGAAAATTGCATAGAGCCGTATAATGCAAGAAAAAAGAAGAATAAATAAATAAGATAAAACATTATGAACATGTTATTTATCCTTAAACAATACATTATAGAAGTAATGATGCTTTTCTTTTTCATTTAATTTTCCTATTTTTTAATTATTTATTATCTATTATTAAATATATTTATTAATTAATATTAATAAGTTTTTCATACTTTAATAACAGCGATGTCATTCGCAGGCACTAATACTTCGATATTATCTCTCACGTAGTCAGGATGAATATAAATTTCAGTCGGAAGATATTCAGACGTAAATAAGTGAGTTCGATTGGCGCCTCCTAGACAAATTCTCAAGTCTTGATGAGAGACTGAATATTCGTCTACACATTGAGCCGCTGTGAGAATGTGATAATGACTTATAATTGCACCACCGCATATGATTATATTATAAGTAATAGACTTCAATTCAGCTTGATATGGAAATTCATATCTTTCTGCATTATAACCACCAATAATTCTTTGATGTTTACCGTAAACTGAAACATTATTATTAATAATTTTAGTAGAAACATGTTTGTATAATAAATATTTGGTAAAATGCTTTTTTAACGGAAATATTGATTTCATATTATTGAATGATCAGAAGGAATGAAAGACACATTTTATCGGCATAATATAAAGAGTTACTTCCAAAGTAGATTTCTGACAAAATTTGTTCATAATAAATATTTAATTAAAAATTATATTAATCTTGTTTTTTCAATATTTGTTTGGTACGCAGAAAAAGTTAATTAGTAACTGTTATTAGATCTAGTTGGATGAGAAAAAGAAATTAACTTACCACAATTTATTATAAGAATGATTAAAGCTAAAATTTTTAAATTCATTACGTTGCTTGAAAATACGTTTACGAAGAAGATATATTTATAGCACAAGTTTTGATACAAGAATTTAATTTATTCTTCTGTACTACTTATTCTATTATAATTATCATTAAATTAATTATCATTAAGTAAATTACCATTAAATAATTGCATGATTGAAATTGTTTTGTTTCCTATAATGAATAGATGTGTTAGATATGTATTTTTATTTGAATTTCATAACGACAGATTAGATCATCTGTATGTTGAAATGATATTATTCATACAAGGAAAACTTAATGAATACATATTCATATAATTCTGAAAATATTATTTGCTTAATTTTCTCATTGTATTATTTGATAAGAACTATTCATTGCCTTATCATAGAAATCGAAACAAACTTGTCCACATTTCTTACTTCTCATTTCAGTTCTGGTCTGAAGAAACAAGGCTCCAATCGAAACGTACTGCACCCCTCCATAATCGCCAAATCGAATTGGCGTTCAGCCTCTGGTAAGCAAATTTCAGAGTGCAAGGGTGAAAATCAGCCGCATTGCTCGAGCGAAATTCCCGAGCTTCCTCCGTATCTACTCACCACCTGACACGAAAATATTTCGGGACCTTTCCCGGGCTCGTCTGTTTGCTCATCTCTCTCTCTCTCTCTCTCTCTCTTACACTTCTAGGACAAAGGCAGGATAAGAGCGTGCGTAGCGCTCTTGCCCGTATTGATAGTGTCCTGTTTGCAGGAGCTCGAGTTGTAAATTTTAAAACAATACGCCTAGTGCATCTAGCGCGTGTCAAATCCAATTTCAATCAAATAATACAACCTTATTATTTTTTAAACTTCAATCGATAAAATTACATTAATTGCAGAAAAATAAAAAAATCTATTTTTAGTTAGTTAAATGACTTATTCAGGATAGATAATGTTTCTAACATAATTAGTTAAACTTGCTGATTAAAACTAGCATAACTGTCTCCAAAAATAGAACGAAACTCGTAAAATAATGTTCTATAATATTTTGCTGAGAATAATTATTATAGAGCTATACATACATTTTTCTTAAGGACGTATATCATTATTTTAAGTATGCAAAATACAAACTTTCATTAAAATATGCATACCTAAAGTAAAACACGCTGTTTATCGGGAAAATCGTACCTCGACGCGGTCCATATATCCACACGTTTCTGTCGATGGTCTTTTGGTACGGCGACGTTGTCGGTTGCTATACCCGTTGAGGCAGGAGGGTTGTAGTTGGGAAGCGCCCGAGATGCGGTATAAACCGTTATCCCAGGTAGGATACGGCAGAGGGAAATTGTAATTGAAGATCGGGATGTGATGCAGCAAAAACCATCACCACGGGAGAGAAATGGGTGCAGCGAATACTGTTACTAAGAGCAAACTGAACTGATTGTTTCTCGAGGTTCATATATAATTATTATATAATTCCGTTTTAAGTTATGTTAATATGTTGTGTTTTTTCTTCATCTAGTCTAATTATAAAAACATCAATTTTTATTCATTCAGAAATATGAATTCAAAGAAAATATTGATTTAGTTATATATCCTAATTTTACGAAAAAAATATTATACATGAAAATACTTTTCATTTTGCATTTTTTTCTCTGAATCACTAATATTGTTAAAGCTACATCTAATTTCATTTTTCTTTTAATAATATGTACTAGCTTATGTATCTCAATTCATGTTCTTTTTCTTAATTCAAGTTCTTTTATTTTCACTTTTTTCTAATTATTAGATAATTCAAATATACTTTTAACCGGAGATGATTTTCTGTTTAATCAACTGATTCTTTGTTAAGTTTTACACGGATGATTGTTACTTTTTTGTCTCATTTCTAATCTTATCTATTTAATTGTGCGATGTTAATTAATTTTCACTTTCAATTATTTTTAAACTTAATATGTCTAATGAGTATTTACTAAATTGAAAATATATAAAAAGTATTCAGATAGATAAGGAATTTTACTGAATATATGAGATAAAATCAGTAATCGCATGAACCATTTAAATAAGATAAATAACTTACTTTAACGAGATTTATGTTTCAAATGACTTATTTTTCATGGATAGAGATTACTGTTATGTACGAGTAGTGTTTAAACAAATCGAAGTATTTTTTATTACATACACATAAGGTATGGGGATGTATTAAAAAAGTTAACATATTTCTAGCTAATAAACTTCTTTATTCCTCACGTATGTATTATAGTTTAATATTTACATGAATATATGTTATATTTCTCAATAAAAGTTAATTTGTTATACATTTCTCTATCTTACATTTGTGTATTTAATATGCAGCCATTGCCGAAGTAATAAATAGCTTATGTGCATATACGTTAGTGTATACATCTGGTAAGCCCAGTGCGCAAAAATAACTAATGGAAAATATGCCTATAAGTTTGCCTTGTCTAACTAATGGATTTCCTATATCGCCCTGTAAAATTCGAAAAAAATTGTTATATACAGTATGCAGCACTACAGATTAAATTATAAATAACTTTGTATTAATGTTCATCTATTATCTAATGTTGTATTCACTAAAAATCGCACAAAAAAAGGACTTTATAAAAGATTTATAATTGAAAATATCAGAATAAAAAGGATAATGTATTAACTGATATAGTGATAAGTACCTAATATTTTTAATTTTGTTTATAAATTCAAC
Source organism: Wiebesia pumilae (assembly GCA_018907045.1). NCBI lineage: Eukaryota > Metazoa > Arthropoda > Insecta > Hymenoptera > Agaonidae > Wiebesia > Wiebesia pumilae. The sequence continues at coordinate 137,289 of JACCHZ010000066.1, read as the reverse complement.
ATTTTAATATATTTTTCAAATGCCAAATATAAAACAGTAAAAATATAATAAGGAAAATTATGTAAACTTACAATACATGGACCATAGTCTTTTTTCAGAATTCCACAAAATTGATCGTCGGAAAGGGCTAATGCTAGATTTCTCTGACAAACAGGAAGTTCCATAGTTATCAGACTAATTTTTTTCAGTGTATCAGGAAAAGTTAAAGATGGATACGTTAATGATCCCCAACCACTAAGTACAGCTCTCTGACCCTTCTTAATGTCTTCATCTGGAAGCATTATTATGCTTTGGTAATCGTTGAATTCAATTATTCCATTAATCTGAAAATTCAACGTTATTTATTTGCAGTAAAATCACTATTTACTTGCACAAAAAACACAGTAAATCATTAGTTGTATATCTTAATTTGACGAAATAATTATCCAATAAGGATAAAAGTTACGCAACAGCTCTACATAACAATCAACTAAAATAAATAAGGTAAATGGCTAAAGTGAGCATGTCATGTGAGTAATTATATCTGATATTTAATGAGCTCCTCTTAAACACCTTGCATATTGCGAAAATATTGCAAAAGTATACGGAACTCCGTATTATGTACATAGTAAGTTTATCGTTTAGAATGAAACCTGATTTATAAATATTAACGCTAAGAATGCTTTTTAAAATGATCATAAACATTGTTATGAAATTTATTTTTAAAATATTATTTCGATTTACATTTATGTTAATATATATATATATTAGATACGTACCTAAATATTTCCGATTATAATGATACATCGAAATTGCAATTACTAGTTATGTAATCAAATTTTACATTAGTTTCATTATTACGTAGTTATTTTAATTTTAGTTTTATTTTTCCTTTAGTTTTTATTTCAATTTTAATTTTAGCAATTATTTTTCCATAAACATAATATTTCCATAAATATATCATTAAAGAATATATTAGAGCAGTTATGATGCTTTATTTTTTCGTCTAATTTTCTATTCTTTTTTTATATTTATTTTCTATTATTATCGATTATTAAATATATTTATTATCTGATATTAATAAGTTTTTCATACTTTAATAACAGCGATGTCATTGGTAGGAGATTCTATTTCATTATTGCGTCTTGCGAAATGAGGATGAATGATAACGTTAGACAGAAGATATTCAGACGTAAATAAGTGTGTTCGATTGACGCCTCCTAGAGAAATCTTCAACTCGTTACGAGGAAGTGAGTATTCGTCTACACATTGAGCTGCTGTGAGAATGTGAGAATGACTTATAATTGCACCACTGCATACGAGTATATTATGAGTAATATGCTTCAATACTGCTTGATATGGAAATTCATATCTTTCTGCATTATAACCACCAATAATCCTTTGATGTTTACCGTAAACTGAAACATTTTTATTAATAATTTTAGTAGAAACATGTTTGTATAATAAATATTTGGTAAGATGCTTTTTTAACGGAAATATTGATTTCATATTATTGAATGATCAGTAGGAATGAAAGACACATTTTATCGCATAATATAAAGAGTTACTTCCAAAGTAGATTTCTGACAAAATTTGTTCATAATAAATATTTAATTAAAAATTATATTAATCTTGTTTTTTCAATATTTGTTTGGTACGCAGAAAAAGTTAATTAGTAACTGTTATTAGATCTAGTTGGATGAGAAAAAGAAATTAACTTACCACAATTTATTATAAGAATGTTTAATGCTACAATTTTTAAAGACATTTCGATGATTGAGAGTAGATTATCGAAGAAGCTAAATTTATAGAACTGCCTTTGATACAAGTATTTAATTAATTCTTTTGTACTATTTACTTAATTATGAATATCATTAATTAAATAGTTTTTATATATACAAGATACGTATTCGTAATTGCATTTATTTCGAGAATTGATAACTTTTATATGTTGAATTGATATAATTCTTATAAAGAAAACTCTCTTATTATATATATATTAAAGAAATTAGCAAATATGAATAAATAAATATATATAAATTTCTAATAACAAATTTCTATATTGACTTTCTATTTCTATAAGCAGATAAAATAAGCTTTTTCCGTTTCACCAGTCACATTTACAAAAAGAAGTGCAAAGATTAACTGTTTTTTCATACTACACGATACACGACATTAATCGAACTCTTAATTCACGTATATGCACTGATCAATGATCCGCGATGCTTTTCCGAGGAGAAGAACTGGAAAATCGCGGCTTTTTGCGGACGGCGATCGGCATAGCGGACTGTTAGTGTCCGTTAATGAAAGTACTCGTACCGCGACACTCTTTGGGTTACATGGGCGAGCCGATTCAAACTTTGAGCATAATGATAACGAGGGTCCAAAAGTGCATCTCTGGTATTTATGTATCGCAACCGTCGATTACCGGTTGGTCGATCGATATTCCATCGGATTCGCTATTCCCTCTCACTTGCACTCACACGCACTCGTGCCTTCTCCTAAAAAATAATATGCGCGACGTTCGCGCGACTTCGAGAGTCCTCCGCTTATCAGTCGCTTCCCAGTGGTGCGTTAAGAAGTGACGCTCTCATCTGGCACACAAATCAGGGGCGACGCTAGTCACGGAAGGAGATCGTCGAGAACCTCCAAAGTTTATTTTTCTTTACAGCGATGTATTAAGGAATTTTACTAGGCAAGTCTCAAAGCGTTGAAAAATTTTTTTTCAATTTTTAACGAAATATTATTGTATAATATTTCGCCACTTAATCTCAATATAATTTTCTCGTCTGAAATTGACGTTAATCTGCAACAAAATCAAATTCTGAATCTATATTTGTAGCTCTATTTATAGCTGTATTAAGAGGTGGTTTTATAATTCGTCAGATTATTAATTTTATCAAACTATTAATCCACTCCTCACGAGCGTAGCTTCGTAAAGAAAATAAGTTGAATACAGAATTCCGTAAAAGTACTAGGGAATCTGATAGCACGAGTCAGGCATTGTTTAATTGCATAGTGAAGGATTAATGAGGGACTAAAATCAACAGTTTTTATTTTTTCAACCATACAATATAATGAAACTTATAATTAAAACAGGACCGTCGTCGCATGACATATTATTATATAGTCTATCTCTAGAATTACATACTAATGCACTTAATCTAAGAATGCAATAGGCAATTAAAAGATAAAGTTTACACATATTTAATCTAATCGCACGCTTCACCAGAGAGATCGTACGTCGACGCTGTTTGAAATCGTATTATGCGTCCTTACATATCGATCAATAGTTTTCTGGAGCAGTGGGAATCGATATCGAGGGACGGTCGAGGTACAGTGACACCTGTCACCGTGGGACAAAAGAACCCCAACAAAGTTGGCCGAGAGCGAACAATGTCAAGTCGATTTTTCAAGTCGAGCGTTCTCGCATGTTAATACGGGCTCAATCGGGAGCTTGGCACGTGACTGCTGCGCGACTCGCATTGGAAATTACGTGTATTCGCGCAGGTTGTACTAGCCGAGATGTTACGTAACTTGTGCAGGTTGCACGAGTCAGGCGAGGGTAACGCGCATACTCGCGCGAGGCGGAACCTTAACTCAGGCTGTACGTCCTGTATGCAGGCAACGACTTGAGCCCATGAGATTCGCGCGTTCTTCCTCGCTCTCGCAATATTGTGTATGGCGCGTGCAGTCTCTGTATGTAAGTATGGCTTGCCCTTGAAGAACCTGCACACTCGCTGTGTGTGATGCATCTACCCTTGTGACGTATATACTCTTGGTACGTTTACAATAAACAAAAATATGTTCTTGCAATGGACGTCGTATAGCCCGTCACAATTTCTTAATATTTCAAATTATGTAGTAAAATTTTACTCGAGTCTTCAATTTACTTGTATATTTCTTTAAGTACAGAACCGAAAATTCAATTCAAATATAATTGTAGTCTATCGTAATATTTATTAGTTAAAAGATATATTCTGTTTTAATAATATTATTGTCACAAAATATCGATATATAAATAGTCCACGCAGAGGCGAAACGATTATTGGCTGCGTCAGCCACCGGTGTACTCCGTACTAATGTCGTTCCGTTTTTACTTTTTATTATATTTCTGTATTATTTCTATTTATAAGCTAAATTTTACAATTAGTTTTTTTACAAATTTTTATTTTAGTATATTAAATAAGTCGTTAAAATAATAGTATTAATATAAATTATTAATATTTGATTATTGAAACAATTTTAGTTATAATCTGTGCAGATGAAAAAGTTATAATATCATGAAATTAAGGTCTGAATTAACAAATGCATTATTTTATTTATGAAACATAAACGCAAATATTAAAAGAAATAAGTATCCATGAGAATTAGCGACGTACAAAGGAAGTTAAGTTATTAGTGAAAATGTTCGTGCGGAAAAGTTTTTTGAATAAAATTAAGTGTATCTAATCAATGGGAAGAGGCAAATAAATTTCCTGGAGAAACAGAAAACTATCAGTCGCTGAAAAAATTGTTATCGTGATCAATGCGTAATAAAATGTCAAGTAAATATGTATTGAAATCTATGAAGGAAAATATTTTATGAGATTTTATTTTATTTTCATTGCTATGATGATTCATACTTTCAAAAAATTGAAAAATCTTACAATCTTCGCGTATTTTTATAAATTGAAATATTTTAATCGATTTATGTTTGTTATAGATTCATATTTATCAAGAAATTTCAATCAAATAATTTTATAACAATATCTTTTTTGTATTTGCATCTTGTTTTTAAATTTAAAATTTAAACAATAGATAATTTGAAATGTTACATTCTATTCTTTTCTTTTCTTAATTTCTTGATAGATAATTTAGAAGGTAGAGTAAACAAATAAATAGATTGTTATGCATTTTTATGTGATGGATATTATTTCACACGTTTATTTTAAAATTCAGGGCTCTGAGTTACACATGATTCAATAAAGCAGGGTTAAATGCATCAATTTTTTATTTTTTCGATTAACACTATTATCAGATTTAAAGTTATTCAAATAAAATTGTAGTTCTAAATAAAATAAAACTGACCCTTTCAATTATTGAAAGGGAATTAATAAATAGATATTAAAATTTAATGAACTAACTTAATTTTGTGTACATTTATCTTTTCAACATAGCTTGAGATTTTACATAATTTAATAGTGAAGCAATTCAACAAGCTAATTATGATTTCGTCTTTGTATATATATATATTTATATATATGTAATACTAAATTGATATAACAAAAGAATTGATTTTCAAATACAGAAAACTAATACACAACTAGTGTTAATTAAATCCATGATTTTTTCGTTTTATACACGTAATGTTTGTGTATCAAATAAAAAATTAAACATATTTCTTAGATAGTAAAATTGTCACAAAATATCGATATATAAATAGTCCACGCAGAGGCGAAACGATTATCGATCCTTTTCCTAGGCACGAGCGTTCGATTCCCTGTTCGGACGCCATGTAACAGTTTTGCTTCCGTTGCCTTCGGTGAGTCGTTTTCGTCTCTTGCAGCTCCTGTTATCGGGTGAACTTGAGGTCTGGTAGGACTCCCCGCGGAGCCTACTACCAACTCCTTTGCCCTTTTTTTAGCCGGGTTAACTTGTCGGCCAGGATTTATTTGGGGTTGGAAAGGAATGTTTATTAGAAAATGGCGATAATTAATAACGCGATGTTTATAATAATGAAATAATTATTTCTTTATTCCGGATTTTACTCTCGGCATCTCATCGCAATAAAAAAATAAGTTATATTCAGTAAGGATTCGTTGGTTGGCACTTTAGCGATCGCGGTTTATTTAATACATTCACTCGGACGGCGCACAATGACTTCGAGTTCCTCGTATTTTTTTTTACAATACGGTTTCGTTATTTGTACATACTAGAATTGCGGTTTTTTACTTTATGTACATTTTTACATTAACTCGCATTATTCCATCCTCCTGAGGTTGGTGTTTTCGTTACCCCTCGGAACGTCAGGATGGTCAAGAAGAGAGAACGTCGCAAACGCGCTCTTCGGGTGGTCGAGATGGCGTAGCAAACCGCTTCCGCCAGGAAGAGCGAATTATAATGAAATACCATCTATGATTTAAACACATTTTATTACTTGAATATAGTTTTAGATTAAACAACAAAACTTGAAATATTATGTCCTTGCAATATTTAAGATAACAACAGTTGGATAACTCATAACTTTTTATTATATACATTTTTCTTGCACGATTTATTACCATTTCTTAGTTTAAGAAATGGTATGCGATTTGTACTTTTACTAAATGTATACAAAGTACATTGGCAAAGTGCCCTCGTTCAATTATTCGTCAATTCAACCATGATAAGTGAACAATCGTTTGAAGGCACGAATGAAACTTTAAAATCAAACTAAACATTATTCAATATTACTTCCTGTGTTCATAATCTTTAAGTATATTAAATTCTATAAATAAATGAAAAATATTTAATACAATTGATATAGTTATATCTTTCAATTTCATAAAATAATTTTAATATTATTACAATTTTAATGTAAAATCTTACTTTTGGTTTTTCTCTAAATTTTTAATATTTTCAACCTCTATCTAATTTTACTTTTTTATACTAATGTGAACTAACTTATGTAACTCAATTTATTTTTTTATAGATTCATATTCTTTTAGATTCTCTTATTTTTACTTTTTCTAAATAAAAAATTAGTAAATTCAGAAATATATTTAAACGAAGATAAGAATCTTTTATTTAATCAAATGATTTTTTGCTAAATGTTTTAATGGATGATTCAGTTACTATATTCGTCTTATTTCTATTTAATTATCTTTTCTCTTTTTAATTATCTGATGTTCATTAGGTTCCAGCTGCAGATATTATAAAACGTAACAAGTATTTGTGAATAATTTTACAAGCAAAATAGTTCTATTGAATCTTTTATCTCTAAAAAAGTAATTTAAATAGTTGTTTGTTAATTTATCTGGCTACTTTTATGAATATTATAATTTTAAAATATATTAATATTTACGAAGGCGCCAACGTATATTATTATTGTATTGACAATAAATATCAATTTTCATTAATTAATCAACAATATCTATATACTCAGTAGAAGATATTTATTAATTACTTTGCAGGTGCATCATTTGCTAAATATCTATTGAATGATAGATGTCAGAGCATGTATTCATGTATAGAAATTGCTATTATACACAAGTATTTAATTAAATCGATGATATCTTTATTGCACAAAAATAATTAACGGAAACTAGTACTAGAAACCTAGTAGAATGCCATCTTTAACTAATGGATTTCCACCGTCGCCCTATAAAATATGAAAATTATTGTTATTTACAGTATTCATAACTGCAATATGAATTATATTACACTTAATTATATTACAATTAATATTACACTTATACAAAATAAAATAAAAAATGTAGAATAATATAAGACCGTAGAAAATTAATAAGATGTATTATGGAAACTTACAGTACATGGACCAACACCTCTAGTCATAAATGCACAAAATTGATTCTCAGAAAGAATCATTGGAATTCTTCCTTCACAAATAAACTGATCCTTCACTACCATTGAAACCCTTAGAATTTTAACAGTTAAGTTAATCGTTGGATTCGTTACTGTTCCTCAACCAATAAGTGTAGCAAAATCATCATTTTGAATGTTTTGCTGTGGAAGATTTACCGCATGTTTGTTCAGTTCGAAATGAATGAATTCATGCGTCTGGAAATATAACATTATTTATTGAATAGTAGAATATAATAAAAGTTATTACATTATTTAACAAAGTTAGCCAATGTTTAAAAAAACATTTTAAAACTCATTTGATTTAGTTACTCATTGATATTTGGATAAATAAGGGCCAAAGCTATTATTAAATATGAATAAATGCATCAACTAAATTATTGAGAAGATCAATAAGGAAGAAAGTTATATAATAACTCTAACAAACAACATTAAACAAATGAATATTTGCTGCTAATGTGAACATGATATGTGAGTAATTATATCTGACATTTAAGGAGCTCTTCTTAAGAACCTTGCATTGTGAGAATATTGCGAAAATATGTAGAACTTTGGTAGGTACTTTAATAATAGTAACATTTTTATGTGGTATTGTTATACTACGGCTTCTTATATAATCAGGATGCACAAAAATTTGAGATGGAAGATATTCAAATATGAATAGCTGAAATACATTGCTGCCTCCTACACCAATTCTTAAATAATTAATGGGAATAGCGAATTCATCTACACAGTGAGCCGCTGTGATGATGTGATAATGACTTATAATTGCACCACCACATATAAGTTCAACTTCAGTAATATGCCTCAATCGTGCTTGATATGGAAATTCTGTTATTCTAGCCTCCAAACCACCAAGAATCCTTTCCTATTTACCATAAACTAAAACATTTTTTTATTAATATTTTACGTAGAAAGAATGAAATTCAACGTTCAAATAATAAATATTTAAGATGTCTTTTTATAAAGGAAATATTGATTTAACATTATTAAATGATAACAAAAACAAATTACGAACGTCGTAATTTAAATAGTTACTTCCAAAGTAGATTTCTTATATAATAACAATACACATTAAATTTTTAATATAAATATTAGGCATTAATTAAAATCTTGGTTTTTTTCAAAAAAACTTTTGCTTAATAAAAAATTTTTATTGGTAAATAAAATTTAACTGTTATCAGAACTAGTTAGATGAAAAATAGAAATTAACTTACCATAATTTATTACAAGAATGGTTAAAGTTATAATTTTTAAAGACATTACGTTGATTGGAAGTACATTGACGAAAAAAATATATTTATAGCATTAGTTTTGATACAATAATTTGATTAATTCTTCTATACTATTTACTTAATTATGAATATCATTAATTAAATAGTTTTTATATATACAGGATACGTAAGCGTAATTGCATTTATATCGAGAATTAATAACTTTTATATGTTGAATTGATATAATTCTAATAAAGAATACTCTCTTATCAAATATATACATTAAAGAAATTAGCAAATATAAATAAATAAATAAATAAATATATATATATATATATGTGTGTGTGTGTGACGGAAAAGTCCGTTGCGAACTTATAAGTGTTTGTGTAGCAAAGTGTTTATGCGAAAGAAGTGACAGTGTGCGTGAAAATAAATGCTAGGAAGAGAAAGTTTACGCGGAAGAGCGTCAGCCACATGAGTATGGGTGTGAGTGAGAGAGAGAATGAGTTCTCTCTGAAGAGAAGTTCATAGTGCTTGCTTCTATTGCAGTCTTTCGTACACAAAGTCGTGCCATAATTTGTAAGAAGGAAAATATGCTTTCCTCTCCTAGATGGCGGGAGAAAAGGCAAAGATAGAAAAGTCTTCTATATTACGTAAAAAGAGTAAGGCATCCAGCATCAGCACCGAGTTTAGGGTTCTATCGATACACCAGGGCAGCCTCTGAGTATAGTCACCAAAGCCAGAGGTTTTGACCTCACAATTGCAGTCAGTTGACTTTCCTTTGAACGCGGAGTGATTAGCTGTGGCGGGTATCGTCCCTTGACATACCCGAACGCGAGTCTGCCATGACGTCTCTCTCTCCCGGTACGAATCCGGTTCGACTGTCGTGCCATCCGGGTCGGGACAGCCAGGAAACGCGAGAGACTAAGCAGCCGCCTTCGTCGTCAGAAGGACATGTAAATCGTTACATCGCGTCCGAAAAGAGACAGCAAAGTATAAGCAAACAGATAGTTTTAATTGTTACACACACGCACACACACACACACATACACACACACACATATTTGTATTTCATCATCAGAACAAAACTTCAAAAAAGTAAAAACAATAATAATAAAATGTGATACTAATATATGTAATACTAATAAAATAATACTAGTAAAAGTAATAAAATTTTTTCTTGCATTAGGAGCAAAAAGTTGAAGAAAAATGTTATAGAGCTGCTAGTCAAGACTAATAGATGCCCAGTACAAAGGCATCTAGTCACTTTGCGCTTCCTTTGTCTATCAAATAATTTGGATATTAGAAACATACTCAGCTGATAGTTAAGAAAGGATAAAAGTAATTATAATTATAAACCTCGGAACGATAAAGCGTAACTTTCAAGTATCGGAAGCCAGTTGTTAATAATCAAATTTCTAAACAGCTTCTTGTATTCGTTAGAATTTGTTCAAAAACGTGTTTATTTTAATAATTAATTTATATTTGTTGTACTATTTCATATTTGGTTTACATTTATTTAGTAATAATACATTTAATGTAATAAAGAGAAAATTTCAATAATGATGTGTAACATATTTAAGAATTTTTTTAGTTTAAACAAAAGAAATATTATATATACATAATTTATATTGAAATGTATTATTAGAACGCGGCCATCAGCCTATACCGTACTATTACACGAGCCTCTTCTAGAATAACACAATAGACTCACTAAGTCCAAGAACGTAATACGCAATCTTAAACTAAGAATATGACACAAACTAAACTTAAGAAAAAGTTAATACTTATGGGTGTGAAATTGTTTGCCTCGACCAAGGCAGAGAGGGGTTGATTGCTTCCCTACACTCAATCTTCCAGGTGCAGTGGTCTCGTAAGTTTGCGAGTATTGCGCGATTCGCGATCGCGTGATTACTCTCGGTATTCGTAGGCAGCGCGAGCTGAGCGAAACTCGCGTGTACTCGCGCAGACGACGAGAGTTGAGCGGGGGTAGCGTATGGGAAAGCCTTAGGGCGGTCCATATATTTCGTATATGCATTGCGTATCCCACGTACGACGCGCACGGTATCACTTTCTCAAGCGCGTATAAGATCACTAAAATTCATCATTTATGTTCTATTATTAGTTTATTACGTTCTATTCTTTATATTAAACATACAAATCATAAAATTGCATTTTTGATAGCAGAAAATCTGATAGTTTAGAATTCAAAATTTCTTGACCAAAATGGCTTAATACGACAAATATGTAATTGGTAAAGCTTTCGAACTACTAAAAAGGAAACTTTCTTGAAAATATTTTAAATTAGAGCACAAAAGTGAATTATTAGAAATAAAATATTTTCCTTCATAAATTTTAATACATATTTACTTGACATTTCATTACGCATTGATCACGATAACAATTTTTTCAGCGACTGATAGAAGTTTTCTGTTTCTCCAGGAAATTTATTTGCCTCTTCCCATTGATTAGATACACTTAATTTTATTCAAAAAACTTTTCACTAATAACTTAACTTCCTTTGTACGTCGCTAATTCTCATGGATACTTATTTCTTTTAATATTTGCGTTTATGTTTCATAAATAAAACAATGCATTCGTTAATTTAAACTGTTAAAACTTCAACAACATGCTGTTGAGAGTATTCTAACGAATAATAAAAGCTGCTTACTTTTTTAAATATCGGTAACTTGAGAATTTTCAAAAAATGTAAATCTGCCATTACTATTTGTGTACAGCTTGAACAATGACTAGATGCCGGCTTTAGAAACTTTCAACGTACACTTGTCAATGCTCTAGTATTTGAAAATTATTGTACCCCGGGTCGACAAAACAATGTCATGGAGGTTTGGAAATAGTTTCCTGCGTATGAGATCCTTAATTTATCCTATCACTTAGAGTTAGATATTTGAAACGTCTAAATCTGAGTCTTAGATATTTAAGATATTTTTAACAGTGATTTAACATGAGTTATTGTATTTTTATTGCGTATGAAAAACAAAGTATACAAATATTACTCTTTTTTGAAGTATTTAATTAATTTAAAAAACAATAGATATAAAATATGAATATGAATTTATGTTAATAATTAAAAATGTGAAAAACGCAAAATAAAACACGAATGTAATATACTCGAAAATTTTTCAAAATTAGCAAATAATTTATGTGTCATTAAATGAAACTATAATGAATGCAAGTAAAAATGAAAAGGTAAAAATAAATAAAATTAAATATAAATGTATTAATAATTATTACATGTAAAAACATAATAATGTTAGAAAGTATTACGTGTATTAGAAAGTATTATATTGTATAAAATATCATTTTTATAAGTGCAAATGATAAAGAATTTACAATTATTGTTGAAATATTTGTTAAAACAAAATTATAAATTCATTTTTCATAATTTTTAGAATAATGGATGTGCAAAGCACCTATTAGTAGTGCAAAATGAAATATTTTTCATTTCCATAAGGTTATTAAATCAACGAAAACTCTGAATCATATTTTAAAAAGAAAAATTTTTCTTCTGATAGATACAGATATTTATTCTAGATTATTAGTATTTTGAGAACATACAATAATTGAAATCATTACATAAGAACTATCGTATTATAATTGTTTCTGTGGAAAGTAAGCTCATCCAACTTTTTAAGATAATATGTATTGTTACGTCGTCAACTCCATTTGCACTTTTTCGGCCTATAAAGTAAGTACAGTAGCTGGAGTTGGGCTTCACTACAATTCTAGTTTTAATTAAACTGCAATCAGGATGAAAAAAGATGAAAAATAAATATATATATATATGGTTTATAGTATGTACTTACTCGCGAGATCAAATATAAAGTTTTAATCTCACGCAATTGTTAAAATAAAAAAGTAGGAAAAACACGAAACCTGTTTTTGAAAATGGCTTACTATGGTTGTTTATTACATTAATTTATACATTAATTTACAATAATGATTTCATTGTGTAAGGATTTATTATGCAGTTAGGAAATCTCGCTGCAAGTGTATATGAAAGTGTGTGTGCATAAAACAAAGTGTCCAACTGGCGTGCGGCGCACGTGCATGTAATCATGTCATTTTTTTGACGCGGTGACATGATTCCGTTTCCTCTTTTGATTTTTAAATTTTAAAACCAAGAAAATTTTCTTGTGAGGAGAAAGGAAAAAAAATGTTGAAGATTTATTTTGTAATTTTAGTTTAGTCATGCAGTGCCATAACACCCAACCTCTAAAACGATTATCCCATTATATAAAAAAAAAATGAAGGGTAAGCATTGCTGGAATGCCGTGTGATCCGTGGGATGATTTTTATTATGAAGAATATATCTATCATTCCTGCACTAATTGTCAGGAAAGTCAGAAATTTACTAGCGAGATGAAAAAACTAAGGGTGCACTATATTCAGAAATATATGTTTTTACTTTATCAAGTAAAGGATTGGAAGCATAAGATCAAACTATTGAATTACTGAATCTGAAAATTAAACACTTCAAAATAATAAAATTATTGTAATCGCTTTTTATACAAAATAACGTTCCTACAAGACATTAATTACCTGTTTTTTAAAATAGCTTATTTATATTGACGAAGATGCATAGTAATTTTTATATCTGATGTAATCTAACATTGTTTAATCATTGATAAATGAAAACTTATATTTTTAATTTTATAAATATGATAAGAATCATAGTCTATGCATTATAGTTTTACTTTAGTACTTTTTTACTTTAGTTTTACTTTAGTAGTTTTACTTTAGTTAAAAAATCATTATTTTATATTTATCTCTGAAAATATTACATTCAATACTAAATTTTGATACTGATAAAATAGAAATAAATTTTCATGAATACACATTTTTATTGTTAATTGTTTAAATGTATATTTATTTAATCATAGAGTTTTCTGTCTATGAAATATATTATTTAAATATAAAACTGTTCTCAGTTCTTAATATAAAATGCAAATACGAACACATACCTTACATATGTAACTATTTCATTAAGGAATACAAATAATTTTTTAGTTAAGCACTATTTAAATAAAAACTGTCAAATTATTGACATTTACAGTAAAGTAAATATTACGTAACATTTAAATAGATTTTTATATCTAAACTAATTCTATAAATTTCAGTTCTTCTATAATATACTCACAATCAGCGAAATGTCTTTAAAAATACTAACTTATTTAATTCTTGTTATAAACTACGGTACGTTATTTTTTACTTTTTATCTAATTAAATCTAGTAATATTTTAAAATTTCAATTTTTTATTTAGTTCACTAAAAAAATATTTTTTAAAAGGAAATAATATTACAATAATTGCTTACTGTTTATGCTTAAAATATATTGGGTACAAATTTTGTAAGAAATCTATGTTCAAAGTAGATATTATGGCAATAAAATATTGTTTTTATTCGTTATGATGATTAAATACTATTAAATTAATACGAAAAAGATATATTTCCGTTATAAAAAATAAATAATCATTCATTATTTAAACATTGAATTTCTTTCTGTCTACATAAATTATTAATAAACATGTTTCAGTTTATGGTAAACAAGAAAGGATTATAGGTGGTTCGTTTGCACATAGATATGATTTTCCATATCAAGCAATATTGAGACGTATTAGTGATAATGTCATCATATGCGGTGGTGCAATTATAAGTCATTATCACATCATCACAGCGGCTCATTGTGTAGATGAACGTTCAATTCCCCATACCAATTTAAAGATTAATTTAGGAGGTTTCAATCAAACTCACGAATTCATATCTGAATATCTTCCATACCAAATTATCATTCATCCTTCATTTACGGGAAGCTATACTGAAAATATAGCACGTAACCATGACATTGCCGTTATTAGAGTATGAAAAACTTTTTACGTTTAAGTAATAAATATAATAATAATAAATAATAATAAAGAATATTTAATAGTATTGATAAATTAGACAAAATGGCAAAGCTTTGAAATATGTATAATGCATTTTTTAATAATACATAATAATATTATAGATAAATAATTGTTATACTAAAATAGAAATAATCGTAAAATATTTAAGTAGAACAAAATTAATGTAAAATTCTATTAGACATAATATATTATAATTTAAACTTATTTATTGTAAGTTTAGAAACATCTAGATATACATTTAGTACATAAATGTAGTTAAAAGTATACAAATTAATATTTTAAAGCTAAACCAGTTAAGAAAATTTTTGACCATCATTAAAAAAATTTTAACGTTATAATTATTAAATCTCGTATAATTCTATAGCATTTATGGCTTCGTTTTTAATGATGAACTTACTAATTACCTACATATTTTTGCAATATTTTCTTAATGCAAGATATTAAAAAGTGCTCTTTAAGTATCAGATATAATTAATTACTCATGTATCATGAGTAATACATCATAATAATTATATCACGTTTGCTGTTTACTTTGTTGTATAACTTTTTTCCTTATTGACTTTCTCAATAATTTAGTTGACGCAATTGCTTATATTTAAAAGTAATTTTGGCGCTAATTAATTGAAATATCAATTCGTAAGTAGATCAATTGTGTTTGAAAAATTATATTTTTGTAAACATTCTCTAATTTTGTTACGTTGTATAAATTTATTTTTATTATATTCTGTTCAATTATTCATGAAGATATTTGATCTAAATCGTTTTCTTATCAATATAATATTTTATCTAAAATTACGTCAGAGTTTATTAGTCTATTGATATAAGGGACCGACATGTTTTCTTATTAACAATATTTGTAACATTAATATTTAAAATATTTAAAATCATTATATATTATATAATTAGCAAATCAAATATAAAAATATTATATAATCCTACAATGTTTAACAACTATATTGAGTGACGTTATTGTAAATTTGTGATTTTATTGTAAATAAACAATGTTGAATTTTCAGACCCGTCAAGACATTTATTTCGATGTGTATCAGAACCGGGTACTACTTCCAGATAAAGACATTGTGCACGGTGAAATAGGTGTACTGAGTGGTTGGGGAACAGTAACGCAACCAAGGATTACTATTCCTAATAGACTGCAAAAAGTTAATATGATAGTGATGGAACCTACGACTTGTCAAATGAATGTTCCAATTTTAATTTATGGTGATCAATTTTGTGGATATATATCCAAAGATGTTGGTCCATGTATTGTAAGTTTTCATAATGTTCCTTTTTATACTTCCTCTTATTTTAATTTTTTATTTTACACTATTTATTGAAAAACTGAATGTATAAACAAAACTAAACGCATTTGATATATTTAAATACGTAAGTTAATTCACTATTTATTTTCATACATTCTATTTATCTTTTACCTTTGAGTAATTATACCATTAACTAGTAGATGAATATTAACACAAAGTGATTTACAATTAAGTTTGCGGTTTTGAATACTGTAAGCAACAATATTGTTCTAATTTTACAGGGCGACGGTGGAAATCCATTAGTTAAAGATAACAAAATAATAGGTTTATTTTCCATTAGTATTTTATGTGCACAGGGTGTACCAGATGTATACACTAATGTATATGCACACCTAATGTTTATTAGATCAGCAATGGCATTCTAACTCACATGCTCTATATAACTTCACGTATATAGAATGATATATCATATATTCAAATGTTCATTAAATTATGTTATATGAATAGGGAATAAACAGATTACTTCTTGAAAAGTATGTTTTTTAATTTATCCACAAACATAATTTGTACATAATGAAAAAATCTTAGATTTAATTAAATATTACTTGTGTATTACAATTTCTATACTTGAAAACTAAGTTATTTGAAATCTCAATCTTGATAACGTAAATTATTTATTATTTTTCAACGGTTCATGCGGTTGCTGAATTACCATATATCTTGTGTTTTTCATAATTATTTATAAGCTCCAACTACTAACATACAATAAAAATCATATATCCTATTGACTTTATCTGTATCTTTTTAATTTAGTAAATGCTGCACCAGGATAGTGCAGAATATAAATCATTCTACTGTATATCCAGATTCATCATTAATTATTTAAAATTAACGTCTACTATCGATACAAGTATGTTGGTAATTATTGATTGTCTATATATATAATATTATGATAAACATAGAAAAATTTAGATTACTTTAGAGACAACTATTTAATATACTTTTCAAAGAAAAAGATGTCATGAAATTTTGCATATAAAATTATTTACAGATATTGATTAGACTTCTTAAGTTTAATAATAGCTGAAATTGGAAAGTAATTAACATGGAATAATTAGAAAAGGATAAGAGTAGAAATCAGATGAACGTGGTAATTAAATCATCAATGAAAAAACTTAGCAGAGTCAGTTAACTAAATACAAAATTAATATTTTAGTCTTAACGTATTTTTGAATTAATTAATAATTAGAAAAATGTGATAATAAAGGATCTTAAAGAATGTGAATTAAGAAAAAAACATATATAGCTAAAAGTTAAATCATTATTAAAAGAAAAGTTAAATTAGATGCGAATATATGCGCTACTAACGTCCGACTCTCGTGGTCTGTGCGAGTATATGCAAGTTCTGTCTTGACTCGCGCAATTTGCGTGAGTACACTCGAACACCGTTGCAAATCGCGCAACACTCGCAAGCCCATGCGATTCCCGTACTCGTACGAGTGTGAGTAGCATGTAAAAGCCTTTTAAAAGAATATAAGGCCATGCATGACTCGAGTCGTCATCATTTCGCTTCTGTTAATCTTGAGTAATGGCCAGTCTACCTTTACTCTGGGCAACAGTTTTTGCTGCATTCATTTCTCTCCGGTGGTAACGGTTTTTGGATCACGACATCTCTATTGTCGGCGACGATTTGTGGTGCGTAGAGATCACCCAGGGTGTTGGTTTTATCACACCATGTTCACCCGACGGTAACAAACATCGCCGCAACTGGCAAAACTAATCGAACCACGTGTTTAGGTTAAATTAGTGTGATCTTTTTCTTAGATAAGGTTTATGCCATATTCTTAGATTAACGTTATATTAAATATTGAATAAAAGATGTTACACTTTGCCCCCATCAAGCTTCCTCTTTTGCCCGACTTATACTATCAAATTCCTGGTACCTTACTAATCCCTTGATATTAGCTTATTTTCCTTACAAAACTATGTACAATAGGATTGGTTTAAGACCCATTAATGATATTCTAGAATGATTGGCTATCCTTGTAAACAGATTTTCAAATATCAAAATATTCAATTAATTTATAATAACGTTAACTTATCTTGGTGTCAATATCAAGACTGGTTGTGAATGTCTGTCAGCTACATATGAGATAGACAAAGCGCCAACAAGCCCAACAAGGCAAACGGATGCATCAGAAGAGGTGTTCATCGGTTATTCGATATTCTGTATATTTTACGAGGTCTGTAGTAAAGCATCATACATGTTTTGATACGATCAGGCGGTGTAGACGGAAACGAGTTCTCTCGCCTCCCATGATAGGGTGTCGACCAGAACATTCTTCTTCCCTCGGTAGTATTGAATCGCAGTAACCTATTGGCCATGTTTAATTGCCTTCTACTCACTTTAGGGCTTGGTGATTCGTGATGACGGTAAAATGGTACTCCTCGCTGTAATTTTATCTTCCAGATACCTTACTTGTAAGGTATTTGGAGGAGTTAGGGATTTTATGCCATTTTATATCTAATAACATGACGTACCCTTACTTTATTGACAAGTATTTTTTTTTATGTCCGAGTAATTTCTTTCTGTCGTATTTAAAGTGCGGCGATGATTTGCTTGGTATTTTCTTGTTTTTCAGATAACACTGTTCCTAAATCCTCATTACTAGTATCAATTTGCAGAGTAAATTGTTTAGTAAAATCAGAGCATACCAGTATAGGAGCCTTGTTAACACTCTTACGTAATCCCTGGAAGGTTTTCTGTTAAGCAGATTCCTATTTCCATTTTTTGTGTTTTATCAACAGTTCTTTTAAAGGGTCGATTTCAGATCAAAACAAACTTCGACACCTCTATAAAAGTTTAATAGTTTCTTGATATTAGAAGACTGGAAGAGAAAGATGATAGCACTTATCTTCTTCGGATACGTTCGGATAAATTCTTTTTTCGCATTAATTTTATGTAGTAGTTTTGCAAGTTTCTAAGTTACCACATAGGAGGGCGTCTCATTTTATATTGTAAGGAGACCTTGAAGGAACTGGATATTTAAAATACCGTCATTTCATTGAGTTTCCGGATTCTTTTGAGAAACCAATGGACAGCTTTTCATTTGAAGTTGTAATTCCAGTTTCGAATTATTTTTAAGAGTAATTGATTAAAGTTCGTCAATTATCTAATTTTTAAGTTTACACGAATGATTTTTGTTTATACAAATATAATTAATTGTATTTCTTAAACAATAAAAAGTTATTTTAAATGAATTTTTTATAAATGAAACATAATGTTCACTTTTTAAAATTATATACTTCTTTCACTTTATTTTTTCAAAAGTTTTTCAAATAATTATAAATGGATTTATTTAATTTTATCCCTGTTAGTAAATAAGTAATAATAATAAAAAGAGTTATTTTATAAATTTCTAAGAGTTTTCACATACATTTAATGTAAAATTATAACTATACTCTAAAGAGACGTTTCGACCTACACAAAGCAATAGCTTGTTAAAACTATGATCGGACAGATTGATATAATTGTTATTATTTTAATTATTATCAAAGTTGAGAACATCTTTTATGTTAAAGTCTTGTCAAGAATCTTTCACTTGATGTTGAACTTTATTTTATAATGATATTTATAATCATTACAAATGATCATAAGTAATGATATAAATACTGAGCATCGCTTTGAAAGGCATTATAAATGACAGTAGCTTTGAATACTTAAATATGCTTATTCAATATTTATTTGTTAATACGAACTATTTTTACAAAGAGTGAATACAATGTACAAAAACGTAAAAGAAAATTTCGACTGTCACTTATTAACTCACAAATTTTGTTACGTAAATGAACTTCAATCTATTCCTCCGTGCTTAAAAATTTTAACGATAAATTACTTCGCACTTGGGAGCCCAATACTACGTTGCCAGGATGCAGCTGAGCAATACTGGGATGGCATACGAAACACCTCGATTATGAATTTCCGGACGCGTTCCGTCCCTTGAGCCAATTAATTGGACAGGACGCCACTCCCTCGTTTGTATACAACGAATAATTCTGCCACGGCGCATTCGGCACTTTTTAACCACACTATTTCACTCCGACATAGCTAATTTTCAAGTCTCTGCTCCCGAGGATGTCTTTTACTTTGTAACCCTCGTTCAAGATAGAGTGACAACGTAATAATGCGTCAAGTGAAAGATTTTCATTTGACGAATATCGTGATTTGTTGGAAAAATGACGGGAAGCCTAAAAAATGCTGTGACAATTCGTTCGATATACGAAGAAGATTTCGTTTTCTTATAGATTATTTGATTGATTCAAATCTGAGTCAACTTTAAGAAGATATTTAATTTAAATGTTCAGAAAATAGTTTTTATATAATGAATGGATTTTATACGTATTAAAAAAGACAACTTAAATTAATTAATATTAATCTCCTTATACGTCTATCAATAATTAATTCTTAAAAATAATTATATTATGTATGAATATTTTAAGTCACCTTTATGCATTTAATGTAGTTCAATAATTTAATTCTAATAACTTGTTTGTGAAGAACGTCAAAAAGTTATCTGTATAATACATGTTTAATAATTTATTTATAAATTTAAAGTGTAGATTTAATAATAGTTTTTCTTGTAATTCATTCATTTTTCAGAGTAAATAACGCATATTATACTTTAAATAAATAATTAAAATTTATAATAAAAATTAATTTCATAATATATATTATTACGAAGTCAATTAGGGAATGGATATATTACTTTTATTAAAGAATATTACTTATGTTAGAAGAAAATCTATGTATGATTTTTGTATTACAAAATATTCAATCATAAGTTCCAAGTATACATAGAAGTCGAAATATTTGACGAGTTTATATGCTATGAGAACTTCTTAACGATGATCAAGAAAATTCATAAATGCAATAAGACTCGTGAGATTCAGAGAACTGATGCTTCTTCTTTGCAGATTTCTTCCTAATTTAAGTACAGGCAACAGCTATAAAAAGTTGACTTAGTCTTTAAAACTTTCTGTACAAATAATATATCTTTCTAACATTAGCAGTGTTAATGTTGCAGATTATTATCGAATGTGTTAATTTAGGTAGTTATTATTTAATTATAATAAATTTTAGTATTTTTTTAACATATGGTTTTAATTAATAAAATAATACAAAAATTATTGCATGAGTAAGTTGTATTCTTACATTTTATTAAAGAATAAATTTTAAAAAATGTGTAGAATATTTTTGTTTATCATGGCTTTTAATATTAAAAGTCAACGCTACTTGTAACACTTTTTATTTGATATTTAAATTTTAAACGATTTATAGTGTTCACTAATAGATATCACTCCTTATTTAATGTGGAATTCGAATCGTAAAATTTATATTTTCTGACTAATATTTAAATAATTAGTTATTTATTCAATAACCATTTTGCAACTCATTCTTTTAATAAGTAAATTATTTAATAAGTAAATTAATTTTATGCAATCTTTCGGAAAAATTTCTGTTTATAAAAGGTACGAAATAGAAATTGATAATACATAGCTAATTAAGATTGTATAGTTTTACAAGAAATTTATTTTTTATTTTAATTTCCATTCAAAGTGTAATTTCAATCATTTAAAATTGTTTCTACTTTGATTGACAAAGCACTTAAAATTAATTTTAGCATTTATCTTCTAAATATTGATTATGAATAATTTTTTAATAAAACTGTGAAAATATAAGCAATATTAGTGGTTATCCTTATAAATACTAAAGACAATAATAAAAGATAAAATATAAATGGATAAATTAAACTTTTTGAAACTTCTTATAACATATTATTACAGAATATTGAACCTCTTGTAAAATTTTCTGATGTTTTTGTTAATTATCTTTTAGTGATAAATTTAATTATTAAATATTTAACAAATATTAACTCGAATATGAACGTTATATCTATCAAGTAAAAGAATCTTGTAAAGCTTAAATATTTATATTGAAGTATTGAAAAAAATATTTACTTGAATTCAAAATTTGTTTCAGTTTATAACATATCTTGAAATATCAATTAAAGCATAAAGTTTGTTTTTTTAAATTTCCAGTAATGGAATTAATCATATTTATATACGTATTGAAAATTCTTGGTAAAATGTGATTTTCATTGCATGAACTCTTAAATACAAAGAATTTGCGAACGTAAGGAGTAAAAAATTGATCAATATTCACAGTTACTTTCCCAGAGAAATATTTGATGCGAATATTAAAATTATTACCATATAATGTCATTCAAACTCTTTTATTTCATTCAAAACCGAGAAATACTGCATCGTATGTGTTTATTTGCAACTAGAAATAATAACAGAATCGTTGAGAAATACGTGACGGATTGATTGATTGTCCTTTATGTAGAGGTTGGAATTAAATGATCGTGTCGTTTTTGTAGTTTGATTGTTTTTGTTAGTTTGGTTCGTTAAATTGAACAAAATAAAAAGAAATTCACTTTGCAAACTTATTTTGAAACATTCATGTTAATAAAAATTTTAACCTTTAATGGAAGAAGTAATCAACTTTGTTGTTATATATTTCTTATTTATAAAAAATATTACTATTAAAAACTATCTATTCAATTTTGTTTCCGTACTAAGAATAAGCTCATCTTATATTTCGTAAAAAACTTTTCAAAAAATAAAAGATTTAGAAAATATCTTAAAATAGTAGAAATGGAAGCATATAATCTAAAATGTACAGTTATCAATGCACGAATCGTAAGTAAATTTTTGTCTTTCTAGCGAAATTTCATGTTTCCTTTTAATATTTTTGTGAGATTTAGTATTATGTGGTTCCGGATTTTGCAGCTCCTACAAAATCTGTAGTTCTTACACGCTAGATGTTTGACCGTCTGGTTTCCTACTTGAGTGTTTCATTTGAAAGCTTTTGTAGGCACTTCTTTTGTGAATATTTCGATGTACTATTTCATTCGTAGTAGTTTCTTAGTTTCTTAGTAAATAAACTTATTGAACCAAGAGATGAAAATTTATTTTAACTTATAATTCAACTCCGGTAAATTTGGTAACGCAACGCGGATTGAATTAGCAGTGAAAATATATCAAGATCATTTTGTTTGAGGGCTCCTTGTTGCCAAACGCCATTTTACTTATTTTAAGTAAAAAAGCGAGACACAGAGAATTAAACAGATAAAGCAGAGAAATTCCTGTTTCTTTTGCGGCGCGTTCCAATTTACCGCAAAATCAATTATGGACCCATACTAGAAAAAAATTTTATGCCAGCACTGGATAATCGACGGTTACTCTTCTGTAAGGTTCTTTTTCTTTCTTTTGTCTTCTCCTCCACTTTCTCTTGTTCTTTTCCTTTTTTTTTCTTAAATTTCTTTTTCTTCTTGAATGCAAACTTATTTGTAAAAATTTAGTACAAACTCGCTTAGAAACGCATTTAATTTCAATTATATATTTGCTTTTTATTTTATATTAATAAACAAAAAATATATGCGATTTATTTGAAATCTTTTATACATAACGTTTTATGCTTGTTATTTTAAGTTTCATTTGTGATTTATTGCATACATTGCATCTTTGTAAAACATAAAAATCTAAGCAAATTAAGGTATAATTATAATGGTACAAAAGAAATAGTTAAAATAAAGGCAAATTTCAATATTTTACGAATAGCCAGTATTTAAAAATATATCTTGAAGATAAGTAAGAAATCGCGAAAAAATTTTGAATAAATAAAAAAAAGATAAGGTTATTTTTTCTATTGTAAATATAAACTACATTTTATATAACTATCAATTATTATATTAATATTATTATTTTCAAAAATTGATATTGCATTCAAATATTACTCTTATTAATTCTAATATATATATATATATATATACATATATATATTCTGTTCTTAAAGAGAAGAGTCGATCATTTTTGAAAATGTTAAATTACAATTTTTCCGATTGCGTGATTTTCTGAGAATATACACAATGTGTAATATTATTTTCGGTCAAAACATCACATTCATTATTGTATTTTTCTGTATTAATCGTTAATTATACATTTAGAAAGTCAAATTAATAATAAATTTACCTTTAATAATGCAATTCGAATATGTTAATAGATTTTATTTATAAGTAAAAAGTAATAAAAAGATAATTTTATAAATATAACATTTTATCAGATTTAAATAATCTTAAAATTTTAGAATTGTTATTAATTTGAACTATGTTGATATCAAATGAAATTCAATTTAGTAATTAATTATGTTGCTATTAATAATTATATTTTTATACCTAAATATGAAAAAATATTTATCGAGTTTAGTTGTTACGTGTAACTTTGTAACATATGTAAATAAGTTATGTAACAATATGACATATATTTGACATATATTTAACCAAACTACTGTATAGATTACTGATTGTTTATTTTTACGTATTTATTTTATTGTTTGAATTTATAAATATTTTAATAAAGAATTTTGTTTACGGTTAATTAGAAACTTCGCACAATGGCAATATTTTGATTTCGTTCCAGTTCGCCTGGTATTTTCTATTGAAAAATCACAAGAGTAATCGCTTGTCCTCGAGTATTAATTAATTAATTCGACATAAAAAATGAAATAAATACGGTCAAAGGAAGGTACGACGGGATAAAAATTCGGAATATAAAATTTAATCCTGTGAATTTACATTAAAATAAAATAGCATTTTCTAAATAAGAAAATGAAATATTTACGCTTATAGTACCTTTTACAAAATATCTCTAAATCCTTTAATTGTATTTACGATTGTATTTATGATTTTAAATTATGAGAAATTGTGATTTTGGAGTGTTTATATATTACAGGAAAGCGATGCATTCATTCTACAAAAAATCTTTATTTACAAAAGATCGTAATTACTGGCTTTTCAAAAGTTTTTAATTAAAAGATTCTATTAAATTAAGTTAGCTAAATATATTTTATATATATATATATTTTTAAATAATAATTACAATTTGAATAATTTTCAAGTATCTATTGATTATTATTAAATCTATAAGAGTACTAAACGGTTAAATTAGTGTTAAATTTTGATAAATTATTAAAATATTATACCACTAACGTGATACCATTAATTTAAATTTGTTATGCATACAAAAAGTATTGAAATTCTATAATGTGATATATAAATATATATATATAGATTACTTATTCAAAGTTTGAAGTTGTTTGTTGTTTGGTTAAATGCAAGGTTCGCGTGTTTCGCTTAAAGAGAAAGCAAGTTGAAATTTTACAAATTTGTAGTGAAAGATTTTACTCAAATAATATTAATTTTAATTATTATTTTATTTCAAATAATTGTCTCAAATGATTAAATATTTTATTTTTTAAACAAAAACTTGATTTAAAACGATTTAGCACACTCAAAATGAAGAAATATTAAAATGATCTATTATAGCTCTTATTAGGCATGATAAATGTTTCATGTCAGAATTATTATTAATGAGCGTAATATAAAGAAACAAATCTGCGCGACGTTTTTATCAAGAAATCCTATTCGACCAGAACTTGCGTTTTCGTTGATACTTCATCATGATACGTTTACTATCTCATTGCTATTTTCATAATGGAATTTTTAAAAATATATAGAATTGATATCTTACAAACTAAAGCCTGTGACTTTTTTTCTCTAAAAATTAAAGCATACTTTAACAAAGATTGTTATTTTCGTTTGTTGTTAGTATCCAGATAATATCTAGCATTTTTAAATTATTATCAATTAATTCAAATAAGATAATATTGAATTATAATTTGTTTATTAATAGAAAATCTTACATTGAAAATTTTAATGTATTATACTAAAGTTCTGTTGTACTAAAGTTTACGTTTTAAGAATTTACCGGATGAAACTATGTCTCTTAAATGTACGATTAAAAATGAACAGATTTTTATATTTGCGTTAAGTGTAGTAAGTCAGGTTATAGTACTTCTAGCTTCAAAGTAATCCCAGAAGCATTACACTTGAGAGTTCAATGTACCCGAATCCATCCAACGCATAGACGAATGTTGCGCAAACGACAAAGTTTTAGGTAAAACGGGTTGTTAATTAACGATGTCTTAGTTAAGATATAAACACACTAACACAGGAGATATATACTTCTTTATTAAAAGAAAATATGATTCTCCTACAGATGAGAAATTGCATTTTTTACATCGTGAAATTAAAAAGATTGTCATATTCTCTGAACTGGAGTTTATTGGAATGCTATTACAAATTGAGATATTAGTCCATTAATATTTAATATTTCTATCATGATATTCTATTAATATTGGTGAATTAAGATATTAATAGTTTTACATACTTTTATTTTAAAATATTATACAGTGTCTGCAATTAACGAAAGTCGTAAGGATATTTTGATTACTCCCATTATCATCTTTATTGGAAAACAGTATTAATATATTAATTTCATTCTAATAAACACATTTTAAAATAAGAATTTAGTTCTTATAGGATACGAGGTGTTTATTTAAGTAAATTAATACAACTTAAATTATTGTTTTGTAGATACTTTAGTAAGTTACACATCTGTAGTAAGTAATTGATATTATATTCCTTTCTCTAGAAAACAGGAACGCGATGGTCATACATATAAATTGGTTCACTGCTTATAATTCTACACGTGAGCAATTTAAGACAATGTTACAGCTTTAATTTACATAAAAAATAATCGCACAAGTATATGCCAGAAATAAAAGAGTTAAAACGTTATTGAGAATACATAAGAAAAGAAATTCAACATATTTTATTCTTGATTGACAAAAGTCTTGCATAAAAATTTAATCTTTTTGACATATGATTAATTTAGATGTAGATACTGAACCATTAATAAATTTCTGGGAAGATTAGTACATTTTCTGAGTAGAAATCACATTTATAAGTTTATATTGAGCAAACGTCCAAAGTAATTTAGAAAACGTTATTTTACGATGTCTCCAAAAAATTCTTCTTTTATTGTTATTCTAATTATTATTATTATTAAATAAAAAATAAAATAATAATGGATTAACATTCGAATATTCTAAAACAAGTTTTATAAACTTCATTTTAGAAAATATTAAAAAGTACTGAAAGATAATATTAAAAGGAAAACGTTTCATTGAAAAAGACAATTTCATTATCTTTCAAAAGAAAATTGAAATACTTGTTGCACAATAACTAAATGTAAGAAATAAGAAGATTGAATATACAGACATTTTATTCATTTAAGAAAATTTTTATCGATTGGAGAAAGAATGAATTTTAAAAGTAAATTTAATTAATCAAATCGCGAACGGTTTCGGAGTCGAACTGACAGAGCAGACGTCTGCAAGTATTTATTGTTGACGCGGTCGAAAAAACGTACAACGGCAGAATCATTTAATCCGATTATTTGGTAAAAATCTGGAAAATAATATCGTATTATATTTGCTTTATTTCCAATTTATGAAAAAGATTAAATACGTTTGTTCTGTATTTAAGATGAATTTTCCAAATTATTTTTATTTCTAAGTTATGCTTTCGTTAAATAATTTACTTGCAAATAATTTTTATATAAATATCTTCATATTGAAAGGTATATTCTTAACTATTTTCTTCGATATAATTCCTCTATAAATTACTATCTTATTTTAAATGATTTATATCTCAAGTAAGATTTTCTTATTTCATTTTTATTCTTCTTGGTTTTATTGTAGTTTCTTAATTCTGTTCATCTTCGTATATTCTATTGTATGTACGCGTGGTTTTTAATTCACATGGTACGTTTTTAATTCCAAGTATAACGCGTAGGCAACTTGAGGTTAACGATTTGTGTGCAAGTTTTTCTATCATTTAACTACGAGGTCAAGACGATTTAGAAACTGCTACAATACGTTAAAATTCCCTATTTGAAACAGAATGTTAAAGAATTAATGTTAAAGAATGCGAAGAATTAATAGTATTTCTTCTAGTTATACTTTAATCAAATTATAAAAAATAAATTTTAATTGTAATTTAATAACACAAAAAATTTATTTTATTTTATTCCTAGACTATACTATCCTTCATATTTGTTAACTTTATAAAATACGTGTAATACAGCTGAAAATAAACTACGTACTATGTTAAACGTGCATGATACTTATGCGTAAATCTACTTAAGGAAATTACTAGTCTGAAATTTTGATTTGTGCAAAATGTGTTGTGTATAAAACGGTGTGCAGTATAAAGTTAAAGCGTTGAACTTTTCATCGAAAGTACATATCTAGAAGAAGCCAGTAGTAAATATTACTAATTTCATCCAAATATTGCCACAAGTTTTAAGAATAATATTTATATTTGTTTTACATACTTTATTCTCTATAACATATTAATTTTCGTTCCCAACCAGCTACCAAAGTAATTTTGTTTTATTATTTTTTGATATTCTTCATACAAAAAAAGCTTGGATAAATTTTTTCAAATACCAATGTATCTTGAATTAATATTTTTTGATGATTACAATTAGGTTTAAGGCATACTTAATCTAAACACAAAAACAGAGTAAAAATACATACATTAAAAAAGAGATGCACATTTAAATTTGTTTTTTTCATTCATTTTTCTGGGTCAATGTCTTTAAAATTATCCTTTTTAGTTTATTGTTTTCATGGAGGATAAATAAGAGAATTTGCTTTTATATATGTTCAGTATATTTACCATTGTATCAATAGTTAAAGCTGGTTTACTCTTTCTATTCTTTTTCTTTAGATTTTTCACCTTAAATATATAAAATACTGGTTTCTCACAGTTAAGAGCAGAACTTTAGAGAAACTTCAACTGATTCAAATAGCATTACAGTTAAAGCGAAAATCATAAAAATCGAGATGTTGGAGATGGAATGAGAAATTGCGTTTTCTTTGTAAGTTCGCAGTTAATTTTCTTTTTATTTCCAACTGTAGCTAAATACGGTATTTCTTAATTCATAAATTGTATTTATGAATTAATTTATGAATTTATTTATATAATATGTATTTTTAAAGGTCATGATTAAGATAAACTTCATTACTTAATTATCAGAATTTCTATTTTTTTTTAAATATTCTATGAAAAAGCTAGATTTAACATTTATAATTACTTACAAATTTTTTCCGTTATTATTATATCTAACATTTAAACGATAAATCTTGAATGACTAAGAGTTTAAACTAATTTTTTATTTGAAGTTAAAATATGTTGTTTTCCAACAGTAATCTATCATTATTGAAAAATTAATTGTAATTGTAATTTTTCAATTTCTTATTAGAATATAGATGTTTCCAGTTAAACGCTGAGGACACATAAAAATATTATAAGAAAATTAGTTATTCGAAAATATTGATAATATAACAAAAATTATCTATTTACACGAAAAAGGTATGAAGGAAGCATATTTTGTCTTCATTATATAAAAAAACTATTAGATAGAAAAATGATACCGTTTTCCACTTCACTTTGATGGATGCTACGTTTAATAATTTTTTTCTGAATGTTTTTGAAAGTTTCGAAAGCTTTTTTCTGCCATATAATTCAGAAAAAACTATGAATTTAAAAATTGAAGAATTAAAAAATCCTCTTACTTATTTTTCAGTTTAATATTAATACAAATACAGATAGTTTTAATAATATTCCTGTTTACATTACATATTATGTAACGTAAAATCGTATAGAACGTATTTAATTGAAACGTTTGCATCTACTATTATCTTTTAGTTATTTTAACTATTGTACTGTTGTAGCCATATGACATAAACGTAGCAGATCGTAAGCTACTTTTCGCATTGCTAAACAAGGCTATTGCCGTGAGAAGAAGCAAGTTAGTGACCGCCCTAGTGAGTGGTAAGCGTCTAAAAGTTAAAAGAGTACCGATTGTAGCTGCTGAGTGCAGTGTGAGGATGAGGGGTCATAGACCTCTACACATTATACTATATTTTACTACTATACTTTAAACTAACTGCGCAAGTTACAAAAAGGTATAAAAATAGTTGCACATGGGGAATCGATAGTGATTTTTCTATATTTGGTGCGTGCTTTCACCGCATTCTCCTGATATCAGATGTATGTTTTTCGTCGCGTTAAATTGAGAACTGGTATATACTTTTAGTTTTGACAAATACGCAATTAAGCCGCACATTCTCTTATTTCTGGATAATTGTTTTTACTGTATCAAAGATCTGATGCGTGCTTTTCGTAGTACTCGGTGTGCGTTTTCATCACACAATATCTCGATACTGAATGTGAATTTTTGTCGCGTTAATCCAAGACCTGGTGCACGATTTTAACACATATTCTCGATACTAAAGGTAAGCTATAGTTGTAATATTTTAATTTTTAATGTATGTTTTCACTGTCAGTCAGTTTGGTTAGTTGTTATTAATATGTAAACCATTAATATTTTATTACATTGAGAAAGCCTAAAAATTTCTTTCGTTTGAGTTCTTGGAATAACACATCGCCATATTAATAATATTAATTTATTTATAGTCATGATATATGAATGCTATGTGGATAAAAATTAAAAACATGCTTAAATGGTTATATTTATTTCGTACGTCTTTGTATAGCTACAATAAAATTATTATTTTGATGTTTTCAATTAATTTTACTTTTAGTCTTTTTAAACTTAAGATTTTGGGCTATATACCTTGAAATTTTTAATCTATTTTTTAATAGCTGTAGAAAGAATTAGTAATGACACAGCTAAAATAAATGGCTGAGTCAGTATGCATTCCAGTTCACTGCACCACATTCTTCCACATTACTTTTGAAGACTTCTAGGATTACCATTTTTCTAACGTTTTTCATCTATTCGGACCGGAAGATAAATTGAAATACAGAGAGTTATTTCAAGAATTCGTGTTTTTCTTATTTTATATTTATTGTTTGATTGATATGCTTAAAACTTGAAGTAAAACAAGAATATCAATTTGCACGACTGTATTGAGAAGTCTGAAGTGTTTACAGAAATTTACGCGATTTATCGTGAATTTTTTCTAAAGTTCTTACTGCGATTTTTAGTATTATTTTCATAAGAAGGCCTGTTCATACATTTGTTGATAAATAAAGCAGTTGCATCCTGTGTAACATAACAATTATGATAATTAAAGTTACATATTCTGTAAAAATGTCAGTAATGCTTTTCCGTAAATTTATGAATATATTTATAGTGAAAAACGTGGATTGTATAAATATGTTTTATTTATTTTAAAATATATTAAAGAAATGTTAAATATTTTTTATGACAGAGCATTATGTAAAGTTAAACAAATTTTTTTTCATTCTGAGCAATTGATTTATTAAAATATCTATATAGAAATGAAATATAGTTACATGTCTAGTAAAAGTCTGATCACGATTAACGTAATTGATGCTTTGGATCTATTTTATAAGTTTTTTATACAGCAATGTCCATTAAAAATTATAACTAGCCAAGAACTATTTAATTATTTATAAAATTATATAATATAATAACGTTTTTAAAAAGAAATTACTTTTAATTCATAAAATGACTCGACAATTACCTATTTCAAAGAAAACAGATGCATTATATTTCTGCTTTGCAATTCAAATAAAAATATTGATCAGTGATCGAAGTCAGAATACTTTTAGACTTCTATTAGATTTTAATAGCCAAACTTTTAGGATTCCTTTACACCGCTTTGTTTTCAAACTTTAACCGAGTAAAGGAGCCGAACTTTTACGTGATATATTATATATAATAATATAGATGTTAAATGCTACGAGGATACGTTTTTTACCCCTAAAAAAATTTTTATTTGCTAGTATACTGACAATAGAAAAACGTCAATAATATTATATTTTTATCATTTTCAACGCTGTTGTCAATATATGGACACCTTTCATGAAAGTATGGCAGATCAAATTAATAAGTCAAAAAATGAACTCTTCACAATTATTAAAAGATCAGTTTATCATTTTTTTTGTATTTCATTTTTTTAAATATTTTTTTTCGTCCATGTACATGCATACCTCTCTAATAAAGTAAAAGCACTAAATGAAGTCTCACTAACAGAAATAAAGACACGACAGATAACAAAACCAGTGAAATAACTGTCGAACATTAAAATGCACGTCGCCTCTTTCTCATGCAAGAGTAGTCGTGTTTGTGATACCACCATTCTCTCTTTCTCTCTCTCTCTCTCGCTCTCTCCCTCTTTCCTCTCTTTCTTTCTCTCTTTTTCTCATTCTGTTAGCTAACTAAAGCATTTGTTCGTCTCCTTTTAATTCCAGATTCACTGTCGCTCATTGGTTCCTGACCTGGAAACGTCAACAACCTCGCCACATTGCATATGATCAAAGATGTACCGACTCTGCTTGCCTTTACTCATTGCTCTTACATTTTTGTCAACCATTTTGATTTATCACGTATTCTTTTCTTCTTTTTCTCGAATCCATTTATGCGTGACATTAGTTTGGTTTAAAATCAACTATATATCTCCTCATTCTTTTCATCGTTTGCACTTTGCTTCAGTCTCTTTTTGAATTAATTTCTCGCAGAAGTCGGGTTTTTTGTAAGCCAGTACTTTTTAATTTTTTTAAATTTTAATTTTAAATAAATAATATTTTAAATAAATAATAAAATTTTAATTAATTTAAAACAAAGTAATTTTAAGAAGCCACGAACTTCAGTAATTTAAGCAACGTTCTTTTTATTAATGGCACGTTTTGAAATCAATTTTAGTATGAAAGAATAATAAAGCTTCTATAATTATTGTCTCATCAAATATTTATATGCATAAATTAGTACCTTCAATATCACGATTATTAGAATTATTATAAATATGTAAGCTATATAAAATTGTTCAGATATAAAAATGTAATATATACAAATAAACAATGAAGACGTGTATTTATCATAAAACATGTACATTAAGTATAAACATTCAAAATTTTACATTTAATTAAAATGAATTTAATTTAATTTGTAATAATTTATAATTTTTAATAAATCGATTTTAAAAGTAATTCAAAGCATAATTTTATTAACGTTTTCAAAAATCTTTGATTAACTTAAATTTGGCTCTTTAATTGAAGAAGTAATATTTTTTTTAATTATATTATATTTCATGTGTACGGGAAATATTATTACACTTAAACTTGTTGTCTATTATTATTAAATTACTCTGAATTCACTTTTCTCTCGTATTGGTTATTAAGTTATGATTTTAAAAAGTTATAATTATTAAATTACAATAATTTCATAAATTTTTGTTTCTTAAAAAATGGTAGAAAAAATTACATGATAAATTATTCTACAGATTTTAATTGTAAAAAGTAATTTCAATCAAAATGTTTATCTCATTTTACTTAAGTTTAAGATGTAATGTTAAAATAACTATTAAAATAATATAATAATATATAGTAATAAAATAATAAAAAATAATATAATAATAAATAATAAATATTAATATAATAATAAATAATAATATAATAATAAATAATAATATAATAATAAGTAATAATATAAAAGTAAAATAATAAAAGATGAAGTAATGAAAATTCTTTTATTATCAATGAGCAAATAAATTTTTGAAAATTTAAAACTTTTTTATCTTCGTTTTAAAAATTGCGAAATTTTAATTGAAATATTTTTTATTAATTTTTTCCCGTTATTAATACCGTCAAATTAGTACAAATGAAATAAATTTGAGATGTAAAATATATACATAATGTAAAAATGGTTTAACTTTTATAAATGTACATGATTATTTTTATTTGAAAGTTTTAATGAAAAATTTGTAATGTATTATAAAAGTACACTTAGAAACCTTTGACTACAAAATAAAATATTTAAAAAAATGATATATATATTTATACATAATAACGTCATTTTAATTTTTTAAGAATAAAAAATATTGTTTTGTTATTTAATTTTAATGGTTTTACAATTATTTATCTTCTTTATTGTAATTCTTTATTGTAATATTATATAATTTTTATAAGTTAATTTATCAGCTAAGCGGTTAGAAGCATTAATTTTTTAACAAAGATACGTAATAAGTTAATATACACTCGTATCATAGAAAAAGTTAATTAACAGTAAAGACAACATTTTTAAAAATTTTTTAAGAATTTATATTTTTAATAAATTTTCTTCTATTTAAAATGGTTAATATGATTTAAAGTAATATTTTTTATCGTACTTTTTATGATATAATGTAATTAGTATTTAACGAAAAATAATTGGATATTGAAATTGCATAATAATTTAGTTATGCGCGTATGGATGTTCAAAACGTATTTTTATTTTGCTACAATTAATTTAAGTATAATTTAATGTAAATAAAATATATTTCTTATTAAAATACTGTTTTGATTTTATTTAAAATAATCAGAAAATATAAAATATAACATTTCATACATGGAATTAAGTGTGCATATTCAGAAACCACGATAAAAATATAGTTTATGTATTTATTTCAACTTTATAAGCTTACAAGCCTAGGAAATAATTTTGCGAGGTTAACTAATATTTGAAGAGTTATGTAAAATTTGGTCTAAGTGGCTCTTCATTTAGTCTAATTGCGAAAAACGTACACATATGAATAAAATAAATTTTTAGTTATATATGTTACGATTACCGCAATGAAGATAATAGTAGCAATTATTGTGTTAACTAAAAGACATTAGTAACTCATCAATCTATCTCATGTAACGGGTAATAGGCAACATATCGTTGAACATCACTCTTCAATGAATTATTTCAGATTTTCTTGTACCTCATTTCTTTTAGTCCAATTTTTTCGTTCGTTTTTCCACTCTCGCTTATCGCATTATCTCTCATTCTCTCTTATACAGCAAAATTTCCCAATTATTTTTTACTATTTCTCTGAATCCTTATATTTATCTCTTTTATATACTACCTCTTCTTTTTATTTTTTTCTACAAGCTTTTTTTGCGTTCTTATCTTTCTCTGCGTGGGCGTGTTAGTAGTTGCACGAATTGCACGTATGATTTATAGTTCAGAGCTTCAATCAACTTATTTTTCTCCCCTATTTTACCCTTCAAGTTTCTTTCAACTTATTTTTAGGATGGGGATCCTTCATTCTTGTTTATATTTCTTCTTCGACTGTTTTCTACCCTCTTACTTTTGGTTTTTGTGGGATTGGAACTTTCTTAATGGAAAGGAAACAACGTATCATAAAAATTTCTTTGAGTTCATGGCATAAATTGTTCAGACGTGAGTGCACAAATTGCTTTTTATAAATGATGGCTGAAAATAAGGAGATAACATATATTGCAAAAATAATAAAGGCGACCATTATCTGTCTGATCCTCGTTTCATCCAGATCAATCACATATACCCCATACACACGCACATATATCTACCTAGCATTATTAGCTTGCAACGTATACATATACAGGAATATTATGAGCATTTTCAAGGATGTACACATAATGCGTATTGTAATTTTTTTCTCTTCCAGAACAAATCTTCGATGCATTGCTAGTAGCAAATTCAAGATCTACATCAACGCGGTAATTCTCCTCTTAAGATATTATTATCGTTCTTTTTTTTCTTCTTCAGTTGCGACGTGCGCATGTGTATCACGAAGCTGACGCTGCTACTCACCTAAAGTTTGAACGGATAGGGCTTGTATTTATATTTATGAGCGCGTACACGTGTATGTGCATGTGTTAAAATGAGAAACCATAAAAATGAGTTGTACTGATGTAATGTAACCTTGTATATAGTATAACCTTGTTTATCCACATAATTCATTTTATTTAAATTCTTATTAATTCGAAAATATAATTCTATTAAAAGAGTGTACTATTAGATAACTTAACCAATTAGTGGTAATATTTAACTCGTACTGAATGCAAATTTAAAAATATTACTATAAATGAGACATTTATGGTCATTTATTAGTTTAGAAAGACTTACATAAACGCTACAGTTTTATAAAGCGATAATAATAACTTGAATAAGTAATCGTATGAATACCAATTATTTCTTTTATTTATATTTATGATTATTAATATATTTATCAAATTAATTTTATTTCTATAATTACTAAAAGTTATGCCATTTTATTAAATATTAGACGAGAAAGAACATTAAGTTAACAATTATTATATTTCTCTATATGTGTTTGGTATAAAATACACAAATGAGTAATGTAAAATTTTTCGCAACTGAATTATAAATATTAAAAATTATATATGTACAATTGAGTAATATCATCATAGTCAGCGAGAAATTTTTAATAAAATAATTCCTAAAATGTTTACTAATATAACAATTAATAAAAAATGAACACATATTAGATAAGTGGATATGAAAATGGTGTAGCAGAGAATGTGTTAAATGTTTATAGAATGGAAGACTTTTTTAACAGATATGGATGAAGACTATAATATTTATTGAATTATTGATGCAAGAAATTTTGTAATTGAGTATCGTCTCATTTTACGTACATAAGCTTTTTAGTTATACTATATAATCATAACATTAACTATAAAACTAAATTAATTTTCTCAAGTACATGTGAGTTAATTTCTTTAATTTACATATTTATTTTCAAAATTTTTATTTATAATTGATTAATATATTTATGCATGATTAAAGTGGTTCATAATATCGGCATAACTATAACGAACGGAATAAAATCAACCGTAATTTCTACATGTGTGTCTGACCACATACAGTATGTTACTACTGCTTGGATATTTGAATAAATATTGACTTTAAAAATGAAGAACGGAATCAATAGCTCTAGCCTAAGTTTTGTTTGCTTAATATTTCGAATTAATTTGAACATTACAGGATTCTTATTAATAATTGAACAGTGACAGGGATGTTGAATTAATTTAATTACAGTGTTTGTTTAATCTTTTAAATTAGAAGATTTATTTTCTGATTTATATTTCTTCAACGTATTTACATATTCTTTATTATAAACTTCTTTAAATAATATTTTATTTTATACCTAATGATAGATATTTTATTTATAAATAAAAATTTATTCACAACCGAATTATTAAATCAATTATTGACTTATATATTGAAATGTTTTGAATAAATGAATTTTCTGGATCCAAAAATTATTAAGTAATAAGTATTTATATATTTGAAAATATATAAGGCAAGTTGAAATTCTGGCAGAATTTCGAATTTGTATATTCTCTTTAGTAGTCATTATATTTTCATAAATTTTTACTAAATAATATATTTGCAAATATTGAACTCCATTAAGTTAAATTAAGGAAATAAAATATTCCGTTGATTCAATATTATTGAATGAAAGTGACCGATGAAATCAAGTAAAATTGTACTCATGCATCTTAAGTTAAACTTATTTCAACGCGAGTAAGTTTTATACGTTACATTTTATATCAAATATATAGATTACTAAAATACAAAAATAATTATTTAAGAATTTATAGACAAAAAATTATAATAGATTTTTCATTATATTTAGAAGGTTATTACTATTATATATTAGTATTTTGTTAGGTCACATATGTATATAGTTATTGATATTCAGTTATAGCAAGAATTATTGAAAATTACTTACCTATCTTTAATAAATTTTTTACTATAAAATATGTTACAAGTTATGTTTTAACTTTAAAAAAAAATCCTTTTTCGTTTTCAGAAATCTTTCACAGACGTTCTTTAATATTTCAGTATATTAGAGTGAAGTTGAGGACAACATGAAGGTGCATTATTCATTACAAGTCTTTCTAATAATTTGTAATTTTAGATTCCAGTTTAAAAGCTTAGGGACTATAATAAATTTTTGTAGTGATATATAAAGCTTTTGTAAAAAATGTTACAAAAATATATGTAAAAAACTACAAGATTTCAAAACTATATTTTTTGGCGTTATTTTTGTTGCTTTTAGGTCTTACAAGCGGTTAATTTAGTTTCAATACCTTCAATACATATCCTAAGAAAAATCAGCCATATGTAAAAAATCAAAAGAATCCTATGTTTTACGTATAATATGTTGCTTTGCATTTTAGTGCGTTAATTGACGCAATCAGTTTATTTGTTATTAATACTAGACGTAATTCATAGTATACTATTGATATCCCAATTCATTATAAAATACTCGATTACCAATTAAAACTACAAATCCAGTACAGAAACCTTAAGAAATATATTGTAAACAGTTTTTCCGTTTTCAAATCCGCGGATCCACGTACATCCATTATTTCATCCGGATCTTCGCTTGC
The DNA here is from genome assembly GCA_018907045.1 of Wiebesia pumilae. NCBI lineage: Eukaryota > Metazoa > Arthropoda > Insecta > Hymenoptera > Agaonidae > Wiebesia > Wiebesia pumilae. Next base: position 99,112 of record JACCHZ010000066.1, on the reverse strand, counting down.
ATCTACAAACTCCCTTTCGGAATAGATGCAGAGATATACGCAGCCGCAAGTGAAACGGAGATAAACGAGAAATCGCGCGTTCTCCCGATGGAAGATTCGAGACAAGAGGGTGTAGGAACATAAGAAGGCGCGGGGCAAGCCCTAGAATACGTAAGATATGGAGCCAGTCAGCGTGGGGTTGTGTCGGGGTGGGAAAGGCCGAGCTCAGCCGAAGTCACCCGACATGTTCTCTTCCCTCTCTGGCAATCTCTCTGAACGCGGGAGCACCAGCAGTAGAGGCGGCAGTGCATCAGTGCGCGTGCAGAGGTACGCAGGCTTGTTCCCTGTGTATCTACGTTTTCATTGTCGTCGTCGTCGTCGTCGTCGTTGTCGTCAGTGATCGTCCAACGGTCGCGGTCCAGAAGTTAGGAGCACGAAAGTGCGTCGGTGTGTGTATGTCATTACTTGAGGAAGGGAAAAGAGCGACGTCGACGGTTAGTCTGATACGCGCCGTCTGACGACAGACGATTACGGTGGGGCTGCTGCCCTCCTAAGCGTGACATTCTCTCTCACACCCTCTTCTTGCGTACGCGGCCGAAATTGGATCCGTGGAGGTTGAAGTATTATGATCTGGGTAGATGTTTATTTCCATCGTGGCTACAAGGCGGGCTAATGGTCAACACCGAACTTCAGTTGGCTTACGTTGACTTTGAAATTTACTATAAAATCGCGCAACTATTGCTCGACTTGAGGTACTCACTGAAGTTTTAGTAAACTTAGTAAATCATATGTAAATCCACTTATTATCACTATTTCGTTGGCATTTATTATTTATATATACAAATGAACTTCTCTTACATAACTAAGGCTTGCATTGGACTAAGTTAAAGCAATGAAGTGGTTAACGTCTGGTTTATTAAACTTTCTTCGGTTATGACATTGTATTTATATTTATTAATTATTTGAAAATCTGTGTTTAAATACAATGTGATTGAATGTATTATATATAAAAAAAACATTGAAAATTATTTTAAGTCAAGGAATTTTATTATTGTCAAAAAATGTTTAAATGTTCTTTAATTTATTCTTTTTATAGTTTTAATTTACATAAAATTATTACCTATTATATTACATTCAAGGTTATAAAAGAATATATATTTTTATCAACTGTCATACTAAAAATTACAAATGTAAAGTAATTTATTAAAATTGAAATTTCTATTCAAAATCAAACTTACATACGGATTATTTTTATATAATGTTTTATAATGTTTAAGTTAAAAATCCCAGTTCACAGCTTTCGCTGATAAAAATTTAAAATATTAAAACTATGTTCTTATCATACATGAATATTCACGTGTGATGTGGAAGTATTTATTTAATCTTTTTATTACATTACCTACAAAATGTAGACAAGCCTTGCTATATTTTAATGGTAAAAATGGTAATAAAATTTGTTTACCCTCTAAAAGATATAATGGTTTATATTTCGTTTGCTTATAAGACACATTAAAATAGATAAATATATAAAATATTATACAATAAATTTCGAGAATTATATAATTAAATATAATTCTTTATTTGTAACGTATATACATTTATTTCTTACATAATTTATCATGATTTTAAAATAATCAGATTACATATAATTTTTGCATGTTTCTTAATTTTATAAGAAATTAAAAAGAATCAAATGTTTTATTATTATTACAAGAAAAATATAACCTTTTCAGCTGCATAAATTGCAGGTTGAAAAATAGAGTAATTAAAACTTACATTGAAAATATAATTATATATTTTCAATAAACAAATTCATGAAACTACGTGGATATGAATTAAACTAAACAAACCTAAAATTTTCAAAGTAATTTTTTTCAGTAGAAACTTTCAAAGAATATAAAAAGGAATTAATAACTAAATACATAATAAGATTAATTAATTTTCAAATTTACTCATTATTTCTTTATAAAATTCTTTATAAAATTTTTTTACTGAAAGATTAATAGAAATAACATTTGTTAAAATAACTGTTCCTTTTATATTTCATAATCTTTATTTTTTAAGATATTACGACTACTGGATTTTCATACTACAACTTAATTTATTTTTATTATATAAAATCATAATTTTAATATGATGTTTTGAATTTGTTTCAACAAATTTTAGATGAATTTCTGTGTTACAAAATAAAATACGCATTAAGAGTATTATGAAAAATCTTCAAGTATCACCTTCAAGTATATTTTTTATTAAAAAATTAACTAAGTATAATTTGTATTACTCATATGTTACATTCTCAATATTTCGATAATAGATATTATGCTGTTATACGTGTATATAAGCTTCTCGGTATATAGATCATAATTATATTTTTTAAATCTATAAATCTCATCATACAGAATTGTGATAAATATTCTTAAATTTATGAAAGGTTTAATATCAACATTCACATTTTTATCAATGAAAGTTTAATATTTTATCTATAAATTGTTTTTTTTAATTATTAATGAACATATTGAGGGTTTTGAAGTATTTTTATCTTTGAATAGCGTATAAAATTGATAAAATCATTAAAAATTTAAACAATATTTATCATTAAAAGAGTCCAATCCTCTTTATTGAAGATAAAACTTAAGGTAAGCTATTGATACGCTGCATTTCTCTTATTGAAATTTTTCTATAAATAGATGATTATTATTTATTGAAGTAAGCAATAGAATAAATTGATATTATTTCACTCATGCTTATTTTGAAATACGTTAAAATGAATATGCTTAAATTTACTATGCTAGTCAATTAGAATTAACTGTAGTAAGTGAAAAATAAGTTTTTGCATGCATTACAAGATGTTGATTTTGACATTTTAAGTAAGTTATTTAAATAATTGCTATTTAAATTCAAATTAATTCTTAATTAATTATTAATTAATTTGAATATATTCAAATATTATAATATTTGGATAATATATTCCGTTTATGTATATAAATAAATGTATCAATAATATTAAATTATATAAAGTATTAAATTAAATATATAAACAAGGAATCAAATAATTTGATTCCTTTGATAATGATTTTGTCCTCACTTAATCAAGTGATAAAATATACTTTCTCCAGTCTATTTTATATATATTTAAAATAAAAAATTCTTAACTCTCTAAGCTAAAAATTTTTCGATTTAATAATCAAAGTATCTCTGTTTCAAATTCTAATATGGCATTATAAATTTTGTAATATGAATGAAATATCAATAAAATTTTACAAGTACAGTTTTTATAAAAATTAAATAGAATATTATTACACGCAATAAACAATATATAAATATGTTATTATCTATAAAGAAATTGAAAAAAATAGTAACTATGAAGAACTCCAAAATATTCCTAGAGATTATGCAGAAACTTGATTGTGTTAATTATGTATAATATGATATAGAAGAAGATATAGTAAAAGTAATTTATATTTATTTCACATGTATTTAATATTCGCTGTTAAATTTGAATTTCCATATGCAAATCCTATATTCAAGAACCATTTTTTTACGATCGCGCATGATAAGTATATCTTCTTTGAACTTACTACGATTCGTTTACACTGGAGCTACATGTCATTTTACTAACAAGTGAATATTTTTGTAATTTAGAATTTGTACGTTAGTTGATTTTATTTATATATGCAGTATCAAATACTGAAATATATAATTAAAGACTTAATAACTTCTTTACTTTAACCTCTGGTATGATTTTGTCAGTAGACAATACTATTCATTAAGTATATTTTAAGATGCATCAAGGATAGCTCTAAGAATTCTTTATTGTGTGATAATTGACGTTAATACGTATTAAATATTTTGATATCGATCAATTTTCTTCTTAGGATAAATATTTGACTATTAAGTACAAGAAATAATTTCAGTGTTTCCTTATCACTGTAACTTGATGTTTAATAACATCTTAACTCGAATTATATTACAATGGAATTAGATCACGACTAAATTTCAATTTTTTAAATGACAATTCGACTTCTATGTATTACAGACGAAAGAAAAAGAAAAAGCGTCAGCTGTAGCAAAGTCGAAGAGAGTGTAATTAAGGCCTTTCAAAACTTATAATTGAAGCAATTTCGTTAATTCGATGCTCTACTTTCCAACAACATTACGGATATCCGTGTACAGAGAACGCGAAGTGGATCTCGAATACATTCTTTTACTCGTGAACATATTTATTGAGTGCATTTCACGCAGAGATAGCAATTTTCATATTCAAAATGCTTTAATTTTCCCTTTCTAAGATACTTTCTTAATTTTTAAAGGAACTTAGGCCGACTAATGGAATGATTTTTTATCCTTTCCAGAATTAAAAGTGTAATTTTCTTTAATGGTTTTATAATAATTGCAACTGATTTTTTAAATCAACTTCCTTCATATAAATGTACATTTTTCGAGTAAAAAATATAAAACTTTCTTAATATTTTATTCTGTATATTTATCAAGCTAACAAAAAGAATGAAATGACAAAGATGAAAAAAAGAGGTAATTCTTAATGACTCAAAGTCAAATAATTATTCTTCAGAAGGTTTATATTATGTTTCATATCATTAATGGACATGTAAAAGTATGGAATTTAAATTGTTGAATGTATTATTTATTATACGTATTAATTAGAATGTTGAATGTAGCATCGAGACACAAATTTAAATGTTTTGAAACAAAATTCAAGGGAATATCGGTACTTCAAATATTCCTTTTCTTTATTAATTTTTTTCCTATTTATGTACATTTAACATTTATAACTTTCATAATCAATAATTTGTTTCCTTCAAATTTTGATATATGTTATTATATGCGTAAGCGATTAGCTTATTTCATTAATGTTGATTTAACGCTTACTATGTAATATTACAAATTTTTGATATTTGGAAATAATGATTCACTTTCTACTATAAATAATAGAAAATAATATAATAAGATCATTTATATGATTTGTCTAGTAAAAATAGAAAATAAAGCTATAGTTTTTTAATTTATATATTTTCTTTCATATCATTTTTTGCAACGTATAGAGATATATTTCTAAATGTACTTAATTATTTACCTTGTGAAGAATGAATTTTAAATAAACATTTTCAATATAAATTAATTTTTGTAATTTTTCAATTTAAAAACTATTTATACATATAATTAAAAGAAATATATTAAATTTTGATGAAAATTGCGGTATTCACAAAAGCATCAATATCTATTGTTACGTATGACGACAAGACGCCTCGCGATAATCTCCGTGAAGCGCGTAGAGGGACTAGATAAAAGAAGTATAAATAGAGCATAGTACGTGTAAAGGATCATGGTTACTCGTAATATCTCAATATCGCCATGTAGACAGAGCTACGATCATGTCTTTACTGAGAGTAAACGTTCTTGTACTTTAATTACGGTGTAGTCTTTCTCCGGAACCGATATTTCTTGTGACCCTGTCGCTTGGAATCGCGCATACGAACAGTATCGAATCACGAGTACATTTATTCAAAACCAAAATATAATTTACTGAATTTTTGAATAAAAATTTAAAACTTCAGGGAAAAAATTACATAAAACTAATGAAAATAATTCAGTTTTTTAAGCTTTCTAAGATTTCTATACTCTGTAAGATTAAATAAAGAATCTCTTTTTTACTATGAGACGCTTATAATGATATTTTTACTAAAAATAATATATAATATTATTTTTGTATATTGAAATATGTAAATATATAAATTTTATAAATAAAAAAATTTTCATTTAATTGCTTTTTCAAGTTTACATATTCCGATAATTATTTCAAAAAAAAATTTGTGAAAAATCCATTAATAGTCAAGGGATTATTTACAAGATTTAATTGCAAATTTAGTATGTAAGAAATTCGGAAGCTCGATAAAACCGATGATACCGACTTTCATTATCCCGCCTGAAGATTAATCTTCAAAGGAAATAACGCCGAAAAAATAGTAATGTGTGTGGATATATATTGATTGTCGAACGTGCCTCATGTATGCAAGACCCTTCTCATCTCATCGTCTCATGAATAAGCACTGCGGATTGATCAGCAGCACATTTATCTAGGTTGTTCTGATTTTCATAGCTTCCTGTTGGATGTGCCGTCTCGTAAAACGGAGATGTGCAAAATTCACGATTACCAAATTATCCATTTCACTGTTTTCGGTCAATGTAAATTTCAATGAATATTTATACTCAATTTGCTAATTTCTCTGAATATTCTATTTATTTTTGTTACATATTTCCTCTGAAATATAAAACTTTATTTGTTATTGATTCAATTAGTAAAAGTATTCTGAAGTTTTTGTTTAATATATCTATATATTGATATATTTGTATTTAAAATAGAATTAGATAAAAAACAAAGGAAAAGGAAGATAACTATCTAAAGAGATTTAAATTTTATTCAATAATATTCTTACTAATTATGTTAGAAAATATAATAAACATATGTAGCAATATGTAAATATACATTAATTATATAAACATAAAAATTGCATAAGTAAATCGCAAATAATAAATTTAATTTATGGATGATTGCATTAAGATCATTAGAGTAAAAATATCAAATAGAGTGAATATTTATCATATTTATCACTTTGAAGATTTCACACAGTAATTTCTAAAATAAAATTTATATATTTAAAACTGTACTTCTAAAATAATTTCTTGAATTATAGAAAAGCTTATTTATACAAATAATACGCAGTATATAGGTCGTGACATTTTTATGTGTTAGTCATGCTTTCAACCAATACTATCCAGTAATAATCTAATACTAATTAATTAGGTACACACGATCGTATAGACCTAATGCAGATAAAGTTAAATTTTATTCGAAATCTAAAAAACATACGTACATAATATAAAATTGTAATCGTTAATATGCAATAATGTGTCACAAAGATGTTTTCATCAATTTCACAAAGATTGTATCAAAATAATGTACTTGGTTATAAATTCTATGTACATTTAAATAGATAATTAAATAGGTAAAACATAAGAGATAATACTTTTTTTTAAAGTTTAAAATGAATACTAATTTAAATAAAATAAAATAAAATAAAATAAATTATATTAATTTAGGATTCGTTTTTTTACATAATTTTTCAGTAATACAATATTTTCTTTTATTATTCTTTCTTGATACCTTATCTATTCTATTTATGATATTTCTAAATATGTAGGAGCTAAATAAATTACTGTCAATTTTGAAAGTAGAAAATTTTACGACGAAAATAGGATCGAGCGTTGAACTGTTATTTTTTTGTGAAGAACTATTGATTTAAGAATATCTTTATTTCGGTGTAAGACATTTCAAATACGTTATTTTATCACATTTATGTCTACAATGCTATAATATATTATCATATATTCTTTTATCTAATGTATTATACATATATATGTATTTGATATTTAAATAGAGATAATGATGGAATTTAAAAATATTATATTTTTAAATATTTTTGTAATATTTAATATAATATAATATAATATGTATTTTTGTTATATTTTTGTAAAATATTTTGTTTTATTATCATGTTATACATTTTTCAATTTAACAACTATCAATTTTCATTGAAAATTTATCGTAAATGATTAAAAATAACCATAACTATCTTATAGGATTATCAGCAAAAATTTACATTAAAAGTCCATTGCCGCGTGTAATGATACGAGCCTATGAACTTTCAATAGCGGCAGTTGAGTTTTAAATTTCCCAAATTTCAGCATACGCTCATCATTTACATAGATAAGTGCCAGAAGAACTCGTTAAAAAGTATTTGCCATGGCAAACGCGAAAGTGACGTGATATCGCTGTGCTCCTTTAAAGGGCCCAGATTTTTCAGGACGTCTTTCGTTCATTGTGCCGCATCATTATTGCCCTCGATACTCGTCTTTCGCATATTGATTTTTCGTTACGTCGATTTTCTGGCCAACGTTCTATATACTCTCACAACTCATCTTCTATCAAGTGCTCTTTTATTTTTTCTTCTCCCTTTTTAACGCGCATTTAGTTTTGAACAGGGAATATGGTTTCCAGTGTATTTTTACAAACCGTATATCGTTATATATTTTATTATTTTATTATCATTATATATATAGATACGTGTTTATTTTATAAACACGTATATCGTTAAATAATGAGGTACGATATGATATTTTCAATTAGGATGACACTTACTTAACGACTTTAAACTCACTCATCTTACTCATATTTTAAATATGTATGGATTACTTATACAGCTACTGAGTGTTTGAGCAACATGAAGATGTACCTGTTCCATTCTTTATATTCGTATCTCTGTGTCGTGTTTTATTTAAAAAAGTATGTCATAATCTAATTATTTTATCGCTTATTTACTTTATATTTTTTTATTGAAGTTGTTATCGTTGCTTGATTGTTTAAAATTATATTGCTTTAATATAAATGTTGTTGACAATTACATTCAAATTTTTTTAAAAATGTGTACATCTTTTAGAGGTTCAGATAAGCGTTTGAAAATTAGATCCAAGTATAAACTGCTTATTTCTTTTTTTAAAATAAAAGCTGTTAATTTTGATACTTAATTTATTAATGTGGAATACACTAAAAAATTTATATATTCACCATTTTATAATTTACTAGGTTAAAGTTTTGTTTATTTTTTGAAATTTTGAAAATAAAATAACTTTCAAACGACATAAGCGTCTAATTTTAATTACAATAAATGTATTAATGTTTACTAATGTAAAGTAAAAGTAGTGGTTAACCAGTAAATAATCATTTTATAAAAGACTACGCACTAATGTTTAAACACATCTTTCACATATTATTAATAGAAACATAAACAGGCTTACAAATTACAAACAACTATGGATTATTGATTGATTGAATTAAATTAATGAAATTTGTAATATTAGGCTTGTCTCGGTTTTAAATAATAAATAAAATATTTAAATCAATAAAAAAAATAAATCAAATTCATTAATATTTTGCATAATTTGAAAATATAAAATATATTTTCTAAATAATACATTATAAAATATAGCTATGTTTTAGTTATCTAAAAGTATTATTTTTATTTATAATAAAGAATCAATTTCTAACAATTTTATTTTAATAATTTAGTTGTTTATTTTTATGTTTTAATGCTCTTTGCTCACTTTACTTAGCTATTTTAAGCTTTCCTTTAATTAAACTTTTCCGTTTTCATGAACGTACTTTATAATTCTTTCTCTTTTTTATCTTAATTCTTCGGATTTTCTATTTACCTTTGAACGATGATCTTTAAAAATGTTTCACTACTTTATAAAGGGAAATTTATTTAGTAACCTATCAATTTTATTTCACCTTTCTCATGTTATTACCTATTAAACGGTTTCTACATATTATAAATATTTTTTAATTTAATACAATTCCTTAAAAGAGTTAAGGTTCTAAAAACTAATTGTAAAAAATATTTTAAAAGAATATTTTGTTATTTAAATTCAATCTTTTAAAATAAATATTGTGTCATTATTTATGTCTTCATATATTTCTTTTAATTTTCTTTTATATCAGGTTAAGAATAGATGAATCTATTTTATAATTTAATGGTGAATTAAATAGATAGTTATTTTTATTTATACTACTGAATAAAGTTATTGATCTAACGAGAGGTTTAATAGATTTTTCAAATTCGTTTAAATATAGTTTTATGAATTTTTTTCAAATTTCTAATAGAATTTTGAAATGAATTTTTTTTTTACTTTAGCAGTTTATAATTCAATCTAAAAATAGTATCTTTTATTATTAAATGAATTTTACCTAAATATTCAAATTATTTTATAATTACAAGGTCTTCCTGCTCATTACTCTTCGTTCATACGACTACATTAATATTCATAAATTCCTAAAAATTTAATATTAATAGTTGATACTACTTTAGAAAGAATAGACAATCGCAAATACAAATTTTTCCATTTACATATTCTGAAATTTACACAAGAAGTTGCTATATGATTAACTACATTTAAATACTTTAAATGTGTCGTTGTAGTCTTTATCCATGTTGATTATTAAATACTGTTATTAAATATTTACGGTGGAAATATTTTAAGTTAACGTATTAAGTTAACGCATAAAGAAGAGTTTTCAATTTTATGGGCTATAAACTACAAAACATTGATTTTAATAAAAAAAATAATTAGTTCTATGGATTATATATGCATAATAGAAGCTGCATTTAAAAAATATATATAAAATCAAGGTGCGAATGTGAGGCAAGGAAATAGATGATCCCAAGATAAAATCATATATGTGTATGACGTACATAGCTTATCTGGATAATAATAAAAAAATAAATAGATAAAATGAAGGAATGCACAGTGAGATATTGCGTACCTTTCGATTTTAAAGGTGTAACTCTATTCTTAAGATGAGCTCATATGAATTTATGAGAACATAAGTACACATGCGGATATGGTCCCTCGTGCAGAAAGAACCAAGTGGCTGCTCTTTTTAGCAACAGAATTTTCAATTTTCTGTTGCTGATGCGAGGATTATATGTGTTTGTCAAATGAACTGACATAAATTTTCTTATGATTAATAAAACTATGATATAAAATTAGAATTTCAATCTCGTTCACAACTATAGAAATTAAAAAGTATAGTATTTTGGAATACAACTTGCTAATTTATTTATAGTGGTTTATAAAATTAAACATTTATTATGGAAGATTTGTTTAATATATATAATATATATTCATACTATATAAATTTATATTATATAGATCTGAAATGGTAAAATAATGAAAACTTTTTGTAACGTACATTGGTTAAGAATTATTGGTTACATTTAGTTTTTGTAGATAATTTTACTTCTTACAAAATTTCATATAAAAGAAAATAATTTCTAAATAATAATAATAATGCTTTGTTAAAAATTATTAGATAATATTAAATAAAAATAAAACCAATTTGACAAAAAAATGATACAATTGGTCTCGATTTATTGCATTTTGCGATGTAAATTAAGCGTTTCTAAGAAATATAACGTGAATGAAGTAAAGTATGTTATTTAAATAATTATTAAATAAACAAAGACTTTGATTAGAGCAAAAAAATAATGCTGATTATTATTTGATTAATTACATATTTAAAGTTAAATTTTTTACAGTTTTTAAAAATCTTTACCATATTAATTTTTAAGGTATTAATCAGTCTATATATGGTTATTGAATTTTTAAGTTTTTTTCGTTATTTAAATATTTTTGAATCAGCAGTTATATATTTTAAGTATTAAGTATAAATTAAGTATAAATTAAGTACTTTAAAGATATTAATATATTTTATGGTATAAAAATAACAAATCGTTGACAGATTCTTCAACAAGTTACATAAAAGTCCTGTACTGATGAAAAAACCTTAGTAAGTAAATTACTAATATATTTTTATTAAATTAAGGAGAATGAAAATGTAACCATTGATTTAGTAACAAAATAATACAGTTGTTTGTAATGATTTAATAATTTTGATTATTAACTCACGTAAATTATATCAAGTTAAATTAGTCCGAGCTAAATATTACATATATGCTTAAAATTTCATGATCAAATAGTTAATGCGTTTTGCAATTGCACTTAGTATTCTTCATAAGTAGAATGTAAATTTATAATTTTAAACTTCAAGTATAAAGTTCTTATTTTAGAGTTTTTCTATTTTATGAGTATAGATATAACAATTCTAATATATTTATTTTCCTGTTCTATTTTTATATATTTGAAATACTTTTTAAATTAAATTTTTTTCCTGAGAATCATTTGAGAGCTGTATGATATAAAATATTATTTTTGACAATTTAATATATTAAATAAACAAAATACATTATTTATTACGTGATAAAAGATTTCTAAAAATCTAGATATAATTTATATATGATCTACACATTAAATTACAGTAATAAAATAAACTTAATAGTCTTTTAATTTTAATTTCAAATAAATTGCTAATTTTTCTTTGATAGGTGAATTCCAGATTTTCTACATTTTTTTGTAATGAAAAATAAAATGTTTAAGAGTGAATCATTATAGTGTTAAATCATTTCTCCTTAATAGCGTATATTTTATATTTACATAATTTATATTTGTATTTTTAAAGTGAATTTTTTAATATTTACATTATTTTTATGAATTTATTATAGAATCAAACAAAGACATCGGCAATTTACGTTTTGCTTATGGGAGAAATTATATATAAAATTTTTGAGAAGAATAATAATGTATTTCTCTTTCAATATTTAATTAAATTTATGAAGAACTTAGAATTTTTTATATAAATGCTTTGAACAACTTGTTACTATATTTTAAGTAAGTTTTAATATTTTTTTTTCAGGTGAATCTCCTACCACACAGTTATATAGTTTTAATGTAAGTCTTAGTATGAAATATTATTCATATTTGTATTAATATTATGTATTAGAAAATACGATGTAGTTTTCATTTATTAGCTGATTTATTATAATTATTTAATGAAATTATACCAGAGTTACGGTGACGTAAGGCTCCGAAAGGAAGGAGATCATTTTTTTCATTCTTTATATTTATCGCGGTGGTGCTAGTATTTCTGTCTGCGCTTTTTCAGCCCTGATCTCTTCAGTCGACCAAAGTTTATTTTCTGGGAGAAGGTTACCTTTTCGAGAGTTTTCAAATTAAAGATAAACAGAATTTTATAATACAAACTAAACTTAGATTTTTTTTCTTTAACAGGGAAAACGTAGCTGTCAGAGTATCGCATTCTTTCTCGCCTAAAAAATAGTTTAATTAAGGTTAAGACAGAGTCACTGAACGTGGTATATAAGTTTGAGAACTTAACCTAGAAAGCATGAAAACTTAACCTAACAAACGCATAAACTTAATCATAAACTCATATGAATTTATATTAAGAAGCACTCACCGTTAATATAAGAAGCATACAAATTTAACTTAAGAAGACATGCGGCGAAAACAATTACTGAGCAGTCGGATTACAGGAGCGGATAGACTCAGGAGAGGAGAGATCGTTCCCTAGGTTAGCCGAGAGCGAACAATGACAAGTCGAAGCTTTTTGACCTTATATTCCTTTAGGGGAGGGTTCTCACATGTTAATATGCGCAAAACTCGCGATTGCTCCGCGATTCACGTTGGAAATTACGTGCACTCGCGCAGGTTGTACTAGTCGAGATGTTACGTAACTTGTGCAGGTTGCACGAGTCAGGCGAGGGTAACGCGCATACTCGCGCGAGGCGGAACCTGAACTCAGGCTGTACGTCCTGTATGCAGGCAACGACTTGAGCCCATGAGATTCGCGCGTTCTTCCACGCTCTTGCAATAGTGTGTATGCGCGCGCGGTCTCTGTTGTATTAATATGGCTTGCCCTTAAAGAACCTGCATATTTGTTCTGTGTAATGCATTTATATTTATACACACTCGCTGTGTGTGACGCATCTACACGTATACACAGTTGGTCTGTATAGAACAAACATAAACAATGTTTCTACGTCGGGTACCGTACAGTCCCTCACAATTGATATTTCATTTCATCAAAATACAATATAAGTTTAAATTCTATTATTATTTAACTCGTCAACAATACATTCTTTTAATTAAATGTAAATTGACAACTCGATTACTTAATTTTCCATGCGCAGATATCAATATTACAGATTTTATTTTTATCATCAAATTAAGCATTAACATTAAACGTTAATATAAAATGTTAATTAATAACTTTTTGAACACTAAAATGAATTATCAAGTTAAATTTAATTGATTATTTAACATTGAACAGTTAATTACAATAAATAATTTATATTAAAAAAATGAAAACAACGCGGAATAAGGTGTTAGTATTTTTATTATCATTCGCTAATATATTAGATTAATTGTTAAATACAGGAGAGAAAATATAGTCAGTGTATTTGTTAAAAGTTTCAGGCACGTTGTATCTAAAATATAATGAAAAATTTATGTTGATCTGCGATGAAAAAGTCCGTCGCGAACGTAATGTTTATGTAGTAAGTTGTTTTGTGCGGTATAGTGTACGTATTTGTAAAAGAGAACAATGCGCTTGCGTCACCGCCGCTGCTGCATTCCCCACCGCCGGTCATCGGTAGGGGAAAGATTAAACAGAGCCGCTCCTCCGAGAGTTAGAGTAACGATTTCATCCGCCAGACGGCGGATGCAACAAATGAAGGAAATCGCATTTAGACTATAAAGGAGGCGAGCCTGTGAATAAGAAGTAACCAAGTTAGGAGTAAGGAGATCTTTCAAGTCGTACTTTATGTTAACATGCGAACAAAATTTCAAGGGGGAAACCTTGGTTTTGAGAAGATCTCCCGAATCGTGCTGACTGTTAGTACGAAAATAAAACTATAAGGGGTGGGGGGTTCCATGGTTGGGAGTAATGAGATTTCCGAGTCGTGATAAAGTCATTATCATTAATCGCAAAATAATTCAGAGCGAATTGTTATTCACCGAAACATTGTAAATTATTCACCGTCATAATTCAACTGAACCTATGTGCAGATTATCACCGCTATTAGTATATAAGAAAAAGTGTTGTAACTACAAATCCGTTTGAATAAATATTGATCTAACAATATTAAAAAGAGCCGCCGTTATCATTTTGCTCAGTCTCTTCGCACCTCCTCCCGCCAAGAACCTGGTCCGACATCGAGCCACCCGAGTCAGGATAACCAGGGTGCGCAAAGGGACTAAGTAAGTAAGAACGTTATTCGATCTCCGAACGGGGTTTTGGGGCTCGAACGTTACAATATATTACTTTAATTAGACGAAATTTTAATATTTAGTATTAAATTAATGAATATTTTATCACAAAGTTATTTCTAGAGTAATGTAAATTATATATCTATTTATGTATATTATTATTTAGTTGAACGCAAAATGGTTTTTTCTATTTCTTGTTAATTGAATATGTTCCCACACAATTTTTTTTAAGAGCATTACTTTATCATGGAAAATTTAATTTTAAATTTTATTAGATAATGTGTCTTTGACTTAAAAATGTAACTTATTACATTTTAGATAATCATAATAAGAATAAGAGCAATAAAACAAATTAGCTTAATCTCATGAATTTCTCATTATCTAGTTAATACACTTGAGAATCTGAAGTGAATATTTTGTCTAAAAAATTTTAGCAAGTAACTTATTTTTAATAATCCATTAATTAATTTGATCATTATTTGTTACTCCCAATCAATTCCACTTACTTATTAACTGTAGAACTAATTAACGAATCTAATTAAAGAAACGAATATGTCGTTTTATTGAGAAAGATAATCTTAAAAGTATCGAAACGAGGATGATAATCGCAGCTTATAAAAATAGCTGCGTACTTGGTATATTGTTGGCGCGGCTTGATGCATTTCATTCGAAAACAAATATGGATCTGTTAAGATATTTTACAATTGTATTTCCAAAAATTCTAGTGCCTATCAGTTTGCGTGCATCATCGCAAGGAATTTCATGAAATCGAAGCTAAACAGTTTTGCAAATATACTTATATTTTTCGTATTTCACTTTTTGCTTTGATATTGTTCACGATTTAAACTCCGCAAAATTCTGAATGAAAGATTGATGTAAATACTCGAATAAGCGTTGAAGTACTTTTTGAAAAAAGCAGAACATGCTTACAATACTTGTTTCTCGAAACTCTAGGACTTAAGAATACCGAAAAAAATAAAAATATAACTTTTGTCAAAACCGATGAATAGATTATTTGTGATATGATCAACGTATAATAATGATTCATACATTAATATACATATTACAATACAATTACATAATATGAATAATTATTTGTAGACAATATTTTTAACTAACTATTGACTCGAGTAGTACACGAAGGATCACATTTATAAGAAGTTGTAGACAATGACAGTTTTTTATATGGCCGATAATTATTCAGTTTTGTTATATTTAGATACAGTTTGCATGCTAATCCAACAAACTCTATGCCTACGCAGGCTGTGCTGCACTGGTAAAAGTGGCCCTTTTAAAGTTGTTCGAAATATATGCGCAACTTGCGTGCCTTTGAAGTGGTCTGATAGGATTTAATTATCTACAAAGTGGCTCTGAATATATGAATATAAAATTATTATTTGCTAGAGAATTTTCCTTTTGTTGTTATTCAGGTGTTGGTTTGCATTTGAAAAGTATTTTCTTGCCTCAAAAAATTTCTATTTTTCTATATTATTTTATTTAGAAAGATGGCTTTTTAAGTTAAATTTCTTAATTGTATTAATGTGTTAAAAAAGTTTTTTTTCAGTTAAGCAAATAATATTTGTTATCAGAAGTAAATTTTATATTTATATATAAGATATTTACGTTGATATTAAAATTCTTATGGAATTCTTTATGATTAAATCTTCAATTATTAGAATATAATATTTAATATGTTTTAAAAATAATATTTTTAATGATATTTTTACTTAAAATAATCAGTGTTATTGTACAATCCATTAATGAAATGTAGAATTAATTTCTACTTAGTAGGTGGGAGGTAGGTTTGATTAAAAGTGAACTTTAATTTAGAAAAAAGTATTTTCAATGAAAGTAAACCTTGTTTATTCTTGTTCTTAAATTGAAATTGCAATTATTAAAAAGTTACTACTTGTTTCATTCGGCTAGAATAAAACAAGATTTGAGTTATGAAATATAAGCCGTGTTCTTTTGTATTTGAAATGAAATTCAGATTTCGAAGATTATTATGAAATTTGCGACGAATACCTTCGTCGCGAAGGGTAAGTAGTGCCGTGGATCGAGAGTCGGGAGGAAAACGAAGAAGAGGCCCAGCTCCCAACTTTCGAAAAACTAACAACTGCGAGTGAGAAAGCATGCGTGCGATATAGCTTTGGCCGAAGAATAGAAGTATGAAAATGAGAGTATGAGAGAGAGAGAAAGAGAGAGAGAGAGTGCGAGTGAGAAAGGGTGCGTGCAGCATAGCGTTGGCCGTAGAGAGGAAGTATGAGAGAGAGAGAGAGAGAGAGAGAGGGAGAGTGTGTGAAAGTGTAAGTGCGAGTGAGAAAGAGTGCATGCGGCATAGCGTCGACCGCAGAATGAAAGTACGAATGTGAGAAAATAGGGCGCGAGGGAGCTAGAGAATGCCCGCGTAGTGGGAATACGCGGCCTGAACTGCGTGTGAGAGAGAATGATGAGTGAGTGAGTGAGAAAAGGCATGGAGCGGTGGAGGGGAACCTCGGCTATGCGCTTTACCCCGGCTATGCCCTAGCTAGTGCAACGCTAGGCCACCGCCGCCACTATTTCCCCGCCTCCAGCCTTGCCCACGACCGTAAGGGCAACGGTTAGGCGGCGCGGCCCCTCCACGAGGCCCGCGAGTATGAACACGTGAGAGGAAGCGCCCGTGAAACATATAAAAAGAGCGCGCTCACGCAGAACGGTGAGTTCGAAGTGGAGTTCGGGAAGCGAAGGTTTCTCGGTCGTGCTGACATTAGGTGCACTGGGAAACTCCAGAAACTGGAATTCAGGAAGTGAATATTTCCCAGTCGTACTGACATTTGGCACATTGGGGAACTCTAGGAGGGGGAGCTCGGGAAGCGAAGATTTCCCGGTCGTGCTGACTTTATGTGCATGACTCTTGGTGCCGACTTTTGGCGCACGGGACAGCTCCAGGAGGTGCCGACTTTTAACGCACTTCCCCGGATAGAGGCGTAGGTCCGCGGTCGCGCATCCGGGGACAGAGCCTCCGGGCTAGACTCTGTCCCCTGCTATCTTCCGCTGAGATATTAAGTGGAATCCCGCCGAGTAAACTCACGTTGATACACCGCCGCCGTTCAATAAATATTGTAATTCCGCCGTACCGTATATGCGAGAGGGTCGCATCACCGGTTTCACTGATCTTTGTTGTAATCCCGCCGTACCGTGTGTGCGAAAATGTTGCACTGTCGATCTATTGATTTTTGTTATGATTCGCCGCCTAATATGGAAAAAAGCGCCGCGCCACCGACTGACTTATACCTGTAAAACCTCGCCGTCTAGTACACGAGAAGTGCCGTATGTATCACAATCGTTTAAATGTTCGCTGAGAATTTATAAAATATACAATCATTATTCATCGCTATAAACCGTTAAGATTTCTTTGTAAGCGATGAACGCACCGCAAAAATAAATAAAAATCTCTGTAGATTTTCTTAAAGATTTTCACAAAAAAAATGCCTTGCTTATTTCGCTCCGGTCTCTTCGCGCCTCCTCCTCCTGCCGCGAACCTGATCCGACATTGAGCCGCCCGGGACGGGACAGTCAGGGAGTATGGGGAACCGAGTCGCCGCCATGACCAAAAGGACGAATAAGCAGGGATACAAGCCGCAACAATGTAAAACGTATCGAACATTACATGGTGTCCGAAGAGACCCATGGTGGAGAACATTGCGACGCGTTACTAATTCTAGTCATTTGTGATGTAAATCGTAATAATAAAAATATATTTTAATAAAATTATATTATATATAGGGAACATCTTTGATTTTATTAAGACATTTCCTCTTACTATAAGAAAAATATAAGAAACCAGTATTACAATTTAAAATTAAGGAGTACAATAGCTTATGATAAAAATCTACGAACTAAAAACATTTAACGAGACAAATTTTTAAATAGTTATTATTTTACAATTTTATTCTTAAAAATGAATTTCAAAAAGTAAAATTAAAGTAGACATATATTTTTAATTTTTGATTACTTGATTATAAATTAATACTCGCTCTAAATTGAGCTAAAGTAATAAAATAATAATTTTAAGCTAAAATAATATTCTTAGAAATTTTTAGAATTAATAGATTATAATATTTTAGGATATGTGAGATTATTATTGAGGGAATGCTTTTATTAGGTAACTACACTTGAATTTTTAAAACTCAAACGGTCCAGCGTAAGGTAAAACATAAAGTTTTAATAAACATTTTAATAAAGAAGAAATTATTTTTCTACAAATTTTTTTATAAATAAATTAGAATAAACGATGAGTATAAATGCATGTACTAAACTGAAATTACGAGCTTATAAAAAATTTATACTTTAAATTATTATATTTATTTATTCAGTATTTTTACAAAGGAAACGAAAAAGAATTTTGAATTAAAGAAAAATATTTGGTAAAAATGAGTATTCAAAGATACGCATTCTTGGCAAAAAAAAATTTCAAAGTTGAATGAACACGATAACAAAGTAAACTTTAACGATGAAAAAACTTGGGGCTAATTTTTCTTACGATGTCACGGAATTATTCTTTCAACATTCTACACTCTTAACACAACATTCCTATGATGATTCTCGTCGTTTCCGATGTGACGATTTATAAGGAATTTCTTTTCACTTGTTACTCAGCGTTTTTCTTAGTCTATCTCTTTGTCTTTTATTTTATTTCATGTTTGATTTTCCAGTAAAATAATTCCCTTCGGTGTTTTTCAATTGGAAGAATATTTATGGCCTTTAGATAATTAAATTAATACTTATAATATTTAATAGCAGCCAGCTAATTGATTATTCAATTAACTGAATTTTTTAAGTGCTTGATTAAAACAGACATTTATTTGTGTGTTTGTGTGTTGAGAAGAGAGAGAGAGAGTGTAGAGCTTTTTTCTTCTATTTTTCTATTAGAAAGATTTAAAATTTATAAATCTTAATAAAATGTATGATAGATGACACTTCTTAAAATTAGAATTTGAATAAAATACATTATATAAATGTAAATACGTAGATAAATAAGTATTACTATTGATACGAATAAATTGAAATTTTTTCTTTAGCATTTCTTTATAAATTTAATAACTGTAGAAGATTTATACGAATAAAACATATTCAATATTAAATTTAATTTCAAAATATTTATTAATTAATTGTTAATATTCTTTAAAAAATTATCATTATTAAATAAATTACAAATTGCAATTTATTAAAATAAAATAAGTACAATCTTCGAATTTTGAATTAAAATTTTTAGAATAAATTAATAACATAGGTAAAAAATGAAAATATTTCTTTCTATTTTATTTCTTATTTGTAAAATTTATATACTATATTATTTATTGATAATTGTAGCTTAAGAAAACAATAGTAGATACGCTTGTAAAATGAATATATCCAAAAACATGTATATTATATAGAAAATAATTGTTGATAATAAATTTTGTAATACTACTTTTTGTCTGTATCAATTCAATTTTATTTCTGTCAATATCATATTGTACTTTGAAATGCCTGTTAAAATAAGTCACCGTTAAAATAATTATTATTCTTATTAATGTATAATAATAAGTAATAAATATCGTCATCCGTTTGATAAAATTGAAAATCTTTATAAAATTTATTTTGAAATTTATAAATGAAAATGCTAATTGATACTAATATCTGAAAATATATTAAAGAATATATTAAAATTTAAAATAATGTAACATTGTTTATTACTGCACCTAATTTTGATATCTTATTAAACATTAAATGTAGACTTTTTTTAAACAATTGAAAAAATAACTATTTTCAAAAGATAATGAATTGCTCTGTATTAATACATAGTTTTTATGTTTAGAATCTATTCATTTATCAAAGACAAATTTTCTTGAAATCGAAAAAAATCAATACAAGTCTTTTATGTAAAAATGTTGTAATTATAGATTAACAAATAGACTAAGATTGATACATTTAATAAAAATATATGATAGAGCAGTTAAATGAAAGATAATTCGTAAATTAGAATAATAATTAATAATAATAATTAATAAATAAATTAATAAGTGTTTTTAACTGCCACCAATTTTTTAACAATTTTAGTAGTGATAAATATTTGCACCTTAATAGTAAAAGTGTTTGATCAATTACTAAAGGAACTATTTCTTCATATTTATTAGATGTATTTTGTGTAGTAGAGTTTTGCAAATGTTGAATTGAAACACAGAGTTTCTGTAACGATTAAAATTTATTTTCTTTTTCAAAATATTAAATTAGTGAATAGTTGTGTAAAATATTCTTTTATTTTTGCAGTATAAAATATTTCTAATGTATAATTATTCTTATTAAATTAACTTTGATCTCAAATTTGATCAAACTTTGAAAATATTTTTCTAAATATAAATCAAATTTCTCTTTATTTGTCGAAAACGATCGCAAAAAGGAAATTTAATCAGATTTATTATTACACCAGGCAAATGTTAGTAATAGTGTTAAAAAAATTAAGTATAATTTAACAGTAAGAATACATTAAAAGAAATTTAATAAATATAAATTTAAATTTAAATAATTTTAAGTATTAGTTGAGATTAATAAGTTGAGATTAACTTATCGTAAACTTTATAGAATTTATTTAAAATTTTTACTTTTACTTAATATTTACCTCATTATAAAAATAACTAACTAAATATTTTTTATTAATTGCATAGCCAGATTAAACAAGTATTTCTGTTTGTTAATAAATAATTATAAATGTTAAATCCGTACTAGCACTTTATATTGAGAATTGAGAAAATTCATATATAGATAATATATTAATCTTATGAAGATAACACTCTAATGAAGAATATATGTTTAAGATATAAACATTTAAGAACAAATATTCATAAAAATTTATGTAATTTTATAATATGCACAAACATAAGCGGTTGTGAATTGAAATGGTTACACAATACAAGATGCTGGTACAGCTGACTTCAAGAGAAGTTTCGCATCTGTTAAAACAGGTGCATTGACCTAATTAAAAAAATAGAAAATAACATATCGTAATTTAATATAAAAATAAAATAAGTTAGAAGTTTTAAAGACATTGCGTTGATTGAAAGTATGTTAAAAAAAAGTTAAATTTAGAGAACTGGATTTACAGAAATGTTTAAATATATTTCACGTAGTATTTACTTTATTATGAGTAACATTAGTTAAATAGCTTTTATTATTTACTTGAAAAGATTATAGAAAGTATTCTTATTCATATGGAAATTAGCAGATATGTATCATGTGTGCTCGTATTTACACTTCATTTTAAGAAATGAGAAAATTTTCATGTTGAATTGATATAAGTATTGTAATGAAAACTATTTGATCAAAAACACACATTAAAGATATCAGAAACTAACTTATTTATTCGAAAACTTAATTTTATTTTATCAACCATACAATCCTTTTGAAAAGTAAAGAAAATATTTCTTATTTAAAGCAACAAATTTCTCATTGATATAAATTTTTAAATATGTATATTTATAATGATACGGTCTTAATGATCTTTGTATGGATAGGTTTCATGTACACGGTCACATTTAACGATAAAAAATGGCTATAAGGTACAAGATATATAAAAATCTGATTTCAAGAAGTTTGTAGGAAGAGGATTATGGGGAAATCAAATACAATCCACGTTCCGTTTAATATTTGAAATTTAGCTTCGATTTTTCCTTTTGTTCTGATGTCGTAATAGCGAAAAACTGGCTTAATCTAAGAACATGATATGCAATATCAAGATACATAAACTGACAAAAGTTTATACAGAATTAATGTAAAACCTTGCTGTTTACCGAGTAGATCGAATTTCGTCGCAGTCTCTGAACCTATTCGTTTGCGATCGGCTACTTCCCGGTACGTAGTGTAGATTCATCAGCACCGTATGTCCAAATTTTCTGCATCCGTGCTCATAAGTAGGTTTCAACAGGAGCAGCAGCGAATTGATATGAGGACCCGGTCGGATGTGAAAGGGAACCGGGTTCCATTCTGACCGAGAAACCTGAAACCCCGAGTCGAGACGTGCACAAACTCATATTATCTTAAGGAAGTTCGCGCATGTCTACTTATGCTCGTCCAGCAGTGGGAGTCAAGCAGGTTAACGGTTGGTGCGCGAATCGTGACTGAACTCACGTATCTACGCGCAGAATACAAGAGTAGGGCGGGAATATAGAAAATACTTGTATCATGCGGTCCTAGAAGGTTGAATGATTCGTGATTGTAAAGACCGAAGTTGGTGTAGCTCTTGCGTTTTCTCTTTAACTCACACCATTGTGTATGGGGCAAGCGAATCCTCTCTCTTCCACATTCTCCAGTCTTCATATTATTTAGGTCTTTCATAAATATCATAATCTTAAAATATAGGATTTTCATAACAATTAAGGTACTTTGCTTTTGAATCAACAATACACGTTAATTTCAATTATTTAATATTTAGATATTTTGAAAAATATAAATACATCTTACTATGCTGGTACAATTGCTATGCTAAATTAAAATGATTGAAAGAACGGGTAAGGTTAATGTTGACTCTCGTATGATATATGTTTGTTCTTGTGAAAACTAATAAAAAAACTCTAGATACATAATAATACAGCAATCGCACATATTGTTTATATATACTAAATAATTATAATTATCTAGTTTGAAATATAAATTTATTTAGTTTTAAAGTATAGAATTTGCTCTACTAAATAGTCGTGTTTATTAATTGGATGGTTTTTTCATACATAAGATGTAAATCTATCAAATAATTAAAATAAGATATTTTTAGTAGCTATTTATTTTTTAAACATATAACATAGTTTCCTATACTTAAGAATAGACAACGAATTTCTCGATGTTGTGAGTGTCTTATGATGCCATTACCCACATAATAAACCTTTTGTATTCAAATACACTAGTATATACATCTGGAAATCCATTAGCGCAATAATAACTCGTGGAATATATGCCTAGGATTGCGCCATTTCTTACTAATGGACTTCCTCCGTCACCCTATCAAATTACAAAATTATTTTTACTTATAATATTTAAAACTACCAATTTAATTAAAAATAAATTTCTGGTAATACTAAGTTAGTAGTTGCTGTGGTAATTACTCGAAATATAATAAAGTTAAACGTTATAAAGAACAATGGAAATATTATTATAAAAATAATAGTATATTAACTTATGCAGCGAAGTATATATGATACATTTAGATAACTTTATAAATTCAGTTTTTACATAAATATAAGAATGCTAAATTTAAGGAGATGCGGAATAAATAAAGATTATTATGAAAACTTACAGTACATGGACCAATTCCTCTAGCCAGAAGTGCACAAAATTGATTCTCATAAATCACCATTGGTAAACTTGTTCGACAATTGGAAGAACTTAAAATTGCTACATTAATTGCTTGCAGTTTCTGAGGGAAAATAATTGTTGAATGGGATATAGTTCCCCAACCACTAAGTATAGCTCTCAGATGAAAGGCAGGATTTATGGGTGGAAGTGATATCATGTTTGTGTACATGTTAAAGGGTATCAATCCATTTATCTGAAAATTCAACATTATTCTCTTAGAATAAAATTCGAATCTTAAGATAGTTTTACACAATCATTTACACAGTTAGAAGAAGCAAGATTTTAAAATTTTTATACATTTAAAATCGGACTTATAATTGGTTTTAATTTATATATTAATGTTGTCAATATTCACAATTAAATAATGCATTATTTACCACTTATTTGAATAATATTAAAACATTTAATATAATTTAAATTAGAATAGTTTGTTTAATATATATAATGAAACTATTAAGATAAAATATATTCAAACGTGATTTGAACAGAAAATAATGAAAATTCACCTATCAGGTAAAAAGAAAATTATCCAACATATTTTAATTTATTATTGCGCTGAACTTGGATTTCGAATATTATTTAATATATTTAAATACGTTGAGTAAATTATTTACAAAATTAATAAGGATGTAGGTTCTACACAAACTCTATCTAACAAGATTTGAAACAAATAAAATAAATAGCAAAAGTGAAAATAACATGTGAGATATTATATCAAATATTTAAAGAACTCTTCTTAATAACTATCTATTACGAAAAAAATGCGAAAATAGAATTATTTATTTGTTAATTATCAGTAATTATAGCATCAATTGCAGTAATTTTGAGGTTACTGTCAGTTAATCAAGGAAAATAAAGTCAAAATTGCTATGAAGCTATATAGGTTTCAAAAGTTTAATAAGTAATTCATACTTTAATAACAGCGATGTCATGCCTATGTGCTCTTATCATATAAATGCCTCTCGTGAATTGAGGGTGAATGTAAATTTGAGACGGAAGATATTCATATACGAATTGATGAGTACTATTGTAACCTCCTAAATTAATCTTCAAATTGGTATGGGAAATTGAACGTTCATCTACAACATGAGCCGCCGTGAGGATGTGATAATGACTAATAATAGCACCACCGCCTATGATGGTATCATCAGCAATTCGCTTCAATACTGCTTGATATGGAAAATGATTTCTTCGCCCATCGAAGCCACCAATTATTCTTTGTTGTTTACCATAAACTAAAACATTTTCATTTGATAATTATGTAGAAAGAAAAAGATTCAGCCTCTAAATTATGATTATCTGTTAAGTCTTTTTTGTACAAGAAAAATGTAACTTCTTAATATTATTTCCATATTATTGAATAACTTCATCTATTATTAAAAATATGTTTTCTACATAATTAAATTCCTTCTGCGAACGTAGATTGCATAATTTTTTTTATCTCAATAAATTTTTATTGTACAAAATAAACATAAAACATAAAATTCCATTGTTAATGTCATTAGATTTTGTTAAAGAAAAAGCTGGAGTTAACTTACCGTAATTTAATACAAGGATAAAATAAATTAGAATTCTTAAAGACATTGCGTTAATTGTAAGTACGTTGACGAAGAAAAGAAATTTATAGAAGTAGATTATACACAAAAATTTAACTAATTCTAACGTAATATTTACGTTATTATAAGTATCACTATTTATATAGTTTTTATTATTTGCGTAGCATGGTTAAGCATGCATTTGTATTTGTTAATCAAATGATTATAACTGTAAGATATTTGCTCCTACTATCACTTTATATTGAGAATTGAGAAAACTCATTTATTGATAATATATATATCTTATGATGATAACACTTTAATAAAGAATATATGTTTGAGATGTAAACATTTAAGAACAAATACTCAAAAAAATTTATGTAATTTTATAATCAGTACAAAAATAAGCGTTTCGGTATAACGAAATGAAACGGCTACACGATACAAGATGCAGGAACAGTTGACTTCAAGAGAAAGAAGATCGTTAATTAATTTAATACTTGAATATTAGCTTTGGTTAATTCTTTTTGCTGTGATGACGTCGTAGCAAAAATCTGGCTTAATCTAAGAACACGATATGCAACTATAGTATATTTAACCTGACAAAAGTTTAGATATAATTAATGTAAAACTATACTATTTACCGAGTAGAAAGAGTTTCGTCACAGTCTCTGTACCTAAAATCTTACGATCGGTAAGCTACATAAAAGCTACATCCCGGTACGTAGTGCAGATTTATCGGCACTGTATGCCACCATTTTCTGCAATCGTGCACATAAATAGGTTTCAACAGAGAGGTAGGGCAATTGAAATGAGAACCCGGTGGGATGTGAAAGGGAACCGGGTTCCACTGTGTCCGAAAAACTTGAAACCCCGAGTCGAGACGTGCACAACTTCATAATATCTCAAGGAAGTTCGCGCATGTCTACTTATGCTCGTCCAGCAGTGGGAGTCAAGCAGGTTAACGGTTGGTGCGCGAATCATGACTGAACTCACGTATCTACGCGCAGAATAGAAGAGTAGGGCGGGAATATAGAAAATACTTGTATCATGCGGTCCTAGAAGGTTGAATGATTCGTGATGGTAAAGACCCAAGTTGGTGTAGCTCTTGCGTTTTCTCTTTAACTCACATCATTGTGTACGGGGCAAATGGATCCTCTCTCTTCCTCATTCATATTATCTAGGTCTTTCATAAATATCATAATCTTCAAATATAGGATTTTCATAATAATGGAGGTACTTTGTTTTTGAATCGATAATACATGTTAATTTTAATTATTGCATAATGGAAATACGATAACCTAAGAAGATATTTATATTACTTACTATACTGGTGCAATTGCTAAATTAAAATGATATAAAAAATGGATAAGGTTAATGTTGACTCTTACTTGATATATGTTTGTGCTTTTGAAAACTAAGAAAAACTCTATATAGGTGATAAAACAGAAAACACATATACTTTTTATATATAATAAATAATTATCATTATATAGGTAGAAATATCAAATTTCTTAGTTTTAAGTATAGAAATTTTTCTGCTAAAAGTGAGTTTTTATTGATTAGATAATTTTGCATACACATGATACTTGTGGATCAATTAATAATAATAACATTTTTTTGGTTTTTTTTATTCCTTATACATATAATATAATTTAATATATGTGTAAATAGACGATGAATGTTGTGAGTTTCTTATGATGCCATTACCGATGCAATAAATGGTTTGTGTGCATATACATTGGTATATATATCTGGAATTCCATATGCGCAGAAATAACTCATAGAAAATATACCAATGAGAACGCCATCTTTAACTAATGGACTTCCACCATCGCTCTGAGAAATTTGAAAAATATTGTTACAGAATTCAAAACCGCAGATTTAATTATAGATAATTCTATGTTAATAATAATCCATTTTTCAATGTGACAACTTCTCAATTATAACAAATAATATCATTATTAAATAAATGAAAAATATATCAGTGTAAACTAAAATTGTATATTAAAATCAATACTGATATATATCTAATGCATTTAGCTATGTTTGCAAAATCACTTTTTAAATAGATATATTAAAACCAAATATAAATTATGTAATATTAATAATGTATATATGAAAACTTACAATACATGGACCAAATCCTCTACCTAAAAATGCACAAAAGTGATCTGCATGAAAGGTCATTGGAATTTTTGTTAGACAAGTCAATGGGTCTAAGATTATCACTTGAATTGTTCTCAAACTATAAGGAAAGGTAATCCTTGGATACGATACGCTTCCCCAACCACTAAGTACTGCTTTCTGATCATGCGGAAGATTTATATTTGGAAGTTCTATTTTCCTTTGGTAAAGATTAAAGTAAATGCTACCATGGGTCTGAAAATTCAACATTATATTGTTGGAATAAAATTACAAATTTACAATTACATTGTACAATCAGGTTGCTAGAAGTAGAAAGATTTTATAACTTTCATACATTAGATTTAAATGACAATCTTACATGCAATAGTTTCACGCAACACACACACAAACACACACACGCAAATATATACTTTACTAATATTGACTTGTATTAGAAAACGTATCCATACTTATATAAATAGTATAATTATCTATGTAATAAACTTAAAATATTACGTTACATGATTATAACAAATAATTAAAATATAATATATTAAAGAATTAATTGTGCAGAAAAAAATAAAAATTAACTTTACACAATTGTAAGCAAATTGTGCAACATAAAACTATATCTATTTTGAAACACTATGAATTGACGGATTCAATGATATTTGGATTAATATGCATAAAAATTATAATTAATATATGTTAATATGTCAACTAAATTAAAGAGAAAATGTATAAAAATCAAAATAATATAATAGTTTTACATCACATACAATTTAAATAAATAAAACAAAGAATTAAAGAGAACGTAACACCGAGTAATTATATCTGAAATTAATGGAGCTCTCGTTAAAAACATTGCATTACGAAAGAATACAAAAAATAGAAGTGACGAGTTAGTACTAAATTATAATTAATCGTAGTATCAATTGTTGTATTTATCAAATCGTTGCCAATTTATCAATCAAAATAGAACAGAAAATACTATAAAATTTTACAAGCGTCAGTAATCATAATAAATTTTTCATACTTTTATAACAGCGATGTCATTCATATGTGATTGTTGCTCAGGAACGCCTCTCGTGTATCCGGGATGAATGAAAATTTGCGAAGGAAGATATTCAGATACGAATTCATGAGTTTGATTGAAACCTCCTAGACAAATCTTCAAATTGGTATGGGGAATTGAACGTTCATCTACAACGTGAGCCGCCGTAAGGATGTGATAATGACTAATAATTGCACCACCGCCTATGATGGTGTTATCAGCAATTCGCATCAATACTGCTTGATATGGAAAATTTACTCTTCGTGCACGGAAACCACCAATTATCCTTTCTTCTTTGCCATAAACTGCAACATTCTCATGCATAAATTAGATAGAATGAAATAAAATAAGCCATTAAAAAATTCTGTTATATTGTTTTTTTACAACGAAAATGTAGCTTCTTCATATTAATTTGATATTATTGAATCACCATGTCGAATTCTATGAATATATTATTTACATAAATAAATATCAACTTCGTAAGTAGATATCTTACATTATTTATTCACACTAAATGTATATAATAGGAATTTTTTATAAATTTTATTTTCATAAAACACATGCTTGCAAGGAATTTCATTTTTGAATATTATTAGTTCTAGTTATAAAATAAGTAAAAGTTGACATACCATAATTGAATACAAGAATTAAAAAGAATACATTTTTAAAAGACATTATGCTAAATATAAGAACGTTGAAGAAGAAGTGACATTGATAGAACTGGATTTTATACAAAAACTTAATTAATTCTTATGTAATATTTACTTTATTATGAATAAAATTAATTATATTGCTTTTATTATTTACTTTGAATAACTAAAAAAAGTATCTGCATGTGTTAATCAAATAATTACAAATATTAGATATTTGAATGACTACCACTTTATATTGAGAATTGAAAAAATGTATACGTTGAAAAACTAAAAATGTTATATTGATAACACTTCCATAAAGAATATACGTTAAAGATATAAGCAATTAAGAAAATATACTCATAAAAATTCGTTTAATTTTGTAACATTTCATACCTTTCGTAGCCCATATTGGGTGCCATGAAGCGGTTTTACTTACTCTTTTCCTGGTGTGTAATGTTTTCTTTTATTTCCTTACCGGTAACGGCGGATTCTTCACGCTTCGTGACTGTCTCGATCTGGATAGCTCGACGACGGACCGGGTTCGTTACAGGAGGAGGAGCGTCAGTTAACATGAAGAAAATACGACTTTTTTGCGTAAAATAGTCTGATATGTTTTGCAAATCAGGTTTGCAGATTATAATTATAGTCTTAATTTATATAGTTTTATTAGTCTGCGAGTTTTATAATGGCGTAATTTTCGGCTATAAGATCGTTCTCGTTATTATACAATAATTGGTAACTATTTCGTAACATGGATTCACGGTATTTTTCCTATATCTACAAGTTAAATTTACGATCCCATCGTGGCTGCGGCGCGACGTCCCTCCCTTTGTCATGAGAGGCTTGGGTACCTTAAGTCTACTCACGTTCAGATATGTCAAAGGATATTACCCGCAGGAGAGAGCCATTCCGCGTTCAAAGGTGAGCCAAAAGACCGCCACTATTTGGCCTGAATCTCCAGGCTTTGTTAGCTAGATACCTAGAGGCTGCCTCAGTGCAACAATAGAACGCTGCACCCTAAACGGTTCTAATGCCTGTAGCCTCAGCTTTGTTTTACAATAAGAATCCTTCCTTAGAATTTCCCTTCGCCATCTCGTAGAGAAAAGCGTATTTTCCTTTTTATAAATTATGACGGGAGTTTGTGTATGAAAGGCTGCAAAAGAAGCAATCGCTCTGAGCTACACAATACTCGATTTGAACATAAGCGCATAGCTTGGTTCCCTTCCCTTGCACTCATGCTTTCTCTCAGTAACTCCGCACAATGTTACGCTCGGCATACTTTCTCTCTGATCTACGTTGTGTAGGTAATCTCTATTATCTGGGCATGCTTTATCTTTCATCTTTCTCTTATTACGTCGTGTATACATAACTCTCACGCATTCTACGCATAACGTACTCTCTCTCTCATTCTTTCTATGCATAATGTCTTTTGCACGAATATTCTTGCTTATGCGTGGCTCAGTATCCATACATTTCCTCCAACAAACACTCGAAAAGAACTACACAAGAATTTTTACATCAAAGCTTTAGTATGAAGCCGCGACGCGTCGTTCGTGTATGCCACCGCGGAGTAAAAAGTGGCCCTTTTCCGTCTATGCTCGCTACCCCATGACCGGCGGCGGTATATGATCGCGGCAGATATTCCCGTCGAAATTTAAAAATCAGTATACAAATAGGCCATTGTGTATAACGACATAAAACTTCTACAAGATATAAGATGCGAGAACAGTTGACTTCAAGAGAAAGGAAATCACACAATCAACGCACTCGTTAATATTAGAATTTTAGCTTCGGTTCCGTCCTCATCAGAGCGAAATAATAGCTTTATCAAATAACACGATATGCAACATTAAGATTCGTAACCTACATATAATTAATGTAAAACCATGCTGTTTACCGAGTAGATCAAATATGTTTTGTCACAGTCTATGTACCTATAGGCTTCGGTCAGCTACTTTCCAGTACGGAGTGCATATTCATTAGCGCCGTTGTCACCATTTTTTGCGTCCGTGCTCATAAAAAGGTGCTATTCAAGAGTGGCAACGCAATTGATTTAAGGACTTGGTGAGACAAGAAATGTGAAAGGCACGGAATTTCACTGGGACCAAAAAACTTTAAACCACGAGTCGGGGCACAAACTCATATTATCTTAAGGAAGTTCGCGCATGTCTACTTATACTCGTCCAGCAGTGGGAGTCAAGCAGGTTAACGGTTGGTGCGCGAATCGTGACTGAACTCACGTATCTACGCGCAGAATACGGGATTAGGGCGGACGTATAGAAAACACTTGTATCTGCGTGTCCTAGCAGGTCAAACGATTCATGATGGTAATGACCCAAGTTGGTGCAGCTCTTGCGTTTTCTCTTTAACTCGCACCATTGTGTATGGGGAAAACGGATCCTCTCTCTTCCTCATTCTCCAGTCTTCATATTATCTAGGTCTTTCATAAATATCATTTTATATTATAAATTCATATATCATAATTTTCAAATATAGAATTTTCATGATAATGGAGGTACTTTGTTTTTGAATCGACAGTACATGTTAATTTTAATTAATGCATAATGGAAGTTCGATAACCTGAGAATATATATATATATTACTTACTATGCTGGTGCAATTGCTAAATTAAAATGATAAAAAAATGGATAAGGTTAATGTTGACTCTCGCATGATATATATTTGTGCTTAAGAAAACTAATAAAAATTTTAGATACATAATAACTCAGCAATCACACATATAATTTATATATAATAAATAATTATAATTATCTAGCTTGAAATACCAAATTACTTAGTTTTTAAGTATAGAAATTGCTCTACTAAAAGTTAGTGTTTGTTGATTAGAAAATTTTTTCATACACATGATATTTGTGGATCGATTGATAAAAATAACATATTTTAGATATTTATTTATTCCTTATACATATAATATAGTTTAATAGATGTAAGAATAGACGATGTATTTTTCGATGTTGTGAGTTTTTTATGATTGCATTACCGACAGAATAAACGTCTTATATTCATATACATTAGTATATACATCTGGTACTCCATAAGCGCACAAAAAACTCAGGGAATATATGCCTATGAGTATGCCATCTTGAACTAATGGACTTCCACTATCACCCTGTAAAATTCGAAAATTATTTTTACTTACAATATTTATAACTGTAAATTTAATTAAAAATAAATTTCTGGTAATACTAAGTTAGTAGTTACTGTGGTAATTATTCAAAATTGAATAAATTTAAACGTTATAAAGAACGATGGAAATATTATTATAAAAATAATAGTATATAACTTATGCAACGAAATATATTTAATACATTTAGATATCTTTACAAATTCAGTTTTCACATAAATATATGAATGCTAAATTTAAGGAGATGTGGAATAAATACAGATTATTATGAAAACTTACAGTACATGGACCAACACCTTTACTAAGAAATGAACAAAATTGATTCTCATTAATCATAAACGGAAAACTTGTTTGACAATAGTAATTGTTTAAAATTGGCACATTAATTACTTGTAGTCTAAGTGGAAAAGAAATTGTTGGAAATGCCACAGTTCCCCAACCAGAAATTGTAGCTGACTTATCATAGCGAATATTACTCGTTGGAAGTGGTATCATGTTTTGGAAACTGTTGAAGTGAATCTCTCCATTTATCTGAAAATTCAACATTATTCTTTTGAGAAAAAATTAGAATTTTAAGACAGTTTTACACAATCATTTACACAGTTAGAAGAAGCAAGATTTTAAAATTTTTATACATTTAAAATCGGTCTTATAATTGGTTTTAATTTATATATTAATGTTGTCAATATTCACCATTAAATAATGCATATTTACCACTTATTTGAATAATATTAAAACATTTAATATAATTTAAATTAGAATAGTTTGTTTAATATATATAATGAAACTATTAAGATGAAATGTATTTAAACGTTATTTGAACAGAAAAAAATAAAAATTCGACTTATAGATCAAAAGAAATTTATCCAACATATTTTAATTTATTATTTCAATTGAACTTGGTTTTCGAATATTTTTTTAATATATCTAAATACGATGACTAAATTATTTACAAAATTAATAAGGATGTAGGTTCTACACAAACTCTATCTAACAAGATTTGAAACAAATAAAATAAATAGCAAAAGTGAAAATAACATGTGAGATATTATATCAAATATTTAAAGAACTCTTCTTAATAACTATCTATTACGAAAAAAATGCGAAAATAGAATTATTTATTTGTTAATTATCAGTAATTATAGCATCAATTGCAGTAATTTTGAGGTTACTGTCAGTTAATCAAGGAAAATAAAGTCAAAATTGCTATGAAGCTATACGGGTTCAAAAATTTTAAAAAGTATTTCATACTTTAATAACAGCGATGTCATGCCTATGTGATTTTGTCATATAAATACATCTCATAAATTGAGGGTGAATGTAAATTCGAGACGGTAGATATTCAGCTGTGAATTGATGAGTATGATTGAAACCTCCTAGATTAATCTTCAAATTGGTATGGGAAATTGAACGTTCATCTACAACGTGAGCCGCCGTAAGGATGTGATAATGACTAATAATTGCACCACCGCCTATGATGGTGTCATCAGCAATTCGCTTCAATACTGCTTGATATGGAAAATGATTTCTTTGTGCACGGAAACCACCAATTATTCTTTGTTGTTTTCCATATACTAAAACATTTTCATGTGATAATTATGTAGAAAGAAAAAGATTGAACCTCTAAATTATGATTATATGTTAAGTCCTTTTTGTACAAGGAAAAATGTAACTTCTTGATATTATTTTCATATTATTCAATAACTTCATCTATTATTAAAAATATGTTATCTACATAATTAAATTCCTTCTGCGAACGTAGATTGCATAATTTTTATCATCTCAATAAATTTTTATTGTACAAAATAAACATAAAATATAAAATTCCATTGTAAATGTCATTAGATTTTGTTAAAGAGAAAGCAGGAGTTTTCTTACCGTAATTTAATACAAGAATAAAATAAATTAGAATTCTTAAAGACATTGCATTAATTCGAAGTACGTCTACGAAGAAGAGAAATTTATAGAAGTAGATTATACACGAAAATTTAACTAATTCTAACGTAATATTTACGTTATTATAAGTATCACTATTTATATAGTTTTTATTATTTGCGTAGCATGGTTAAGCATGCATTTGTATTTCTTAATCAAATGTTTATAAATGTAAGATGTTTGCTCCTACTATCACTTTATATTGAGAATTGAGAAAACTCATTTATTGATAATATTTATATCTTATGATAATAACACTCTAATAAAGAACATATGTATAACACATAATAAAGAACAGATGCAGGAACAGTTGTCTTCAAGAAAAAGAAAATCGTTCAATAATTTAATACTTGAATGTTAGCTTTGGTTAATTCTTTTTGCTCTGATGACGTCATAGAAAAAATTTGGCTTAATCTAAGAACACGATAGTCAACCATATGATACTTAACCTAACAAAACTTTAGATATAATTAATGTAAAACGATGCTATTTACCGAGTAGAAAGAGTTTCGTCACAGTCTCTGTACCTAAAAGCTTACGATCGGTAAGATACATAAAAGCTACATCCCGGTACGTAGTGTAGATTCATCAGCACCGTATGTCCAAATTTTCTGCATCCGTGCTCATAAGTAGGTTTCAACAGGAGCAGCAGCGAATTGATATGAGGACCCGGTCGGATGTGAAAGGGAACCGGGTTCCATTCTGACCGAAAAACCTGAAACCCCGAGTCGAGACGTGCACAAACTCATATTATCAATTTATATTATAAATTCATATATCATAATTTTCAAATATAGAATTTTCATGATAATGGAGGTACTTAGTTTTTGAATCGACAATACATGTTAATTTTAATTAATGCATAATGGAAGTTCGATAACCTGAGAATATATATATATACATTACTTACTATGCTTGTGCAATTGCTAAATTAAAATGATATAAAAAATGGATAAGGTTAATGTTGACTCTTACATGATATATGTTTGTGCTTTTGAAAACTAAGAAAAACTCTATATAGGTGATAAAACAGAAAACACATATACTTTTTATATATAATAAATAATTATCATTATATAGGTAGAAATATCAAATTTCTTAGTTTTAAGTATAGAAATTTCTCTACTAAAAGTGAATTTTTATTGATTAGATAATTTTACATACACATGATAATTGTGGATCAATTCATAATAATAAAATTTTTTTGGTTCTTTTTTATTCCTTATACATATAACATAATTTAATATATGTGTAAATAGACGATAAATGTTGTGGGTTTCTTATGGTGCCATTACCGATGCAATAAATGGTATGTGTGCATATACATTTGTATATAGATCTGGTATTCCATGTGCGCAGAAATAACTCATAGAAAATATACCAATGAGAACGTCATCTTGAACTAATGGACTTCCACCATCGCCCTGAGAAATTTGAAAAATATTGTTATAGAATTCAAAACCGCAGATTTAATTATAGATAATTCTATGTTAATAATAATCCATTTTTCAATGTTACAATTTCTCAATAATAACAAATAATATTATTAATAAATAAATGAAAAAAATATCAATGTAAACTAAAATTGTACATTAAAATCTATACTGATATATATCTAATGCATTTAGCTATATTTACAAAATCAATTTTTAAATAGATATATTAAAACCAAATATAAGTTATGTAATATTAATAAAGTATATATGAAAACTTACAATACATGGACCAAATCCTCTACCTAGAAATGCACAAAAGTGATTTGAATGAATGGTCATTGGAATTTTTGTTAGACAAGTCATTGTGTCCAAAACTATCACTTGAAGTTTACGCGGATTGCTAGGAAAAGTAATTCTTGGATACGTCATTGTTCCCCAACCACTAAATGTAGCTCTATGATCATAGCGAACGTTTCTATTTGGAAGTTGGACTATTTTTTGGTAACGGCCGAAGTTAATGTGTTCATAGGTCTGAAAAGTCAACATTATTTATTTGCATTAAAATCCCTTATGTATAATAATGTTAAACACTCTGTTTACTAGAAGATAATAGTTATACTTTTAAATATATATGTATAAACGTTACCAATATTTACTTGTTATTAGAGAAAATGTCCATACTTATACGAAAAAAATAATAATCTTTCTTGTAAATATATATAAACTATTACATGAAATGATTATAAAATCTATTAAGATATAATATATTAAAGAATTAATTGTGCAGAAAAAAATAAAAATTAACTTTACACAATTGTAAGCAAATTTTGCAACATAAAACTATATCTATTTTGAAACACTATGAATTGACGGATTCAATGATATTTGGATTAATATGCATAAAAATTATAATTAATATATGTTAATATGTCAACTAAATTAAAGAGAAAATGTATAAAAATCAAAATAATATTATAGTTTTACATCACATACAATTTAAATGAATAAAACAAAGAATTAAAGAGAACGTAACACCGAGTAATTATATCTGAAATTAATGGAGCTCTCGTTAAAAACATTGCATTACGAAAGAATACAAAAAATAGAAGTGACGAGTTAGTACTAAATTATAATTAATCGTAGTATCAATTGTTGTATTTATTAAATCGTTGCCAATTTATCAATTAAAATAGAACTGAAAATACTATAAAATTTTACAAGCTTCAGTAATCATAATAAGTATTTCATACTTTTATAATAGCGATGTCATTCATATGTGATTGTTGCTCAGGAACGCCTCTCGTATATCCGGGATGAATGAAAATTTGCGAAGGATGATATTCAGAAGTAAATCGGTGAGAATTATTGTAGCTTCCCAGACCAATCTTTAAATTGGTATGGGGAATTGAACGTTCATCTACAACGTGAGCCGCCGTAAGGATGTGATAATGACTAATAATTGCACCACCGCCTATGATGGTATCATCAGCAATTCGCATCAATACTGCTTGATAAGCAAAAAGATACCGATGTGCATTTGAACCATTAATTAGTCTTTCTTCTTTACCATGAACTGTAAGAATTTCAATTATTAATTGTAGAAAAGGAAAAATTCAATCTTTAAATAATTATTATCTGTTATGTTGGTTTTTAAAACGAAAAAATAACTTTTTCGTGTTAATTTCATATTATTGAATCACCATATCTATTACGAAGAATATATTATCTACATAAATAAATATCTACTTCGTAAATAAATATCTTACAATATTTGTTCACAATAAATTTTAAATAATAATAATAGGCAATTGAATAATTTTGATTTTTTTGCAAAGGGAACAAAATTTCATTTTAAATGTTATTTAGCCGATTCAACAATTAATAGAAATTAACACACTGTAATTGAAAACAAAAATAAAATAAGTTAGAAGTTTTAAAGACATTGCGTTGATTGAAAGTATGTTAAAAAAAGTTAAATTTAGAGAACTGGATTTACAGAAATGTTTTAATATATTTCACGTAGTATTTACTTTATTATGAGTAACATTAGTTAAATAGCTTTTATTATTTACTTGAAAAGATTATAGAAAGTATTCTTATTCATATGGAAATTAGCAGATATGTATCATGTGTGCTCGTATTCTCACTTCATTTTAAGAAATGAGAAAATTTTCATGTTGAATTGATATAAGTATTGTAATGAAAACTATTTGATCAAAAACACACATTAAAGATATCAGAAACTAACTTATTTATTCGAAAACTTAATTTTATTTTATCAACCATACAATCCTTTTGAAAAGTAAAGAAAATATTTCTTATTTAAAGCAACAAATTTCTCATTGATATAAATTTTTAAAAATGTATATTTATAATGATACGGTCTTAATGATCTTTGTATGGATAGGTTTCATGTACACGGTCACATTTAACGATAAAAAATGGCTATAAGGTACAAGATATATAAAAATCTGATTTCAAGAAGTTTGTAGGAAGAGGATTATGGGGAAATCAAATACAATCCACGTTCCGTTTAATATTTGAAATTTAGCTTCGATTTTTCCTTTTGTTCTGATGTCGTAATAGCGAAAAACTGGCTTAATCTAAGAACATGATATGCAATATCAAGATACATAAACTGACAAAAGTTTATACAGAATTAATGTAAAACCTTGCTGTTTACCGAGTAGATCGAATTTCGTCGCAGTCTCTGAACCTATTCGTTTGCGATCGGCTACTTCCCGGTACGTAGTGTAGATTCATCAGCACCGTATGTCCAAATTTTCTGCATCCGTGCTCATAAGTAGGTTTCAACAGGAGCAGCAGCGAATTGATATGAGGACCCGGTCGGATGTGAAAGGGAACCGGGTTCCATTCTGACCGAGAAACCTGAAACCCCGAGTCGAGACGTGCACAAACTCATATTATCTTAAGGAAGTTCGCGCATGTCTACTTATGCTCGTCCAGCAGTGGGAGTCAAGCAGGTTAACGGTTGGTGCGCGAATCGTGACTGAACTCACGTATCTACGCGCAGAATACAAGAGTAGGGCGGGAATATAGAAAATACTTGTATCATGCGGTCCTAGAAGGTTGAATGATTCGTGATTGTAAAGACCGAAGTTGGTGTAGCTCTTGCGTTTTCTCTTTAACTCACACCATTGTGTATGGGGCAAGCGAATCCTCTCTCTTCCACATTCTCCAGTCTTCATATTATTTAGGTCTTTCATAAATATCATAATCTTAAAATATAGGATTTTCATAACAATTAAGGTACTTTGCTTTTGAATCAACAATACACGTTAATTTCAATTATTTAATATTTAGATATTTTGAAAAATATAAATACATCTTACTATGCTGGTACAATTGCTATGCTAAATTAAAATGATTGAAAGAACGGGTAAGGTTAATGTTGACTCTCGTATGATATATGTTTGTTCTTGTGAAAACTAATAAAAAAACTCTAGATACATAATAATACAGCAATCGCACATATTGTTTATATATACTAAATAATTATAATTATCTAGTTTGAAATATAAATTTATTTAGTTTTAAAGTATAGAATTTGCTCTACTAAATAGTCGTGTTTATTAATTGGATGGTTTTTTCATACATAAGATGTAAATCTATCAAATAATTAAAATAAGATATTTTTAGTAGCTATTTATTTTTTAAACATATAACATAGTTTCCTATACTTAAGAATAGACAATGTATTTCTTGATGATGTGAGTTTCTTATGTTTCAATTATCGATGTAATAAACGTAATGTAATCATATACATTAGTATATACATCCGGTATTCCTTGTGCACATAAAAAACTCTTGGAGTATATGCCTATGACTTTACCAGCCTTTATTAATGGACTTCCACCATCGCCCTGTAAAATTTGAAAATTATTCTTACTTACAATATTTATAAGTGTAAATTTAATTAAAAATAAATTTCTGGTAATACTAAGTTAGTAGTTGCTGTGGTAATTACTCGAAATATAATAAAGTTAAACGTTATAAAGAACAATGGAAATATTATTATAAAAATAATAGTATATTGACTTATGCAGCGAAATATATTTAATACATTTAAATAATATTATAAATGAAGTTTTTACATAAATATTCAAATGCTTAATTTAAGGCAATGTAGAATTAATAAGGATTATTACGAAAACTTACAGTACATGGACCAACTCCTCTTGCCTGATAAGCACAAATTTGGTTACCATAAATAGTCATTGAGAATGTTGTTTGACAAACTATAGCTCCTATAACTGTTACTTTAATTGCTTGCAGTCTATGAGGAAAAGTAATCGTTGGATAGGTTACAGTTCCCCAACCACCAATTTTAGCTTTCTGATCATGGAGAATGGTTCTCGTTGGAAGTTGTATCATGTTTTGGAAATTGTTGTAGCGAATCTCTCCATTTATCTGAAAATTCAACATTATTTTCTTAGAATAAAATTCGAATCTTTAATTAATTTTACACAATCTTTTACAGAGCAACAATACGTAAAATTTTATAATTTTTATACATTTATTTTGACAATCGGATAAATAATTGTTATTAAACGTTATTAACAACTTATTAAACGTTATTAGAAAAAGAAAATAATGAAAATTTTTATAAGACTAACAAGCAAAAGGAAAATTATCCAATATATTTTAATTTATTATTGCATTGATACATCGATTTCGAACATTTTTTAATGTACATCTAAATGAGTCAAGTAACATGTAAATATTTGTCAGTGATAATGAAGGAGCTCTCCTTAAATACTTTGTATTACGGAAAAAATGCGAAAGTAGAACTCATTGAAAGTTAATTTTCGGTATTTGTAGTATCAATTGTTGAATTTCTCAGGTCAATGTCAATTTATCAATTAAAATAGAACAACAAATGCTATTTAACTTTACAAGCGTCAATAATCTTAATAAATTTTTCATACTTTTATAACAGCGATGTCATTCTTATGTACTATTATGTTAGAAACACTTTTCTCGAATAGAGGATGAATAAAAATTCGAGACGGAAGATATTCAGATGTGAATTGATGAGTATGATTGAAACCTCCTAGGCAAATCTTCAAATTGGTATGGAAAATTGAACGTTCATCTACAACATGAGCCGCCGTGAGGATGTGATAATGACTAATAATTGCACCACCGCCTATGATGGTGTTATCAGCAATTCGCATCAATACTGCTTGAAATGAAAACTCATCTCTTCGCCC
The DNA here is from genome assembly GCA_018907045.1 of Wiebesia pumilae. Taxonomy (NCBI): domain Eukaryota; kingdom Metazoa; phylum Arthropoda; class Insecta; order Hymenoptera; family Agaonidae; genus Wiebesia; species Wiebesia pumilae. The sequence goes on along the minus strand of JACCHZ010000066.1, from coordinate 57,912 downwards.
ATTGTAACCACCAATTATTCTTTGTTGTTTACCATAAACTGGAACATTTTAATTTAATATTTATAAAGAAAGAAAAAAATTCAACCTCTAAATAATGATAATATGTTAAGTCGTTTCTTTATAAGGAAAAAGTGACTTCTTGATATTGTTTTCATATTATTAAATCACCATATCTATTACTAAGATGGGTTATCTACATAATTAAATAACTATTTCGTAAGTAGATATGATTTTTGCACACTAAATATGTAATAAGCATTTATTATAAAATTTATTTTCAAAAAATACATGCTTGGAAAAGAAAATAAAAAAATTCAATTAAATGTTATTATGTCTAGTTAAATAAAAAGTAGAAAAAAACTTACCGTAATTTAATACAAGAATTAAAAACAATACATTTTTTAAAGACATAGTGCTAATTATAAGAACGTTGAAAAAGAAGTGCAATTTATAGGACTGGATTTTATACAAATACTTAAATAATTCTTACGTAGTATTTACTTTATTATGAATAACATTAATTATATTGCTTTTATTATTTACTTATAATGATTGGAAAAAGTATTCTTATTCATAATGAAATGAATTGATTTGGGTTTGTATTGGCACTTTATATAGAGAACTGAAAACTTTTTACGTTGAGTTCATATAACTTTTGCAAAGAAAATTCCATGATCAAATATACATATATATTAAACAAATAAACAAGTAGAATGTGTATTTATCAAAACATATGTGAATTTTATCATCAGATCAAAAGTTAAAAAATATAATAACTTCTTATTAATTTATTATTATTTATAAATAAAATTAAAATAATGTTTATCTAATTCTGTATTAAAGTGAAATTGTAATTTATAGACTATTATATCTATTATATCAATAGAAAGTTAAATTTTTATTTTTCTAATGATTAAGCAATATTGTATATGAAAAGTCGTGAGCCCGTGACTACATGAGATATAAGAAATTACTATGCATTTTCAACGAAGTATGAAGCCATATAAGAAAACAGAAATTAAGTGTCACACTTAATTATCATCTATTGATAGAGCCTCGACAAAGAGGAGTTTAGTTAATAATACTCAAAATTTAGTTTATTTTAATTGAAAAATTATAGACGGGCATTCTTTTCTGTATAAAGTACGTATTTGAGAAAAGTTAAAATATAGTGTTACCAAATTTTCGACAGATTAAAAGAAGTTATTTTGCTGAAAGAACTAAATATCCTTAAGTACATAATTAATTACATCAGAAATTATAATATATACTGAATGAATATTGATAACTCGTCTATTATTTGACGAGCATAAAAATGATTGAGTCCTTATTGTTACGTTTATTTCTCGAGTATATAAGCGATAAGTGTAACCTCTAAAAACGTTTTAAAATATAAAATTTATATTTTTGATGATTTTATGAATATTGTGAAATAACTACAATATAAATCTACCATATATTAAAAATGTAATTTATTAGTATAATTTTGTAGAATAGTAGCATATCATTACATTGCCTTTGTGGAGATTATATTTTATGTTTAGAAATCGTCTATAATTTAAGTTTGTAGAATAGTTTTAAACAATTTTCATTTGCTAATAAATTAATCATTCTAATTTGGTAAAACTGTTTAAATACTTCTCTCTCTCTCAGAGCAAACACACACACACACACATACACATACACACACACACACACACATATGCATATGGCTCAGATAAACTGTAGCATATGTTAAACTCGATAAAAATTGCAAAAGAATTATATGTGTTGACTTAAATTAAAGCATTTTTTTTAGATGTGTGATAAAATTAGTTAAGCACACCTTAAATATATATGTATATATAATAGAGAAAACGAGAAAACATAATTATAAATTATTCTAATGCAGGAATCAGATAAAAGTGAGTAAAAATGAAATAAAGTGTAAATGAAATATATATGATATCAAAGTTGCATTGAAAAGTGAAAGCACTTTCAAAATATCGAAGGACTCATAATTTGAAAAAATTTAATTAAATATAGATATATTTTTCGAAGTCAATAAATTTTAGGAAATGGATATTTTACAAAATATTTGACTAATTCAATTATAGTATATAATATAAAAGACAAAATAATGGAAATGGTTTATTACTTTGATTTTGATAAAATATGAAAGCCACTTATGAAAATTGTATAAAATTGGGAATAAATGGCATGAATTTGAGGGATTGAAGAAGCTTTAACAATTACACGATTGGACAGGTCATTAAATGTTAATAACAATGTCGAAATAAAAGCTGTAATATAAATATAGATATGCTGAAAACAAATGATTATCTAAAATCAATCGATAAATTTAAATAATGTCCTTTGACATATGTTATTCATATTCTTGTCTTATTTTTATTGATTCATTTTATATTTTTTTGTTTTTGATATTTGTAATTATTAACGTAACTATATTTAGAATTATTAATACGAGATCTTCATTAATACGTTTTTATTCAAAGATATTTTTATGTAATATATTTTTCATAAAAGAGTACGTGTTATTAAAAAAAACTAATCGTATATTTCTGAAAATCATCATGTAAAATAGATGTATAATCAGGTTTTTTCTCTTAAGATTTTTAAAATTTAGAAATGTATATTATAAACGTTTGCAACTATACGCGTTACTGCTCCTTTTGCTAAACAAGTTGGCCTGCGCTAAGTTGAAGCACAGAGAAACTGGCTAAACATACATGCTTCTTGTATGTGAGAATGGTACACATGTGTTAGTAACTCAGTACTACACACTGTATGTAATAAAAGTGACGTACTAATCAGCGGCTTCGTAATCGTCGCATAGCGCTTAAAGAAATCTATCATATGCATGCATACACAGTCCTTGCAAGGGAATATGTAGTGATTGCATGCGCATATTTGAGGTTTTTCAAATTCACGGCGACCGACTGAACATGATCTCTCCTCTCCTATTCGAGACTCTAGATTAGCCGTGATTCTCCTAGAAACCATTCCTATCAAAGACTGCGGATTTTTCGTGTCCCACCTGTCTTTTCTATCCACCTTGAGGACTGCTGATTTCGTCGTGTCTTTAAGATTCCTTCTAGCTCCTCTAGTCCCGAATACAGCGACTTCCTAGCAAAGACGACAGCGGCATTCGTCGTCCGCGCGCGTGCAACACGACCTCACCGTAAGCGGTGCGATACATGTAGCTACAGTCCTTATATAAATACCGATCCACGTGTAAATATCAATCATTTATAAACGTTGAGCGGATCGTCCGTCACCATTAAATAGCGTTTGGAAACAACTTATTCTTCTGAGTATATTATTTTTCCTTTGTTTAGAAGACAACCTCGAGGTCCAAGCGAAAGGGATACATTGTACATAATTATATCTAATTGAAAAACATTTTATGTAATCGTTAACTATAATGTATCGAGTTATTCGGATCTCCCGAATCCTCTTAATATAAGAACCCCGGTACAACGTTGAGCTGTCCAAGACGATGTAGGGAGTTGTTACGCGAGACAAATGCAGCAAATATTACACATTAAACATAGCTTTTAAACGTTATATTAATTAAGATAAAATCATTAATAAAGTTAAGAAAAATTGACAGTTCGCAGTTAAATCATTGAGAAATTTGTATACTATATTTGTAAGCAGCATTCATGTAGTTTTAAATTCCTTTGTATAGAATCCTTTATTGTAATTATCTATTGTTTTTGGTAATTTGACAATTATGGTTTAAATAAGATAGATTTATGTATAGTAAAATGAGAATGTGATATTAAGAGGCTTTGTAATTGGGCGGGTCGATGCACAAAGGCGTCACCAAATAAATATACTGTCATAATAGTAACTGTTATTATATATATAACAATAACTGTCATGTATATATAACTGTCATTTATAACAGTATATATATACATAATACACCAAAAAAAAATATATATATATACATATATATACATATTTATTCCGTAGTATAAATATATTTGAATATTTTCCTTTTTACTTTTAATATTTTGATCTTCTAAATTTACTTGAATTTTTTAATAAAATATGAAAAATAACTTATTACATTCATTTTTTATATTAATGCAACTTCATTTCAATTGTTCTCATATATATCTTCATTCATATACATAAAATTTGTATAAAAAAATTTTTAACTAAATACTTTTTAAATGGCGTATATCTCTGAGGAAACTCGAAATGAATATTATAAAAATCATAAAGTTAGATTTGGAATTCTTGAAACAATTATGTCTATTTGGTTAATAAAAATACATTTATTGAATATTTAAAAAAAATAAATGTCAATAAATTAATAATTATAAATAAATTAAAATATGTTTAAAACCGATAAAATTCAATAATTCTGACTTGATTCATATTCCTTTATTGAAATTTTTAATATTTCTTAATTGACAATGTTAATCAATTTACATTGCATTGATTATAACAATTAAACCAATTTAGTTTTTCGAAATAAATAACATCCTAAGACATTAGTTGCACGTAAATCAGATAATTGTATAAATATATGTTTTTTAATATTAAATATATAGATGTTTTATTGTAACTATGATTATTTTTTGTCATCAATATCTTACCCAGAAAAGAACTGTTTCATTACTATTAAAATTTTATTTGATAAAACAAAAAACATTTTGTCAATACCATACTGTAGATATATTCGAACTTAAAAATAGTAAGAAGTAGATAGATTAGATAATTGTACAGTAGTTTAACTATCTGTTGAAACAAAGCTTATAAAAATTAATTCAAAACGATTATAATCGGAATCTAAAACGAGGCTTTTGTTCCAAAGATAGTATACAGCAAATAAATTACATTCAATTGAATTTATATTGTGATTAATTTTCAAATTTGCATGGTTTAAATAAAATATACTATTACTATATTACTATTTACTATGTAAGTTTTCGTCCACAACAGATTTAATAAAATCAATGTGGAAATATACATTTGTATAAATATTTGGCACACCTGATCCGCATTGATTATTTAATGAAACTAAACCAATAAGTCTGTCAAGGCTAACCAATGGACTTCCACCATCACCCTGAAAAATTTAAAAAATACATTTGTTCTAAGTAAATATTATACGAAGTCATCGATAGTAATGTGCATTAGTTACTGTTAAATATTACAAGAAAGAATATGTATTAAAAAATTGTAAAAATGAAAAGCAAAAAGTATATTGAATTTTCTAATTAATCATAATGTACATTATAATTGTTTTTTCGATGGCAAATATAAATATGTGAAATAATGAAAACAATTTATTCACATTAATAATGATCAAACACTTACTGTACATGATCTAACATTTGAGTTTCGAAATGCGCAAAACTGATCGTTATAAATTCTTGGATTCACGAGTCTACATTGTAAATTATTTATAACTCTAAACCAAGTTGTATGTAATACATTAGGAAAAGAGAGCAATGGATAAGTCGTTGATCCCCAACCGCTGAGTATTCCTAGATCGTTATTAATAATATCCCTAACTGGAAGTTTTATTTTATTTTGGAATTGGTAATATCCAATGTATCCATTAATCTGAAAGTATGAAAATTATTTTATAATAAAGTTTATTTTGTTGTAATAAGATGAAGTTATACAAGCATCTGTATTTATATGTAAACAATTGAATCGATCTAATCCGAAATGATGAAGGCAAATTTAAATTGCTACTAATTGTTTTATAAATTAAAAATTATATTACGGATAATGCCTTTTTAATATTAGTTAAACAGTAATCTAAACATAAAATGTTTTAATTAGCAATTATAAGAAAACATTTTGCGTCATAATAAGAAGCACAAATAAGCATGATCAAGAGAAAGCGATCAAGAGAAATAATAAACCAAAATTTATTTTATATGCAGTAATCATACTCTTTATAATCGTTATCAAACTTACAACTTACTTTAAAAAATTAAAGTACAAAAAAAATTGAATGCGCGTTTTCGAATAATAAGTTATTTAATACGAATTAAGAAATGTGTAAGAAAATGAAAATTTATACGACCAAACATAAAAGTTATTATTTGCAATTAGAAAAAATATGTAGAATAGCAAATATAAAATATCCGGTGATTACAAATGTGTTAGACATGAATGGTCGTACATCAAAATACCTTGTATAATACAAAAGCATAGTATGTTATAAAAATGAAAAAGCATAATTATAGTTATAAAATATTTAAAGGAATACATAAAGCTACAGGTAGTTGTATTGGTTTCAAAATAAAGAATAACTCTGTAATAAGTTGAGCTAATTATAGTTAATTAAATAGCTCTATGTATAATTCTATTTTAATTTTTTATTTTGTCACGGAAAGTAAAAAAAGTTGTATATTCCGTTGAAAAATGTTGTAAATGTAATTACATTTGTATATTCCTTATTTTATTTTTTTCACATCTTTTAGTTTAATAATCATTTTCTTACAAATTCATTTTTTATTTTTTATGATTATTTGATTTTTAAATTTCTACTTTTATTTTTAAATACATAACGTACCCTTATAACGGCAATGTCGTTTCTAAAGGGTTGGTAGCTGACTGTTCTCGTCGCGTAAGCAGGATGAACGTAAATTCTGTTTGGCATAAACGTAATACCACTTAAGCCAGGCGAAATAGTATTGCCAACAATGATTTTTATATTAGTAATGCTATTGTTTCTGCTAATAACGCAGCTGGCCGTCGTAAGAATATGAAAGTGGCCTATGATTGCACCACCACATATAATATTGTCATTTGTAACTTGTTGCAATACCGCCTGGTATAAAAAATCAGCGCTATTTGCAGGTGTACCACCAATAATTTTTTCTTTTTTACCAAAAACACCTAAAAAATATTTTGTCATAATTTTCATAGGAATTAAAATTTTTTTGATAAATAATTAGTTTACAAATAAAATTGTGAATGTGTGTATATTCATAAATAAAATTATTACTGTAAAGCAAAATAGATTGTTTCAAATTTTAGTAACTTGCGAATTATGTTTACTTAATCATTCAAAAAGCCATTTTTAAGACTTTGTCGAACTATATATTAATGCATTTATTTAAAACTGGATTTATATTTTTATGAAATATGCAGAGCATTAAAATCACTATATAATGTAAATATGTACTCTATGGTATAATATGTTTAATATATAAACGTTAACAAACGTTGAGTTGGAGCTTTCGAATTCAGATTCTAAATACGTCAAATGTAATATACTAGTATTTACACTTTGACTATGAATGTATTATAGCATTTAAAGTAGCGTTGTTTCAGAAGTTAACAAATAACAATTCATAGAAATTAACTAGCTTAATTAATAATAAGTATAAAAAACCAACACTACCCTCACTAAAATTATTATTAATAACTTGTTGAATAATATGAATATATATTGAACTATTGAATAATCTTAATATATAAGTTTCAGCTTACGAGCATTTAAAACGAGGCACACAAAAGTAAAAATTCTAAAAGACATTATTTTACTTGCAATGTTATTATAAAATTCTTGGATTTTATCAAGCCTTTATGTAAAAATTGTATTTGTAATTAAGAGTATACATGCTATGTTTTTAACTATTTCTTTATCAATATTGATTACATATTAAATTATTCATTTTTAACTATTAATATTAAAAGCAAATAGATAAGGAACGTATATTTGTACTTATATACAATTCCCTCTTATGAATAGAAAAATATATTTATACATACTGTTTTAGAATTATAAAAGTAAATATTTGACTTTTTTAGCAGAAAGACTAGCGAAAAACAGGAATAGGAAAATAACGAGCGTTTTTATATTAAAGTAAAACTAATTTTCATCGTTCAAGATTTGATTTACGAAGGCTAATTGCGCTCGCATTCTTAAACATTTAGTTGGCCGTTATTACGTAACATGGATTCGCGACGTTTCTCTATACCTATCTTAATTCTACAACGGGTTCTTTATACAGCGCGGATTTCAAGATGCCAGGTTTCATAACAACCGTGGCGTGGCGTCTCTCTCCACAGGAAGAGAGGGTGAGTACATTGAGTGCACTTGCGTTCGAGTGTATGAAACGACCTTAACCGCCGCAGCGAGTCGTTCATCCGTTCTGACTCATCTGGAAAATTTAGGAGAACGATCCTCTCTCGCTGCGCGCGGGCCCTTTTCTCGCCCTTCGCAGGTTCTTCCTTCATGGGAAACAAGAAGGGAGATGTGCGGATTGGAGACACGCGCGAAGCGAGAAAAAATGGAGGTTATAGCGCGCTACGAGGAGAGAAATAGTCCGTGAGTCTATTTCTCGTGAACGGCCGACCACCGCTGTACTCTTACAAACTAAATGCTTACGTATCTCGCTACATTGTCGCAAATACACGCTTACACCTTTGGAACACGTGTGTACATATATACTTAGGGTTTTTCAATGATCCTAGTCTTTTTTAACGATGGATAACTCAGCATAAACCATTTAAATGTAAATGTAATAAAGAAGTAGTTTTAATTGAATGGATGATTTGTTCATTAAGTACAAATAATGTTTATGAATAAATTAAACAAATTTTCACATTCAAACATGTTTATAAGTATATAATATATATTTCCATGCTTATGAGTTTGTTATAATTCCATTGATGACATAATAAACGGTAAATGTGCGTATACATTAGTAAATATATCTGGTACCCCTTGTGCACATAAATTGCCCATGGAAAAGATGCCTACGAGTTTGCCAAGTCTATTTAATGGACTTCCACCATCACCCTACAAAATTTGAAAAATATTGTTATTTACAGTATTCAGAACTGCAGGTTAAATTATTAATAATTTTGTGTTAATTTGTATCTATTGGTTAATCTTGTAATTATTTAAAATTAAAAGAAAAATAGAATTTACAAAAGAATGATGAAAAAATCAATATAAAAAGGAATAGTACACTAACCTAAGTGGTGAAATATACCTAATACATTTAGCTTAGTTGAGCTTATGAATTCAGTGTTTTAACAAATATTCTAAAAGCAAAATATACGTTCGTATAAAAATAAGAAGGAATATTTTGATAACTTACAATACATGGACCAATTCCTGGAGCCTTAAATGCACAAAATTGATCGGCTCGAATAATGAATGGGACAGTTGTTTGACAAATTGGACGACTTATAACTTTCATAAGAATTCTTTGCAGTCTGTCAGGAAAAGTAACTAATGGATACGTTTTTGCCCCCCATCCACTAAATGTACCTACCTCGTCAGGGTAAATGTTTCTTTTTGGAAGTGATATTAAATTTTGGTAATAGTTGAATTGAATGTCTTGACGAGTCTGAAAATTCAGTGTCATTTACATGCAACAAAATCGCAAATTTTTAATAGTATTACAGAATATAGTTGCAAAAAGTTCTAGAATTTTATTATCTATTTTTATCTTTATCTCTTATTAATTATAGTTCTTATCTAATCTTAATAAATTTCCCATACTCTAATAAGAGCGATGTCATTGCTAAGAGTCCTTATTTCATTACTGTTTCCATTGTATCCAGGATGAATGATAATTTGATATGGAAGATATTCAGATGTAAATTCGTGAGTCTGGTTGAAGCCTCCTAGATAAATCTTCAAATTGCTATACGTAATTGAGTTTTCGTCTACACAATGAGCCGCTGTTAGGATGTGATAATGACTTATAATTGAACCACCGCATATGACAACATTATCGCTAATACGCTTCAATACTGCTTGATATGGAAAATGATTTCTTACTGCATTGGAACCACCAATAATTCTTTCCTCTTTACCGTAAACTAAAAAATGTTTATTAATGATTTATGTAACGTTTAAATAATAATTATCTGTTAAGTTACTAATAGCTACTTTTAAAGTAAATTTCTTACAAAATTTGTTCACGTTAAATATTAAATATTAATAATATGTAAATAATTAAATAATAATGTAATTATAATAGAGTTTTTTTTCAAAATATTAAATTAAATGATATGAAATATGACATATTAAATGTTAAATATTATTAGACTTATTAAATAAAAACTAGAATTAACATACCGTAATTTATTACAAGAATTAAATAAGTTAGATGTTTTAAAGACATTGCATTGATTGAATGCTGTAAGTACGTTTACGAAAAAGTAAAATTTATAGAACTGGATTTTATATAATTACTTAATTAATTCTTACGTAGTATTTACTTTATTATGAATAATATTAATTAAATAGCTTTTATTTACTTTGAATGATTGGACAAAGTATTCTTAATCTTAATTAATTTTTTTGCTCAATTAATTTAATTTTAATGTAAAGAAAACGATCAATTTATTTCCATTTTATCTTGAATACATCAATGAAAAAGTATATATAATTTAGTATTGAGAATAATATATTCATAATAAAAGATAAAATAATGTTTATTTAAATGTATGCTAAAGTAAAACTATAATGTATACGCTATTATTCATATTATATCAATTAAAAAGAGAAATTTTATTTTCTTAATGAATAAGTCATATTATGTATGAAATGCAGTGAGCATATAGTTACATGAGATATGAAAATTACTATGTATCTTTTACGGTATAAGTAATAGAAAATAAATTTCAAACATGCTATCTACTTTTAGAGAGATGGGAATAAAGAGTTTAGTTAATAATATCAATGATTTAAATAACTGGCTTAGTGATTAAGAATCGCGATTTCAAAGTAATGAATCTAAAAACCGCTTCGTATAATAATTAAAACGTGTTGGCTCATATATATTCATTTGTTGGGATACAATAAGTGATGAAAAAATATGACAAAAACAGTTATTCTTCTTAAGGAAAGGAATAGATTCTATATAATTATACGGAACTCTCAATATATTAGCAAGTTCCTGGTTATTTTTTCTTGCATTAGGAGCAAAAAGTTGAAGATAGATGTTATAGAGCAGCTAGTCGAGACTAAAGATGCCCAGTACAAAAGCATCTAGTCACTTTGCGCTTCCTTTGTCTATCAAATAATTTGGATATTAGAGACATACTCAGCTGATAGATAAGAAAATGTAAGAGTAATTATAATTCTAAATCTGTAAACGGTAAAGCTGATTTTTAAGATATCAGTACAGCGTTTATAGAATATTAATCTTATTGTCTGTTTTATGATATAGAATGTGATTATGTAAGCAAGGAAGGTAAATCCTTCCTTGTTAAAAAATAACAAGGTAAATCAAAAGCGTCAAGTCGAATCTTGTAACATCTCTTCTGATGGTTACTACACATGAAGATACCAATTCCTTTACATCTCTTGATAATCCATGAAATAATAGTATTAATATTATTTTCTAATCATAAATTTCTATATTGAATTTCTTTTTGTGTAAACATGTATAATAAGCTTTCTCAGTTTCATAGGTCACGACTAGACAAAGAAATACAAAGATTAACTGTTTTTTTATGCCGTACGATATACTGTAAAAATCGCCCTTATAATTCACACATACTCACTGCCTAATCATCCATAACACTTGTTGGAAAGAAAATTTGTAAGATATTTTGGATAATACAGTAGGATCGTTAAGGAAAGTTTTATTTAATATCATTTATACATAACAAATCGAGTGATATTTAACACAAATATGATACTTAAATATATGGTTTTCATAATCATGTATCTATATACAAATAAATAAAAGGTTAAAAGTGTGTTTTTTGTTTTATTGCGTTATTTTTTGTGTTGTTAGTTTTTTGTGTGATTTACTATATACATATATCGTGTGTAAATTTACTTTTACACAAATAAATTTAATTCTTTAATTTATATTTATTAAAATCAATTTTACTGTACATTTCATTAATTATTTTTTAACCTATGTGTATGTTTATTATTTCAATAAATTCTATTTATTTTGCTCTCATAATAAAACTTTTTTTATAATAGCGTAGGATATTCGTGTTAAATTTATTTCTTAAATAATAAAGAAGTGAAACTAAATAATGATATGAATCATTGAATTCAATAAACTTGCATGAATTAAAAAAAAATTATGATTCCTTATAATGCTTAATATCGAGTAAATGCTATAATATTGATAATTATATTTATATAAATTTATTATGTGACAGTCTATTTTATCAATTTCATTAAGGGAAAAATATATTAAATGAATAATATTCTAGAAATAGGTTCAGTTTATTATTGAGATTAAAACATAAAGAATAATAATTCTTCGATATAAGAATTAGATGACACGTAAAAATAATTAATAAAAAAATTAAAAATATTAGGATCCTATGATAGATCTAATGAAAGTGAGGTGAGAATAAACGTTAGTGTAAAGATCGGGTATACCTATAGCACATGGAATACTAACTGAAAGTATACCAAGGATTGTGTCATTACTACCAACTAATGGACTTCCACCGTCACCCTATAAAATTTTTAATTATCATTAGCAAATTTTTTCGTTCTTTAATTAAACTAATTATAAATTAATTTTCAGTTAAATTTAATAGAAAGATCATTATGATAATATTTAAAAGTTGCTACTTTTAAATTTAAGTAATGAAAAACTTGTAAAACTTGTAACTTGTTCATTGTAAAACTGTAGATTGTAAAGGAATAATAAAATATTTATTTAGTGTAATGTAATTCATAATTTTAAATGTACTGTAAAGATTACTTCTAAAATTTTTAATTATATGAAAGCAGTTGATTTAATTATTTTAAATAGTTAGTAAGCTTACAATGCACGGGCCTACTGATTTCTTTTGAAAGGCACAAAATTGATCGCTATTAATATAGAATGGAACGTAATTTTTGCAATAGTTATTATCCACAACAGTCATCCAAGCTTTTTGTAAAATATTAGAAGCACCATTCGATGGATATGTTAATGCTCCCCAGCCGCTGAGGATACCAAAATCGGCAGGTAAAACATTTCTAGTTGGAAGGTTAATTTTTTTTTGATATTCGTTGAATTCGATAAATCCAAAAATCTGTAGGTAAACCATTTTTCTAATTAATATTTGTAAATTGAATAAACTTGAACATTATATATTTGAAATTTACTTGTACGAACTTTTTTTTAATGATTCATTATTGATATTACTATTAAAAGTGATTTTCAAAACGTTCCCTAAATATAAAGTATAAGTAACAAAATTATTTTTATTAGTTTTTTCATTGAGTGTAATGCACTAATCGTTAAATGTAAAATCATATTTTATTATTACTGTTCTAGTTGAAAATTATGTGTAATTAAAATCCAAGAAAATAATTTCATTTACAGTAAAATAATGTATTTGGTGATAAATTAAATATAAGTCAAATTTTAGGAATTTTCATATTTAAAAATTTGTAGAAAATGTTAATACAGCATATATGTAACAATTACATTTATCTTATCTTACAAACAACATCAGAAATAAATTGTATGGAAGAACGAATTTTCCATTGTATAGCTTTAATATTATATACTTTTCATATTAACTTCTTTTAATTAAAATATCTTAACAATTTTGAGAAATTGAATCAATTAATTATGATAAATTTATTAATTGTCAAGACTAGGTATGTAAAATACACGTCTAATTTAATTCATATATAATCTTCTAAGACACATCCAAAATCTCCCCTGCAACTTCTACTTTAGAAATTCAACTTTCAGAATCACTATGGTAATAGTAAATAATTTCTTTTAGTAAATGACGAATTTTAAGATTGACGTGTCAGTATTCGCTTTTATAAACTCCTTTTAATGCATTCCTAATATAATAACTTTTTACTAATTTCACAGTTGTAGGTTGAGATGAAAACTGTAATAAAAGTATAAAAATTAAAAATTACCCATTGTTCAAAAAACGAACATGATTAAAAAGTTATTTTACATTATATAAAATATAATGTAATCATTATTAAATATTGTTTTATGTTATTCAAATGAATTATAAAATTAATTAATTGCGTAATATAGTATTCTGAAAATATAGAATCAGATTTAATCATTTTAATATTGATACTTTCTTTGTTGTGCTTATATTCAAATTTAAAAATTCATCTAATTGGTAAAAACTTGTTGATAAATGTGTTTATCATACCTTAACAATTGCAATATCCAAATAATGGACGATTTTGTCGTTTAATTGTGCGCTAAACTCGGGATATATAAAATATTTTTCCAGCAGGTACGAATTTCCTTCGTGGATAAATACGTCACTAGTTCCTGTTAGAACTTTTAAGTCGAGAAAATTTATGAAAGATTCTTGCACGCAATGAGCTGCTGTAAGGATGTGTTGAGGAGTTAGGATTGTAGCGGCACATACGTGTTCATTGTTGGGAATATATCTCAGAGACGCTAGGTACGGACAATCCCTTATTAGTGAAAAGGTGCCACCAACGATCTTTATCCTCTTACAGAAAGCAGCTAAAATATTTTATATCTATATTTTATATATGCTAATTTATATCAAAGTATCAACATTTATTATTTAGTTATCGATATTTAAGAAAAGCTGATATGTCGGGACTATTCATTTCCTTCTTTTTATCTCTTGACAAAAAGAATAGTTGGTAATTGTGATGATGAATTGTAATATTGATATTGATACTATTTCCACTATAGTAATTCTTAAATTTTAAACTAAGTAATTCTTAAATTGAGCCTTTGAAAAAGGTGTTTTATACCGTATTATGCCTGATACACATTGTTACAAACAAAATCCGTACTTTATGCGCAAACGCATTTTAAGTGCTTGTAAGTATAAATAAGAGAAATATTATTAAGCGTAGCGGAACCATAGACGTCGAAGTTTATATATATATGTACAAATTCTTTGAAATAATATGAAATAATTACGTAGAAAAATTGCTGTAAAAAAAGTCGAGTGTAAAAGTGCTGATCATAGGGTAATTGAGAGGATAAGAAAAATAAAACGGGAAGGAAGCAACATGATTTTATGGCAACTTAGAGGCCAATACGGGAATATCCGTAGCCTTAAAACTCGAAGAAAAAAGATCAGAGGCGCAAAGATATGCCGAAAGGATTCATAAAGGTAAAGTAGAATGTTTTATACGACTAAGATATAGCAGGCTACTGTGTGAAATGCGTTTAAGAATTGCTTATAAATTCTTCTAAATTTTTACGATGGAAAATCGTGGAGTTATACATAGAGGTGGTTATATAAGGAGATGCGGTGGGAGTCCAAATGCGATTTGGACTCAACAAAGAAGCGAGAATCATAGTTGTTTATTAAAAGAATCATAACAAAAAATGAAACAAGGGATGGTGATATGCTATAAATATAAGCGTGAGATATGATCGACAGCTTTCTCGCCTTCTACTTTCTTAAGATAATTACTGTATTGTATACGTTATAGATAAATACTATTATATTACTGGTGTTTATATCAATGTTTCTTATTAATATATAAATATATTTCATTATATTAAAATAACTTACCTGCGGTAAATACTAGAAACAAAGAAACTGTGACCTGTATAGTCATTATAGTGATTGTAAGTGCGTCTGAAAAAATATATAACTGCTTTATATAGAGATAGCCAAAACATCATACAGATAAGAAGTATGTATTTGATATATTTTGAAAAAGTAGTTTTGATTATATTTTATATGGAATTAATTCAAATATTGGGAATTTCATTGCTGATACACATGTGTACACACGTGCTTTTGTACGGAAGCTCGCACTCGCACACACACACACACACATACGCTACTGTAGAACATAATGTACAACACAAATAAAATGAGATGATTTTATGTTTATGCTGTTTAATGACGGTGAAATTATTAGTCTTAAATATTATCCTGCTTAACATTTATATCCACATTATTACATTATAATATAATAAAATACTGTGTATGATATCTAAAGATGATGATTAATTATTTGTCATTAAATACGAAGTTAATTATTAACCATAAATTATCGTCAGTATTATAGTTTAATTCTATAAAATAAAACTTTTGTCCATCTTATTCAATATTTTTTTAAAAAGCCGGAATATTATTTTGCGTAATAGCACTTACGTCAACATTATTACATTTTACTGATAAAATGTTTTATTATAAATCTATAATTATATACTTAACATTTTATAGAATATTAAATTATTCATTATTTATCTTCAACTCAATTCATTATTATCACTATTCAACTACGCAATATTCACGAAATATTATTTTTGTGTAATAATTTATAAATTCCTTTCTAATAAAGTGCAAAAAAATTTAAAACGATAAGCCTTATCGTTGAATTATGAATAATGACGAATATTTTTATTTTATCATATTAAACATTATTTTGTATAGAAAACAAACAAGATAAATTGAAAATGGTATAATCACTATTTTATTCACAGATACATTAACTTATAATAATTATAGTCGATTTAATTTTTAATGTAAATTGAACATTTAAAAATATTGTAGTTCTTAGAAAATAATTAATTTTTTTTAAAAAACAATTTATGTAGAATTATAAATTTAAATATGAATACGTTTTATATTAGGTGTAATAAAACCAAAGGAAGAAAACTTAAGAAATAAGAAAAATACATAATTTTAAGCTACAACATATGATTAGTTAATAAAAATATTCTAACTGTAAGGTTTTATAAAATATCTGAATTATTTATGAATTATCCATTTCAAAACACGATCATTCATAATATTCAAAGTATGCAAAAGATATTTTATCATTCGCTTCAAAAAATTTCTAGGATGTTTCTGAACCTTATCACGTTACATTTTTTTATCGTCTTAGCTAATTAAAAGCTAATAAGATGGTTCGCTCATGATACTATTTTGATATATTACGATAATAGTAAACGTTCCCTTCTGGAGATATACTTCTTTTGATATATAAAAAATTAGAAAAATCAATGTTCAACCCTAAAGAATCTAATAATTATATAATTTCATTCATATTAAGTATTATTCATTAACTATTGCTTTATGTCGACCCGCTTCTGGTTATATCATACTGTTACGTAAAAATAACTTGAATTATTCGTACCTATTTTTGATTTAGTATGTTAACATTAAATTATGTTTAAATATATTTTTAGTATTGCAGTTTTTAAATATATATTGTTTTAATTAATAATATATTAAGAAAAAAGTTTTTCTTATATTTTATTCTTATTATCCAATTTTGGATATTTATATTGTAAGGGAAAAGTTCGTCGCGAAAGTTGCATGTGCCATGCAGTGTATACGGGCAGGGAGCGAAGTTTGACGAAAGTTTGTGCGTGAATAGTATGTACACGGCGTAGCGTAGCGACATTTTGCATGCATGAGTGACGCGAACGCAAGCGAAAATTGAATCAAGAGTGTATGTGCAAGTGACGCGACTCGACATAGCATCGGCCACATGTGTACATAGAATGAGTGTGAGAGAGAGAGAGTGCGTATCAAACGCGACATATTGATGTACAGTGAGTGAGAGAAAGCGTGCCCGCATAGTGGGGGCGCGTAGTGCAACGCGTATGAGAGAGAGTAAAAGCATAGCTACAAGCTAAGGCTAAGACCCAGTATTACGAATTGCAGAGCGTCCGCCCCTACCACCGTCTCGCGACCACAAACTCGCGCCAAAATTTGTAAAGAGGAAAATGCGCTTTCCTCTGCGCGATGGCGAAGGGAAGTGCAAAGGAAGGATTCTTATTGCAAAACAAGGCCGAGGCTGCAGGCATTAGAACCGTTTAGGGTGCAGCGTTCTATTGTTGCACTGAGGCAGCCTCTAGGTATCTAGCTAACAAAGCCTGGAGATTCAGGCCAAATAGTGGCGGTCTTTTGGCTCACCTTTGAACGCGGAATGGCTCTCTTCGGCGGGTAAGGTCGTTTGATATACCTGAACCCGAGTTTACTCACCGGTGTTTATATTTCTACTCAACTAAACTCAACTAAGAATGTGAGCGATCTCACCGCTATAGAATTCACCGACTAATAACCGTTTATAATGAAAAAGAAACCATCGCCGCTGTAATTATAATTTAAAGTACGTTTTTCACTCGAAAAAAAGTCGTTTTCTCTTTACGCCTGCCCGTCTTCCTACGCTTCTCCTCCCGCAGCAAAATATATTTATAGTTAGTATATTATATTTAATGATTTGATCCACTTACAGAAGTAATTCTTTTACAATTATTGCGTTGTAGATTTTTTAATAAAATAGGTTAGGGGGGATTAGAGGAAGGATTTTATGATGTTGAAATAAATAAGCATAGAAATGAAATCTGTTTGGAACAATCTTCTTAAATATACTAATTAAAATAACTTTATTAATAAATATAACAATTATAATTAAATTAATCATTACAATTTGTTTTTCATTTGATATGCATAAAAAAGACTCAATATTTTAACATTTAACTAATACATATCATTCGTTATTAATATAAGAAAATATCAGCTAATTTACAGAAAAGTTTCTTCTTCAAAACAATTTTTGAATAAAATAATCGTCATATTTAAATACATATAAAGTTGCAGTACAATATGGCATATAATTAAAATGTTATTTTTATACTATTTTCATGATGTATCTAAGTTAACGTTTTACATATATTAGTTGAAAAATACTTTGAAAATAAAATCGAGATGTTTAAAAACGTTTATGTATATTTCTGGTTCACCTGTAGCATCTGGATAAGAGTCGAAAACTAAACCAATAAGATACGAATCGGTAGCTAATGGACTTCCCCCTTCACCCTAAAAAATGTTTGAAAATTTTAGACTGCTTCATATTATTAAAATTAAAATTGAAATTACGAATACACTTATTGTTATGTGAATTTTCAATATCTCATCAATGTGATAATTTTCAAAAACTGTTATAAATTAAATATCTAAATTAAATGAGATCTTTTTAAATTTATAATATGTTTTTTCTTAAAGATAATATGTACACTCAATATTCGCAATTATATCTCTTAACGTAAATTCAAAATTTGAAAAATGAGTTAGTAAAATTTATTTTTGAAGTATTCCAGATAAACTTACGAAACCTACACCTACTCCTGGTTCATGAAAAGCACAAAATTGATCAAAATAAAGTGGAAAACTAATTTTTTCTAGACAGTGTTGCCGATCAAGCACCGTCGAATTAGCACTACTCATGTATGAGTGACTATTGTTCGGTGGATCCGCTTGTGATCCTGAACCAACGACTACAGCGCTGTCTCCATTTATAACATCTAATTTCGGAAGTATTGCCCACTGTTGAAAGTCAGTTATCAACATCAATACAGAAACTTGCAATTATAATATTATTGTGCCATATTGACTATTTTAAATATAATATTGTTAATAAAATTTAAACAATACGTAATGTCCGTAAATCAATTCAATTAGAATTATGTCACTGTAATGAGAATGAAAATAATATCTCATAAGTTTATTATATAATTATTCAATAGTTTCATTTAATAATTATAGCAATTCCAAAGTATAATAGAACAAATAGAAAACTAA
The DNA here is from genome assembly GCA_018907045.1 of Wiebesia pumilae. Taxonomy (NCBI): domain Eukaryota; kingdom Metazoa; phylum Arthropoda; class Insecta; order Hymenoptera; family Agaonidae; genus Wiebesia; species Wiebesia pumilae. The sequence continues at coordinate 38,412 of JACCHZ010000066.1, read as the reverse complement.
TATAACTGTAACTATACAAGAATTTTTTCAGTTTAGTAGGGTAAAAATATATTTTCATTTCAGCGTGTTAAAATTAGAAACATTAGTTAACATTAGAAGTATAAATGGCTAATTTAAATGTGTGTATATATTTTTATTAAAATAAATATTTATAAATTAATTTTAAAAGAAAATAAATTATTTTCACTGACAATATGAAATTTTACTTTGTTTCAATGATATATTCAATTCCGTATATATGAATTGAATGATTCATTGAATTGATTTGCATTTGATTTCCAAATTAAAATAGGTCGATATAATACCTTTAGAATTATATAATTGTAACGCAAGTAATAATTATTTTTCACTATTTAAATATCTTAAATAGCATTACATAATACATTATAATTGAGACAAATACAAATAACTTTATTTAAAAAAAAATCATTTTATAATTAAACTTCGAATAAAACTTCATCAATTCATCCTATAAATGTTTGTAAAAGTCTCTGATACGTAGTTTTCGATATACTTTAATTATAGCAATGTCATTAATGTTATTAGACTGTGGGTTTGGTAGTCCTGTATATTCTGGATGGATAGTAATAGATTCTGACTGGTATATGAATCCTGTCTCATTAGATTTTCTTGAAAATGCCGTATAAATAAGTAAAGTGGCATGATTTACATATTTCTTATTAAGACAATAAGCTGTTGTGAGAATGTGTCGGTTACTTAGATTGCACCATTGCATATTTGTTGATTGTTTGAATTTCGTATTGACGCGTGATACGGGAATTCAAATGAATCGACATTTTTACCACCAACAATTCTCATTTCTTTGCTACTGACAGCTAAAATAATATTCACAATAATTATATAAATATCGATAAATGCATTGTTTGATAACAGATTATTGAAAAAGACATAGTAAATAAATTTGCTTCGTTTATTTTCGTAGTTCTCTGTTATGAAATTACATACATCAAAAGTTGTAATTGTAATAAAATTTTTCTCTTTAAAAAGGTTGTGTTTCATAAATAATGGACAAGTAATTAGTGAATGCATATAAAACTTACCAAGACTAAAAACAAGGCACAAAAAAATTATAAATTGAACTGACATTGCAATAACTCTTAATATGTCGAAAAATCCTATATTGTTCCTTTATATAGAAATACCAAATAAAGAGAATATATTATATTAAATTTATTTTAGTTGTTTAATCAGGCTGTCAAAATGTATGTTAAAATATCTATCAGTTATTCAAATTTCAAAAACTTCTTATTGTAATTTTTCCTTGGATATACTTATGTGAATAATTTGTCAAAAACTTTGAACCAGGTTTTTTCTATTTAAATAATCGTATTGCTTTTTATTGACATAAATTAAAATACTTGTATGTGTGAATTTATTTGAAACGAATGTTAATTTATTAATTAAATTGACTGAATTGAAAGTGATCTTGTTAAATAGATTCATGTTTATACCTTGAAAAGCACAAATTTCTATCCATCAATTTTTTCTATCGTACTTAATAGATTTAACCGAAATTAGTTCATCCCTTACTCTGAAAATTAAACAGTTTTATGAGTTCTGTCTGTACTATATTTCACAAGTATCTCTCTTAGACACTATGTTTTTCATTATTTCTTCAGTTACATACACCACGCTTTAAAGTGAAAAACTTGTTCCCCTATTTTCTTTCTTTCATCTTTTTCAGAAATTCTTTGAGTATTTCTAAAACAAAATTACTACATTAGATCTCCATTACAGTCATGAAAGGGAAAATTACAATCTCAAGAAGTAATAATTGTAAACAAGAATTTAAGAAGATTTATCTGGTTAGTTCTTTGAAATATCTAAATGGTGAGCAAAGCTTTTATAAAACATATGATTACTACAAGAAAGACAATTTATATAATTATAATAGTACTTATTATATAAATAATTTATAGATGATCGTGAATCAAGGATATTATCAATGTGAAATTACTTGTGCGTTTAAACAGCGCAAAGTTATGAATTTAAAAAATTGTTCTAATTCAATTTTAATTTTAAGTGCGGTGAATTAATCAATGTAAATATTAATTAAATTAATTTAATTAATTAATTCATACTATATTGAGAAGCCAGTTAGTTAAATATACATATATCTTTTTTATTTGAATTATAAACGTTGTAATAATAAACTTTTTTGAAAACAAATTCAAGTGACTTCATTTTCGTGAAGACCTTGAAGTTTTAACAAAGATAAATTTTTACGCATTGAAACTAGTTCCTTGCTATTTTACAACAAAAAAACAACATTATCATTTAAAATAATCATGTTTATCTAATTTTTCGCCTGAAAATTTATTAGAAATAATCAAAATTATTGTGTAATCTCTAGATCGCTTGCATATAGATTCATCTGTAAAGTAATATTATAACTAAAATTATAATTAGTAAGTATAATACAAATATTATTACTATTACATGATTATTTATAAAATCTCTTAGAAAATTATATAAATAAGAATAATATCTTATCTAGGAATCTAATATGGCTTCTTGCTTATGCATAAGTTAGTACTGGTTTTTGTCCTTTGGCTTTTGTCTAGTTAGAACGAATATTGTACTCAATGTATTTAGAATCATCCAATTTCAAATGAAGTAAAAAATCGTTTGAAATCTGCAATTACTTTATGTATTGCAATTCGAATACAATAAGCATTTTAAGTAAAAAGTCATTTCTTAAAGTTGACTATAAATATAAAATACGTCTATAAATGATATTAAGAAAAGCGTTTAAGACTGTACATTTAATAATAATAAAAATCTGTTTCATACTATTTCTTTATAGCGTCAGAACGTTTGAACAATTAATTCGATTAGGTTCTTTTTAGTTTAAATTTTGTTTATATTCTTGTAGTATCTAAAATATCATCATTAATTTTAGAGTTATTAAGTGAAAGATAAATGTTCTGATATAAATTAAATAGTGTAATTTATTTATCATAAAAATGTATTCTTTTTTTAGTAAAAGTAAGTTTATTTGCATGTCGTGCTTACAATTTAAAACAGTTAGTTCATTTATTTCTAATGACAACTAACCCTGAAATTTAGTTTACTAAAGTATTTTTGAGTGACGTATATATAATTTATAATTGTAGTTGGTTTTATACTTTTTTTACGTAAACATATTAAACAAATTATAAAAAATAATAAAATCTTTCTAAATATTTATTATTTTATCAATTCTATCTAAGGTCTTAACAATTAAGGCCTTTGATCTCGGATTATTCATTAAAAATCTGACTTCGTTTAGAATATATAGTAAAAAATTTTATGAACAACTCGATATATATATATCTTAATTGGGTTATTTTGTAACGCGGTTTTTACGTTTTAACTGGATTACTCCTACTTCTCTTGCTCTATTCTGCTTTGCTTACTTACTTACACTTCTGGCGGCGGTGACGTCGGCTCAGTCTCTCGCGCTCTCTTGTATCCCGACCCGGATGGCTCGATGTCGAACCTGATTCGCACCTGGAAGAGGAGGCGTGATGAGACGAGAACAAAATATAAGCGGCGTGTTTATTTAATATCAAATTTAAACTAGTTTTATTTAATCTCAATCTTTTCTTACAAATATTCCGCTAATCCACGGGAAAAATACGGCTTGTGATACGCTTACAGTGTTCCGACATTTCTTATTAACTACGGCGGGGGGGGATCTAGCCCAGAGGCTGTGAATGTCGGCCTGGCAGGGAATGTGCTAAACATCAATATTCCCTGGAAGTGCGCTAAATATCAGCACCAGAAGTCACGCACCAAACGTCGACATGACCGAGAAACCTTCGCTTCCCGAACTCCACTTCGAACTCACCGTTCTGCGTGAGCGCGCTCTTTTTATATGTTTCACGGGCGCTTCCTCTCACGTGTTCATACTCGCGGGCCTCGTGGAGGGGCCGCGCCGCCTAACCGTTGCCCTTACGGTCGTGGGCAAGGCTGGAGGCGGGGAAATAGTGGCGGCGGTGGCCTAGCGTTGCACTAGCTAGGGCATAGCCGGGGTAAAGCGCATAGCCGAGGTTCCCCTCCACCGCTCCATGCCTTTTCTCACTCACTCACTCATCATTCTCTCTCACACGCAGTTCAGGCCGCGTATTCCCACTACGCGGGCATTCTCTAGCTCATTCACTCACACACGTAACATGCAGTCTTGCTGTCGAATCTATGCCGCGTACACTGCCTTTCACACATATACTCACTTTGCTGCCTCGCAAGCGTCACACGTGACATACGTACTTTCGCCGAAACATCTCGCATACTGTTCACTGATATAATTTTTATATATAATAAGTGTAAGAATTAAATCAATTTGTATATAGTTAATTTTCTTACATTTATTAAAAAAAGATATTTTAAATTTGACCTAATGTTTTCGTTCTACACAGCTTGAGCATTTTCTATTTTTTTAAAAAATTGATCGCTTATTTATAATTCTTTACTAATTAACTTATTGCGTATTTATAATTAAATATGAATTAAGTAGAAAAATCAACTATAGAATAAGTGAATATTTAACAAAAGCAACAATAGCAATGGTTCATGTAAAATTATGAACAAGTTGTATACGATAAGCAATCTAATAAAATAAATTATTTACATATATTTTATTATTATTACGTCAAATGATATAGTGTTTAATATATAATTAAGTACAATATCATAGAATATTATACAAAATTTCAAAAATTTTAATTTTTAAATTAAATTCTTTAACATTGATACGCACACAGACGAATAAAAAGGCTTCTATCGAGTTTATATAGTTGCCTGTTAATATTAAATAAATGTATTATATTCTAAAGAAAGTAATCGAAAGGTCCAAATAAGCAATAAGGTAGTTTTCTAAAGTACAAGTAATACTTAAATATAGATAGTAAAAATCTATAAGGCGTCGTTTGAATGGAAAAAGGTCTATGAAAAGAAAATAAGGGAAATTAACGATGAATTATAAAAAGTAACGAAAATTTATTACTTAGTTTTGTTATTTTTATCTTAACATTATTGCTGTACATTACAGAATATGTTATCTTAATTGACTAATTAGTAAGGAAAAAAGAATTGAACGAGCTAAATTATCAACAAAATTAATAAATCTTCTACGATGTATTTATTTTCGATTTTATGACGTTAAAAAATATATTACAATACTCGAGATTAAAGTATAAATAATTGTTAGTAAAAAATAATCAAACTAGAATTGGAAAAATTGTCACTAATAATTATGAAAATTGTACTTTTAGAAAAATATATATGAATGTAATGTGAAATTAAATAAATATATCAATTAAATTTGTTTTATTTTAGTAGAAAGTTTGTGAAGTCTGGCGATATAATAATATCATTAGCTATTGTAAATTAAATCCTTCATATTAAGATCATATTATGGACTGAGATTAAAGACTTTGCGACGAATAACTTCGTCGCAAAAGGGCAGCATTGCCGTGGGAACCGGGTCGGAAGAATAGCAAAGAAGAGGTCCGGACTACAATGCCCGAAGACGTAAGGTATGAGTGTGAGAGAGAAAGAGCGAACGAATAAATAGAAAACGAAAAAAAAGACGTGCGTGTAAGCGAGCGAATGTATACGTATACTTGTGAGAGCATGCGAGTGGGAATGGAAGGGGGCGTACGGCACAGCGGTGTCTGTAAGAGTCAGGTTTGAGAGAGGAAGTGCGTGAGCGTGCGAGTGGGAGTGGAAGGGGCGTTCGATGCAGCGTTGCCCATGAAAGCAGGGCACGAGAGAGAGAGTGCGCGAACGTGCGAGTGAGAGCGAGAGGGTGTACGGCACAGCGGTGAAAACGTGATTATCGGGCGTAGAAGGAGGGATGAATAAATGAATAGAAAATATAGTATGGGGCCGTGGAGGGGAACCTTGCGTATAGCGCTGGCCAGGCTAACGAAAGTAAATAGCATATAACTGACTCCGTTGTAAGCGGTGAGCGCACCGCAAGAAAAAGGCTGATGTAAATTGAGACCAATAAAGACAAAAAGTACAGATTAAGAAACAAAGAAGGCCTTGTTCATTTCGACCCGGCCTCTCTGCGCTTCCCTCCTCCCGCCACGAACCTGCCCCGACCTCGAGCTCTCCGCGACGGGACAGACCGGGAGTACGGGAGACCAAGCCACCAACAACAGCAGAGAGACGAAGGAACAAGGAAGGAGAAATTCGAAGAAGAAGCACGTCGAACGTCGAACGCCAGTCCGAAAGGGCACGTGGCGGACGGGAAGAGGCTAACAACGTTACAACTTACAAAATCGAAACTTGTTAATTGTATCATTTTTATAATGTATACTAATATAACATATAATATTATTATTATAAAAGATTACACATCTGATTCATAATCAAATTCATTAATTGTAATATATATATATATATATATATATATATATATATATATACTGTAAAGAACCTTTTGCACTGGAAGTAATTTTTTCGATTCGATATTATTTTTTTTTATACATTCTGAAGAATGTGCATACATAAATGTCTATAGGTTCAATTTAAAATAAATATTTGATAATAAGGCATACGTACATTTTTAATTCATAACTTACACTTTTACATAATATTTGTAATGTTAAAATATGTATATGGATTCAACGTACAATGGATCTAATAAAGTCACGGTGTTGGTAAACATTAATGTATATTTCTGGATCTCCTGTGGCATACAATTGAGATGCGTAAACTAGACCAATAACTCTATATTCGGAAACTAGTGGATTTCCACCATCCGCCTAAAAAGAAAAAATATTTTTCTAAAAGCTTTCAAAATTTCGAATAAAGCTGCAAATACATTAATTCTAATATAAATCTTCAAAACATTTCTTTACAGCAATCTTGAAAAATATACTTAAATACTTAATGAAAATATGAGTTAAATGAAACATTTATTGATGTCTTAGATAGTACGAGAATAAATTTAATTAATAATTTCAAAAACTTACATAACCCACACCTATTCCTGGTCTTTGAATAGTACAAAACAGATCAGAATAAAGTTGAAATTGAAGACGTCTTTCACATTTTTGTTTGTCAAGAACCTTCATCCATGCGCTTTTCAATGTATTTGAAAGTGATGATGGTAGATGGGAAGTAGATCCCCAACCAGTGACTACACCGATACTACCACTTTGAACGTCTACGTTTGGTAAATATACCTTATCTTGGAATTCATTAAATTCAATAATATCTTTCAGCTGTAAATAAAAATTCTGTCAATATTATGAACTTTTAAAATAAATGTATTATAATAACTTTAACTACATTAATAGTAATGAAAATGAGTTTTTTAATTACATAGAATAAATTTTAATAATTTTTTAAATATCCGGAAGTATTTACATAATTTTAATTATAAAATTAAACTAATATTTACGGAATAGGTTGTATTATATTACTAAAAAAATTTTGTGTCTACACTCACTGAGGAGATTTATTTAAAATAAAAAAAGAAAATAATGGATATTATAGTATGAATTATAATTTGGATTGTCCTTTCTGTCTTGTTATTTAAAGAATATTGTGACGTTACAGTATAATAATAAATACTGTAACGAAGTTACAGTATAATAATAATTCAATATGTATTGGATAAAATGTGCCAAGATAGAAAAACTTAATTAGAAACATTTAACATAAAAATAACTTGGCTTAAAAATATAGTTTTGATTTATTTTTAAAATTTTTGAAAAAATTTATTATAATTGAATACATGAATTGATTTTTTTATTTTAAATTTTACTTAAAAATAGTACTACTAACGTATTCATATTTATAAAACTTACTACGATAATGCCAATGTCATTCAGACGATTCGTTTCCGGGTCTGGAGATCCTGAATATTTTGGATGAATTTTAATTAAATAAGGAAGAAATGATTTCCCAAACTCACTCTCAGTCGTGGTATATCCGACACAGATCTTTATATTTATGTATTCAACGTAATTTGGATCAAGGCAATGAGCCGTTGTGAGAATATGTCGGTTACTTATGATTGCACCGCCGCATATTTGTTGATTGTCTGAAATATGTCTTAAAATCGCATGATACGGGAAATCATTTGTAGTGGAATTCAGACCACCTATGATCTTTGTGTTCTTGCCCATGACAACTGTAATTATTTTCATTATTATTTAAATTAGATCGGCAGGTAAATTGATTTCGTCTGTTTTAACAAAAACTTTATTACGAAATTTGAATAGACATCCTAAAGTATAGCATTGATTAAATTCTTATGGTTAGAGAATTTTATTTCTGAAAATATTTTATATACTTAGCTAATCAAATAAACTTACCAACAGTTAAGGCAAGGCACAAAAAACTCACAAATTGGAAACACATTGCCATGATACGATGAATAATAGTGATATCGATACGTAATAGGTCGCATTCTTTTATAAAGATATCAAGTTCATATTGATTATGTTAAAATTTATATTCATATATCTTTAACTCTATTTAGGTATTTATTCAGAGTATTTTTAAAATATGTGTTTATAGCATTATTTACATAAAATACAAAAACGTGTAATTTTTAATTTTTAACATTCAATTTATTATTTGTTTTGAACCATTTATATCAACAATACTTATTAACATAAACTGAATTTATATCTATTATTTTATTTCCACAACAGCCGATTATTGATTTTAAATAATTCAAATCTAAATATTAATAAATTTATTTATAAATAAGTGTTTAATTTTCTCGATAAACTTAAAAATAAATTCCATTGTACTTATATAATCTACATTACTCTGTTATATTACAAAAAAAGCTTTAGAAAAAATATTATTGTTATATTAATAAGTAAAATTACTTTAATATTTGATTTATTATATAATAATAATAAGGTATATATAATAAGGTATATAATAATAATTACCTCTTTAAACATAAAAATTAAAATTATAATACATATATAATTAATATTACTTAATGATATTATAATAAGTTTTTTTTAATTTTATGTTATTCAATTATATTTTTCCTCTAATCATATCTCATTTATCGCTTTATATTTTTCAGAAATGATTATACGATTAAATTTATACCGATAAACTTATGATTAAATTAGTTAACATGTATACAAATACATTTTTCAAAGTAAATGATAAAGTAAATTATTAACGTTAATAACAAATACGTTGAGTAAGTCTTGTAAGAAACAGTTAAAATATGTTCGAAGGTAGTTTGAGGAAGTTCGACATAATGGTTTTTTCCACTTAAATTTTACAATCATCGTCTCGCCATCTGTGTTCTCGTCGAATGAATATTGACTGTCGCCCTGACAAGCACGGATCGGAATCTATTGAGACCCGTTTAGCGACTATCGGAGTGGTTGTTGTCAAAAAGTGTCAAAAGTTGCTTCCTTCCTCTCCTTCGGCTCTGCCTGTTAATCGAAAACAAGCTTCTATTTCGACCATTGGAAAAAGCTACGCTACATCAATCGCATGTAGATCACTCTTCTCTGGGTTTTTTCCTGAAAGTACCATCGCTCCAAGGACATTCAGCAATTTCCCAGCAGCATTTCTCTCGCCTTCCCGTTATTACGTTAGGCCATCAGCAGAAGTCGATAGAGAAAGCGAACGAACTTTTACATAAATATCTTGGCGTACGTCAGCTCTATATCATAATATAAAATCAAATATTTCAGAGGCAAACGTTTAGTATTTTATACAATATTGACTGACTTGATTATCAAGAAAAATCGAATTTTTTTGTTATCAAAATGTTAATACAATAAAATGTATTTAATCACATATTCCTAGTTTGTAGATTTTTATCTTGATTATTCATGAATTTATTATGTATTTAGAATTATAGAATTATTTATTCTATGATTTACTGAAATTAATATCATCGCTGCCACCCTACTTAATCAAATTAAGTATATTCTGCCATAATTTATACAAATGGCTCATCAAATATTATGATAAACGTTAATTTAAAAAAAACTTTTAATAATAGTATATTTGCAAAAACTTTATTAGCAATTTTATACTAATAATTGTTTTACTTACCTTGTATTATAAATTATTACTATATTTTATATTAGGTCTAAAAAATGTAACAAAATATTACTTGTTAAGCATTAACATTTACCTATAACTATATCCGTATATATACTTGCTTGAAAAATGGTTTAGAATTTAAAAATAACAATATATTTGTAACGTTCGTCCCCCAAAATCCCGTCCGGTGATCGAATAACGTTTTTACTTGCTTTTCTGACGGCGGTGATTTAATCCCTTTACGCACCCTGGTTATCCTGGCACGGATGGCTCGATATCGAACCAGGTTCGTGGTGAAATGAGGTGCGAAGAAACCGGTTAAAATGATAACGGCGGCTCTTTTCAATTTGCTAAACCAATATTTCTTTAAACAGATTTACAGCTATAACACTTTTTCTTATATACTAACGGTGGTGGTATTTTACATAGGTATAAGTTGATTACGGCAGCGGATAATTTACTTTGTTACGGTAAAGATAATTTGCTCTGGATAAGTCAAGAGACTACATCAGAGACTGTAGATCAAGAAGTGTTTCTATACACTCTTTCCTCGCAGGCTTACCCCCTTTATAGCTTGAATGCGATTTTCTTCCTTTACTTTTCATCCGCCCTCTGGCGGATTTGTAACTCTACTAGCGGAAGGGTGGCCCAGCTTAGCGTTTCCCTTATTGATGACCAGTGGTGGGGAACACAGCAGCAGCGGTGGCACCAGCACGTTACTCTCTTTCACACATACGTATTTTCGCCGAAAGCGTCTCGCCTGTCAGTAAGCTTCCGTTGCTAACGCACACTATCGCGTACAAACATCTCACTACACAAACGCTAAGTTCGCGTCGTACTTTTGCGTCGCATATTTAAAAATAATGTTAAATAAAAATAATAGAGAAATCGTATGCGTGATAATTAATATATACATTTAACCAGAATACTGAAAATATTATAATTGATATTCGAATCCAATTTATTATATTAATTATAATAACGAAAATTGTTTATCTATTCTTAAATATATTTGAAGTACATAGTCTGTCTATATCATAAGATTCTTAACTTTTCAAAATTATTGTCACATAATTTAATTAAGTAAATTAATAACAAAATCGCTAGAAATTGTTAATAGAAAATAATGTAACTGAAATATTCATAGAAAATTAAGTAAATATATCAATTTTTCTTTGTATCTAAAATATATTTGAAAGATTTTGTAGTCAATATTTTTTTTTGGCAATAATTTATTGTACATAAACATCTATATAAATACATATCTATATGTCAATTCATTAATAAGTATTTGATAATACGACTTATTCTTACATGTATTGTGATATAATAAATAATTAGAAAGAATTTATCTTCTTATAATAATTTAATTTATTTACCAGATATTTGTATTATCACAAGACGTATGTTTAAGTTTCTATAATAGACCTAATGAAGTCAAGGTGTTGGTAAACATTAACATATATTTCTGGATCACCTGTGGCATACGGTTGAAACATACATGCTAGACCAATAACTCTATATTTGGAAATTAGTGGATTTCCACCATCCGCCTAAAAAGTTAAAAATATTTTTCTGAAAGCATTCAAAATTGTAATTTCGAATTGAGCTACAAATACCTTAATTCTAATATAATCTTCAAAACATTTCTTTACAGTAAACTTGAAAAATATACTTAATTACTTAATAGAAATATGAGTTAAATGAAACAGTTATTGATATCAAAGACAGTACGAGAATAAATTTAATTAATAATTTCAGACTTACATAAGCTCCACCTACTCTTGATCTATGAGCGGTACAAAATAAATCAGACTGTAGTTGTGATTGAAGTTGTCTTTCACACTCTTGTTTGTCAAGAACCTTCATCCATGCGCTTTTCAATGTATTTGAAAGTATTAATAATAGATAGGAAGTAGATCCCCAACCAGTAACTACACTCATACTACCATTTTGAATGTCGACATCTGGTAAAAATACCAGATTATGGAATGGATTCAGTTCAATACTTTCACTGAGCTAAAAACAAATATTTTTAACATTATGATCTATTTTAATAAGCGTATTATAACAACTATGACTATATTAATAGCAAAAGAAAGTTTTTTAATTTTACATCATAAATATCAATATCATAATTTGAAAAACATATACATGAACTGACGTATTCACATAATTATATGAATGTATTAATGATGATCATATTACAATAATATTAAGATATTTAGAAAATTAAATTAATATTCACGAATGTTGCAATATTTTATTATTATCTAATTTTGTGTTCACTTTCACTGCGGATATTTATTTAAAATAAAAATGAAAATAATTGATATAATTGTATTTATTATATTTCACAATGTCTTTTTTATATTGTTACAGAAAGGACATTACACAATTGAAACGTCTAGTAAAATGTTGTAGTTCAAGGTTAGTTTATAATTAATATTAATTCATTATGTAAATAAAAAAATGTGCTATGATAGAAAAACTCAATTACTTTATAAATACCCAATATAAAAAGAAGTTGGGTTTTGAATGATTATTATAATTTGATATTTTCATTTTAACTTTTATTTGAAAATTGTATTACTAACGTATGAATATTTATGAAACTTACTACGATAATGGCAATGTCATTCAGAAAATTCGTTTCCGGGTCTGTAATTCCTGAATATTTCGGATGAATTTTAATTAAATATGGAAGAAATGAAATTCCGAAGAAACTATCTACCGTGGAATATCCGACACAGATCTTTATATTTACGTAGTCAACGTAATTAGGATCAAGGCAATGAGCCGTTGTGAGAATATGTCTGTTACTTATGATTGCACCGCCGCATATTTGTTTATTGTCTGAAATACGTCTTAAAATCGCATGATACGGGAAATCAAGTGTAGTGGAATCGTGACCACCTACGATCTTTGTGTTCTTGCCTATGACAGCTGAAATTACTTATATTATTGATCACATTAGATCAACAGGGAAACGTTTTTTAACAGTAAATAAGCTATGCCGATTCTGATTCAATGTTAAAAGTTCTTATGCTCTTTCTAGTTCACTTTTTAACTGTTTTATATTTTGTGTAATATTTGTTAAATTTCTTTTATACGGTTTTTATAATCATATATATATATATATACATACTTCTACATAAGTGGGATCAGTATTCTTATAAATATTAGAAATATAGTGACGTGCACCAGGCTATAGTGATTCGATATAGCCGTGTGGTGCAGGCTTCAACTCCTACAGACGAGGCTGAATCAAGCATCGTGAAACGTAGGGAAAGCCCTACCGACGCGGAGAATGAAAGGTGAATGCTATGTGCGGGAAGAGAGCCCGGATTTTCCCGCCAATAATTTCTACATTACCAAGGAGTTTCCTGTGGCAAGCTTTAGGTTAGCTCGAGATATAGTTCAACCGCATTTCGCGCTAGTTGAAGCGGTGTAGCTCAGGATATTGATAGATATGAGTTCACAGGTGAGGTTATCAGATACTGGAGCAGTTAAAAGCAGAGAAGTCGAAGCCCTTTTAGCCGCAGAAGTATCGGCCGTTGTCGCATCCAGGTAGAAGTGCACACCATGTTTGTCGATGTCCAAATATCAGCACACGCTGTTTGCTTTTTTCTATTCTCCCTTTTTAACGATTCGTCTTTTTAAAGACTTAGAAATCATTTCATCCCTCTTGGAACGTGGGAAGATCCGTCTTTTTTAGGACGAAATACGATTCGGTGCCTCTTGGAACTTAGAAACGATCCAATTTTTATCAGGGTGGAAAAACTATTCCGACTCTCTCGGAACATAAGAATGATCTATTCTTTTTAGGACATGACATATTTTGCATCCTTCTGCGGATGGGCAATTGCGTCTATCCTCCAGAGAAATAGAAGAGCTGGATGCCGGTCCTCCTAGCCTGATATTTGAGGCCATTAGCTCCCAGGCTTCCGGCTTCTTGGATCGCCATTTACAATTGAGAGCAAAAAAAAACTTTCCCAAGAGACCGCCTTTGCAGAAATACAGGCTCTATCGGTATTTTCCCAAAAGAATCTAAGAGATATTATAGAACTAATAAGGGCTAAATGAATGATAAAAATTTTAGAGAAAAAGTGTTAAAATTTAAGTGAGAGAATGAGAAAAAAAAACGCAGTAGTACCGTATAAATTAGTTGCTATATACTTGCTATATACTTGCTGTATAGTTGCGATAGTTGCTATAGCACTATCTCTCTCTTTAAATCTAGTACTTTTATTAAATAAGAATTTGATAATAATCTCTCTTTCATTTTTGCACGCTATAACAAACTCACCTGCTCTTATACTCGCACATACACTATTGAGCATACTCTTTCTTTCATCTTGTGAGAGTGATTACACGTTTGATGTGTATAACAATGTAACGCAAACTCAGTATTACTTCGTATGAATATGGTGAGTCTATCATACACATTTTTTTCTCACACACCCACATACATACAAATAATAACAATAGTTAATAAAAATTTTTAAATAAATACCGTTTAATTTTTCTTGCATGATAACTTTTATTTATTAAATCTAAAATAAATAATACATTATTGTAAATTCATGTCATTTATGTTATTCTTCAATGTCTTTTTTATGTATATATAAGTAATTACATCTTAAAATATTACATAATTACATTTTATGACTTTTTAGCACTTCTTTCAACTTCTTCACGTTTTAATCTTTTTTTAATTTTTGATTATAGATAGTCTTAATTGTATATAGAATATAAATGACTACTTCATCTTTTCCTTCCAATGATGTCAGAATAGATTTTTCTACGTGAATGTAATTATTATTATTGATTTAAGAACCACAATGTTAATATATGCATTTTAACTACAGCATATATAGGTGTTCTAAACAAGGAATGACGTGAACAATATATATTAATATTTCTATATAATTTTCCTAATAAAGGATAATTCTGATTTCAAGATTATATTTTATAATTTTCTTAATTCATACAATATTCTTCAATTCATTAATGAAAATAGAATGTACATCACGTAAAATGTTTGCAATTGTTTCATTAACTTTTTCATATTGTATGTGATCTGAACATCTAGGAATAACATGATATTCCTATTCTAACCAACAATTCATACTTTGATCCAGCATAGAATACTTTTTCTATTCCTGTGATTACATAAATAAATAAATACGTAGATGTGTATCTTCTTCAAGCGAAGAAATAGCTGATGAAAAAGCGTTCCACTAACTTCGGCTGCTGGAATCGACGCGCTTCCTTTCTGGCCGATTCCACTTTGCTGATCATTATTTCTGTTCGTTTGTTTTAGCCCTCAGAAGAGTGGTTTGTGAATAGTTTGTGCGTAAATGTTGGTCCCCAAGAGGACGGTTTTTGTAGTATGGGGGATGGGGGTATCAACCTCAAGTGCGTAGAAATAAAAGATAAATAACTGATATTGGCTCTATTTCGAGGCAGTCAGCCAGGTCCTGCTGCATTTCCGATGTTCATACGATTGTCCTTGTGTCTTCGCGGGGCCTCCTTACACGCCTTACGTTCGAGCACTGCCGCCCCAATCATTTCGAGGCGTTTCTTCCCACTCTTTCTTGACTCCACACAACGCAGACTCACAAGAAAGTAATTTCCCGCCTTCATTCCAAGTAGTCAACGCGGGGGTGTTCGCAACTACAACGACCCGTAACGACCGCTCGCCAGTCGTGCAAGGGACGCTTTTCGCCGAAGCCACGCCGCGCCAATTACAGAAAGATCATCTTCTGCTGCAGCGACACCGCTCCAATCACCGCGGCGGCACTCTAACAGGAAAGCCCGAGCCCTTCCACGGCACGCGTCGCTTCGGTTTTACTTGCATTGGATGACTCACCATGAGTCACCTTCTTCAGTCCGGACACACACGGCGCGCATCATAGTTATTTCTTTAAAAAGAAACTGATTCGAAGTACTCTTGTAATCTTAAAGATTTAAAATGTACTATTTTTCGGTATAAAATAAATGCATTTATAAATATATAATTATTCTATCTCTCCCCTCTTTTTTCCACTAAACAAACTCTTGGCATCTATACTCCATCTTCTGCATTGAAGTTTAACGATGCATATGCTTCAATTTCGCCACTCTCATCATCTTCTATTGACTACTACAATTTCCTTGTATCATTTTTAAATCATCTTATGCATGTGTTTAACATAATTTCTTACTTCCGGGCGATATTATCAGCTTTGACTAACTAAACATTAAATAATTTGAATTTTCAGTATTGAAGTAGAAAATTTCAATACATCCATTATTTGCATACTCTCGAAAAAAATAAGAGAAATTTCCATGTATAACCTTTTCATGCACCGACTTCGATAAAAGTAAACATATAAATCTTCTTTATTACAAAATTATTATGTACATGAGTATGAAGAACAAGAAGCAATGCCTAATGAAGATGATATTGTTATTACACCAAAATTTAAGTACATTTAGGTAAACTATTATTCACTGTTTATAATTTTAATGAGCTGTTTTTTATCTGTTTTATATTCTAAGTTCAATTCATTCTACTAAATAAAAATTTTGTATCATTATCTTTTTGAACTTTTACTACAAAATCTTTCTTTGGTTTTTCTGATACTATTGCATCAATTTTCTTATCATATCAATTATTATTTTCATTCAATTTCTTCACATCGTTTATTAAAATTCAATATTTTTTCTTTATGTTGTTGACTAATGTTAGCTAATTTTCTTCAATTTTTACGTTATTGTATCGTATCAATTCTAATAACTTTAAATTATAGTCTGAATATTCACTCTCTATCTTATCTAAAGTAGTTGTTATTATGTTCAATTCTATATGGAATATATAACTGAAACTAATTAAATTCCCTGGATCATTCGCTTCATTGGGTGTTACAACATTTTTTAGTTGTTTATTAACTATATCATATTATTCATTATTCATTTACCTTGAATCCAAGATCTGAAGGAACTTGATTATCTGTAAAATTGCTTAGTTGACGTCCAAAAACTCGTTGAAAATTATGCGTGACTCTAGTATATATGACTACCTTCACGAGGCTCTTCCAAAGTAAAGTAAATTTCTTTTGATAAATGACTTTAATTCTCAGTGGATCTTTCAACTATAACCAATTCACCTAGATAATCCTAATAGATACAACTTAAAACCATATTTTTCTTGATATCTTATGTTTGAGCGAAATTTCAATTTCATTTTTCAAAAATCTCAAATCGATAAAATTTATAAATATTTTCTGTGTTATGATTCATTAACATTATACTTTTTCTTATAAGTATTTATTTCTTCGAAAATATTTTTGATAATTATCTAAATCACCCAAAGTGATATATTCATTATTATGTTTTTTTGGAAACGTATATCTAATAAGTCTTTAGTTTGAGGATACCTTTTCCTATTTACACCAATAAACACGTTTCTAAAGTTTAAAAGTAAATTTCCAATCATAAATATGTCATTTTCATTATAAATTCTATATATATATAATATAAGTATTTTCTAGAATATTTTTGTTGCATCAATAAATATTTATCTGAAAGTTCATTTACTAATAGAATAAATTTGTGACAGGAATGCCCATCATGAACATTAAACGACGATGGTTTAACGTTCACGAGGTGGCAAGCAAATGCAAAGGATGGACCTCTTTAAGTCACGATGGTGTAAAGGAACGACGTGACGCAACTGAATATCGATGCGTAGGTGTGAAAATGCGTGCGTAATGCTATGTAAGTATGTGTGAAAATAATTGTATGGGCCTGAAGTGAGGTCCATGCAAGAGTGTGCGTGCAAAAGACAGTATGCATAGAAGAAGTGGGAAAGAGTGTATTATGCGTAAAATGCATGAGAGAAAGAGAACCAGAAGCGGCGCAGTTCGTTGTGCGAGATATACGAGTTGCAGAGCAAGAGAGAGTGTTGTGCATAGAATGCGTGAAAGAGAGCATGCGAAGTGAGAAAGGGCATGCTCGGATAGTGGGGACATGCAACGCAGCGAGAATGAAAGAGAATGCACGGAGTGAGTGAGAGAAAGTATGCCAAGAATGGTTGGAGTATGCAGCGTAGCGTGCTTGAAAGAGAGTGCCAAGCGCAGCGTAGTGCATGCAAAGTGAGTGAGAGAAAGCATGAGTGCAAGGGAAGGGAGCCAAGCTATGCGCTAAGGTTCAGACCGAGTATTGCGAAGCCCATAGAGCTTGCCTCAATTGCAGCCTCTCGTAAACAAACTTGTGCCATAATTTGTAAGAAGAAAAATATGCTTTCCTCTCCTAGATGGCGGGAGAAAAGGCAAAGAAAGAAAAGTCTTCTATATTACGTAAAAAAAGTAAGGCGTCCAGCATCAGCACCGAGTTCAGGGTGCAGCGTTCTGTCGATACACCACGGCAGCCTCTGGGTCTAGTCACCAAACCCAGAAATTCTGACCCAATAATAATAGTCAGTTGACTTTCTCGATGAGATAACAGCGGAATATTGTAAATGGTACCGTGCCGTGAAAGGAAACAGTCTCATCACGCCTCCTCCACCTGATACGAACGCGGTCCGACGTCGAGCTATCCAGACCGGGACAGTCAGGAAGCGCGAGAATCTGAGCCGCCACCGCCATAAAAATAGGTAAAACCGTTAAACAGTATCAACTAAATAAATAGGTAAGATAAAGAGAGAAACGTTACACAATAAAAAGAGAGGAAAACCTTACAAGATAAATGTGCATAAGATATATTATCTAAAAACATCCTTTTCTCTACAGTCGACTAATAATACATTGTGTGCTTTAGTGCAGTCGTGAAACTTTCGATCGCAAGATTAACTAGGCACACTGCTAGCATTTATTTATCCTCTTTCGAGAAACGTAATACATTCCTTTAGTCGGTAACTTGCGTCCAAAACAGTCCATTATCAAAATAAAAAGAAAACATACAATCTTTGGACATTAACAAGAGCAATGTTAACTCAAACAATTCAATTTCTAAAATTTCTAAACTTAGTAGTAGCTGTAACATTTTAAAGTAGATGTAAAACTATTTCTCAATTTGCAGTACTACCACTATAGGAATCTGAACATTTATATTCTCGATAATTAATCTGCATTATAAGATATGTATGACAACTTTTAAAGTATTTATTATGGTAAATATTCTGAACCGTTGTTAACAAAGAATCAGTACATCAAGAATATGTTGCTTATTATGACCAAAGTGGTCAAAGCAAAATCAGTGATAAAAAATTATACCTGTTAAGGATCGTTTGGATTTCAAACATAAAATACTTTTCTAACGAAAACATCAGCTTACTGCTTGATTATATATGATCAGATAGTTCAATATAAACTATACGGTGATTATTGAACTTATGTGATTATTATAATTATTGAACATATGAAAATTAAGTAAAATAAAAAAATGATATTTCCAAAAGGGAGAGGAAGTTTTATCTAAGTCATATATGTCAGAGGAGCATATTTACATTTCATACTGAAAACTTCTTAGGGAAAGCTTCAAAAATTACCTCCAATCAAAGCTATACATATTCTAGCTCCATGTAATAAGATTCTATATTACTTCTGACTTACTATTTATCAGTAAAATTATGAAATTATCTGTAAACAATTAGCTAAAACTTCTAGCAATGAGCCAGAACCAGCATAGCTAATCTACATTTAAGAATACTCCATTTCAGAATTTAAATAGATTAAATAGATCAGAATTATATAGATTAAATTTTTCTAGAAAGAGAATTTCATTTAATTAGAGATAAGTAAATACATAAATAATGAACTTACCAGCAGTCAAGGCAAAACACAAAAAACTCACAAGTTGGAAATACATTACGATGAAACGATAAATATTCGTGAAATCCATACGTAGTACATCGCATGCTTATATAAAGATATCAAGTTCATATTGATTATGTTAATTTCTATATTCATTTATCATTAACACTATTCAGATATCTATTCAGAGTGTTATAAAAAAAATGTATTTATAGCATTATTTACATAAAATACAAAAAAATATATTTTTTCCTTATTAATAGCCAATTCAACATTTATAAGACTTATATCAACAGTTTTAATCACTTATATCAAAAGTCTTAAAAAAACAAAAATTCCACTTATATCCAATATTTTAATTCCCTAATAATTTATTGTTGATTTGGTATAAAACAAACTTAAATATTATTAAAATATTTATTTAAAATATAAATTTTTACTTATCTCGATTAATCTAAAAATTAAAATCATGATACTTTTGTAATAAATATTGCTTAATCACATTATAAAAAATAAGTCTCGTAACGATACTAAATGAAATGACTCGAATATTAAAATTATTATATTACAGTTTGATGTTACAAGATTATAGAAATTTTTTCTTTTTATTATTAAATACATTTTGATGAATACATTTTTACGATTTCTTATTAAACCAGATATTAGCTTTGAAAAGATGCAATCTTACGATCTATTGCAATCTAATTTTATAAATTGAAACTATATTTGAACAACATATTGTTATCATTCTTAATATTTTGTTAACTGTTACTTTTAAATAGTAGGAAGTAAGCGTGAGAAAGAGAGAGAGAGAGAGAGTGCTTATGGCACTCTTTTATGCGAATTTTAATTACTAAAAATTAAATAACCCACGTTGATCGGTAAAAAATTAGGTAATCTTAATATTAAACATATGAATAAATATAGAGAATTATTTCTATGAATTAATTCAAGTACACTATGTTAATTTACAAATACTAGATTAATTTCAATTGTTCGCATAAAAATATTATAATATTCAAACACATATATACTTCAGTTGTTTAGACTTATTTACGAAAATAAATTATGTGATATAATGTGGAAATATGAAGTCCGCGGTGATACAGATAAGACATAATATATATAATAGAGTGTTTTTCAATTATATAACTTTATTGATTCATTTTCTTCTTCAATTACCGCTTCATATACTTTGTAAATAAGTGTGGAATTAAATTGATACCAATAAACTAATGATAAATTTAGATAACATATACAGATATATTTTATCAAAGTAAATTATAAAGTAAATTATTAATATTGATAACAAATTAGAGTAATAATTAATTTGATTAATTTTATAAGACACAGTTATAATGTTTCTTGTTATTATTCATAATCAGATATTCTGAAAGCAGAACTTTCTATATACAATATTTGCGACTAGTTTATTAAAAAAAAATTAATTCTTTTATTATTTTTCAATATTTGTATCAATATAATATATTTAAGCACATATTTCTAGTTTAATTATTTGCAATTTCTAATTATTTACAATTCTTATAATATAGAAATGCAAAATTAGACGCTTTTGATTAGATTAGTCGGCATATATGAGACATTCGAAGCCGCGACGTCGGGGTTCTCGTTGACGGTACTAAATTTTATGCATGTTACATGTCGATGTTTATGTGCATATGTATGTGTCGATTGCAGAGTCGTGTAATTTCGTTTATATATTCTTCGTCTTTCCCTAATACTTGTTGCAATGTGAATTTTATTTACACAGAAGAAGTTTCTGTGTAAAAAAGAAGAAAGTTTTATTTATCCTTACAAAAAATAAAAAATACAATACCTAAGGGCAAAAGCGATTACCACAAACACGCGTTAGAGACCAATTACAGACCTAATTACTTATGACTTATTGTATAATTGCACCTTGATATTAGCTAATGTATTAGTTTTTTAAATATCTCGCTGAAGAACAAAAGAAATATGGATGAAACATTAAACTGAAATTTATTAAATCATTTTTCATTTTTATCGTTAACATTATTATATATACGTAATATGTTATCTGCATTGTACGATTAGTATGGAGAAAAGAATTGAACGAAGTAAATTATGAACAAAATTAATAAATCTTCTACAATGCAGTTATTTATGACTAACTGACCTCAAGAAAAACTTTACTACACTCGAGATCGTGTCACTGCTTAAAATTATGAAAATTGTACTTTTAGAAAAAAATATATAAATATAACGTGAAATTTAATATATTTATCAGTTACATTTGTCAAACTATATTTTAAAGTTTTTGTAGTTATTATTTTCATTATGGACATATGTTGGACAGGGTTCAGTTCATTAATAAGTATTAGATAATACGAATTTCTTTACGTATATTGTAATATAGTCAATAATTAGAAAGAATTTATCTTCTTATGATAATTTAATTTATTTATCAGGTATTTGTAATATTCCAAGACGTATGTTTAAGTTTCTATAATAGACCTAATGAAGTCAAGGTGTTGATAAACATTAACGTATATTTCTGGATCACCTGTGGCATATGGTCTAGACGCGTAAACTAGACCAATAACTCTATATTCAGAAACCAGGGGACTTCCACTGTCGCACTAAAAGTTAAAATATATTTTTCTAAAAACTATCAAAATTTCGTATTAAGCTGCAAATACATTAATTCTAATATAAATCTTCAAAACATTGCTTTACCGTTGAAAAATATACTTAAATACTTAACAGAAATATTAAATTAATTGAAATATTTATAAAAGTAATTGATGTCACATTTAGTACGATACTAAATTTAATTTAGTAAATTTAATTTTAAAGACTTACATAGCCTACACCTACTCCTGGTCTTTGTACAGTACAAAATAGATCCAACTCCAACTGATTTTGAATTAGTCTTTCACAATCATGTTTGTTAAAAACTCTTACCCAAGCACTTTTTAGTGTATTAGAAAATAACATTATGAGATAGGAAGTAGATCCCCAACCAGTAACAACACCCATTTTACCATTTTGAATGTCTACATTTGGTAAAAGTATCACATTATGGAATTGATTCAGTTCAATACTTTCACTGAGCTAAAAACAAATATTTTTAACATTATGATCTATTTTAATAAGCGTATTATAACAACTATGACTATATTAATAGCAAAAGAAAGTTTTTTAATTATACATCATAAATATCAATATCATAATTTGAAAAACATATACATGAACTGACGTATTCAAATAATTATATGAATGTATTAATGATGATCATACTACAATAATATTAAGATATTTAGAAAATTAAATTAATGTTCACGAATTACGCAATATATTATGATTATCTAATTTTGTGTTCACTTTCACTGCAGATATTTATTTAAATCTAAATGAGAAAAATTGTTACTATAGTATTAACTATATCTCACAAAGTTATATTATATTCTTACAGAAAGAACATTATAATTAAAGGCATATAATTGTGAGGCATATAATACAAAGTTATAGTTCAAGGTTAGTGTTAAATTAATATTAATTCATTAAGTAATTAAAAAAAATGTGATATGATAGAAAAACTAAATTGCTTTATAAATAGACAATATAACAAGAACTTGGGTTATGAAAGATTATTATGATTTGATATTTTCATTTTAACTTTTATTTGAAAATTGTACTACTAACGTATGTATATTTATGAAACTTACTACGATAACGGCAATGTCATTCATTGAATTCGTATCCGGGTCTGGAGATCCTGTATATTTTGGATGAATTTTAATTGCTTCAATATAATATGTTCTCCCATACACACTCGTAGCGGTGGTATATCCGGCACAGATCTTTATGTTTCTGTAGTCAATGTATGGAGGACTAACGCAATGAGCCGTTGTGAGAATGTGTTGGTTAGTAATGATTGCACCGCCGCATATTTGTTGATTGTCTGAAATACGTCTTAAAATCGCATGATACGGGAAATCAAGTGAAATGGAATCCTGACCACCTATGATCTTTATGTTCTTGCCGATGACATCTGAAATTATTTTCATTATTACATACATTAGATCGATAGGTAAACGTTTTTTAACAGTAGATAAGCTTTGCCGATTCTGTTTCAATGTTAAAGGTTCGTACACTAGTTTATTTTACTTTTTAGTACGTTTTACATTTTGTAAGATGTATGTTAAATTTCTTTAATACAGTTACTACATGTAACTATATATAAATACTTATACCCAATTGAGATCAGGATTCTTATGAATATAAGAAATGATGTTTGCCTGGCCACTCCAACTCGTGACAATTGTGCAGTGCGGATTCCGATCTGCACGTGTGACTCATCGAAGCAAAGTTCAATGGAGCGATGGCTCTTTAGGTAAAGAGAAATGGGGCGAACTTTCTCGCGCACGGGAATAAGGTCCGGTTTTCTCGCTGAAAACGCCTATACGATCGAACGGTTATCCGTAGTAGCCTGTGATTGGTTCCTTGCATCAAACCTGTGGTTGGCTCAGGCCATTGTGTTAGAGAACGCCTCGTACCGGTTGGAGCACATAACTTAGGATTTTGTTAGATAAGAGCGCGTATGGAAGTTTTTCCGGCAATAAAACGGTGAGATGCAGAGCAGCTAGAGCCCCAAGTACATATCTCTTCGAAAATATTTTGATAATTATTTTAATTATCCACAGTGATATACTGATCATTATGTTTTTTCGAAAATATATTTCTAGTAAGTTTTTAGTTTCAGGATACCTTTTTTTATTTACATGAATAAACTCATTTTTAAAGTTTATAATTAAATTTCTAATCATAAATGTGTCATTTTCATCATAAATTCTATATATAGAATACAAGTATTTTCCAGGATATTTTTAATACTTTAATAAATATTTATCTAAAAGTTCAATTGATCATAGCATTTTATCATGCTTTCATCTTTTTCATGCTGTATTGAAAGAAGCATTTTCATTATCTAACGTATTATAAGCATCTTTGAACCTTAAAGCTTCATTAAATTTTGAAGGTTCATTGGGCTTAACCACTTCATTTTTTAAATTCTTGAAGGATTTTCTGTGGGTGTATTTTTATTATACTCATCAATAAAATATCTATTGAATTTTCTATGAATATTCCTGGATATTAATACTGTAGATCTGGTACTAAACTATTAAAAAAGTTAAATGCTTACACGTGCTGACTTAGGAATTAATTCTTTTGATGGAGCATGCAAAGTGTATGATTCTTGCTTTCGCAAAAATCCTAATAATTGAAAGGACAGAAGCGTTGCATACAGAATTTCAACTGACAAAGCTTGGCAACGGATTAAAAACAAAGAATCAGGTATTTGTGAGTAAAATTCAGTCTATGTTGTAACTAACGCGATGAATCTTAAGATAAAATTGGGCATGGGATTAAAGAAAAATTCCAGAAAATACAAAAGAAATTTACTTAAACTCTGAATAAGATCATTAATGATATATATATATATATACAATACTTCTGAAAAGTTCACGGAAAGTGATTTCTTCAGCATTAAATGGAACACTTATCGCCGTTAAAAATATTAGTAGTAAACATAACGTTATAAGTCCACGTATTCTATCAAATTTTTTTTGAAAATATCTGAATTTTTACTATTCTTAATACCTTTTGCAAATTTAAATGCAATAGACGCAATAGTCAGCAGTTGTATCGAAATAGTTAATGCAATCAATGATCAATGATACGAGAGTAGCTACACAACGAATGGAAGAAAGTTAAAGAAAATGATGGAAGCTATTACTCTCAGTAGAGGTTTCTGTTTAAAATCATATAGCATAGCTTATCTACTTTTAAGAATACTCCATTTCAGAATTTCAAAAAGTGTCTAATGGTATTATATAAATTAAATTTTTGTGCAAAGAGAATTTTATTTAATTAAAGATGATTAAATACTTAAATAATAGACTTACTAGCAGCCAAGGCAAAGCACAAAAAACTCATAAGTTGGAAACACATTACGATGAAACGATGAATATTAGTGAAATCGATACGTAATAGGTCGCATTCGTATATAAAGATATCATGTTCATATTGATTATGTTAAGTTTTATATTGATTTATCTTCGACTATATCAACATCTACATTGAGCATGCATTTATGATTTTTCCGAGTGAAAAAATAAACATAAAATACAAAAAAATATATTTTTTCCTTATTAATAGCCAATTCAACATTTATAAGACTTATATCAACAGTTTTAATCACTTATATCAAAAGTCTTAAAAAAACAAAAATTCCACTTATATCCAATATTTTAATTCCCTAATAATTTATTGTTGATTTGGTATAAAACAAACTTAAATATTATTAAAATATTTATTTAAAATATAAATTTTTACTTATCTCGATTAATCTAAAAATTAAAATCATGATACTTTTGTAATAAATATTGCTTAATCACATTATAAAAAATAAGTCTCGTAACGATACTAAATGAAATGACTCGAATATTAAAATTATTATATTACAGTTTGATGTTACAAGATTATAGAAATTTTTTCTTTTTATTATTAAATACATTTTGATGAATACATTTTTACGATTTCTTATTAAACCAGATATTAGCTTTGAAAAGATGCAATCTTACGATCTATTGCAATCTAATTTTATAAATTGAAACTATATTTGAACAACATATTGTTATCATTCTTAATATTTTGTTAACTGTTACTTTTAAATAGTAGGAAGTAAGCGTGAGAAAGAGAGAGAGAGAGAGAGTGCTTATGGCACTCTTTTATGCGAATTTTAATTACTAAAAATTAAATAACCCACGTTGATCGGTAAAAAATTAGGTAATCTTAATATTAAACATATGAATAAATATAGAGAATTATTTCTATGAATTAATTCAAGTACACTATGTTAATTTACAAATACTAGATTAATTTCAATTGTTCGCATAAAAATATTATAATATTCAAACACATATATACTTCAGTTGTTTAGACTTATTTACGAAAATAAATTATGTGATATAATGTGGAAATATGAAGTCCGCGGTGATACAGATAAGACATAATATATATAATAGAGTGTTTTTCAATTATATAACTTTATTGATTCATTTTCTTCTTCAATTACCGCTTCATATACTTTGTAAATAAGTGTGGAATTAAATTGATACCAATAAACTAATGATAAATTTAGATAACATATACAGATATATTTTATCAAAGTAAATTATAAAGTAAATTATTAATATTGATAACAAATTAGAGTAATAATTAATTTGATTAATTTTATAAGACACAGTTATAATGTTTCTTGTTATTATTCATAATCAGATATTCTGAAAGCAGAACTTTCTATATACAATATTTGCGACTAGTTTATTAAAAAAAAATTAATTCTTTTATTATTTTTCAATATTTGTATCAATATAATATATTTAAGCACATATTTCTAGTTTAATTATTTGCAATTTCTAATTATTTACAATTCTTATAATATAGAAATGCAAAATTAGACGCTTTTGATTAGATTAGTCGGCATATATGAGACATTCGAAGCCGCGACGTCGGGGTTCTCGTTGACGGTACTAAATTTTATGCATGTTACATGTCGATGTTTATGTGCATATGTATGTGTCGATTGCAGAGTCGTGTAATTTCGTTTATATATTCTTCGTCTTTCCCTAATACTTGTTGCAATGTGAATTTTATTTACACAGAAGAAGTTTCTGTGTAAAAAAGAAGAAAGTTTTATTTATCCTTACAAAAAATAAAAAATACAATACCTAAGGGCAAAAGCGATTACCACAAACACGCGTTAGAGACCAATTACAGACCTAATTACTTATGACTTATTGTATAATTGCACCTTGATATTAGCTAATGTATTAGTTTTTTAAATATCTCGCTGAAGAACAAAAGAAATATGGATGAAACATTAAACTGAAATTTATTAAATCATTTTTCATTTTTATCGTTAACATTATTATATATACGTAATATGTTATCTGCATTGTACGATTAGTATGGAGAAAAGAATTGAACGAAGTAAATTATGAACAAAATTAATAAATCTTCTACAATGCAGTTATTTATGACTAACTGACCTCAAGAAAAACTTTACTACACTCGAGATCGTGTCACTGCTTAAAATTATGAAAATTGTACTTTTAGAAAAAAATATATAAATATAACGTGAAATTTAATATATTTATCAGTTACATTTGTCAAACTATATTTTAAAGTTTTTGTAGTTATTATTTTCATTATGGACATATGTTGGACAGGGTTCAGTTCATTAATAAGTATTAGATAATACGAATTTCTTTACGTATATTGTAATATAGTCAATAATTAGAAAGAATTTATCTTCTTATGATAATTTAATTTATTTATCAGGTATTTGTAATATTCCAAGATGTATATATATCATTTATATATCGAAAGTAGATTGGATGAAGTCAAGGTGTCGGTGAACATTAACGTATATTTCGGGATCACCTGTGGCATACGGTCGAGACGCGTAAACTAGACCAATAACTCGATGTTTATAAACCAGAGGATTTCCACTATCACACTAAAAATAAAAAATGTTTTTCTAAAAGCTTTCAAAATTTCGAATAAAGTTGTAAATACATTAATTCTAATATAAATCTTCAAAACATTTCTTTACAGCAATCTTGAAAAATATACTTAAATAATTAATAGAAATATGAGTTCAATGAAACAGTTATTGATGTCAAAGATAGTACGAGAATAAATTTAATTAATAATTTCAAAGACTTACATAACCCACACCTACTCCTGAACTTTGAATAGTACAAAATAAATCAGACTGAAGTTGAATTTGAGCTTGGCTTTCACACTCTTGTTTGTCAAAAACATTCATCCAAGCACTTTTCAATTGAGATGAAAGTAATGATGGGTTAATGGAAGTAGATCCCCAACCAGTAAGTATAGCGAGACTGTGACTTGGAATGTCCTCTTCTGGTAAATATGCGATGTTTCGGTATTCATTCAATTCCATATTTTCATTGAGCTGTACATAAAATTTTTTAACTTTATACATTATTTTAATAACTGTTTTTGTATTAATTTTAATTATACTAATAGTAATAAAAAATGTGTTTTTTAATTATACATAATAGAATTCACAATATTCATTACACTATAATTTTGATGCACTTTCACTGCAGATATTTATTTAAAACTAAATGAAAAAAATTGTTACTATAGTATTAACTATATCTCACAAAGTTATTTTATATTCTTACAGAAAGAACATTATAATTAAAGGCATATAATACAAAGTTATAGTTCAAGGTTAGTGTTAAATTAATATTAATTCATTAAGTAATTAAAAAAATGTGCTATGATAGAAAAACTAAATTGCTTTATAAATAGACAATATAACAAGAACTTGGGTTATGAAAGATTATTATGATTTGATATTTTCATTTTAACTTTTATTTGAAAATTGTACTACTAACGTATGCATATTTATGAAACTTACTACGATAACGGCAATGTCATTCATTGAATTCGTATCCGGGTCTGGAGATCCTGTATATTTTGGATGAATTTTAATTGCTTCAATATAATATGTTCTCCCATACACACTCGTAGCGGTGGTATATCCGGCACAGATCTTTATGTTTCTGTAGTCAATGTATGGAGGACTAACGCAATGAGCCGTTGTGAGAATGTGTTGGTTAGTAATGATTGCACCGCCGCATATTTGTTGATTGTCCGAAATACGTCTTAAAATCGCATGATACGGGAAATCAAGTGAAATGGAATCCTGTCCACCTATGATCTTTATGTTCTTGCCCATGACAACTGTAATTATTTTCATTATTATTTACATTAAATTGGCAGGTAAATTGATTTCGTATTTTTTAACAAAAACGTTATTACGAAATTTGAATAGACATCCAAAAGTATGGCATTGATTTAATTCTTATGGTTAGAGAATTATATTTCTGAAAAGATTTTATATACTTAGCTAATCAAATAAACCTACCAACAGTTAAGGCAAGACACAAAAAACTCACAAATTGGAAACACATTATGATGATACGATGAATAATAGTGATATCGATACGTAATAGGTCGCATTCTTATATAAAGATATCGAGCTAATATTGATTATTTTAATTTTTATATTTATTCTTCTTTAACTCTTTACAGGTACTTTAAAATCTATTTTGGGGTACATTGAATGTATTTATAATTTATCTGATTTGTATTATATATAGTGAATAACAAATAAATAAGTTTAAAATCAATGTTTTAAATAAAACGCAGAAAAATGTATTTTTAATGTTCAATACATTATTTCTTATAAACTAGTTATATCAGTAATACTTAGAGAAATGAAAACTATATTTATTTCGAGTACATAGTTTCTTAGTATATGATTGTCAATTTTATTAAAATAATATGTAAAATATATAAAATATATTCATCTAAGACATTTTCCATACTATTATAGACAAACAAAATTTTATTACACCCATCGTAAATTAATAAAAGAATATAATTCTATATAAATTTCATTTTATCTAATATGGAGGATAAAATACATTTTATTTAAATTTTATATGGAATTTTGTATGGTATTTATTATATACTACAGCATCTGCCTACTTTATTTACAAATTGGGTCATATATTAAAATGTACTAATTCTGGTTTAAAAATTATATTTTCTTAGTTACATAATTTTTATTTAACATTATAAAGCTAATTAATTAATGATCTAATGAAATTCACGTAGAATGACTCACCGTATATGTAAACTTTAATATTTTAATTTTATTGGTACACAATCTTCATGGTAAGAAAGGTAATTCTTTTTCCTGGTAAAAATTTGAAACACTTTAATAAAACCTTCTACTATACAGTGAAAAAGTCTATCATGTTTAATTTTGTAAAGCTCTATTGCTTCAGCATTTGGAAAAATACACTGAAAACTATTAATTTATTAAGTACTAAAACTACCAACGTTCATAAATCAACCATATCTCCTATATATAACTGTATAAATCTATATACAATTAATATTGAGTTTCAAACTATAGAGCAAAATAGCTTTCGAAAAAATAAAAATTCTAATTCTCATGTAAAAGTAAGTGGGACAATAAATCGTGATAAACCAAATACTTTTCCCTTAGCCATCTATTTATGTTAAAATGTTCACACTTATAATTTAATAGTTGAGTAAACAAATGAAAAAGCAATCAAACAGCGTAAAAAATGGTTTTTTTAATTATAAGTCGTTGTTTATAATCCATAGTCTAAAAACTGTACTACTTTGTATTTATATAAAAATCATTTTGTACAAGCCTAGAAAAAAAGATTAAACAATTACCAACAAATATATTTTATTCTCTACTATTACAAGGACACAATTTAAACATAATTTAGATAATGTAGGTGAAGGTTAATTTTTATTATTTTTTAAGGAAAATTGTAAAAAGCAATACATTACAATGTAAATTGTGATTTAATAAAGTAAAACGCATATCCAAGAAAACTTAATTTATTAACATAGAATAAATTTATGTATCTGTATAAAAAGTATTTCATAAAATAAATATGAGACACACCTGTACTAGTGCGTTCTGATACCTAGGAAACTCAGTCATGTTTAGCGTTCTAATTTATGTATCTAATGACTTGTGGAGTTATCACAAGTATAGAGTTACCTAGAACTATATCTGTATATATACTTGCCTGAATATACTTTAACTTCTAAACGAACTAATGATGAAATAAATGAATTTTAAAAGAATGTTGAATACAAATATAAGAAAACTTGTACACTTGATACTGAATATACATTTATATTTTCTTTATCTATTCTGAAATATATTTGAAGTATATAGTCTGTGTATGTCATAAAACTCGTAATTTTTCAAAATTAATGTCACATATTTTAATTAAGCAAATTGATATCTAAATTGCTAAAAATGATTAATAGAAAATTAATGTAACTAAAAGTATTCTAATTTATATAAAATACTAAGAAAATAGTGATTCTTACAATGATACAGGCAATCATTGACGCAAATGGAATTTATAATTAATTTAATAATTTTGATACATTAAAGTATATTTATATATCTAAATATTCTGCTTTTAAGAAATAAATTTGAAACCTATATGACGAAATATAAAATTCTTTATACAGTTGAAAATATTAGAAGAGCTTAAATTCGATTGCTATTGAGATGCTCTAATATTTTCTACAAATGAAAGAGACAGCAAATTATGAAATCATTAAAAAAAATAATAAGCATTTGTCTCGTTTTTTTACAAAATGTAAAATTTAGTAATAATTAAGAATACAATGTAAGTAAAATTTTTTAAGTACAAAAATGTTATTAAACTTTTTTGAGAATGTACTACTCTTTTAAAAAAGGAAACATTTTTTAAAATTAAGCCTTAATCTTAGAATTTAATTAAGCACTTGTTCTTCAAACAATTAATTCATAAACCTAAAATCACCTAAATATGTAAGCATTTATGTCAGTGGTAGAAACCAAAGTTATATATAAGATATTGATTTACATGGCAATCGACATTGGAATAAATGTACACATACTTTCTACATTTGTGTACATAATATTTGGCACCTGCAAATACGCCGACAGAACCGAGAAAGGTAAAGAGTGTCATTGTACATGTAGATAGTAAAATTGAAAAGTCATATATTAAGTTTGCAAACTGTTGAAAATCATAATTGCACATTAATATTACGTTAATGTATTATATTATAAAAATTGTTGTCAAAGGACCAAAATAAGAAAAAAAATAATTGTATGCAGAGAGATGAAAGTCCAATGCAGCGTCGTTTGAAGGAAGGAAGTTTTATTGTAGAAAAAATTACAGATTATTTATGAAATAATAACGAACTCCGGATGAAAAGGCAAACAAAATATATTGAACCGTTTTATGTTTATAAGAAGAAATATTTCTATTCGTTACAGAGTATATTATCCTCATTTTACTGATAAGGAAAAAAAATTGAACGAAGTAAATAATAAAAAAATTAATAGATCTTTACGTTATAGAGGCTACGTGCATCGGAGTGGAAATTCTGTTAGCGACTGAGAGGGAGAGGAAGAACGCTACGCGCCGTAAAAATCCCGGTATTTCCTCCCGATCAACGAAGCAACTGAACATTCTCCCTCGGCTATCCGTGATTGGCTATACTTAGTAAATCTCCTATTGGATTGGGTGATAGAGGTGAAGAACGTTTCATGCCGTTTGTTTTGGCATAGCTCCAGTGCTCTACATCTAGATGAGCGCACAGGGTTCTGAAGGCATTGGAGTAGCAAGGGACGAAGGATTAAGTGTTCTCTCTTTCTGAATTTGCTGCCAATTACGCCAGACCAGGGGAGTGTGCTACTCGTGCTGTCCAGTGACAGTTACCAAATTCAAAACTTGTCTTGATCATTTCACCTTTCTTCCTGAAATGAAGGATGACAAGTAATGAGGAGTATTCAACGTAAAGGAATATAGTCATACCTCCTTTTCAATATAAAGAATGAACTTATTCCGTTCTATTCAGAACGAGGGACAAAACTACTTCGTCCTTTTCAGGGCGAGGAGATATCTTATTCCATCCATTTTAGAACGAAGATAAGGGATAAACTCGCTGCAAATTTTTTAGGATACGGAGGATCATCATTCTTTCTACCATTGTGGATGCAAAGTCCATCCACGCTAAATAAAAAATAAGCTCAGATAATTTGAGATACGCTTATCACTTTGACCGACGGTATATCATGCAGTCTTCTTAGTATATTATCTTCATTGTACTGATTAGTAAGGAAAAAGGAATTGAACGAAGTAAATTATGAACACAATTAATAGAGCCACTACTTTACAGTTATTTATGATTATTTGGACCCAAAAAAGAAGATTGCTATACTCAAAAACAAAGTATTCCCAATTGTTTGTAAAAAATAATTCACATTTAAGATTAGCAATTTAATCACTTCTCAGGATTGTAGAACTATAATATATGTAGAAATATATATTAGCATAATGACAAATTGTAGTAAATATATCAATTTTGTTGGCATTTATTATACAGTAAATATTATATACATTTATTCTTATAAATACGTATATAATATACGTATCGAAATCCTCCTCAGTCAAGAGAAGAAAAATGTCCTATAGCCTTCTTGATTGATGGTGTGCACGAGACGAAACGACATCGCCTTGTTCCGCCTGGCTGTAGCCCGAGCTCGGTGTCCCTCCACCTAGGCGCGGGTATAGTTAAACGCCCATGGTTCTTTTCTATGGAAAACCTACAGGATCGGAGAAATAAGCAACGTCTTATTTGATATTATTCAGTGTCTTTTATTAATGCCGGTGTACAATGTGTTTCTTGAAAACTGTAATTCCCCTTTAATCGAGAGAGGAGGAGTGTAGGCCTTGGCTTGTTTCGCCTTGCTGGCTGTGGATAACCTTGACTGCCTCTGCAGGGTTAAATTTTATGAGCTCTCTTCGATTTTATTAATACGTAAAAAAATAACGTAGATGGTGGGGGAAGAGAAAAAGAGAGGGCGTACATCAAATAACGTATTTTTCGCGGGATAATAGAACGATAGTTCGTTGAAAAGCGTACTGGCCATAAGAGAAGAGAATGGAAATACGTCAAATAACGCGATGCCGGGGAGAGGAAAAAGGAAGAGGAAGGTCAGGTGGACGGATGATGGTGACTATGAACGGAACGACCATGAGGCGAGATGGTGAAGCAGGCGGTAATGTGAAAAGTCTGAATTCACGGTGACGAGATTCATAGTAGACGTGAATCTCGTACTGGAGGAGACTAAGCTCGTACCCACTGGTAAAGCCACGTTTTGCCACGGCTGCTATTAGAGCAGTCGCGAAGGAACAATCGTTAGCGAAACTTCGACAACGTTGTCAAAGCTTTGAGCGCATTCGATATTACGAGAGCTTTTGAGGTATTTCGTGAGAGCTCGGCTTTTCTTACTTGGCTCGTATATGATCGCAACGCATTGACAAGTATCTTCAACCTGTTTTTAAATAACACCAAGGCAAGTCAGTGTCGTTGTATATGTATATTTTATATTTATATGGTAAAAATTTTAAAGTTCTTTTAGTCATTATTTGTCTCAAAATATATTTGAAAGTTTTTGCAGTCATTATTTTCTTTATTCATAAAAATTTATTATATATAAGCATCTACATAGATACATGTCTATAGGTTCATTTCATTAATAAGTATTTGATAATACGACTTATTCTTACGTGTATTGTGATATAGTAAATAATTAGTATAAAACTATCTTCTTATACAAATTTAATTTCTTTTTAAGATATTTGTAATATCTCAAGTCATATGTTTAAGTTTCTATAATAGACCTAATGAAGTCAAGGTGTTGGTAAACATTAACATATATTTCTGGATCACCTGTGGCATACGGCCGAGACGAATAAACTAGACCAATAACTTCATATTCAGAAACTAGTGGATTTCCAGCATCACACTAAAAAGTAAAAAATATTTTTCTAAAAGCGGTCTAAATTGTAATTTCGAATTAAACTGCAAATACCTTAATTCTAATATAATCTTCAAAACATTTCTTTACAGTAAACTTGCAAAATATACTTAAATAATTAATAGAAATATGAGTTAAATGAAACAGTTATTGATGTCCAAAGATAGTACGAGAATAAATTTAATTAATAATTTCAAAGACTTACATAACCCACACCTATTCCTGGACTTTGAATAG
Source organism: Wiebesia pumilae (assembly GCA_018907045.1). Classification (NCBI taxonomy): domain Eukaryota; kingdom Metazoa; phylum Arthropoda; class Insecta; order Hymenoptera; family Agaonidae; genus Wiebesia; species Wiebesia pumilae. The sequence continues at coordinate 2,784 of JACCHZ010000066.1, read as the reverse complement.
TACAAAACAGATCAGAATGAAGTTGAAATTGAAGACGTCTTTCACACTCTTGTTTGTTAAGAACCATCAACCAAGCTCTTTTCAATTTATCTGAAAGTAATGATGGTAGATAGGAAGTAGATCCCCAACCAGTGACTACACCGATACTACCACTTTGAACGTCTAAATTTGGTAAACGTACCGGATTATGTAATTCATTCAGTTCAATACTTTCTCTGAGCTAAAAATAACAATTTTTAATATTAGGAAATATTTTAATAACTGTATTATAATAAGTTTAGAATTGTCTTAAGACTAATGAAAAAAATTAAGTAAATAGAAAAATATTAACAATAAACACTTATTAGTAACACTTTTGATACGATAAAAGAAGGCTAATAGTAATAATACGAAACAAAGAAACTAATAATAAAGATAATATATTTTTCGATATATTATTTTAGTTTTTATTGCATAACTAATTAATGAAAAATTTAACTAATCAAAAGGGTAGAAAAACAAAATAAAATTGTAGAACTGTAATTATAATAAATTACTATAACATAATTATAAAACAAAGCTAATATAGTTAATAACGTAGAATTTTTCTAATTATTATTTAAGCAAATATAAGTAATGATATAAGGCTAAATTAAACGCCACAATCATTATCATTAATTTGACTTATTGTTTTTCGTATATTTGTATAAATTTATAAAAAAAGGAAATAGATAAGAAAAAGGGGAGGATAATAAAAAGCTAAATAAATAAAAACAAATATTAACAAAAAAACAAATATTAATAACGTTTTCTATACGGTTAAAGGAATATAAAAGTAAACAAAGAAAATAGTAATAATAATAATAATATTAGTAATACTAACACATAAAATAATGATAATCATTATAACTAAATAATAACTACTATTCAACCCGAAGGAAATTAAATATAACCACGAATTATTATTAATTTATCTAATATTAATAAAAATATGCTAAATATTAACAAATTTATAAACAGAAACTGTACCATTACGGTTATAAGGAAAAAGGAAATTGCAAATCTAATTTTATGAGCAGTTAAGTAATTAATTAAATATAAATGCTAATAAATTAGTAAAAATGAAAATTGTATACAGGCTGTATAGACTTTTCCGGGACAAACCATAAAAATCCCCCCCCCCCACCAAAAAAATTGCCTATATCGCCTGTGCTTTAAATTTTGTACAAAAGGCGCATTTCTCCACGCAAAAAGAAGTTCGTTTTCAAATATCAGATCTAGTAATTGGCCTTCTGACCTGTATAAGAAATTGAGTAAATAAACAGCTTTTAAATTGTCATTGTGTAGTTTTTCGTTTTAGAGAATTGTCCCCGACCTTTCTCTTTTCCCACTTCTTGAAATATTTCGTTAGATAATCCCTTGTCTCACCCTAGTCAAAGTAGTTGTTCTTTTAGTAAATACTACAACATAATTCTGGGCGAGACAAAGGTCTGGCCGTTGATTTGTTTTTCTAATTTAATTCTTAAACATAATATAGTGTACAACAAAGGTCTGACAGTGTTTTTAAATTTTCTTGCTTAATTTTTATAGAACTACACGTATTTTTCTAAAATATAAATATATATATACATGAACTAGGATATTTCCAGACATTTTAGATCCGTAGCCTATCCCTGGCTTGTATAATTAATTGTATAGGCCTAAAAGAGGAATTCGCGTCGTGGACGTAACAAACTGTTTGCCTCTTAAATAATTTATTATAATTAATAATATGAAACATATTATACAAGTTTCTTATAAAAATTATTTCAAAATAATATATCTGTTATCTATGATTTTAAATTACTTTGTCATCTATTTTCATAAAAAGTGTTTGTATATATGTTACATTATTGATGCGCGCCAAACATATTTTGCTACGACTCGCAGTGACTGCACCGTGCGGGTCCGGATCTGAAAGGGTGACTCATGGTAATTCACCCAGTGCAAGTGTACTGGAGCGTCGCGCGCCAGGAAAAGTGATCCCGGGATTTCCTGTCACGATGACGACGTAGTAATTCAGACGGCGTCGCCGCGACCTGGCTTCAGAAGAATCGGCGGGAAAAACTGTATTTCCCGTGCAGCGGCGCGGCGCGTCGTTATTAATTATAAGTTTATCGGTATAAACTTAATGGTAGAATCATTTATGAAACATATAAAGCGATAATTGAGATATGATAAGAAGAAAAATAAAATTGAAAAACAAAATAAAAAAAAACTTTTTATAATATTATTAAGTAATATTAATTATATAGGTATAATATTTTAAATTTTTAGGTTTAAAGATAAAATTAAATATATTATTATATAATAAATTAAATATTAATGTAATTTTACTTATTAATATAACAATAATATTTTTCTAAAGCTTCTTTTGTAATATAACAGAGTAACGTAAATTATATAAGTACAATGAATTTCTTTAAGTTTATCGGGAAAATTAAACACTTATTTATAAATAAATTTATAAATATTTAGATTTGTATTAGTTAAAATCAACAATCCGCTATTATGGAAATAAAATAATAGATATAAATTTAGTTTATGTTAATAAGTATTATTAGTATAAATGATTCAAAATAAATAATGAATTGAACGTTAAAAATTAAAAATTACACGTTTTTGTATTTTATGTAAATAATGCTATAAACACATATTTTAAAAATACTCTGAATAAATACCTAAATAGAGTTAAAGATATATGAATATAAATTTTAACATAATCAATATGAACTTGATATCTTTATAAAAGAATGCGACCTATTC